>JAIFZK010000008.1:7170000-7812500 GCA_027481765.1 Tenualosa thibaudeaui
ACCACAGTAAAGATGGCTTGGTTGTCTCTGGTTAGAGGACGGAGTTGCGTGTGAAGGTGAGAGCAGAGACAAAACTGAAGTCGGCTAATTAAATCTAAATCTTAAATCTATAAAGATGAGCCGCTCTTGGAAGAAAGCTAGCAGAAGCAGGCAGGCTGAGAGGGTGGGGGAGAGGGTTGTGGGGGGTTGGGGGCATCAGGATCTGCTTTGATGTAGCAGCATGTTAAAGCTAATTCCCTTAGCCTCTGAGATCGCTGTAATTTAATGTCTTGTCTGCACGATCGCTCTCACATGTCATCCTGTGTCATCTCCAAGAACACGAAACGCCACGCAGAGAGAACTTTGATGCGCTCCCCAAAAGAGCTAAGTGTGTGCCACGCTGCAGGCCCCCACCGGTGGCACATCATGCCAACCACGGGGAACATGTCAAGCAGCTTTTTGGCAAAATAGAAAGTGGCGCCTGCGGCCTTCTTGTTCCTGTCTGGAGACTTCTGCTTATCGCTTCTGGGTACGTCAGCTTCACTGCACGAGAGCACTTAGCGATAAATAGCGACAAATGTTCAGCAACACTCCCTCTTCAACCCAACTCTCCACCCCCACCTACCCCCCGCTCCCCCGTCCCACCATCACTGCCACCTCCACCACTGCTGCTAGCGCCCCCCTCCTTCCCTGAATCTGTGGTCGAGGGCCAAACCATCGCACGCAAGCTGGCATAGCTCACCACAGAGGGCTTTCCAAAACAGCCCCGTCACCCGGGAGCTCTAGTGTGAGGTTTTACCAGCACTCCAACATCTGACTCACTCACTTTGTGCAGAAAGAGAAGAAAAGAGACACACAGGCACAGAGAATAGAGAATTTGAAAATGAAAGAGACAGAGAGACAGAGGGAAAAAAAGGAGAAGTAGAGAGGTTTGCAGAACAACACATAATCAGTCTGTTTGCTATCCTCTGCAGCAAACTCAGACATAGTTTGGATTTGAGTTATAGTGTCCTCATTTTTGAGCTTCCAGGTTAATGTCATCCAGTCATCATTTTTGAAATACACCAATGAGATGTGGCACTGATGTGCTGTGTTAGGAGATTAAGCTTAATTCTCACCCATTCCATTTTTAGAATTTTAGTCATGTTCTCCTATGAAATGTTCAGTACATCTAACAACATTAATGATCTGATAAAAATCTAAAAATTAAAATTGCTTGCAATAAATGATTCTTTTGAGCTGCCAATAACTTTGAAAAGAATGAAAACAAGGTTAGCTGTTTACTTCAAAGAAAATGTACTATTTTTGTTTCAATATGCAGACCTTGTGACAAAAGTGTGCATTTTACTACTGAGTTCACACTGCGGTAGAGTTAGTTTAGCATTCAACGTCTGTTTAACAGATGAAAAAGACTAAAAGTAACATGTACACAAACCACCCCATTTGGTACACTACAATTTTTCTGTTTTTATGTTTATGTTATTTTAGTAAGGGTGAGCGTTGATTCAGCGTTGAATCAGTGTTGAGTGCTGAGGCCCTTGGTCGGGCCAAAAGACTGGGCTGCTGTCGGGTCGAGTGAGGGGGAACATGAGACAGTAGTGGCTTTGACTTCCTGGCCATCCCAGAGGACAAAGGCAGAGATAGATTTTCAGCTGTGTGACCCAAACAATATGAAAGGATACATGAGTCATTTCCTCCAATGATTTGTGAAGTGTGTGTGTGTGTGTGAGTATGTGTGTGGGTGTGGGTGGTTGTCGGACAAAGGGAGGCGGTTATTCTGTCATCTGGGTGGTCCATTCAATTGCTTACCAAAACTGTCTGAATTAAATCAATTATAGGACAAACATACTATATGTCCTCTTCATACAAAAATAAGCATCTAGAAGAATGCACAATGTGCCATGGTTCAAGTGCATATATCAAAATCATTAACAGTAAAAAGTGTTTCATATTAATTAAAAGGTGTTTCAAATAATTTTTTTGCATGACATGCATGGATATAATTTTGATAGAATTCAGCAGATTTAGGTTCAGCATTGAACTGTCACCAATATTGATATTACAGATATAATCCATATTCACACACACACACACCCACCCATCCCTTTCTCTCTTTCTCAAGTTGTACTTCAACATGAATGCAAGAATTTACTGTATATTGACTTAGTATATCCATCTTTAAACTGTTCCCAGGTCAGCTCGCCCCAGCCCTGCCCTGCAAGCCCAGCTGACAAAGGATGAATTTGTGACTCAGCTCTTTTAATGGAGAAGTACCAGGACACACAGACTCACACCCTCTCCCTCTGCTCCCATTCATGGCAAATGCTAAAATAACAACTTCAACTTTTGCTTTTAATGATCATACTACCATCGGTAAGGCATTACAAAGTGCAGTTTGCACATTTAGTGTGCACTCTGAGTAGAATGTTTTTCACACTAACATTTTAAAATCACAAATCTAAAAGGCTCTGTGCCACTGTATATGTTTCTTTATCAATGTAAGAGAGAGAGAGAGAGAGAGTGTGTGTGTGTGTGTGTGTGTGTGTGTGTGTGTGTGTGTGTGTGTGCATACTTGAGTGTCAGGTTTAAGGAGGAGTTGGAAAGAGAGAGAGAGAGATAGACAGCATTAGTCAGAGGGAGGTGTGGCAGCTCCTACAGTCCTGGGTGCCGAAACAGCCATGGGTATGAATGCCAGATGATGACCAGCAAAGACAGAATAGAAGAGAAGCAAATTACAGGCCCAAAGAGACGTCTTATCAACCAAAACACAAGCAGTGTAAGTGTGTGTGTGTGTGTGTGTGTGTGTGTGTGTGTATGCGTGTGTGTGCCTGTGTGCATGTGTGTGTATGCATGTGTGTGCGTGTGTGCGTGTGTGTGTGTTGGAGGAGTGTGATATATATGTGTAAGTGAGCGGATGGGTGTGCATATATGTGTGTAAGTTTGTGTGTGTATGTGTGTATGAGTGTATCTATGCACTATGCGTGTGGTATGTGTGTGTGTGTGTGTGTGTTAGGGGGGGGGGGGGTAATGTGTTTGTGTAGTTTGAGTAAGTGTGTATGTTGGGGGGGTGTATATGTGTGCGTGTATGTATGTGTACATGTGTATGATGGCTAAGGAAATTTATGCACTGTGTGTTTGTGTGTGTGTGTGTGTTGGGGGAGGGTGATGTATATGTGTAAGTGAGCGGATGGGTGTGCGTATATATGTATAAGTATGTGTGTATGAGTGTATCTATGCACTATGAGTGTGTCTATGTGTGTATACGTGTGTACGATAATAAAGATAAAGGGAATAAAGATAAAGGGAATTTATGCACTGTGTGTGTCTGTGTGTGTGTCTGCGTGTGTGTGTGTGTGTGTGGTTTTGTCAAACTGACAATACAGTGGCTGTAACAAGCACCTACTGTTGAGTGACAACCCCACATCAGACAAGTTGTTTTAGGAGCTCAGCCAAAAATGTCTTTCAACATTTGATGCTAATTTTGCTTCAGTCCACTGACAAAGTAGAGGGTGGGAAAACCATGAGCATGGCAAGCACATTTGCAAGGTGCTAACCATCAGTACTGATACACTTGTGATGGCCTGCTCAAAATATGATTGCAATTGTTATTCTAGCAAAAAGATTATCAAAGATAATCAATGTTCAGCTTCAGGGCACATACACACCCACACACACAAACACACACACACACATTCGGAGAGAGAAAGACAGAGAGAGAGAGATTTCTGTGCACTTGTATGTCAGATAAATATTTCATGTCTTCCTGATAAAATAACTACATATCACAAATGTGGGTTGAGTGTGGAACTATGACATGAGTTCATGAGCAAATAAATTAGTCATGTCAATTAATAATAACAGTAAGCCTACACAATAATACAACTGTTTGCAATAATAATCGTTAATCTGCAACCCGAGCTCAGACACATTAAATGTAAACAAAATGTACCTGGACAGTGTATGTGTATACAGTCAGGTAACATATATTTAAATTGTATAAGGCAGTGTGACATTCCATACGTAGCAATGGTGAAAAGTATGTATGCTTCTTGTTCATGTTTGCAGAGGTAGGCAGTAACTTATGGAGGTAACAAAGGAAACAAAAGCTGACTTTACTTTTCACATTTTTTTGTCACAAAACAGTAAAACAGTGCAAGGTTTTATCATCATCATACATGTGACAGGACATGGCATTAGACTTAACTCATTTATGACATATTGAGGTCATTTTCTCATTGTTTACACAACATAGCGTGCAAAGCCTCGGGTATCCCAGAGATCCAATTGCCCTCTGAGAGACAGGCCATGACTTTATGAATGTACTCTTTGAGTGACCAAGGCTGTAGACAGGCTGTATTTATCTAGTAATGGGAGCGATGCTACTTCAAACAGTCTCTGGACTTTGAATTGATGCTATTATGGCCGGGGCTTAACTGGGTTGTACAGTCATCTCAGTGGACTAGTGGAGTGCATTGCCTTTAATTATTATTATTATTATTATTAGTGTGTGTGTGTGTGTGTGTATATATGCAACATTCACATACACAGGAAATCTGACTTCCTACAAGTCATCAAATTCGAAAACAACCTCGCAGGCATTTCTTTTTTCCTGACAGACACATAAACAACTGGGAGAGAGGGACACAAGTGGACACATCAAAGGGAAGGAAAAGCTTTAAAATCCACAAGAACACATGACAAGACACTTAGACAAGCCACTAATGGACACACACCCTAAACTCTCCACTTGGGCACTCACAGAAGCACCTCGGCAAATAAGTCCATTCGAAATGATTGCCAAAACAGTCTGGAAACCAGAGACTCATTTACACTGTCTCTATTGCACTCATCTGCAGAGAGGAAGAGGAGGAAGAAGAAGGAGTAGAAGGGGTCAAAGGAGACAGACATTTGTTGCTCATCGGGGTTTTGAAGCGCAGCATATTTAAATCTCGGGTGTCTGGCAAAAACAAACACTTGCGTCAGCGCCACAGAGAATTCCGGGGCTCCGCACGCGAGCCGGGCGGGCGAGCGATACACTACAGAGACTCCAGAGAGCCAGCTGTCCAGTCTATGAGAGAGTAACATACTGTTCCTGCGCTGGGCCAATTTAAACATGATACTCTGGGGGCAATGTAAACAGAGCCTGGCACTGGAGACTCCTTTTCACTACATTACCGAGGGCTGAGCATCTTGGGATCGTGTTTCTTTTCTTGGGTAGAGAACCTCGCGAATAGAAAATGGACACATTTGGCATTGATGGCCCTCAAAGTTTTTGCTAAAAACAATTAAAATCACTAAGAGTTTGGGGGCCACTTGAAAAGGTTAAGAAAGGTTTAACATGGCACATCACTGTGCACTGTGTGCCAACACTCACCGGGTTTCAACATTAAGTGCAACCCAAGTAAGCTTGCCAACGTAGGCCTACAGGTAGAGGATCCTGTAACAGACCTGAACATGTTAGCTGATCGCTTTCGTCATTTAAACAAATCCTAATGGAATAGTTAAGCACGTTAGCCTTATCAGGGCAACCCCAAGCCAGAAATGTCTTTCGAAGGAAGCAATCAATGGCAGATATTTTTAGCTTACAAAGGATCAGAGATCTATTGAGATTGAGAAGTCTAATTAGGTGACCTAATTTAAATAACCTGTGCATTAGACTACTTACCTACTACTATTAGGGCATGTAGGTATGTAGGTAGCAACATTAAGGTGCCCTGAAAGTGTCCTAATTATATTCCATCACATTGTAGCGTTAGACATTAGAATGACATTAGAATGGCTTCTAGAATGTACTTCGGAACAGATCAGCTATGTCACTGTTCTGGCTCCAAGGTGACCTAGAGTGAGTGATATGGCATAGCGTAGATAAATGATGCCATGTAACGCCATGCCTTGAGAGCTGTTATCACACCCTATTGTGCCAAACCAATGACCTTTAAAGGCCTGCGACATCAATACCTCTCAAGTGATTGACAGATGGGTTCCAGTGAGGCAATTGTTCCGATGAGCACTTTTCAAATGACACAGGATCAGCTAAGAGTCAGACGGATTTGAAACAGATGTATTTGATAGCGGCAATCGCATTTTATTCGCATGAACTTGCAAATGCCCTTGCTCATTAACATAACACACACATGTCACAGCCCATGTAAAGTCGTGTTAAAAGAGGAACTGGGTTATAGCTCTGCTACTTCAATATTAGCGCTATGCTACTGGAACAGAATTGCTCATACCATTAGCTAGTGTTAGTGTCATCTGACTCATGCTAACCACATACATCTGGAAGTCAGGCAGTAAAAAGAAGGGTAAGAGCTATTTAGCATGGGATCCAGAGGGCACAAATCAGTACATACTGACTACAAAGGGCAACTACACACATGAATCTGGGATTTCTCTTTGGTCACAGACATGAGCATAGTGTGGATGCCTGGTCCAGGTGTTTTTTTTTTTGTTTTGTTTAATATAAATAGTCATATCAAAAAGAACACATATGTCTTGGTAGGTGACTAAAACATGTTTTATTTTGTTGTTGTTATTATTTAAACCGTGCCAAAACTGTAATCTGTGAGCAATCAAATATCACAATGCATTTTACAAGCCTTTTGTTACAATTATTTCTAATTTTTTTGTGAGGGAATCAGCATGTTTATTTAAAATGTTAAGTCTTCAACTTTAGTTTTTGCAGCGTAATCCTTGCTTCCCCCCTTTGCTGTAAACAGAAATCTTGTGGACAGATGTTGTCATTCTGTTTTCAATCAGAGGAGCAGAGATTACAGAGCAGGCTTGAGTAAGGGGAAGACTGATGAGACCTCTCGAGTTGCCTCACTGTCGATCTGTTGCTGCCCACACCTACAGTTATAGCAGGTTTGACCAACTCTGTGAGTGACTTGAATGTTTTCTCAGAAAAAGGCTCCACGTGGGTGGGTCTCCCAAGTTGGAAGTTTTGGAAGTGGTGTGTGTGTGTGTGTGTGTGTGTGTGTGTGTGTGTGTGTGTGTGTGTGTGTGTGTGTGTGTGTGTGTGTGGAGGGGTTCAGAGTGACTGATTGCCTGCTCACACGACAAAGTAGAGTAACCCCCGAAAACATGTTTTCTTTTCATCCCCTCCCTGCCTAAAAAAATGCAATCATCTTTTTTTTCTTTCTCTCTCTTTCTTTTCACTGCTTTTCTCACTTGTGGGTGTCAAGCTGCCACAAAAATGCTTTACTGTAGGTGGTGATGTGTACATGATGGATGTAGGAATCTTTTTCCCATTCATAAAGACATAAACCTTTCCTTTTTTCTTGCTCCATGGATAAAACTGTTGTTCAGTAAATCCACACAGTGCATGGACAGCACAATGCACCTGCAGATGCCCTGTTGTTGTCATTGTTGTCATCATTGTGTGCATGTGTGTGTATGCGTGTGCATCTTTGTGCGTGTGTGTGCATGTATGCGTGCATGTGTGATGTGTGTGTGCGTGTGTGTGTGTGTGTGTGTGTTTTATGCATGGATATTTCATTAAAACTCATATAGTGTGACCAGGAAAACTATACATACTTTCAACTGTTCACCTTGTCCTTTAGTCTCTGTGGGGCTTTTGTGCACTTTAAAATATCAGGGGCCTCCACAGGTATCTGCTGCCCCAAGGGGCCCTGGCAGCCTGATGTCATTAACACACACACACACATACAGATACACACACAGACACACACACATGCTCTCTTTTTCTCTTTCTCACTCTCTCTCTCTCACACACACACACACACACACACACCTACCTCTTGAAATCCAGTGGCATTAATGGCAGCGTGTGCATGTTTACAGTAGAACACTCAAGACATACCTTCCTTTCTTCTGGCTTACAAATTATGCCTCTGGGCTGCTGAGCCTGTGCCAAGTAGTAGTCACGCAACGGGCTCGGCAGCGAAGAACTGGGGCATTCATTTCTCCCACAAACTGTCCTCTGCCACTTCTCATTCAAGGCAATTACTCCCTTATGCGCTTGGAACACTCCTTCAGAACCGACCAAACCCCCCAGCCCTGAACTTCCCCAAATCCTTCTCTCCCTCCCAAAATGATGTTTTGATTTTTTTATTGAGCAGGATTTCTCTTTCTCTCTCTGTCTCTCTCCACTCAACAAGTCAGTTTAAATATGCCAAAGAGACATGGGAAAAACAATTTACCTCATCTTGAAAACTGTTAGCTGTGAAATGTTATGTTCAGCTGAGAACACGTGAATGGCTTTTCAGATGTGAAAGCCTTGATATGTAACTTTTTTTCATATGAATATAGTTCAACATGTATGTAATATCAGATTCTAATGTCACACCACTTTAGAGATCACTTTAGCCTCTTTAACTTATCAGTGACTATTTTTTTTGTCTCGATAAACAAACTGAGTGACCCTTGTTGAGACCTAAGTGACCAGAATAGTCGACCCTATCCATTAGAAAATTAATGAATCTTGTTAGCACTGACGAGCGGATCAGAGCATTGATCTTTTGCTCTCTCCCTGCATGACAACTCCCAGGCTTTCAGGCACAAGCAACTGGCAAGATGGGGCTTGGATACAGTCCAATGGGTTCACAGTAGCTGATCCGTTTCATGTAATCAATTACTTGCTTGTAAAAGTCTTCCTGATATGGCCACTGCCTACATGAAAGGTTTGTTTCTAAACGTCTGAAAAGAAAAAAAAATCTTATGCTGATGAGAAGCGTGTTTTGGCTGGGTGGATATGTATTACTGGAAAAGCAGGAGAATAAATGTAATGGTAAAGGAAAAAAAAAGCCAGGAAAATTTTGAGTCTTTTTTTCTTTATGGCTTTTGAGATGGTGTCAAACCATATACATCATAAAGAATATAAAAGCTGATTATTAATGTCAATATACTCAAAATCTAAATTTTTTTTAGTTTGATCACCAGTTGTTTTAAACTCATTATCTAGTCCTTCGATTAGCTGCAAAACTGTTAGATGTTAACCACAAACATTTGTTTCCATCTGAACCTACGATGTCTGAGGAAACACTGTTATAGCCCCTGTTGCAGCACCTCATTCTAGACTGAGACGTGTGAGTGGACAGCGCACCGAGGGGCCATCAGTTCCCCTGTCCGTTCCCAGAGGCTGAGTTGTCCACTTGACTGTAATCCCAGTGGACAGACCTAAACAATGATGTTGGCCCAACAAAAGCTCCTCACTCCTCACAACAAGGTTGTGATGCACAAAGCAACACCTCCCTGCACGCTGCCGTGACAAGCCATGCAGCGCCTCGCCTCATTCCCACTTTGGCCTCTGCCAACGCTGACACTCCTCGGCAAGCTCTCCTGCTGTGTGTGTGTTTCGGGAGGGGTGAGTGA
This sequence comes from Tenualosa thibaudeaui, assembly GCA_027481765.1. Lineage (NCBI taxonomy): Eukaryota > Metazoa > Chordata > Actinopteri > Clupeiformes > Clupeidae > Tenualosa > Tenualosa thibaudeaui. The sequence continues at coordinate 7,179,313 of JAIFZK010000008.1, forward strand.
ATGTGTGTGTGTGTCTGTCTGTGTGTGTGTGTGTGTTGGCAGGGTTAGAGTGGTGGTGAAGTGATGGGTGGGGGGCTGGTTGGGGGGTGGGTGGGGTGAATGGGGTAATTCACTTATGGCCTTTTGTGAACCGACGGCATTGTTAACGCGCAAGCGTTGAGGCGAGGTGGCACGAGAGGCCGGGCACGGACAAAAGGAAGCATAGCTCACGCCTTTGACGGGAAAGGCTAATGAGGACAATGGCAAGATACGACGCGCTCATGTATCAGAGCTGCTCTTCTAGCCAATGTGCTATCAAACAAATTAGGAGACGAGGACGTGTGCGTGTGTGTGTGTGTGTGTGTGTGAGAGTGTGGGTGGGGGGGGGCAACTGATGGTTCGAAAAAAGTAATCTTGTTCTGAAAACAACGTTTAATGCAGGAAAACTTGAAAAGAATCATTACTGACGTTCTCAAGTGAACAAAAAACAAACAAACAAACACAGGGCAGTAATGATGCTTGGAGATAAGAAATAAAGTGATGCAGTTGAAGTGGCACAAACGAACAAACAAAAAAATAAAGTGTCTGACATGGATGACCAAACGTCCTAATAGTGACATCAAAATACACTGGGCCTAATGGGTTCAATCAGCACATTAAGTGTGTGAGAAACAAGTGCTCACATTTTCGACACTTGTTAAGACAGGCTGCGGGGCAGCCGCTCCCTACGCGCGAGCCGCTTCAGAGAGGCCCTCCCCAGCGAGGCATCCGCTGATCAAAGAGGATCTTTCTAGAAGAGACACCAGCCACAAAGCAGGGTCAGCCATGTCAAAGAGGGAGATGGATCTCTTTTCCAATTAGAGCCAGGGCAACTGTTCTCAAGCTTATATGAGAATGGCCTCACAAGTTTCTTTACACATTGCATAATTTACTGTGTGTTCACTTCTTCAGCTGTATTCTATGCAAAAGATTAGCAAAAGATTACATAATGCCCTTGATCATTGTATTGCTAGTTTGAAGAGAAGGATTGTACACTACATGAATACAAATGCTAAATGCTATATTCATGGTGATATTAGGTAGGGATTTAAACAAAATGTTAGCAATGTGTGTCATTGCCAAACTGGGTTAAGCAATGCTATCCAATTTGTAAACATGTAAAACTTTGAAATCTGGTCTTACACAGCCTGGGGGTTTGTAAACTGGAAACAGACAGAGTGCAGACAGCCTGCTCTGCACAAAATAAAGAGACATTGTGTGTTCTTTCTGAGGGGGAACAGAGATGGGTGAGCTACTTCTCATGTGTGTTTCCTTTGGTTTTCAACATGGAGTTGCTGCACGCTGCTTTGGACTAAAGTGTCCACTAAAAATATATAATCCTAAAAACATAAACATACACACTCTTTACCCCACCTTTAGAAGTGCTTATAAACTGACTCTCTGTGGCTACAATACAATCCTGTACAGTGGCATATCTGATCCACTGAATGAAAAGTCAAATGTGAATGAAGCAGATAGTATTCACAGTGAGACATGCATCCCTGCACATCCATAAAGTTAAAGGTCATGCATGCAGCCTCTGACACATGAAATCTTTCCTTTCCTTGTAAAGATTTCCCGAGGGCAGTTGAACTGCAAATAGGGCAGAGGCCAGAGGCCACCTGCTACCCTGTCCTATGCCACCCTGCCGTCACAGTCTATACATCCCACACACTCATAAGCACCACGGCACACCGCTCATAGCAGCTCCACAGCGTAGCAGGAACAGGCAAGACTGCAACACGCAAACCAGTCAGCATTTAGACACTTGCGAAGGCTGACATGATTTATCGAAAATGGGAAATATTATATTATTGTGCTAGCAAATTAAAATGTCAATATCTACAAACCTAAACTCCCAATTTGCATGAAATATCTGTCTGCAAACTGGGAGGGGTGCAGCTTTTGAAACTGCTGCACTGAATTGCATAAAGATAGATGTATTGTTTCTTGACCAGAGGGGTGATGTTAATTTAAAATAACCACGTTGCAACTGCATAATTAAATTTGAGCAATTTGTAGACATAGTTCAAATTATGACCACTGCCACACAATTGCTATGCTTACTCTATAATTTGGAACGTCCCATAGGCATCAGTTCAACATTACGCTGGGCTGAGATATCTGTTTGAAACATGATAACCTAAAGTGACAGGCTGGTGTACGCCACCACTGAAAAACATTTCCTCTTTGCCATGTGGAGCTGTGAGGCACTGGTGACCTCAACTACAAGTATATTCTAATTCTGTCTTAACCCTCCCACTTAAGCAAGGCAAACGGAACAATCAGAAACCCAAATGCATACAGGAACAGAGAGGAACAGAAACCTGCAAAAACAAGCAAAAAAAAAAACAAAACAGGGGCATCGGGATCAACAGATGATGCAACCATGAGTAACTTCAAGTACTATGATTTGATCAGCTCTGACAAACAAGTATGGAAGCCTGGCGGACCACTTTTCAGTGAGTTCTGATGTAACAAACACACTGAAGACTATTTCCCCGTATTTGGTTATGTGATGAAAACTCGAGCACCCTAATAAAGGGATGAGATGCAGTGCGAAGAGGCGGATTAAGTTATCCCTTAATGTTGTTCATCCACTAGAGTGCCCAAATGGCCAAATACTAATATGGAAACAAATGGCCTGAACCACATGGACAGAAATCCCTTGTTGTTGAGTCTTAACAAAATCCCATTACCAGTGTTTATCATATTCCTCTATATAGCACCCAAAGCAACTGCAAGCGCAGTAATGAGTTTTCTGGTTGATTCCAAAGCTGTCAGCAGCTTCACAATTGTGGTCTTGCACTTTTTGCAGACTACTAGGGCAGAGGGGGAGCCAGGGGCCATGGCACGCCGGTGAACTTTCGAAAGCGGACACTGACCAGCGGCTCTGACGTGGGTGTGACGTGCGAGGAGCACCGGACTTGAGGCCGCCGCTGCGTCTCTTCCCCATTTCAGGGCCCTGATTTAGAGGCTAGCAGGACATACACACAAACACACACACACACACAGACACACAGACTCACTATCACACACCTCTTGCCCAAGTGTTTCCTCACCCACCGGGCCCCAGTCAACAGGGTTGCTTGTCTAAGACAAACACACACGCATCTCCAGGGCCTCAGAGTCATGACTCTCTCAGCACCTGGACCTGAGGCCCCCGAAGTGAACTAAAGTCGTTTACAAGTTGAATAATCAAGTTTGACCTCATAAGAAAGTCCAAGTTTACCATTGCTTAATTTCCCACCATTATGAATTTCTTTGAGATCACGTCACCAAAGAAAACAGAAAAAGCTTGACATCACATAATGAGAGAAACAGCTCTATCGACTTAATTACATTTTTTTATTGCCTGAATTCTGCATTGCCTTGCCTCACCATCATGTCATCACTACCTGTGTACGTCAACTTTTCCTTGAAATGTTTCGCATGAACACTGAAGCAGTATGGAGGATAAATTAGTCGATGGCATTTTGTGAAAGGTCTTACACCACTGAAATCCTTGATGGCGAAAAGACCAGATGAGGATAGGCCTCTGTTGGGTATTACTGGGCAACGTGCAATAGGGGGTTAAAATAAGCATGAAATGTGATAGAGTGGCAGTGGCCACAAACATTTTGATTCAGTGTATGATGCACTAAGAGTGTGTTTGACCTTGCAATGTGTAATGTCCTGCATTACTAGTGGTGTTGAAGAGTCTATTTCGACATTTGCATGTGTGTGTGTGCATGTGTGTGCGTGTGTCTGGCATGCATTCATACCTGTGTATCACAGCATGCATATGTGACAGTAAAATAATGTGTGATAGTTCATGCAACAGGTATAAATACCACAGTGAGTGTGTGTGTGTGTGTGTGTGTGTGTATTTGCGGGTGTGTGTACTTTATGCAACACTGTCTTACCACACACTGGTGTTTGATAATTATGTTTGTATATATGTAAATGAGGTTCAGCACTTGTATCTGTGTGTCTATGCATAAGTGTGTGTGTGTATGTATTAGATGTCTCCTGTCTGCCCCCTTTATCTGTCTACATCAGATGAAAGGGACCCTCTGACCCCTGCTCTCTGTCTGTCTGTCGGTGTGCTGTCTGTCTGTCTGTGTGCTATCTGTCTGTCATGTGCCTGTGCTGATAGTCATGAGTCAGAGAGATGGTGTGAGAGAGCGATACTCTGCCAGACTATGAAACGCGAGCTCCACCAGCAACAAGTGTACTCCATCTCCCACCCGTATTCAGTATACACACACGCACAAACACACACACATGCTCATACACACAGACACACGCACCCACTTACATGCACACACACACACACACACACTCACACATACGCACACACACGCACATGCACACACACACATACACATACGCTCTCCCCCTCTCTCTTTCTCAAAGACACACACACACACACACACACACACACACTGTGCCATACTTGAACACACTCTCTCCCTCGCTTTCTCAAATACACACACACACACACATACACACAGACACACACACACCCAGAGCTATATTCCTCATGGGACTTGTGGGTCCCATGACCCAGTGTCAAACCCCAATCTAATCAACAGAGGAAGTGCTCCCTCTCTTCCTCCTCCTCACACACAGGACCAACTGGACCTTCACATTGTTTGCCCAAACGCCCCTAATCAAATTTCACCACACAGGAATGCTGTCCTCAAATGCACGCGCACACACAGACACACACACAGACACACACGCACACACACACACACACACACACACACATACACACACACACACAATCACACAGCACAAATATATTTATACATACACACAACACAACACACACAGATTCTCACATATAAAGCATGTCATATGGCATCCAAAACACTCCTGAATTCTATCAATAACCTCTTGCACATCCATCTTCATAAATCTCTGTGGCATCTTTATGACAGTGCTTGCTACATCTCCATTAGCAGGCCCAAGGCCAGTAGCAGGGCTCTACAGCTATGGGCATCCACATGGCCAGATAAACAGCTAGGGCTTCATTTGATCTCTCATCCTGGTTGGGTTTCACAACTTGGGCCTTGGTCTTTCAACAAGCTAAAGCCTCGCTGTGAAAGACAGAAAGAGAGAGGGAGAGAGAGTGTGTTTGTGTGTGTGTGTGTGTGAGAGAGAGAGAGAGAGAGAGAGAGAGAAAAACAGGGAGAGAGAAGAAGAGGGAGAGCGGCAAACTGTCCATCCTCTCTTTTCTTTACATCCAAAGCAATTGATTGTGCCTTCAGGGCATTGAGGAACAAGTGGTGGGGTTTGTTTTTAAGATGTGCAATGTGTGTGTTCAGTCTGAGTGTGTCTGTGTTCAGTACAGCTGTGTTTATGTGTGTGTGTGTGTGTGTGTTTGTGTGTGTGTGTGTGTGTGTGTGTATTTCTGTGTGTGTGTGTGTGTGTCACAAGGATGGGGAAACTCAATCACTCAGCTGCTGGGAGCATGGGCCAGCAGATAGCAGAAACGGTGACAGACGCCGTCAAAATAACTTGTGTCTGCTCAGTCCACGGCAGACAAACACGTCAGAGTCTGCCCTCACTCTCACACACACACACATACACACACACACTTCCAACCCCTCTCACCTTCCCAAATAGACTGCTGATCAGACTAGAGAGTGAGCACTCAGCACTCCAAACACCTTATGGTGAGTAACTGACTGCTAACGTGTGGCAGCACCCCCAGCATTCTACTCAACGTCTCCCACACATTCAGATTAACCCACTGATTCAACAACTGATTCAGCAACTTTAGCAGTGTGTGTGTGAGTGTGTTTGTGTGTATGTGTGCGTGTGCGTGCATGTGTGTGAGTGTGCGTGTGTTTGTCTATGTTGATAATGTCATGATCCATTAGCAGTACTTTTACGAGCTTACATATAAAATGTGATTTGCAGCAACTTGTCCTATCTCTCACATTTTGAATACGTTTGACAAGAACTCCCTAAAACATCTTAGGAGGTGCAGAAAGACAACACACAAACACTGACACGCAAAGTGCAATCTGTAATTATGCAGAAACAACAAGCAGATTTTCATTAAACAAATTTGCCATAAAAATTTATTATCAATCATCTTTATGTGTCAGCCTGTTGTCTACACACCCTGTTTGTCTGGTTTCAGTGTGCAGTGTACCACCCAGTGCTAAACAGACTGAGGAGTCTGCCTGATAAAGAGTTGGTCTGACGCAGGGGACAGGAGTCCGTGGAGGTGAGCTACATGCGACTGGACACTGGCCCTGCACAAACACACCAGCGAAGCTCTTAGCTGAGAAGACAGAGGTTGCTGGTGGAGTCAGACCTCAGGGGTAAAAAGAATGCTGCTTTTTGATAATATCTGTGTGTAGTGTCTCTGTACAAACTGGATTTGTGGCTGACTTACAACAGTGAACGCCAAAACCGCAGACAACACAACAGTATCTCACACAAAACAGACAAGCTTGACTTAAATACCTTTAATAAGTTTCACAAAAAGAATGAGGAACAAAAACAACCCCCCTCCCCCACACACACACACACACAGGTCTTGAAATCTTTCTAAACATACAGTTATCTGATCTGTGGCCTTCGCTTGTTCTACGGCATAGTCTCCAGAGTACCTTTCAGAAGCCCTCGCAAAGTTAGTTGGGATCAGATGCACTCAGATAGTGAAGCCTGCTCTTTATTAGGTCGTTTATCCCCCTTCCAAACATACACCCCCTACCCCATCCCAAACCCACACCCCCTCCCAAATCACCTCACCCATCCTCCTCCGCCCTACACCCAAACATCCCGGCCCTGGCTGCGTCTTTCGGCCTCTGTTCCCCCAACATCTGATGTTCATCACCCAGTCTACTGATTTCCACTCCCCTTGTCTGTAAGTTTCACAGCCGGCACTGGCGTGAAGATCTTATAACAGGAAAGAAAAAAAAATGTAATGAGAAAGTAAGAAGATAGTGAGAGAGGGACAGAGAGAGAGGGAGAGAGAAAGAGAGAAAAAGAGGAACAGAGAAACAGGCTCCTGCTAGACAATGAGCTATTGTGGCCCTAGACAGTCTCCTGGGAATCTCTCTTTCTCTCTCTCTCTGTCTCTCTCTCTGTGTGTGTGTGTGTGTGTGTCATGAAGTGATTCCACATTGAGGATGTAAGATTTGAATCAAATTCGATATATAAGCCTTAGTGGTACGGAAAATAATGGAATAGAATTCAAAATGCACTTAGATTAGTCACACAAACACACATACACACACACACACACACACTCCTGTTGTGCTTGGACATTCAACACTGAATGTGATCTGCTATGACCTTAACCCTATGCCTGTTAACATCAATAATGCACATTTGTTTGGTGTGCTTCTGTGTAATATGCATATTGCACATGTGCACGAGTGTACTAATCTGTTGTCACTGCCTCATATATTAGGATTGCAAAGAGCAGAAGGCACTGGGCATGTGAGGAGAGGGGTAAGTGTGGGAGGTGGAGGGCTGGTTATCCTCAAAGACCAATGGGACTTCAAAGTCCACAACAAGAAGTCAAGTAACGGAAAGAACATGAAAAACGAACAAGACAGACTCTCAAATCTGGGGCTGTGGAGGGAGTCAAAGAGAGAGAAAAAACAGAGAGAGAAAAAAAGCAATAGACTCTGAGTCTCAATGTATGGAGGAAAATGAAGGAGAAGGAAGCCCCGGCACAGTGCAATGCAGAGCTGTGCAGTGCTGTGCAGAGCAGTGCAGGCGGAAACATAACAGCAGGCACCGGCAATTTAATCTCCCAAATAAATATTTTAAGAGCCGATTAATTACAGTGGCCAGGGCAGAACACAGCCCAGAGCAGAACCCAGCACCAGAGTCCATCCAGGCGGGGCAGTAGTAGCATAGTGGTAAAAGAACCTGGCTAGTGTGCAAGTAGCGTGAAAAGTTGTGGGTTCTAATCCTAACTGCCACCTCTGTGCCCTTGAGCAAGGCACTTAACCCTACGTTGCTCTAGGGGAGACTGGCCCTAAACAGTTGACAAACTGTAAGTCGCTTTGGATAAATGCATCTGCTAAATGTCTGCTAATGTAAACACTGATATTACAGTAATTTATTGTAGGGGGATAACAACTTGATAAGATGCCTCTAGGTCTTCAATCATTAGACACACATATAGATCATACATACAGATCATAGATCATACACACTGGTGTGTACATATAGGCAATACACAGTATCTGCAACAGGAGGGATGCCAACAATTTGATCTTAATCCGTGGTTAGACAGAGATCTCGCCATTGCTTGCAGCATCTGTGTTGGCCAGACCATAGTAACATACTGTGAGCATGACAAAAGGTCAGCTGTTCAAGTGTAATATGAATGCATCTACTACAGCACAGTGCCTCTGACATACTGTTTTACCACAGGGTAAAACTGAAGTGTAGGCCTCCTTTTATTCGATATGTTATAAAATGCCATTCAAATTATACATTTACAACTTCATTGTCATTGAATGGACCAGTACTTTTACATTATATTTACATTTACATTTATGCATTTAGCAGACACTTTTATCCAAAGCGACTTACAAAAGAGGATAAACATTCAAGCTACAGCACAATGAAAAACTAAGAGTACATATTGCTATCATGAAATTTGCAGTATTTTAAGATGAGAGTGCAATAGTGTAATAAAACAAAGTGCAGTATAGAGAGAGTAAGAGTAAGACTAAGAGATTAAGCTCATTCCTGGTATTCAGAAATTCAGTACTTCAATAAGGGGAAACTTACTTGAGGTTATATTTCATAATGAATGAATCAATCAGTCTCCGAATTCTATTAGATGCTTTTTATTCTTGCTTTATATTTAACCATCATCATTGTCATACTTCTCCTCTCCCTCTTCCTCCTCATAATTACTGAAAATGTTGTGGTTGACTAAAATTTGCCTACAAGGCACTTCACAAAGTGGGAAAAGCAAATCCATAGCATACAGTACAGTCATTGAAATTCCACATACTATCTACTGTGCAGGTCTCCAGCATCTCTGTGTGTGTGTGTGTGTGTGTGTGTGTGTGTGTGTGTGTGTGTGTGTGTGTGTGTGTTTGCACGGCTGATAGGCCTGACTTCACCAAGCTCTCACCCTCCCTGTCCTCCTTCCTTACAGCCCCTCTAGTGGTGGCACAGAAGCATGCCACTCTCAACACTCAATGAAACAGCAGCCGAAACCAGCCCACACCAATCTGCTCCACTGAGCAGCAGTTCCAGGAGCATCACACAGCAACCTCACTGAAATACAGTACAGCAATAACTGACCTACAATACACCAATTACTGAACTACAGTGGCCAATGTTGGTTAAAACATGGATGGTCTGTTTTCTTTCAGTAAAAATGCATTTGCTCTCTTACACGCTCAAATATGTTCACTGTTAGGGAGAGTTGATAATCTGTTATGACACTGTAAGAAATGGTTGGACTGATTTGGATGGGGCAACTTTTGTGTGTACCCTGTGGTTGTCCGTAACAGTCACAGATGTCCACAATCCAGAGAGAGTGGGTAGGACATGCACTCTAAGACTGGCATACCTTGATGGATTATTCCATTAACTCACTTAAGTGAAATAATCTCCCCTATGGACCTTCTTGGTGAGTAACATAACTCTCTCTCTCTCTCTCTCTCTCTCTCTCTCTCTCTCTTTGTGTGTGTGAGAGAGAGAGAGAGAGTGAGAGAGGTGGGGGAAGGTCAGAAGAGAGTGAAGAAACGAAAGGGGATAGAAATAAAGACAGAGAGAGAAAGTGTGTGTGTGTGTGAGAGGGAGTGTTTGAAATGTATACATTTCACAGAAAGGGTTTTGCCTCTTTCATTTAAAAGCCAGCTCTAATTTGGGCCCTAAAGCTCTCTCTCTCTTTCTCTCTCTCTCTTTCTGTGTGTGTGTGTGTGTTTTAGGGGCCACAGAGGTGGCAAACAGCAAAATGTTTTTAGGTGTTTTCATGAAGTGCTCACTAAATAATTGAGAGGGACTGCACTGCAGACAGGCACTACCAGGGGTATTCAAATTGAGAGGAACACTGAGAGACACTGACTAAGACAGAGATCCCTTCACTCATGTGGTCCCTCACTGCTTGCCAGCTTTTCCACCAGAGAATAAAAACACAGAACGATGCTTAAGAGGAAAAAGGATTGATTTGATGAAAGATGTTTATAGTAATCCAGAGTTATGCAAACATGAGTTACATATGGCAAAATGTTGGTATTTCTCTTCCATGCACCCATGTGTGTTTGCTTATTTGTGTTGGATTATGTGCATCCCTGATGCTGTGTGTGGGCATGACTGTTCGCAGCTGTATGCAAAGTTGCATTTTTGAACGCATGCCTTTGAATTTATGTTTGAGCTTCTGACTCTCATTTTCATTTTGTGTGTGTGTGTACATGTATGTGTCTATATGCACGAGTGTGTGCCTATGTGAGTGTTTGATCTAATATTAACTGTGCAAATATCCATGCATCCACACTTAGTTCATATCACCCTCTGCACATCAAAGATGGAGGAACAGCCCCAGGCAAGAGAAGAGCGGAGATCCCAATCCTCCCCCCGTCTATTCTCCACGGCCTACAAACCACACTGCAGTTTTGGACCAGACATCTCAAGCACTTAAGCGTCCTTGCTCTTAATTGTTTTATGTGCATTAACACACCAACAAGAAAGGCCTCCATTCAAATTCACATCTTCTTAGGCTACTGAGATGAGTGAGGTGCAGGGGAATGTAATAGCAAAGCCTGATTTCAATTAAAACAAACAGTTTATGAGAGTTTTATTGGGCATTTATGAAGAGCCTGTAGGCATGATGAAAGGCAAAGCTCTGGTGCTTTATGTATAACTTGCATGCTCTGAGTTTCACGGTGAGCAAGAAAAAAATTAAATAACATCTTCAAAATCCTTCAGTCAAGCAAATATACTCTAATTACTGGTTGGCTAATATCCCTAAAGTTAAAATTAGACTAACATGTCTCAGGTGATCCACCCATCTTCCCATCTTAATTTCATTTGGAAATGCTGCATTTCAGTAAATTTTTGTACGCCAAAATGTCCAAAGCTATCACAGGTTTGTAAAAGAACAAAACAAACTAAACACTAAGACAACAAATTGTCAAAAAAGCACACTTACATTTGTATTTACTATAGCACCACATGCAGCACCTTCTTTACCCAGTGTCACACCCCCTTGTTATAATGTTGGTCATCGTAATACCTCAGCGGGTCGATCTGTTGTGGATAATTACACCAACCTGCCTGGTTTGTAATGTACCCCAAGGGCTTTGTTGCAACTGCCACTTGTTATTGTGTTGTCACCACAGTGGTATTATAGCACAGAACAGTCCATATAATGGAGAAGTGGTTGTGACACAGAGGAAGAGACTATTTAAGAGATAACCTCTTTTTACCGTATAGAGTGACTGGGAGAATATAGTAACATCAAAGACAAAATTGTAACATCCAGTAAGTAAGTCCGGTAATCTTCACAGTGGGCAAAAATATCAACTCTTACGGCCACTGCTGTTCACAAATAACCCTGCTTTTATAGCCATGGTGACTGTGAAGAAAAGAGTACTGTGCTTTGATTGAGCCGATTTATCTGGACATCTATTGTGACAGATGACAAAAATTACAGATGTCCAGTAAGCAGAGCCTATATTACCTACATCTTCTCTGCTTCTGTTTTAGAAATAACTAGCTAAGTAATTACCTCACTAACCAACCAAGTACAGGAAGCACATACTCTTTATTACATAGTCCACCAGTACTAAATTGAAAGAACTGACACATTGGGTTGACATGTTTGCCCACTGGATGCCAAAAAGCAGGGTCTTACCGTGGAAGAAGCTCTTGACCCTGAGGTAGCTGACACTGAGGCGCAGGACAGAGAGTTTATCCAGTTTGGAGATGATGTCGGGGGAGAACGGCAGCAGGCTGGCCAGCCGATCCAGCTCTGCGTTCAGCCGGTCCCGGTGCCGTTTGGATGGGTTGGACTTCTCATTCACCGGCACTGGTTTCCTGAAAGTAACACAAGGAAAAGTTGAGTGTGAGTAATATGCCTGCAAGTTCCCACTGTCAACCAACTGCAAACTGGTTAGCGACTTCATAAGCAGTCATTATAAATAACATAACATGTAAGAAGCATTACTTGTTCTGGGAATATTTAAATGTCTAGGCTCAGAAAGATTCTTCATAGATTGTGACGTGTGCTAAATCACTTTTAAAAGACAACCACTAATAATCCGTCGTTAATAGGTTTTTTAAGCTGAACCAATAAGGCCACACAAAGGTCAAACAAGCCCTAGGGGCCTTTGGAGAGTCTTTTTTTCTTTTGCAGGGCTTGTCTTACAATGACATTTGTAACAACTGAATGTCAGGCCATCTAATGAGAATGGGCAGCATGGAAAGACTCTCATTGTTAGTTCATGATGCATGTAAATTTCAGTTTAACTCTCTGTCACACTGCTACCACTTACAAACCACTTGAACAACACTTCTTTAAAAGTCATTTTATTCAATGTAATTCTATTCAAATGTTGCGCAGGTGATAAAAGGTATTGCACCAAATATGAGTGAAATGAATGAGGAGTTGAAAGGAATTGATACTGAGAAGAGGCATGACCCTTCAGTTGAAGTCAATATGGAGGTCAAAGGATTACAGGCTCTGCCAGCCAATGAGCCAGCTTGCTTCTGATCACCCCGAGTGAATGCTTGAAAGCTCCATACAATTTGAAGTGAAGTGAAAAAGTATGTCTGTGTCTTTTTGATATTCTGCATGATATTTTGAATTTGACACAATCATTTTACGAAGACACAGCATGTTGCCAAGTCATTTCACACATTATATGTCACTGTGTAATATTAATTTATAGAGAATCGTATTATTACAGAAAACAGATTGTCTGTCCATGTCAACCATGGAAGCACCATACGATATGATTATACAATCACTACTGCTTTCTACTGGTCCAGCCCTGAGAAAGAAATTCCTCTCTGATATGCATGTGCCTTTTTCCCACCCCGTCCTCAAAGTCTGTCTATGGACAAGCTCTCTGCGTCTAAACAGGTGCCTGAAGTGGCTTTCTTGACAGAGCTGCTTTCCACAGAAGCATTCAGGCAGGGGCTACAACAAGAACAATCTCAGTCATCTGTGGTGTCTTCTCTGTCCTTCTCTCTTTCTCTCTCTCTCTCTCTTTTTGTCTCTCTCTCACCCTCTCTTTCAGTGGCGACCTGGAGAGGCTGCCTCTGGATGTGCGCTGGAGGGGGAGAGTCTGATTTCTTCCACATGGACGTCGCGTCGCATCTTTAAATAAACCTCCTCCGAGTGGCACAAGTGTCATTCCCTGGCCCTCAAGAAGTGTCCCCCAAAGTCATAGGACAGGGCCATGCCTGTTGCCCAGACACTGCACTTCACAAACTTCACACCACACTGAACTCAGCAAGTTATCTGCAAGTTGGCTGATATAATATCCACAAGGCTGTGTCAATCCAGAAGATGTTGAGTGAAGTCTGCTTATGTGGTTCTAATTAAGGACAATTCTGGGTACTTCAGTGGTTCAGTGGTTTTGGCATTCAGTATGACAAGAGCAAACTGATCAAAACCTGTCTGCTATAATAAAGGATATTATAGCATAAACTATATCATCAAAATTTGCAGCTAAATTTGAGGACAGAGCAAGTGACCTCGGAAAACACAAAAGACACACCCCACCTTCCCTGAGACAACCAAAACAACTACTGTTTTCACAAATCACCAAAATCTGCTTGTTTTAAAAGTCTGCTGGAGATTTGGTAAACACTGTGTGTCACTCACACAGTGTGTCCTGGAGCTGTTTAGGTCATCATTAAAAGACCACCAAACTATCTGATTACTCAAAGCTGCAGTGGCTAGCTTGAACCACGTGATCGACAGATTAAATTACATGTATTTTCTGCCTTCCTCTCAAAGTCATTGTTCACATCCAAAAATGGAATTACTCACCTAACCTTTCATAAACATTTTGGACAGTATAATAATAATAGTAATAATAATAATGATAATTATAATTGTGTAGCTCTGTAGCTGAATGTAGTAAAGCACACATACATACATACATACATACATACATACATACATACATACATACATACATATATGATTTGACATGACATGTCTGGTCCATGTGTCTTAAAAACGCCATTAACCCTTTTTTTTACACTTTATAAAGTTATGAGGAGTGCTTCCAAATCCACACCCCAGGGCTTTTTCATTTCTATAGACTTTAATCCTATCTGATGCCATTAAAATGTGTCATACTTAACTGTTTTTGAATCGGTTTCCTTCTTTTCCTACCCGCATACATGCAGTCTCCTGGGGGGATCATGGTGTGGCGCTCCTTGGATGTAACAGGTGCGCTGAAAAAATGCGCGAATGTCATGTTTTGTAAGGACATGATATTTCAGAGAAAAGCATAAAGTCCTTAATTGTAGCGGTAGTTCCATAAACTGGAAAGGCTCAATGACAATTATCAGTCGCACTAATTGCAATATGTTTGGGCATATTAAGTATTAGCCTAAACTAAACAAAAACAAAATAATGATGTGAATTGAGCGCTCAAGTTTTAAAGCAAGCCTCTTCCACCACGCGGTTGTTGTTTACTGCCAGGAGCCAATCACTGAAACGGTCGAAAAGCTTGACCCACAATTAGCAAACAAGTAATGACTCACAATGTTTTGTTGATCAGTCACAAAAATCATTCCGCAATTAATAATAAACATGATTAAAACAAGCAATGAACTTACCAGGAGCCTCTGTCAGAATATCCCAGTTCCAGTATAATGGTAATATTGGATATCGATTGATAAGGAGAAATTATTTATGATTTCATAAATGAACGGTTATTCCCGAGGAGCGACCGAGAAAAAGTCAAGCAACTCCAAACTGATGTTTTCATCAGTTTGCAACGCTCGAGGCAGATGTGGTTGATGCTTTATACCCAATTGAGTCGCCGCTCACTTCCTCGCGTTTCAGGTGGCAGATTCCTCCGAATGACAAGTCGAGCTCTTCGCACGCAATTCTGCCTCACAAACTGCGCGCGCGCGTTACGCACACACACACACACACATAGACACACACACGCGCGGTTTTTTTAGGGCAGAGCAAGGGGAGGGATCACACGCAAAGCTCTCACTTACAAATCTCCTATGAGGCTGAATTTACAAGGAGTTACTCTTCGGTATCCGAGACTTCGGTCAAAAGGGATCGGGATATTTTGGGCCGCCATTTAATCGAAATGCTATCAACTTTTGGTGCCTTCAAATCTAGCATCATAGTCTGAAGACGAGGATTGCGGAAAAGAGTTTTTACTTTGGTTATGAGGATGAAGCTTTGACGACGACCGTGCTTTTTTTAAAAATAGACCCTTGCCTCTGGATGTTATTGTTTATTAATAGCAACAGCTATGTCTAATATCGCATTAAACGACTAATGTACGGTTGTTTTTTTAAGAAGACGGAAAGCTGTATGTTGGAAGTTTTAATAAAACCTACGTCGCCTTCCTAAGTCGTGGTCTTCATTAGATTGGCTATAAGCAAATCCTTTGGGATGGGTTCATTCGGCGGTCAGCTTTTCCTTCTGATAGATGGTGTATGACTTTGTATGGTAAATAAATAGATGTTTTGTTGTGTTTTTTTTTTCATTTACTCAGCATAATCGCAGTGAACAATTTGTCAGGACCGACTATTTAAAATGGGCCCAAAGTGAAAAAGCGAAAAGTAAACACCTTATTTTCCCGTATTAAGCGACATAACCTACGGTAGCTTGCCTACAATCCGTGTACTGGTATTCTTAACGCCTTTCAAAAGAAGCCTAGGCTATCAGAAGCTTTCTGCAGGCCGTTCGTGGTTATTCATGCTTTACTTCCGCTTTTCCGTTGTCTTATTGTTTTGAGTTAAATTCCGCTATTAGGTTATGTTGTTTATTTCTCCCTAAAACGTGTTTACTTTTACCAAGCAATACCTTGCATGAGTTGTGATTAGAACGCTAATTCATTCGAATGCGCATGCTTAAATCAGTGACCATGTGTTTCCACGTATCTCCTACGGGGAAACATTCAACTATGAGGATAGTATTTTCATCAAAGTATTTTCGTCCAAGTAGTTAATGGTTAAAGTTTACACTAAAGTTTACCTGTGGTGTGTGTGTGTGCGTGTGTGTGCATAAGGCCACACACACAGACAGACAGAGAGAGGGGGAGAGAGACTGACACACACACACACTTACTTAACTGCTATTCCCATTCTTGCATATTTCATGGCTGAGAGGAAGATGAGACTGTGACAGTGCTCATGAAATAAAGATTTGTAGCAAGAGGTGCCAGAGCGTGATACCTGTCTCCCTCACTCGGATCAGATCCTGGGCTCTGGCTCCCAGGCTCCATCTAACAACAGGAGCATCACAGGGGGGATGGTGACAACGGCTGACTTGGAGCGGGACCTGCACTGCCCATGTGCCAAGGAAGCCTTGTATAGTACACAAGCACAGGGAATGCTGTAATGCACTGCAATGAAAACAAACACACAAGTCCTTTCCCATGCAAAGTGGTGTAACTTGCACAGGGCCCCAAAGAAGCACTCACTATCATTTGATGTTCAGAAGGCTGTGTGTGTGTACCTAGATAAAAGTCAACCCAAAAGCAAAGCAGGCGCTAATGTAGGCCGGGTCTATTCTAGTCTCCTGCTGGATGAACTGTCATAAAATAGAACAGTCTATCTATTAAAGCAATACTTTACTTTTTTTGTACATAACAATTACATGGCAACATTACAAGTCTATTAAATCTATTACTATAAAGCAGCCCAAATAATATCTATTAATGCAATGCAATTTAAGAGTTTTATCCATTCCTTGAAAAATGGCATTGATGGTATGTGTGTGTGTGTGTTTTGTGTGTGTGTGTTTGTATTGTGTCTGTGTGTTTTCCAGGCTTGAGATACAATTCAGGAATTGCAAGTGGAATCAAATTAAATTTCATTTAATTTTTAATGCTTTACGTCAAATTTGAATTGCCATTCTGCATCCTGTTTGCAACCTCAATTCAAATTCAGTTGAAATTCAACAGTCATTCGCAATTCAGTTCTGAATTTTGCACAACCCTGGTGTTGCAACACTGGCCATGGCAATGAAATAGTCAATGGCCAAAGCTGTGTTGTTGCATTATTAATGGTAATATTTTGACATAATTTCAGACATCATCAATCATTCAGAGCTCTACCATTGCCTCAGAGGAACGGGATGGGAAGAGTCACTCTTAGTCAGTGTGTTGGTGTTATCATTTCCCCACCCCCACCTGTACCTCTCCACCCCAACCCCTAACCCACTCCCTCTCCTTTGGCATGCTGCTGTGCTATAACATCAGCTCGGGATAGACTATCGGTGTTTTGACAGAGCAAGTGGCAAGCTCCACAACACTGTCATCCGCTGCTGCAGGAGCCGCAGTTTGTGTCAACACAAATCCCATTGCATCCCTATCCATAGTCTTCTGAAGATTAGCCTTGACTTAAGCATCGGTAAACCCCCCTGTGGCCGCAGCCAGGCCAAGCCTTCGCACGCAATGTGCCTAATGGATAGCGGCTAGTGTGCTCTGTAGGGCTCGGTAGATAGCAGGAAATAGTGTTGTGTTTTGCCATTGGTCCATTTGGCTGCCAGGCCGGCCTGCTAGCAGCAGCTCCTGCCTCAGCATTCAAGGCTATTTCTCATCGATAAAGCCCTCTGTTTGCAAACAAATTAAATCCAGATCATTTCAGGGACGGCAGCGGATTTAAAGCTTACAGTGAAAAGTATATTTAAAGCTGTGTGCTGTGTGTGTTTCTCTTGAATACAGGTAAAGAAAAACCACCTGTCCAATGGCATCCTGAGCAATTTCTACCGCTGTGCGATCGAGAGCATCCTGACTAACTGTGTGACAGTTTGGTATGGAAATTGCTCTGTCGCTGGTCGCAAGGCTCTGCAGCGAGTGGTGAAAACTGCTCAGAGAATCACAGGGACTCCACTTCCTGCCATTGAGGATGTCCACAAGAAAAGATGTCTTCGACGGGCACGCAGCACTCTGAAGGACACCTCTCATCCTGACAACAAACTTTTCCAACTCCTCCCCTCCAGAAGGCGCTACAGGAGCCTCCAGACTAAAACCACCAGGTTCAGGAACAGCTTCTTCCCACAGCCGTCACACTACTGAACTCTGTCCCCCACTGAACCTCACACTGCACTCTGCTGCTATAGCCCTTGAACTGCACATCTGTACATCTGTATATACTTAATACATCTGTACATAACTATCTCTATAGCACATCTGTATATTGCCCTTTATATTGAATCTATGTAGCACATCTGTATATTACCCTCATTATCTCTTCACCTTACATGTATATTGCTCTTCTGCCTAATTATTATTACTACTCTTATCTGAATATAATTTGCTCTTTAACTGTACATATTGCATATACTGTATATACTGCACTTGCTGCTCTTTGCACTTCTGATTAGATGCCAAACCGCATTTCGTTACCTGTATTTATACATGAGTAATGACAAAGTTGAATCTAATCTAATCTAATCTAAAGAGATGGTCTCTTAGGGCCTGACAGTCAGATTGTAGTTACGTCAGGCTTCTGGTTGGGGCTCGCACCATATGGCTCTGTTTGGGAAGAGTGCAAAAGCAAGATAGGAGTGAGTTCCAACACACACACACACACACACACACACTCATTCATGTGCACTGCACACTATGACGAGGATGGGTTAAAATGGTGGTGTTGTGTTGACCTGGTTTAACACAGGCAACGTCCTAGCATGACCCCTCCCACTGAAGGGCCGTGGGCAGTCATCTGGGATTTCAAGGGGAAAACAGAGTAATCCAGATTGACGTGGTGTGTGTGTGTGTATGTGTGTGTGTATGTGTGTGAGTGTGAGTGTGTGTGTGTGTGTGAGGGGGGGGGGGGTCAGAGCATGGCAAAAGATCCCACCATTTTGATGATAATTCACAAGCTTCTCCATGCCTTGAGTTTACCGAGGGCATTACAACTGATGACTCAGTGGTGATTTTTATTCCCCTCACAAAGCTGTGGATATAGGACGTTGCATGAGGTATACCAGGCAGATTTGATGCTTTTGTGGTTAAATGGGTCATGACATCAGCAGCACTAAGACTGCTCTAAGGATTGCTCCAAAGGTTTTGTCAGAGGCTATACATCTGAGGGTCCAGCTCCATAAACATTTCTATTGGGATAAGATCTTTTCTGCAAACTCTGTTTTCATTACACTGGCTTGATTTACCACTTGATTTAAATGTTGTCAATCATGCTCTCCTTTCCAGAGCTGATCAAGATCTATTGTTTCATGGCATTAGGACTTAAATTCTTAAGCTGTCACAATAAGGAGTTGCACTCACAATGAAGTTTGCACTGACTTAAGTGTGTGTGTGAATATATGTGAATGAACTGTAAAGAACTGTGGGTATGATGTCTGAGTGCATGTGGGTTCAGGCCACCATCCTAGGTATATTTATTCTTATTTATTCATTCAGAAACTATAACTATATATATATATATATATATATATATATGGATGATGCACTGACCAGAGAGCACTTTCAATTTCGTTGCACCTATGACAATGACAATAAAGACATAATCTATTCTATGACTCATGGCATACAAAAAATTGAGAGGACTTGACGATTTGGACTGAGCATATACTCATACATAACATTGCATCCTCTCAGAGTTTGTACAGCCTGACCTCACATTCACCCACTATTTACAACTGAACTCTCCCATCACTTGACAGCCATATGGCTTAATAAATAAATAATCTGGTAAATAGATAAATAAACACAGGCTTTTGCAATCATTCAAACTTGTGCAAGAAATATGCAAAGTGTAAAGCTGTAAAGCTGGGGTAAATTTAGGCCAGCTTGTCAATAACCCTGGAGGCGCTCTGGAATTCTTAAATAGGTCAGCATCTAAAAATATGTTCCCATCTTTGCCATTGACCATTGCTCTTGCGGGGATAAGATGTTGACATGTTATGTAACTGTAATGTATTTATTTAACACGTAAAAGTGTAGATTGTTGTTGTTGCTCTCTCTGATTTTAATTTCTGAAGCACATTCTATGTGGTGGACTACCCAAGTTTTGCATACTGCTTATTTTCAAGCTCAGAGTAAAAGGCTTTGATAAAGATGCATTCTTTCACACATAAACACACACACACATGCACACACACACTCTATACTATGGGGTTAAGAAGGGGAAATAAGGGGGAAGATTGAAGAGTGAAAACAAGACTCAAAAAATCTTGATCAATCTTCATCTTCATCAACTATTCATCAATATGAATTTGTTTAAATCCTAAATACTTTATAATTAATGCTATCATTAATAATACTCTGTTTGGGCCATTAATACTGTGTCTGCGTCTTTGATCAGTGGTATGGTAAAAGTGTGGTTCACCCAAGCAACTTGCCTAAATCCACTTACCAGAAGGATACACCTGCTCTGATACCCTTTACTGGATCACTGATAGGCTTTGAGCTGATCCACACCACTTCACCCCTGGTGCTCGCTGTCCCTTGATAGGGTGCTTAGAAACTACACATGTGGTTCTGCCTTTTTTAACAGATCCACAAAAAGGGTCACCTTTGCAATAAGACTACAGTGCCACAGTAAGATTGACACAGTAATACTCTAAACCTCCCGCTTTGAGTGTAACATCCTCATGTTCAGACCATAAATGCAGGATAAACCACTTCCAAAACTCAATACCAAATCCAATTCTTGGGAATGCAGTCCCTTTGCCCAGGGTGTCTAAAGTCCATGATAAACCCCTTCCAAAACTCGATACCAAATCCAGTTCTTGGGAATACAGTGTCTGTGCCCAGGGTGTCTTTGTTTGTAGTTGAGCATGACAATTCCCTTACGCCTGCCATCAGTACAGCTCATTGTTAAGTTGTTTGGGAGCATAAAATGGCTTAGGCAGCTTAGCAAGCATTGTGGGGGGCCTGCAAAGAAGTGTAGCCATCACTGCTAAATTTACGCTATGTGTGTGTGTGAGTGTGTGTATGTGTGTGTGTGTGTGTGTGTGTGTGTGTGTGTGTGTGTGTGTGTGTGTGTGTGTGGTGAAAGACTGGAGCGTGGAATCTGCTTAGTCTGGGGTACCTCACGAATATGCTGTGTTTTGGCTTGTGGATTTGGAAACGCACGCACACACACACACACACACACACACACACAGAAAAAGATTTTTTTATGTTGTCACTCATGTTATTCCTCAATTCAGCTTCCTGAGTTTTCCAAATTCCAGTTACAAGATGCCTGTGAGTTGTCAAGGCAGGAACAATTAGTGCTGATGATTTAGATATGCACCCAAGAGGACATACAGGACAGGTGGCACCAAGTGAGGTAAGCTGAGCTGGCTCTAAGCCATCACCTCCTTTCTCTCTTCACACTACGAGAGAGTTCATCAAAAGTTCAGGAGGTAAGTGGACAGTGACAGGTCCTCTCAGGCTGTGAGAATGACTCCACAAGCCTTGGCAATGGATGCTGAATCTGACTGACTCACTTCTAATAACAACGGGATGACGGACACAGGGATGATTACACAATATTAAAGCCATATGATGATGAGTTGATCTGACAGACACAGTATCCATGTGATGCCTTTTATACTCCTCTAAGTCTGATCGTCTCAATTCAGACTTCAGCACATCCAGCTAATACTATTAATGGAATAGCCAGCAGTAAAGCAAAGTCTCTCCACAGCTTGTTTTGAGACATTTAGATCATGTGTTGTTATAGACGATTTTAAAATGGTGGGAATTTAGTTGGTGATTTGAGTGAATGTCCTACAGAACTTCTCACCTGTACTAAATCACCATCCACCCACCTATTTTAGAGTTCACTGCAAAGATTATTCCTTCTTTCCTTCTATAGCACACTAAACTGCAAACACAAATCAACAGGAATTATTCTTGGGGCCTATACTGGATAATTGATAACCACCCAGGTGGTATCAGAATAATAACTGACCTGATTATTGTGATGTAATTGAAGTATGCAAGGTACTATGAGATTTACTTCATGTAATATTTTGCTTTTGAAGCAGTGATTGTTTTGTATATTGTTTGTTTATGCAAACATGGAAATCATTATAAACTCAACATGAATAAATGTTGCTTGTATTGGAAAATGCTGCCAGATAAAAAGAGTAAACATATCATTTTCTGTTTGGTTGTTTATTCTAATGTCATAAACAGTAATCACTGAATGTCACCACTAATCTTTCTCTGGGCAGTCACATTAAAATTTCAAACCTTTTTTGTGTGTGACTTACAAGCATACAGATTTATTGTTTAGTAACCAACACCACATGGAAAACAAAAAGTGACGTGCTGTATCCATGGCCACGGTTGAGATACAAAACCCTTAATTCCCAGCTTGCTGTCTTTTCCCATTTCATGCAAATCATATGAAGTCATAGAGAGAGAAAAAGCTTCTTATAAAAGAAAAAAGGTTCCAATGGAACCAAGAGTTGTGATGCCAATTTAGACCAACTTACATGCATCACATGCAACCACAATGCTCTAAGAACCAAAATTCTTGGAATTATAGAGGTAGTACACAACACTTTTGTATGGACAAGACAGAGAGCTGGTGGCTCTGCAGGTGAATTGCCTCCCCCTAGTGGCCTTTCAGGGTACCTCATAGCATTCTTCCAGTTTGGCGAATGACTCAGCCTTGATTAGATTTCCATTGCTACAAACAATACCCTAGCAACTTTCAAAAGGAGGGAACTACACTGTTACAAATCAAAAGGAGTTTCAGCTCCAGAGGAACAATGATCTCATGGGTCTCGTGTCTCCTGGCTGTCTAAAGAAGCTAGAGGCTTTTAGGTGCTAGACATGTTGGCTCTGGGGATTTTCGTGCGGCTGTGTGATATTTCATAAAGATGCACAGCATTATTGTATTCATCCATTCAACATGTTGATGGTGAAGATATGTGGCTGTTGGTAACACTGGCTTACTTATCAAAACCAGAAGGTAAGGTCCAAAAAAATGCAAGGAAGCATGTCCTCTGATTGATGGAGTGATTGAAAAGAGAAGTGTGTGCATAAGAGTGAGTGAGTGTGTGTGTGTGTGTGTGTAAGAGAAAGAGAGCAAAAGAACACTTTACAACTTGTTTGACAGTGTTAGTTTATTTATTTATTTATATATTTAAAGATACTTAATAGATCTGGCATTATAATGTTTGTAATTCATCAACACATTACCAACAATAATATTGTCACACATAAACTCTTTTCTAGTTACACATCATAAAATAACAAAAAGGTGAGGTCTCTTTCTACCATTCTTCTCTTTTATTTATCTTTAAAAACACACGCCCCCATCTCTGTCATCTGTGGTATAACTCTCTTCTCCTCTAAATTACTCTCCAAACATTCTTGCCACATATGGCACACACCATATGATACTCTTACCGAGAAAACCTGAAATGACCTTTCTGCCTCCTCTCTGTGGCTACTGTGTGCCCTCTGTCGCCACCTGGTGTCCATTATATGTAAGGACAACCATTTGTTTCCCCATGGCAACATGACTTCTGGTACTCTGTCCTGAGGTGACGCTGAACTGGGAAGGGGGGTGGCATTGCGTTACCCTCAGCCACCCCTTCTACCCCAACTTCCGCCCAGCTCGTCCACTGAGGGGACCCCTCAAATAGGTAGGGGGACGATAGGGGGCTGATAAGCGCTGAGCTGCTGCAGTGTCCTCACACACACGTAGGTGCTCTGGGACTCTGGCGTCCAGAAAGACCCTGTGGAGTCGAGTCACATGACTTCAGAGGCTTTCCTGATGGGAAAAAATTCCATCTGAGACTGGCAGATGATGCTACCTCTTGTTGAGAGAGCGCACCTGGTGCCCTGCCCAACCTGTTGGAGCTGAGAAAATGGGACAGGTAAAAGGACATCAAAAAAGCATATTAAATGTAAGCATAAAACCACACACTCATACACATATATTACATCATATGCTAGTAACTTTCACTCATTTGGTTATTCAAATTTGTTAGACTGTTAAAGTTTGGTTTGTTTTTAACTCCACCTCATGTTCAAAACAATTCTGTTGCCGATGCAACTGATAAAACAAGCAGGATTTACATATTGTTGATACTGCTGACGCTATCTGGACAGATAGGCTTCCTAATTCACCTTCCAGGAATACCCCTCCCTGCTGTGGCGCCAGACATGTAGGCTACTTCTTTTTTCCTTCCTTTCTTTCTTTCTTTATATATTTACATATTTAAATATTCACTGCTGCTGCGGAGTGACTGATGGAGAACTCACAGCGAGGGTAGCCTGAAGGCCGCTGGTTGCTGGCACTGCTCCCAAACGATGACTGGAAGTTGTGGATGGTTTCCTGCAAGATCTGCCTCTCCCTCCCCTGAAAGAACAGCTCATTCATCAGCGCAGTCCACGGCCCCAGAGCCATACATGTCATAACAGTTTTATTATGTCTGATGGTTATGGATGATCTTAGCTGGAGAACGCTATATTATGTTCAAAGGTATTACAACATGCCTCTAATGAACAAGAAGAACTTTGGTAAGGGTACATTATTAAAATGCATTAAAAAACCACAGATAGTACAACTGTAGACTATTTATAATTTGACTAGGTCAGGTCTTATCCATAGAATCAAAGTACTCTTTTGAAGATTTTCATTTCATTGCTACACATTGGTCATTCATCAGCATTGCCACACAACATCAAGGCAATAAAGAGAGAGAAAGATTGTCAGCCTCCACAGGGCCAGAGGAATTCCAGTAATCTCTTAAAAAAGCCCCACCTTCCCAGCATTGAGCTCTGAGATGGCTGCCAGAATCTGTTGCCGTGGTCCATCTGTCTTGATGCCCAGCTCCTTCAGATCTCCATCCGTCAGGGTCAGGAAAGCTTCCATATCAACCTGCCGTCATAAGCAAAGAGAATGAATGAACTCTTTCCTTTTATAACATATACAATGTAGATATAGATATTATCTCTACAATGTCTATTTGTAACACTGCACATTCACTGCAAAATATGTCGGTCTGTGATATACCTTAGAATCTGCTGAGAACAAGGGCCTGACTCATACTAGACAGTGGTGGATTTTACAGAAGAAAAGAACAAAACAGCCTAAATTTGATCAGCATTTCTAAAATGACACACAAAAACATCGATGACAAACACAGTTTCACCGGTTGTACTTGTAACACACACAAACAGCAAGCATTACTAAAGATACAGTGAAATATGACTGTAATATCTAAATACGAGCTTCATACCTCTTGCTCCTCAAATATGGGCTGATACTTCTCCAGGGAGAGCTTCTTCAAAATGCTCATCAGTTCATCTGCTCACATAGAGAGAAACAGACTCACATAAAGGCTTGCTAATGCAGTCTTACCAAAACAGTACCACAGGGAGCTAACATATCATGCAATGCTGCTGATGTTGCAAAGGAATTAAAAGAACATTTCATAGGCAGGACCATGTGTAACCAGGGAAACAGTGACTGTGACAGTGACAGTACTTCAATTGTCTGCATGTCGGTACTTGTGATGCATAGAAGTTATTAACATATACTGAATGTGTAATATACTAGTTGCTATATTCATCTGACTTTGAGTGCTCAGCTTTCCGTGTGACAGCTTTAGATGCTGTGTGTGGTGGAAACATTCTCCAGCCCTGAGTTGGCACTCTGGCCCATAGTCATAGCAGTGCCACGCTCTGCCAACTAGCTTCAAGACTGCTGCAAGATAATTTTATCACTGCCACTTTTAATTCCATTAAAGGCTTTTACTTTCTGACACTATAGATTTAAAGTCCTGTGTGCTCCTGATATGGTCTCCTTGTCCTAGTCACATCCATAGTAAATACCTACCCAATAATTTACAAACTTTGGATAACTCCTGATGTATTACACTGGCTTACCAAATATCTTACCAATAACTCCTTATGTAGCCTTCTTCACTGAGTTATGAAATGTTTTACTATCAGATATCTCCTTGTGTGTTCCACTAGATTACCCAATATCTCACATTAGATATCACTTTAATGCATTTCACTGGGTCACCTCATACTTGCAAAAGTCTGTGGATACCATGGGGAAAATGAGACTCAACACATCTGAGGAAGTCCTGTAGTTGGTGCTGGAAGCACGACTTGTTGTTTTGGTTAGAGTTGGCTGTATCTGGTGCTTAAGCTACGGCTGGTTTGGCGAGCGGCCTGGCGTGGTGACTCAGGGTCAGGCGTTTGGAGACTCACCCTCGTCTGTGATGGTGCCGCTGCTGGAGCCGCCGCTGCTTTTGGAGCGAGGGTGGGAGGAGGCGGATGAGAGCGAGTCCCCTCCAGGGGGTTTGGGGGTCGGGGAGGGCGAGGGTGTCAGTGTGGGGGATGTGCTCTTGGAGGTGGAGGAGTTACCGGACTGTGGCCTCTTCTTTAGGTCCACCTTCTGCAGGAGGGGAGAAACAGCTGAGTTACCAGCTGAGCTAGTTATGATTTGAGTTTTAAGTTTTTTGTTAACTTTTTTTTTGCATTGAGGGCATAATCCTCTTACAATATATTACAATACATGTGCACTGAGGCAAATGATGATTGGTAAGATGTGCGCATGTTGTTAGTCACTAACCAAAAAGAAAAATAATGCTTCATGTTCATGATGATAATGATGATGATGACGCTGACAAAGATATCATTATCATTACCATTATGACATCATTATAAACACCATTGTCGTGGCATTCATCATCAACATCATTATTATCTATATGGTCATTATCATTGTACCCGTCGTGTGTGTGAGTCGCTGCCTATCAGGTTGTGTGCACTGTGGATGTCTGGCAGGTTGATCTCAGGGAGGACAGGCACAGAGGGGTGCACTGGAAGTGGGGTGGGACAAGGCGTCTCCTGGGCGGTGGCTTTGGCATCCAGCAGCCCTGCAGCTCGCCTCCTGTGGGCCGCGATCTGAGAGAGCACACTATCTGCACCACTGCCCCCTGTGGTTAGAATAGGAAATACAACTTATCATCTGTACCCCACTGACTATGTAGTACAAATATATTTTAGGATTTGATTAATCTTAATTAATATTCAACACTTAATTAATATTCAACACTATGACAAATAAAAGTTGGTAAATAAAATATTGCATACTAATGCTCTCAAAATATCAGTGTATGAATTTCATCTTTCTGTTTTCGCTCTAATTAAAAATGAAGGATTCTAGAAAATGACAAAATCCTTAAGTTGTTTGTTTGTGTGTTTGGCTTTACATCAATATATATTTCATTTCTAAATGATATCAAGAGTTACTGTTCAATAAATATTTTCACTCTAAGTGGGATTGGGAATATGTGTCATCAGATCCAGGGTACCTGAGCGGTTGTGTGAATCAGAAGCATGGCGGTTGACCCCTGCGACCCCGTTGGAACCGCCTGAGGAGTGAGGGGAGTTGTAGTTCCCAGAGTTGGAGGGAGAGGATGAGGGCCCTTTGCCGATGCTGGGGAACTTAATGGATCTGCTGCTCACTACACGGCTAATGGACGTCTGAGGAAGAAACACACAGAAACACACGTCACGCAGAAAACATACTCACAGACACAGACAAACACACTAAAGGGAAATAAAAAAACACACACATTTTATCACACACATCAAACAAAGAGCAACGGATACATCAGATACATCAAACACACAAAAACCCCAAGCACATACAAAAGCAAAGACACACACACACACACACACACGCGCGATACACGTAAACTCGTAAAAACATAGGCACTGCTATTACACAGCTGAGGTCACACATGGTTACACACTTTCAGTGCTCTCTCTCTCACACAGCCCGCCACCCCACACACAAACATGCACACACGCACACACACACACACAGACACACACACACATAGCTCCAGAGTGAACTTACTATGTCTGAGTTGCCACTGCTGTTGAAGTTGGCCTTGCTGGGTCTCTGCGGCATGGAGAGCCGTGGTGGCTCTGCTGCCTTGCCCTCCTTCAGCAGACGTGAGCGGTCCGAGTTCCACGGCTCAAAGATGGAGGGTGGCAGAAAGGGAGGAATCACTGCCTTCAGCTTGTCATTGGGCAGCTTGGTGAGTGGTGCACCCGTCCTCAACTGGAGATATTTGTGGAGAGTTTGTAGACTGTTTGTAGACATTTACTAAAAGCATTGCTGTACTTATTGTTTAACAGACAATAGAGGTGAAACCTAAAAAAAATCTTAAAGTAAATTTAATTACATTGAAATACAAACAATTTTCTTATGATGTAAACATTCAATGAGATAACAAGGTCAAGATTGCATATCTTTCAAAATCTTTTACAAAAACTCACTTCAAATCACTTTCTCAGAATCCAGTATCCATAAAGCATTACAAACACATTCATAAAGGGTTATAAATCATTTATAAAGCCTTATAACTAATGACTGGTGTCAGTATGAATATGTTTTATGAATACTGGATTCTGAGAAAGTGTTACCAAAAATATATCCCATAATACTCGTAATAACAGCATCCTTCATCCATTTTACAGTTTCATGAATGTGCACTGTGTGTTTCTCAACAGTCATTGAGAGTTATGCAGCTACCATTGTTGTGATGAGACTGTCATCCTTTTCAGAGAGAGTCCTTCCAATACCTGCAATAAGATCCCAGTAAAATTATTCACTTCATCATTCATCATCATGATTATACTCACTAAGCCATCACAAGGCCCTCACAACTTAAAGGAGAAATCCAGTGTGAATCAATCCACAGCCCTGTTGTTCACAGTCACCAAATGCTGTCGCTAGGAAACAGAATGAGAAATCTTGATACATCACTCAGTAGGCCAAATAGTGAACTGGCAGCTAACACTAACTGAATGGGGCTTTCAGTTTCATTTTCCCAAGCCCCATTCAGTTAATGACAGATGCCGGTTCACTATTCGGTCTATGCTGTATCAAATGTCCTTGTTCTTTTTGCTACAGACAGCACTCAGTGACTTTAAACAGCAGGGCTACGGATCAAATCACACCAGACGTCTCCTTTAAGGTCATAAAAGTGTACATGAATCATTCACACGTGGTTATGGCTTTATGCTGTTCAGTCATTGGTCTTTACCACTATCTCTGGTCTTGGCTGTCCATGCGGTGCTGATATCTTGCGTCGACTGTCCACTAGATGGCGCCACAGCTCCATTGGGCCCGCTAGTACTGGCGCTGTTTTTCCTCTGGTCTGCCTTCATGGTGCTGTCCAGCGAGGGCTCATCTGTGAACGGGCTCAACCGATTGGTGGAGAGGCCGTGTCTGAGGGTGTGAGTCAGCTTCAGGTGCCGGAAGCGATTGGACATGCGGTTCCACCATGACTACACACAGATCATCAAAAGGCAAAAAAATGAAACCAATTAATCTTCCTAAATGTTAACCACTTAGTCCCACATGATCCAGCTGTGTGGGTTTGGCTGATATTTATGCCACATGGCTCAACCATGACTTCACACTAAGAGACAGACAAAACATCATGGCAGAAAATTGCACATATTACTGTAAATATATTTCACTGTCTGACTATCTAGTGTTATTAAGTCTATGTTTTTGCTATCTCTCGTTTGCAATTTTTTGTTTCTTACTTTCTGTAAAGGAGACTGAGCCCTTGTGTATAGAATATAAATAAATTCAACTTTAAATTTACACAGTCCTAAGAGCAAATTAATGAAATGAAAAATGTGTTGGTCAGCTGTGTGGTTTTGGCAGAGAATCACATATGGGCTACTTGTGCTGATTGGGGTGGATGGGTGGAGGACTTGATTATAGGCTGTTGAGTGTGGTAGTCTACTGTAGTGGGCTACCGTCTCACCTTGAGGCCTCCTTGGTCGTCTGGGGGCAGGGGCATGTTGAGGGACTGGCGGCTCTTGGAGCGCAGGAGGGGCCGCTTCCTCTGCTGCTTCAGCCTCTCTTTGTCCACCTGCATGCACACAGATGCCAGGAGCCTCACCAACTCGGTGTCTGAGAGACAGAGAGAGAGAACAATTAGAGATTAAAAGGGAGGGAGAGAAAATTACATATAGAGTAAGAGAGACAAAGAGAGAGAGAGAGACAGAAAGAGAAAGAGAGAGAAAAGAAAGAAAGAGACAACAATTAGAGATTAAAAGGGAGGGAGATCTCAAGAGAGACAAAGAGAGAGAGAGAGAGAGAGAGAGAGACAGACAAAGACAAAGACAAACAAACGTATAGAGATTGAGTGAGACAAAGATGTGAAGAATCAATCAGTATGCACATATTGTATTCAAGATTGCCAGATAAGCATAATGTGTTTCTCAAAACTGTGTGCACCCATATGAAAAATGATAAGAAATGCCTTAGTTATTATGCGGATTTTTACATTTTAGTTCAGAAGACATCTTACATAGAATCCATATTATGTTCCAGTACAGAAGGCATACAGTGTAATTCTTACCTGGGTCATTTAATAACATGACGAGGTCAAAGGCTGTGTATCCGTTCTTGGCCCTCAGGTTCACATCAGCTCCCTGACCAAGTAAATACTTCACAACATCTTTATTCCTGTGGGCAGAACACACAAGTGCACACAGAAATTCATTTCATAAATCCATTTTTGCCTGTTAGTGCTGTAGATATTATCAATGCCTATCAACTCAATGCTTATGTGTTTGTGTGTTTTTGTGTGTCTGTTCTCAACTGCGAAATCTTGTTTGAAGAGAATATGTGTGTGTGTGTGTGCGCACATATGTGATGTATCCAATCCATATGTGGTATGATATCCATAAGTGAAGTGAAGTGTAATCGTGTGTGTGTGTGTGCACATGTGTGTATCCATAAGTGATCTGAATACATAATGGCCAGCTATATGCTATGTTTGCACTGCAGGCACCTGGACATGTTTGTGTAAGTGTTTTTGTGTGTGTGTGTGTGTGTGTGTGAAATTCACCCATGGTAAGTGGCCTGCATGAGTGCAGTCCAGCCGTGCACTGTATCCTGCTTGTCCATGTCGGCGCTGTGGTCCACCAGCAGTCGCACCATCTCCAGATGGCCGCTCACAGCCGCTAGCATCAGTGGAGACGCCCCGTCAGCATTGGCCACGTTCACCTGTGTCGGCTCCTCCTCCAGAATCTCGCGCACTAGCTGAGCGTTACCTAAGGCAAACAAACAGACAAGACAAGCAGGCAGACAGGAAGGGTAACTACTAGTTCAGTTCAGCTATGGGGGCCCAGAAAGACAGACATAAATACACTTCAGACAGGCATAGACACGATTACATAGGCCCAATTGTATAATTCAATGTATAATACTGTACATTAACTATAAGAGTTTTATCATATCAAATGGTCATACAAATCATTAAACGTGAGTAACACAACATTCGCAGGTTGAGGTGAAGGTCCCTTTTTTGTTTCTGATTTGAAAGAATATTTGATGAGCCTATAAAATATGTCACTCACCTAATTTCAGAGCTCTGAAGATATCTGGCCTCCTCTTCTCATCATCTGAAAAAAAAAAAAAAAACAGCAGCATAAAACAGCATAAAACGATCATTTAGTGGCTGAGATTTAACTACCCCAACAAGTTCAACTGTTTACACGCCAAGGCTTTTGAAATTCAGCGTTGACTTCTTACCCCCTAGAGTTAATAGCACTTCTTACAGCCATTTAAAACATAAAATGTGCTGATATCAACATAAGCTTGCAAGTCTAGGCAGTTTTACAATGGTGGGGTTGGCTGTGCTTAGGGTGGACACGCCAAACTTGACTAAATGTTCCCTTTGGGTATGACCTAAGTCTCCACAGAGCATCCCTGTGTAAACTAAGGGACAAGTATGACTTCAGGCTTCCAACATCTGAGGGAGGCAAATAGGACCTGATTGTAGAAGACATTGTGCTATGGTCCTGGTCTTGATGACTTTAAAACACTATAACACTTTCATTAATGCTTTCATTGCGTGCAGATGCTATCAGCTTAGCTTCTCAACCAAAACATACAGGCTAAATTAAGTGTGTGGTCTGGCTGGGATTTCAATACTGTGAAAGAGAACTGAACAGCTGACTAAGCGCTGTTTGAGACACTTTAAGATATGGTAAAAAGACACAACTTTTTCAGCACAACTTTTATATAACTCTGACTGAGTCCTCAGAATGGCCATAGCACCCCTGGTGAGACTAGACTTTGAGGGCAACTCAAGGACACTGCAGCGAGTCTGCTTAAATCTAAACCGAAAGATTCCGGAAGACTCCATGGGTACGAGTCAACACAGCACAATCCAAGATCCTCTGGCGGCCTGAACCACAATCACACACGATCGCGCCAGGCAGGGGGGGTGCGGGTTTGAGCACTAATCTTGCCAGTCAACATTGTTTTTAACTCCTGGAAATGTCTGACAGCATAGTTAAAGGTACAGTCTAACATTCTGGGAAACACTTCATGAGCTCACCTAAAATGGGGTCATGAGGGTCATTGGGAGTAACTAATAAAATCTGTCTACAAAGTGTGTGTGTGTGTGTGTGTGAGAGAGAGAGAGAGAGAGATAGAGAGAGAGAAAGTGTGTGTTTGTGTGTCCAGTAATGTGTGATGTCTGCACTACATACCTGCATTCATGCCTCCGTGTGTGTGTGTGTGTGTGTGCGCGCGTGCAGGTGGGTGGATCGAAACTGAGTACAGAAAAAATGTAGAAATGCTTATGACTGTCTTTTCATTGAGTTAGACACTTAGTATACCATAATATTGGCCTGGTAGACATGAACAATGTTCTGAAGTATACACTAGAAGAATGGATTTCCCCTAAACCATGAGTCGAGAAATAGTGCCTTTGAGGTGGCCATTAAAACAATCAATGGCAGCTCTTGCTCTTCATCAAGAGTATTTATTTACTGCCACTATGGTTCACCATAGATGACCATCTCTTCTCGCTTTTCATACATTACACTGTTCACCTTTGCAAAATCTCACTCACTGCAAACAGTGCTGAACGACACATTAATCTTTTGCTTTTCTTGGTTGGGAGGATATTGTCAGGGCAGTTTTCTCCACACTTACTGACTTCTGGAGCAAATTGCCCAAACAGCTCATTTGAAGTGTACAGGTGTCTTTTTTCCTTTTCACAAGTGGGGCAATCACTGTGCATTGTTAACCTGGGCCAAACACAGTTCTAAATTGGCACATTTTCACATGTGGATGCCAAAGTCACACTAGCCACTCTTGTAACACACCTGCAGACAGTCAAAGCCCATCATCTGCTTGGTGGTTGGCAGACTGCCTCCATTTACTGAATATATTGCCACTAAGTGCTTGCTCCTCTCCATGAAAAATGAATGCTTGGCCTATTGCATATTCTGAGTCAATACAACTGTAATCATAGTGGAAGACCACTTCTGTTGTTGCCTTTAAAAGTGCTCA
The DNA here is from genome assembly GCA_027481765.1 of Tenualosa thibaudeaui. Lineage (NCBI taxonomy): Eukaryota > Metazoa > Chordata > Actinopteri > Clupeiformes > Clupeidae > Tenualosa > Tenualosa thibaudeaui. The sequence goes on from JAIFZK010000008.1 coordinate 7,212,817, forward strand.
ATTATCATGGTTGAGCCCTTTATAAATCATGTTTGCCAATTTCATCACTGTTTTCATTATGAGACCACTAGAGTATCATAGCTATTTAACATCATTATACTTGACTGGTTATTACAATACTGAAGTAATGAGATGGTGTAGTGTTTGTTTTTCCTTTGTTAAAGTTTCACACACACTATCACCAATACTACAAAGACTTAAAGTACTTCCACACTGGAAGGGTAATATGATCTTACAATTATGTGACAAAAAAATAAATTTTTGGTCACAAATAATTATAAATTACATTAAATTTTGTCACATAAAAAATAATAATACAGACGCACCCCATTCAAACTCGAAAGAGCTGGACTCTTAAACTCAGTGAACTTGTCTTCCTTGTTTGTGATTTGACCTCTGCAACCCACTTTCTACTCACATTGCAGCACATAATAACATGTCACCACCTACATCATAAATGTCATGGTATGTATCCCAATATGACAAATTCTTATAACAACATGGGATTCCTACAGTATGTATTTATATTTAAGGATCCAGTATAGCCCATCTCTAAATGCAACCTTTTCTTGAAGTCCTTCTCCCACATACCTGGCTGTGGTCTGACTGTGGTGATGGCATCCAGGTAGTTCTTCACCTCCTTCTGCTTGTGTTGCAGCGCCAACTCGAACGCTGTTTTGGCCAGGGCATTCAGGTGGTCCGGGTCGGCACCCCTCTCCACCAGCTGCTGGACCACACTCACCTTGCCTGCAGCGGTGGCCAGCATGAGGGCGCTCCAGCCAGTGCTCTTCTGGGTCGAGTTGGCATCGGCGTCCCACTCCAGCAGCAGGCGTACCATGGCCTCGTGGCCCAGCTGAGAGGCCACCAGGAGGGGAGTCACTTCCAGAAACTCCCTGCCTCCATCTTCACTGGACATAACCTCTCCAGAGATGCTGCCGCCACCACTGCCACTGTCCACGCTGGGGGCTTCAGGAATGGCCAGGGGGTCAAAGTCGTCCACGAAGGCATCTGCCTCAAGGAGGAGTTTGGCTACGTGGCAGTGGCCTCCGCGCGCTGCCATGCTGAGGACACTGGCTCCCATGCGGTTACGGGCATTGACATCCGCCCCATGCTCCAACAGGATGTGTGCCACTGTCAGGTGACCAAACCTAGGCCCACAAACCAAAATACAAAGGACAGAGGTAATCAAGGCAAAGGGCTTGTGACACAAGTTTATAGTTATTTAACACTTAGTAATATAATTCTGCCTTCATTAGCAGGTAATCATCGACATGTTCTTTCTTATATAATATCCCAAAAAAACAATAAAAAAAACCCACAATGTCACAGATTTGTCAAATGCTGAAACAAGGAAGCGAACTTTGCATCTTCACAAATTACCATGTTCACTTAAATTAAACTATAACTGTGTGTGTGTGTGTGTGTGTGTGTCATGACTACCTGTGAATGGTTTGTTAAAAGTTTAGCTACTTGTCAATAAGGATTCAGGTTCTTGGATGTTTTTAACCTTGTTCCTCTCAAGAGCCGGTACATAAACGTGGCTATCATGACTGCGTTAAGACTTGAGACTGAGTTAAGACTTCTAAATATGATTTGATGAAGATGTTGAGCATGCTAGCGAAAACAAAAATGTGTCATCTGCTTACGTAGGATTCTGACTCCTCCCAAGCAAAAGCAATGCCCTAAAAACATCTACGAGGATGATTTCTAAGAACAAACAATTCCTTGAATATACTACAAGACTACAAGACTTTTTTACTGTTACACGCGTTTCTGCGATCTGTAAAAGTAAACAGACAGAAGAATTCGCTTTGGGTTTTGGATCCACCCATTCAACATCTGTACACATTGAACCAATGACCGCGTAAAGAAAGTGGTACCACACCTCGCAGCTTGCATGAGTGGCGTCCAGCCGTAGTTATTTCTGCTGTCCACTGAAGCCCCCTTTCTGAGCAAGAACCGAACCAAATTCTCATGTCCACTGGCCGCCGAGAACTGAAGGGCCGTGTTCCCCTCCTCGTCCGTGCAGTCAACGGGAACGAGGGAGACTCCCCGGCTGGTATCGACACTGCACTCGGACCCCGCATCCAAACGCAGGCTTCGGCACTGGGTTCCAGACTCGTTCGCCCCAGGCTCAAGAATCCGCTTGGCGTTCTCATAGTCGCCTTCATCACAAGCACGAAACAGAAGAGCGTTTGCTGGGATTCCGAAATTCATCTCTGAAAAATCTGTCTACTCCAGTAAAGACCTACCGTTAAAAGTTTTTCACCGCTATCCCCAATGTTTAACGGCGTTTCATGGTTAAAAGACATTGCGTTCGCATTCAAAAGCGTAAAGACTTGTTGAAATTAAATGTTCTTGCTTCTATAAAATATATAGCCCTAAGAAATAACTCTTTCAGCTCCAAAATCAACTTTTGTTAAAGTAAGCCATAGTTCTAGCCGGTGCTGCTGTCGCCCCAAGGAATCTTGAGGTCTTCCAGACAATATGTAGCGCATGCGTTAACTGGACGTAAGAGGAGACCGCTACAAACTTCCTTTACTATCCAGGGGGCAGGGGGAAGGCGTGTCGTCAGTTAGAAGACTGTCCGGGGTAATATTTCTCACAAATCATTCGTCATTTTATAACCTTGAAAATATTTGAAGAATTCTATTCTAATACATTTAGCCATTACACTACGTTGGGCAGCTTTGGTCTTCTCATATTATGGTTTTCGTTACGAGCAATTAGGGAACCGCGTCCAGTGTTACTGTAAGGCTACATACAGAATGACTAGCTCTTGATTAATGAATGTGTCTGACAAGGATGTTCGATGTATCGAATGTATCTTCGATGTTTTGCCTCTTTGGAATATCTGGACAAACGTAATTAATGAAGGCTGCTACAATTTGATCTTATGTTCTTTGTTGGGAATGGAATAGAACAGACATATTACATGAGTTGATTAAAATTAAACTGGACATGGAGCCTATTTCCATTTAATTTTGTCGATTTTAGTCTGCCACTGTCTAACCATCATCATGTTTAACAGCAGTGAAATCAAGGCAGTGCATGTGGAGTAAGCTAGCATGCATATCCAAAGATGTGAAGTAGGTCTAGAAGTGTGAGCCCCAACATTAGTTTTATAAAGTTCTAAAGTGATTCAACAGATGTAGTCAGTGCCCAACATAACCAATGGTATCTGTCACAAGCTGTCAGTTCTGCTTCCAGTCTTCTCAGTGTTGGCTTCATCCACCCTCTGAGATGAGAATTACACAATAGCAACAGATGAGTCATTTGAGTAGCTTTTTAACCCATTATACTTTGCACACAGCAGTGCTGTGGTATTTCAGAGACTGCCTAAATATCAAAAGGTTGTAATCACAATAGCATGCGAAAATGAGCAAACAGACGCTGACACTGGCTACAGGCAAAGCAGGGCCTCTACATTCTCAGACACCAGACTTCCACTCCTCCCATGTTTATTATGTTACGGAACGCTGTCAAAAACTGTAATCAGAGAAGGTGATTTGGCTAAAGCATTTTCCTTTGCCAGTACAGAAAATAACAAAAATGAACCACTGACAAGGATTTAACTAATCGTGTTAGATAAGTGCTTGTTCTGTAGGTCCTGTTTGTCTCTTTATCTCGACGCCCAGCTGCCCTGTATGGTTCATGTTTTTAGGTTTGATTAGTGGCTTATCTCTGACCAGCAATGCTTAGGGTATCCAGTCAAGTAAGACAAGCTGTAGGTTTTGGCTTTTGGATCAATTTGCTGTTGTGATTAACCAAGCTGAGTTCACGGCACTGTGTGTACCATCAAATCAACCAGTGATTTAGATATGTCAGACTGTTGATGTTATGTATTTGTGTCAGCCAACAGCCTTCCAAATATTCAAATTGTGTTCTTATGTAAAGAGTTTTGACATTGCAGGCATACATGACCTGTCTGTTTGACAGACGCCCTTTCATTTAGACCTGAATGTTTTTAATCAAGGCAATATTCATCTGTGAGGCATGAAATGTCTCAGGGTGAAAATACTTTTACTGTTTTGGGCAACCCAGTAGCAGAGGGCTCTAATTTTTGGCATGCAATATCAATATTGGCCATTAGGTGGCACTCAAACCTCATTCTTGTCACTGCTCTGACAAGTCAGACACTTTACTCCCCTTGGTCACTAACTTCATTCACTGTCTGCGAAATGCATCACAATGCATGAAAAATGACTGCCTTAACCTTTGGCAACTGGCCAAGAACAACAACCACCACCATCCGGACGGCCACAGACCTCACAGAATTGCCTTGTCAAATATTGATATACAGTGAGCCCCAATGTCGTAAGCACGCACATCATAGACCTCCACAACAACAGCTGGCCTGACACAGGTCATAAAACACCACCAGTGACAGCAATCAATAGCATGGGCTGAGGACAGTTACTTCCAAGTGACTTTGAATGCCCCTTAAACTCCAAAGACACTCTAACTCATGTGGAACTTGTACTGTGGCAAAACAACCACCTTATGGGTCTTAAGGATGCACTCAGCGAAGTTGATCTAATTAACTTTGTGCCAAATGTACTGAATTGCTTCTTACTGTCCTCTAGCTGTCCACTCAGAGTGTAAAAAGCCTGGCTCTGGAAACAGGAAACAAACAGAGTGCCTCGGATTGAGCCATAATCAACCCTGGTCGATTAGGAGTCTGGAGGGGAAGGGTGTAATTTGATTGGCCCCTGCGCTGAAATATCAACGACCTTTAGCTGTAATTGTGGGCTGCACCTTTAAAATTCCTCTCATCAAGGCAGCCCACAGGAAAGACAAGATTTGAAACAAGATCTGTTTTATCTACTCTTTGATCTTGTGAGGCCTGACATTTTTCGTCTGTGAGATAACCTGTTAATAATCTTACTATTGAAAGTGCACACATCTCCTTTTTTGTTTTGAGACATTTTTAATCTTTGGTGATTATCACTGATATGATCAGCAGCCTGTGATGCCAATGTCTACTTCTTCATTGCATATTAGTCTTAACAGTGATGACTCAGCCATAGGGGTATGTCTGTGTGATGGAAATTTCCACTGAAATCCTCCCCAGGGTATTTCTTTATTTTCCCCTGGAACATTATAAATAGTGAACAAGTAAACAATTTTAAGAGCAGGATTAATCCAGAAGGATACTTAAAGTGACATTTAATTACTCCTTCATATTTTTTGGTCACAACGGAAATTACATTGGTAGTTTATTTCCGCTCCTGGTTTCTCACTAGAGGAAGCTGATAGCTTAAGGCCATGGCACTGTTCTATTTCCTGAACAATGTGAGCTTCAGTTTATTAATCCTGACCTCTTTCTCCGGGTCTCTCCTCCATCCCTCACAAGGGAACCCTTTAATAAGTTCTGCAACAATTCCAAGTGCCTTCAAATTTTCAGCACCTTCAAATAAATTCTAGCAGCCCTCAAGTAAGGTGCATGCTAGCAAGAGGCCTTAGTTGATGCTCAGTTAAAGCCTTGAAGAAGACATCCAATTCTGAGACAAATGGGTATCATGTTTAGTATGATAACTGAAGAAGAAGAAGAAGAAAAAGAAGAAGAAGAAGAAGATGGACATACACCACCCATTCAGTGCAACAATCATTGTAAGTGCAACAATCAATGTAATGAGTACATGCTACATACGTCCAGCCATACTGAAGCTTTGCATAATTTGTCATCCCTCCCCACCACCATGTTGTACATATAACGTTGTAGGTCTCAAACAAGCTCCATTTTGCGTTGATCTCTGCCTGAACATCAGCCACAGCAGATGAGCATGTGAAATCCATTTGCATGGGAAAGTTTAAATTAGACCGGCCATGAACAGGACAGCCAGTATATCTTACTTTGTACACTCACCCCCGACTACCCCCCAGTCCCCCTTCCCTCACCCTGTGATAAATGGCCGTTGACAATGGAGTGACAAGGCTAGTCCTCTCCAATCGAGTTACGACATGTGCCATTATGCTGACGCTGGCGTATCAAGGAACACAATGGAAGGCAGAGTGTGTTAGCGTTAGCGTTAGTGGCCCCGAGGAACGCTACGGCTCATCTCCCACGGCCCACAGCTGTGAAATTAATGTTTGTGTTTTGGTGGAGCTAATGCCCTCTGCAGGAGACTGAACTGCTGACGACATCTATCCATCCATTCATCCATTCGTAAATTTATCTCGTGGCCTTTAATTGAGAGCAGGAATGAGGATTTTTCCATGTTTATTTAGACTGATGCCTTGAACAGTATGCGCAACCCTTTGCATTGCTTTGAGCTTGATGGCAGTGCAGTTTCCAAAACATGTAGTACTTATAGAATATATTTAACTTTAGCAAGCTAGCAACTGATAATTTCAGCAACAAACAATTCTTCACACTCAAACAGATATGAAGCTGGAAGAGGCAGGGGCTGTTATTAGGGCTATAATTCTGTTGTACAAATCTTAAAAAGAAAAAAAACAGGGTTTAGTGATTTTCCCATTTTGTACTGTTCAGTAGAGTGCAGAGTTCCAATTATCGCTACCACTTCCTCATTTATCAACGAGGCAGCAAGCAGCCAAGAAACAACACTGCTGTCTACAATTCAATGTGATTAGATGACACTACACTTCTTGTTCCATTGAAATCAATACTTCATTTATCCATTTAAACTGGAATTTTGTTCACCCTGTCCTTCAGAAATACCTCTAAAGCTCATTGCTCACTACCTTGTCTGCTTATATCACGCACATTAAAAGAGACATCCGGTGTGGATGGATACATAGCCCTGTTGTTCGAGGTCAGCAACTGATGTCAGTAGGACAAAGAAATGTGTTTTTTTGATGCAACATAGACTAATAAAAAGGCAACTAACATTTGAATGGGGCTAGTCTCTTACTTTCATTTTCATTTTGCTATGCCCCATTCAGTTAACATTAGTTATTGGTTTATTATTCGGTCTACGTTCATTCATATTTTCTAGTTCTTTTTTCTACAGACAGCATTCATAGACCTTGAACAACAGGGCTATTGACTGATTCACACCAAATTTCTCCTTTAATCCAGATCCATGTGATACTAGTCCTTGCCTCTCAGTGTGTGTTTTTAGATCCTTCACATGAATGAACCACCATGTGAGGTTCACTTCATATAGCCTTTGTTATATAGTGATTCTATCAAACATATCAGTAGTATGTAACACAGTCTTTACAACTATAAATAAAGCCTCAGTGAATGCTAATAGGAAATGTAGGAAATGAAGTCAAGGTGAAACATGATATTGAAAAGACTAATATTTTAAACTAGATGACTTAATAGGCTCATATTTGCACATAGAGGGCAGTGTGTCTCTGTTCACACTCTACACTGCTCTTCTTGGTGAAGTTATGTCCTAAGTCACCTAAAAGAAGTATCCTAAGGCACAGTTGTTAAGGTCAGCGGCAATGAAGACATGGATGGAAGGCTTGGATGCAATCATTAAAGCCTGACACCTGGAACAAAATGTGTGTGGGTGTGATTTACAGTAAGAAGGTAATTTCAATTCTTTCAGTGCAGAGAAGGTAGGTCTTATGCCCACACAAAAAAATCAAGCACAGCACTAATATCCCTAAAAAAAAGATCAGAAATATTAAAATGGCCTAATTAGCCAGTGAGTCATCTTTTCTTGTTTGAGGTTTCCTGTACAGGAATTCAGTCTTGGGTTTAATCCCCTGAGAGACTTAACGGTAACAAGCCAAATGAAACACTGCATGATAAATTTGGAGTTTAACTGTATAGTGTACGAACATCATGCCCTATAAGACTAATTCAGCAGTTTATTATAAGAGACATGTCAGTTCATTAATATATAATGCATTTTCAGAAACAGAATTCTCATTCCATGTCAACAAGTATATGCTGTAACTTTGTTCCTTTGTGACACGTGGTAGAATAGATATGGTGAGTGGGTGTTTTTATTAAGACACAAGTGGTTTCTTTCTTCCATTTGAATCAATACTCGGTCATTTAAGGAGACATGAGACTGCACTATTTTGTACAATGAGTTAAAAGAATTGCATCAGCTGAGATGTTTTATAGCAACACTGTGCATCAAAAGTTAATGGAATGCTGTATGTATTTTTCATAAAGGGAATTTCTTTTAAGTTAAAGAAGAGAATGAAACACAGTAGTCTGTTTTATTGCTAACATGAGTTTCAAAATGATGAACTGAACTCACTTATGATGCAAACACACTCTCTTGAGAAACATGCTGAATGACCCAGAGTGACCCAGAGTATTGCACATCATGCCCTTCTGAAATTCAGTAACCTTCCACTGTGCAGATGAGTATGACATGTGACTTTGGCTTGACAGAGTCACATCTTGACTAAAGCATACATATTAGGGAAAATAACACTGAATTAATGAAAAACTGAATAAAGATTTTTTACATAGCTAGCAGTTCAAAAAACTGACAGTATGGTCTGATCAAGTGTGGTTCATTGCATAGCAATTCAACCTAACAGGCCTACAAGCTTTCTGAAATACCTTACACCTGTCTTTAGGGGCTATAAATTGTGTTTTATTTGTGTTTTTCCAAATAGTGATACATAGGCCTACTGCAACCCTGTTTCAAAAAGGGAGCCCAATGGTCTCCTTTGTTTATCCAGATGGAAATCACAGCTCCACATTCTCAGTAGCTACATGTTCTAATATGACCTTCCTGTTGAACACCTCCATCTGTGGTCTGTCAGTGTGTCACATGGATGTTAATACATGACAATGAACACAGCATGTTTTTACATACACCATGAAGAGTGTATTTGGGTCACGACTTCTAAGCATGCCCTGGTTGTGTCTGACAGATGATGGGTACCAGGGTGTGGGTGCATCTATCACTACACATGGCATGGTGCCAGTTGTTCGTTGGCACACATCTGGCCTGCAGTGATGGTTGTGTCAACAGCACAGACCAGCCACCATCCAAGTCCCCTCCGACAGTTCTGCTGCTAATGCAAGAATCAGTCCTGTGGCCGCCAAGTCACGCCAGCTCTGGTGGTGATGAAGAAATCTGTCCCCTGAAGCTTGTGGTGTTTGTCCTTCAGGCACATGTCTGTGCAGTGCCAGTGTAGTTTTGTCTCTTGTCCAGTTTGGCCCTGGGATTTATTTTGTATGTTTGCGGTCTTTGTTGCATCATACTAACCAACTGAGATCCTCTCAGGGTTCAGACTCTGCACCCCTACACAATACAAACCTGAGAATATACTTTGTATCCTGAATTTGCACATAAATTTTTTAGATGTACATATTTCATGTACATGGACATAAAACAATATTTTGTTATCTTGCAACTTCTTTTGTTTTTGCATGGGATGGGAAATCTAATTTTGTCAAAGACAGCAAACAATATTTTTCTGTCTCTGCAGTGCATGGTATCTGAGTGTATGATGCCTTTCTTGCTAAATGAACGCTTGTCACACAGTGATGCATTTTGACGCTCTTCATTATCAAGTGTGAACGTTCACTCACATCACAGCTCTTGTCATTTCAATAATTTGTTGCTGCCTGCTCAATTGAACTACAGTCTTGTTTTAAAACAAGACAACAAACAAAAAATAGATGTCATTATTAGACAATGGAACAGAAGTGTTTTTCAGGCATTGTTTGATGTTACTGCTTGACATGGGATGACATGGATGAGATTTGGTGTGTCACATACATCACCCCAAAAATCTGTTCCTCTGTGTTTGGCTTCTTTTGTACAAACATGCACATACCCAGATAGGAAAATCAGATTTGCAAAATCTGTCCTGTTTGACCAGCATAATTTTTTTTTATTTAACTTGTTGTGAACATTTAAAAGTGTGTGGACCACAACTGGCAAAATGACAGGACATTCTTCAGCAGCCCACCTCTGAACTGCCATAAAAAAAACAGGCAAAAATTAGCAAACCACCAGACCTGCCGCCAGGCTGGTGAGCCTGCAATGGTCCACCAACCTCTTGCTGTCTGGTATTTCATTGGTTACCAGTACTGATGTTTTACTGGAAGAATTTAATTCTTAAAGTTTACTCTCACAAGGGATAACCAAATGAAAACAAATGACCAAACCATAACTAGAACCGATTTGTTTGTGGTGACTACTTAGCATCATTAGAGACAAAAGCATATACTTAGTATACTTAGCATCATTAGAGACAAAGCATATACTTAGTATACTTAGCATCATTAGAGACAAAAGCATGTCAGAGAAATAAGCATTGAGGAAAAGTCATGGCTGATGTTATTCAGGAACAAACCTTTCTTTTCAGATGGTAATTATGTCTGTTTTCCTTAGTTATGTGGAAACAAAGCAAAGCTAGAACATCCCAATAAATTATTTTAAAATTACCCAAGCTGTGAAAATGTAAAAGCAGAGGATAACATTTCATTTCTAACTCTTGAGTATGAGTATTTTTATCATTTTCAGCTATGTCCTTTGGGCTGCTGACGGCATGAGATTAGATGAAACACTGTTGTTGAATTTATTGCATAATGACAGTTTTCCACCATCCAGAGTTATTTCATGACACTGCAATTCACCATCATAGGCCATTAAAGGACAGAGGAGTCAAAAAGTGACTAACCATCATTTGTTCCCCTCTAACCAATCTTCTGGCATACCCAAGAGAATATTACAGTGAGGGAAAAAAAAGTTTCCGTATTTCCTATTGAGCACCTTCTACCTTTTTATTCTTCTCTGGGCCTCCTATTTCTGTCAGTGTGGTTGATGAATTACAGCCATTATGAAGACTGAGCATTCTCGTTCTGGGCCGCACTGAACTTCGTCAAAGTGTGACAGGCGAGCAAGTGAGCGTGCTACAACCCTATGCGGTACAGGGCAAGGTGTGTGCTGACTGTGTGTGTGTTTTAGGTGCTCTTTCTTGTCTTCTTAGACTAGTGTGAGTGATGACTTTGGACTTGAGATAATAGTGCCTTAGAAACTTTCTGAGAGATGGAAAGCTTTTTACTTGTTCCGAATGAAAAACCATAAATGCGTCTTTAACCTCTAACCCTCCCCAATACATACTAGCACTCTCTCTCTCTCACACACACACACAATCACAAACACACACACACATACACACACACACACACACACACACACACACACACACACACTACATCTCAATGTTTAATGAAGAATAGCCTTCAGGCTGGTGGCTGAGTAAGAACCCAGAATAGAAGCCCAACGCAACATCATAACCATATTTTAGGCTGCAATAAAACTGTCTCCTAGGGATGGACCGGAGGCCAATACTGAAAGAGAGTTCATAAACTGTCTGTCCTTTTGTAACTTCCCTCCAGTGCCACTGCCCACCCCCACCAAACAAATACACACACAAACACAACATACCCTCACATACACATATATACACACACCAGAACACCAGCACCACCATCTGAACTCCAAGAACAACTTTGCTGCCACTTGAAAGTCACAAAGGGGATGAAATATAGTTGCCATGAAAGCGGTAATCACTCAGGTCCCCTGCAAATAAGCCCTCAGTGATGAAACTGTCCCAGGCTGCACAGCACAAGGTGCTGCTGCTCAATAGATCACTCTTCTGTACTTTCTTTTTTCTCTTTGCCAATTTCCCATTTGGTGCATTTGTGCTTTAATGTTTATATCATAAATTAGTTGTTTTGTTCTTATTTTCCTTGTGTTTTATGGGTTGCAGTAATAACAATAACAAAACACATAATAGCACAAAAATTTCTCTCTCTCTCTCTCTCTCTCTCTCTCTCTTTCTGTGTGTCTGTCTCTGTCTTTCTTTCCTAATTACTTTTGCCATAGTGCATCAGGAATACAAGGGCAGTTCAAGGCCTGGGATTGTTCATGAAGTTTTTTTTCCCTGTCTCTGCCTGCCTGCCAGAGTTTTTTCTGGGTGCTGGGTAGGTCCACCACTCACCTAATGCATCTTTGATGGGCAATTACTATGAATTCAGGTCACTTAACTATGTGCCAAATTCATTTAACGACACAGAAGGGGTATTTTCATTTGATTAAAGTTGCATGATGTTTTATGTGTTTCATTTGATGGAAGCCTGCAGGGGACAGAAGGCACATAAACCACATACACACACACACCCAAAAAAAAGAATGAATAAAAAATAATACACCTTTGGGATTTATCCTCCAAGGTTATGCAAGATGAATGGGCACAACTGGAAAACAAGAGGATCACTGTAGCAAGGGTCTTCACACAAATCAACAGCACGGTAGAAGACATTACTCAGTGAAGTGAATCCACCAAACGCCATTCCGTGACATGCAATATATTTGATGTCGGACCCAAGAGGGGAAAACAGTGAATTGCATATAAAGCTGCCACTCCCAAGAGGAGGAATGCTCTTTTGATTTAAAAAAATAAATTCATAAACATTTACATCTGAAATGTCACACATTGGAAAATATATGGCCAAAAAAGCTGAACTCACTGAGGCATATGGAGGGTATAATCAACAGTGACTCCAAAAATGCAAATGTAGCATTTGTTTTCCATTGCAGCTTGTCAGCCAGTTGCCAGAGTTCTATTTGTCCTTAGGCGAACTTAGGAGAAGAGGGGACAAAGAGAGTAGAAGTAATTCTACCTCATGGCCCACAGACGTGATTATGAGCAAACCTTAAGCCACTGCTTTTTTTCTCTAAAAGAAGTTTCACAACGAAAAGAAAACAAAAAAAGGGCACCAGTAGAGCAAATTATGTGTCGCAAAGCATTTATTCTGCTTTCTGTCAGCCAGGGTTATTTAACCCCCCACCCTTGACACACACACACACACACACACACACACACACACAACTGCATACAGCATCATTCACTTCAGAGCAAAACAAACACAACCAACCTCATCTTCAATACATACACAAAAGTAGCATCTGTATTGAATTCATATGCAAATGTTTTCTTAATAAAAGAACTCACTTGACACTCACACATCACTTCTGTCTCCTTCACTGATACGCTTTCACCTCTGCAGCACTGCAGTATTCAGAGATGAGATAACTGCCTCTCCTTCTTTATTGGCATACCTAGTATATTATGACAGTACCACCAGCCTAGACTAGAAATCTAGACATACCCTAGCGGTAGCAAATAGTTTTGTACAGCAGCTTTGTCTACCCATGAACCAAAAGGTCTGACCGAGCCTTGGTAAGACCAATCACAGCGCTTTATCTTCGTGGAGAGTCATTGGGCAGGCAAGATAACATCAATAGTTGTCAGTAGTGACCAAGGAATAGCAGATGTTTGAATAGGCTTTGGCTTTGACTTTGGAGGAGTTTGAAGTTGAGCAGAAAAGGGCATTTCAGGGAAGAATGTAGGCTATTTGCTGTTTTGTCAATGTTGCTCTGATTGGTCGTAGTGCTATCCAGTTTGAAAGACAGCGCTGATCCTGCCCCTAGGATTGAGCCCGGTCTATTGGACGTGCCCAGACTATAGATTTATGTTACAGGATGGCTTGTCAGGCTACCACCAGCCATGAGCAGGACTTGAAACCATGTCTTCTATCCCAGGGAACCATTTCAATAGGCTGCTATATCTGGCCTAGAACAAAGCCCTTCATAACTGTCCCTCTTCAACTGAGTAAATTAATCAGCATAAAACAAAGAGCAACGCCCACCCAGACGGCTGTGTGACCTGATAAAGATGGAGAGGCTCGCAAGTGAAATGCAAATGCCTTCACCATCGGCCATTAATTTTGTGTTGGCTCACTGGTACTGCTTTGAGAGGCACTAGTATCTTTTGAAATGCACATTAGGTGAACAGACAATGTCCCAGTTCTCTTCAATACACACAAATGGCATTAAATTAGACCCGACAGGGAGCTCAAAATGGCAGCAAATAGAAAATGGCCTTGTCAGTGAAACAAAAAAAATGTAGCCAGAAAATAAATGTTTGTAATATTCCATGCATATTGTATGAAAAATCTTATCGTTAGGCAAGTGCACATGCACACCCCGGCATTAGACGGAGCCCTTAACTGATTTAATGCTTTTACTCCCTGCAAGCCTGGAAAGAAAGAAGATAAAACACACATTACGGTGATGCGCTGGAACATAGAGTCTAGACTCACTGTGATGTACCACGTGACGAGGAATGTTTGAAAATTGGGCTTTTTTGTGTCCTTTGGTGACTGGTTACTACACAGTCATTTTGGTGGGGTTTAAAATGGACTTTGAATATGCCCTCACAGACCAGAGCTATTTGTAGTTTGGTGTTGTGAATTCTAATGTTACATCACTAACAGGAGACAAAAATTAAGATTCACCAAATGTTGCAGTTCAACGTCGGGGATGCTTTGTTAGTTGGCCAAGCAGGCATGTCAGTGAATATTAAAAGACAGTTCAACAGACAATCAGATAGAAAATGGGGTACAGAGACAAAGTGGGATAATTGAATGAAGTCAGTAAGAAAGGAGGGTTAAACAGATATCAGAATCAGAATCGTAACTAGTCAAAAGAAGGTCGAAAATAACATCTGTGTGGGGGGTGGGTGTTGAATGACAGCAGAAAATCTGTGGAAGAAAGAAGTGAACAATAGAGGGGAGAGATGGCAAAAAATATGAGGGAGAAAACATTAAAGATGAGAAATTTAAAAAAAGGCTACTGAGAATGACTTCAAAAGCTTGATAATGATTCAAAGAGCATTACATCTTATCAAATGGAAATTGTGACCTCTTCATGAATAAAGCAGGGAGAGAGGCCACTGGTCCAGTACACCTGATGTCTTTGGCATTTATGACAGTCCCCGCTATGTCCAGAACATGCATGAAAGGTTTCATATTGTCTCAGTGGCCAATATCAGTTTTGTAAGGAACACACATGTCCACACATGCAGCAATTTACTTGTCGCCTCAAAAGTTCAAATAGTTTGAATTTTGTCATGTGATTTTTCATGTCGCCAGTGGTTATTTTGCCTGCAGTCACCTCATATTGCCCAGACACATTCACATGGTAAGTTATTTGCTCCAAGTCATCATGGGTATAACAATGTGTCAAAGCTTCTGCAAAGCTTCTGCAAAGACATGCTTCTGTCTAAGTACTAAAAACCACAGGCTGAGTTTTTCTTTGTATCAAGCTGTTGTACAGCAGCAAAAACAGGAAACCTCTCATTCTTTCTTTCTTTTTCTTTAGTTAAAAAATGCAATTGGTTCTGATTAAAACATTGCTGTGTTTCCTCTGCATAAACATTAATTATTCATCCCACCATATGTTTGTGGGTCTCTCGGACATGTTGAGCTCCACGCAACTTGGATAGTGCAAATGTCATCAAAACTGACAGACAAAATGGCGCATGGCCTGCCAAATTCCTGTCCGACTGAGTCCTATTGTCTCACAGAACACATCCGCAGTTTCCTGGCCTTGCCACAAGCCATTCATGTATTCACTATGGGGGAAAAATCCAAATGAGCCTATTTTAGTACTGTATAATCCTAAATCTAATTGGTATTCTTTCACACGCATATAGTGAGAGAGTGAATATAAATGAATTTCAGTGAATTGAAATGTAAATTGTCTTTCTGTAGAAACGCCAGTTTACATCCTCCTGTTGGTCTTTCTACGGTTCAGTTTACAGAATCCGCATCACACAGTGCCAGGAAAACAGGATTTGGTTTTCTCTCACTCTCTCTCTCTCTCTCCTCTCTCTTCTCTCCCAAGATCCCACACAGCTCTATGAGGATGAAGTCCATGGTAATGGTCCAACAGATGAATTGCCTTCTGTGTTATGCACTGTGATTGTAACTGGTCAGGTTAAGTGATTAGACTATAGGCAGCCTGTTTAATGGAAAGCACTTGTCCTTGTCAGTGACACAAGGACACGGCATACAGTGACATCACTGAGGTTTCAGGCTCATATAAGATCAGCATGTGGATGGAGTGCAAAGCTCGATTTTTCTATATTGCCTTGTGTGAGGGCCCTATGGTTAAAATAGTCTACTTCACAATGCATAATATAATTTCTATGCATTCTGCTCATTGCCTGTCTCCTCACTGCATACAATGTATATAGCAAAAAACTAAAAAGCAAATGTAGAAGAAGGGTGCACTAATATTATCTTTGGTTATTTGCTTGTTTTTTCTCAGAATTACGTTTTCCATCACTGCGTCACTGGCTAACATCAGGCATTTTACATTTGCTTCATGGTCCACAGTGTTCAAGGAAAATTGCACCCCGCTCACCGCTAGAATCCAATTTGAAGGTATTTTATATTTTCTTTTCTTACTCATGGTCTTTGAGTCTTTGTTGGAACACGATGGATGTTTAGGCTGGGTGATATATTAAAGCAAATTAGTGGAGTAATGAAAAGACTGTGTGCTGGTGTTGCTATGAAGTCTACAAGTAATAGACTTATGATATTCTACGCAAACATTCAGAATAACACTACAAAAGAAAGGTTTGTACTTTTATAGCTCTGTTACATCTTCCTGCTTGTTGAGCAGCCAGCATCTTGTTGAGTTCTGCAGTGCGCACATAGTGATGTTTATTACAAAATCTTTTCCATTGAATGTCACACATTAATAATCAGATGGAATGGTCAGAGAGAGTTTATATAAAGACCAGACAAACACCTTTTTTTCTCCTGGTGAAACTCATTGCCTTTATAATGACCTTGAATTCATCCCACTATACATAACAACAAATGCAAATACAGCCTACTGCACAATATTCAATTTTGCCATAAAACATGCATGCTATGCTATCTCAGTTGCAGTTCCATTGATACTTTGCAGCATCTTCCGGCTTTCCATCTCAGAAAGGGATGAGCAAGTATTCTATGTCTCAGCAGGTATTCTGCATGACTATCAGGACACATTTGTGGGACGTATCTATGCTTCAGCAAGCAATAGTGATTTATTCAAGTCTCACCCAAGTTGTCAATTAAATGAGATATCCTTACAGTATGAACACACATACACACACAAACACACACTTACACACATGAGTGATTTTTAAAACTCTCCCTGAGATCCTCACAGTCAACTCATTGTGGACATGCACTGTGTTAATCAAAATTCTTTCATAATGGGTGCAGGTCTTGCATACTGAACAGTAAGTGTTTCATGGTGAATGCATCCTCCAATGCAATCATTTGCTTTCCCTGGGTATTTGATTTAATTTAATTGGTTTCTGCAAATAGAATGATGCATTGGTCCTCGACTGCCTTACTTAGGGTAGTGCACAGCGAGTACAAATACCAAAACCTGGTTAGGCAAACATTATATCTGAGACTAGCAAACATTTCATACATGCATAATATTTAAAGATGCGAAAGGCAAACACATTTCTATTTCTATATGAGCTTCTTTATACAAGAAATGACTATGACTGATATTTCACCAATACCATAACATGACCTGGCTATCCCCCCATCTTCCTAAAATAAACAATGAATACAGCTGGCCATTAATGCAGCCGAGGACGTCATCCTCTAGAGTAAAACAAATAGTCTCCTTAAACAAAACAACAGGTCTGCACATACACACACACACACACACACAATCACTAAGAAAAAGTAATCATAGGATGTTGACCTCTAGAAAGGAAGGGTATATAAGGCTATTCTGTTTGTGTAGAGGAAGAGAGTATGTATCCTCCTTTGCCCTTGCTGATAAGACACAACACACTGAGACCCTTTCTGTCACAATCTGAAATACAGCTTCTAGACCATGAATGAAGATTTCAGCCCATGGAACAATTTCCCCCAGATGTCAGAGACTAAGACAGGGAGAAAAAAGATGCAGCCATGCCAGACATTCCTTGGCAAGTGCATTTTACTGGCAAACATGATTATCCATTATTGTTGCTCTGAATGTACCACTAGCAGGAAGCTTCTTGAATACTAAAGGCAATAAGTAATTTTTTTTTTTTTTTTTACTGTCCTATTTTCTTTATATATGGTTCTTATGGGTAGATTGTAACCCTTAGAGGCTCTGTTGATTGTTTCAGTCAAACAAAATTTTATCTCAACTTTAGAGCAAAACATTTTGGCATGTGCAGACTATGGTCCCATTTTCATCATTCCACTGTAAGCCAGTTATTCTTACTGTGTATTCACACCAAGAGTTACAAAAGCTGTGATTTCTTTTATTTTTTATTGTCACTCATTAAGCATCGCTGCTAAAACGCCTATGTTCATTGTCACTCTCTGTCTCTTAATTCACTCATGACATTACCATTGCCATTTCATTTGCAGCTAAAATGTGCCATATCTAATTTGAATAAAGATGAGCAGGTCTTATTTACTTTTTTTAGTCACTCATTGTTTTTTGTCACTCATTGTTTTTGTCGCTCTTGCCGCTTTGGTCAATAAAAGGTTAATTACTTCCAGCAATTTTAGAAGCTTTAGCTCTTGGTTAGTCTGATGCATCAGCCACTTTTACATTGTTTCACTTTGTGCAAAGCATCTGGACTCCAACAAATGGTGTGTTCGCTTCAGATATTTTCTGCTTCAACCAATCGTGACTGTTTGGTCGTGATGTACGTTACGCACTGGAATGCATCGTTTGAATTCAATGTTATCGCTCTCTGCCCTCGCTCTCCTTGCTGATTGGCCCGTTCCAGCTCAGAGACAATGTGAACCGAAGCTTACGCCTGGTTCCCTGACCAGAGTGGTGGAAAATGACAAATTGAGTGGAAGCACTAGGTGGTGCTAGCCTGGTTAGCTCTTGGTGGGAACTCACAGTTATACTAAGAAATTTGTTGCATTTTAGTTGTATGTCATACTATGCAATGTGATTTTGCCACACTTCTGTCACTGAACAGGAAACAGCATTGTGTCCACCCCATTTTCTGATCACCACAGAGAGACATTAGGGTTGCACTAGAGGCTATGTTAATTAGGTACAATTATTATCTGGTTCTCCACAATGCTGAATGGACCTTCCCAACAATCTGTGGTCAGTTATTGGGTTGAGTTATCTGTATAATGACCACTGCGAAAGTATAATAACTGCTGTCAATTGCAATGGGTTTTTTTTGGCTTCAGATTCAGATCTTATTCCACCAGTCACAATGGAACACAATGGAACTTCATTGAAAGTGAAAAGAGATCAGCTGCGTTCTTGAAAAACCTGAGAAAGAAATGACATAAGCAATTATTTCAGCGAGGTGACAACGTTAAATTTGCATTGCAAACTACTTGTTTATCCACAGAAGCCATGAATCAGTAACAAATTAAATTTAAAAGACGTTTGTGTGAAGTTTTCTGTCATTGTTTTGGCAAGCAGCTGATCTAAGTGGGAAATCACATGTAGGTTATAATGTATTGTCCACCTTCAGGCATCGGGGTCCTGTTCATCCTGTCTGGAAATATTTTCCTATAACGACTGGCAGACAATACATTATAACCAACATGTGATTTCCTATCTTCAGTTTCTTTTCTTTCATAGAAGTTACAAGAATTTCCATTTTTTGTTGTCATACTTCAATACTTTTCTGGGGCAGTCTTAAAAGTTCATTTGATTATCATTTAGTGGCCACTGAAACCTTGTGAGGTATAACTGCACCGCCAGATTGTCTACATATAGTGCCCTAGGCTACACATTTGATGATGCATTTGATGACACAGAGGTCTGCACTCTAAACTGTGAAATCAATGAATGAGATCAGCACAAGGTCAATCAATGACAGAAAACAACAGACAGAATCCTCCTGTGAAATGCAGTGATTTCCTGTCCGGTTGTGAAAACTTGAAGAGTTCATCCTTGTAGCACTTGAAAATCCCATTTGCGTGACATGCTGCATCCCCTCTGCAATATATCACTACTCTGTGGAACCTCTGGTACTAATAACCTGCAGTTTTTTTTTCTCCCAAGTCTCACATTAGAATTTAACAATGATTTCTAATTTGTTAAATTACAGACTGTATACTGTACACTCTTCTACAGGGACAAATCCCCAAATGCATTATAGCCAGTGCAAAGCCCTGTTGTCACGTTCGCTAAAGCTCAAGACAGAAACCCAAATGCAGATCGGCACGGTTTATTTCAAAAGAACAAAAACTATACAAAAAGCAGTATGCGGAGGAAGGTAAGCTCAGGAGATCTTGGAAATTTCACAGTGGCAAAAACAGGTAAACAGGTATCAAAAGAGCAGGGGTTCGGGGAAACAAAAGAAACTCACAAGAATTCCAGAGGCAGACACGAGAAACGAGAACGGGAAAAAACACGAAAACAGAACTCACGGGTAGGTAAGCAGCGTAGATACAAACTTACAACAAATGGGGAACGAGGTCAGATGCTCAGACAAAGGACAGAGAAAAGACTGGGGTTTATATAGGGAACAGGAGCACCAGGACAAACAGGGGACAGCTGAAACTCATTATGGGGAAATCAGAATCATGAGTAGCAGGTGTAGAGCAGGGGAGGAGAAAGGGGCAGGGCAGGCAACAGAACAGAAGCACATGGGGAATGAAAACAAAACACAGAGGTTGCAGTTCATTGATAGTCCAGTGGGGGGGCCAAGGTATCAGGAAGCAGGACCATGACACCTGTGGCCTTTCCAAATAAAATCCTTTAGGCTACAGTAAGTATAATTCATAATTTATTATCTGTACTGAAACACTGAAAACCTACAAGACCCTTCCCTTTATCCAACACCTTGTTTCTCCCCAAATATCACCAACAGAATGTGCCTTGACACATGATCTTGGACCCTGTAATAAGTTGTTTTATTTTCATGGACCTCTGCATGGAGGTTTTTTTTTATCATGGCCTGCTCTCCCTGGTCTTGGCTTATCACAGGTCAAAGAAGGAGACGGGGAAACAGAAGACACATTGAAACAATGTCACAATCTAATAAAGATTTGATTAAATTTCTCTGAGAACTTCAATGAATGGACAACCACACAACAAAGCACATGGAGAGGACTTCTTTTCCATGATTTATCTACACATGCCATGCCATAGTCACTAAGTTATGATGAACAGAACTCTATGGACATTCATTTTCTCAGATTTAGCCTGCTGATTCCCTGTTTCTCAATGTCTTCTTAAGAATGTCCCAGTCTTTGGGTTATGTTTTAACTTGGGTTATATTTGACACTTTATATATATAGATATATATAGGCCTTATATATTTCCCTCCACTTATAACTTCATTTCATCAACTGTGTTTTAATGTGATTATTGCTATGAAATTGTTCTGGGTTGGGGTAGTTTGGGGTGAGGGACAGCTTCAGTGTGTGTGAGTGTGCCTGTATTGCTGTACCATTTATGAGACCGGGCCCACAATGAGGGTAGGAGCCCGCCTCTTTCACCACAATTAAACCTCTCTGTAACACCGCAAACCTAGTCCAGGCGCGTACACTCAGACTTCATCAGACACTTTTAACACAAAATGCACAAGACCTTGAGTAGTATGTGGGCTTTGTACCCCTCTGTCCCACTTCAGAAGTTGTCAGTGGGAGTTGGTTCATCTCTTCTAATTGGCTCATTAGTGTCATTTGTGTTTGAACAACTATGGTCATGAAAGCCCCAGTCAAGAGAGTTGAGTCACAGATCAGGCATGCTGGGAGAATTAGACCAAGAGACGTGTTGCATTTTAGTAATATGTTTTCAATCTATCCATAAGAGCCCAGAGTCCACACAGTATCACATTACATTAATGATAACACCTTGAAAATAAGTATGTATTTTACTTGTGCTAAAATGAGCTTAGCTCTAGAATTAGTATGGGCCAAATGTTTAGTGATAAACAATAAATCATTCACTTATTGTGGTACTGAAGGTTACTTTATGAATGTTAATGTCTTGGGTAGCATTGTTGGGCAAGCTACTCAGAAACCAGCTAACTGCTACCAGTTACTCTACAAAACTTTACTATACTAAAGCTATCTGAAGAACAAATGTGGCAAGTAGTTTATCACATTACATGTTTATTACATGTGAATCTACAGTACTATATAATTTACAAAAAAACACAGGCCTATAAATCTATAAAATGATTTATCTTAATGTCAAGATTCTATTTGTGACCTGTTAGCGACCAGATTAGCTGTAAATCTGTGCAGTAGACATAACTGACCTACAGTCATGCTACTGAGCAATGTAGTTAAGCTGTTTTGCTTGTGGTGAGGTTACAGCCCACTTATGAACATTTGTTTGGCTTTTCTCTGTGTTTTCCAAATATGCTGGCATAGTGTAAGGCTTGCATGAAAATATGAGTATTTCCACAATGTTCTCAAGCACCAGTGGTTCGGGGAAATGGTCTGAAAACCATAAGGCATTTGTAAGAAGGACTTTACAAACTACTTGGGGCTTAAAACTATTTGGGGCAGCCATGGCCTACTGGTTAGGCACCGAACCCCTCATGGCTCCACAGAAGCCGCTATATCAGGCAGCCAACTGCTCCAGGTTAGTGTGTACTTCACTACACTGTGTGCTGTGTGTTTTTAAATAAATCACAATTAGGTTACCAAATTGGGATTGGGAGACCAAATTTCCCTCACGGGATCAAAAGAGTATAGATCATTAATTATAAAATGCTTTCAGGAAACTCAGGACCGAGGACCACAAAATTGATCTGCAAAAATGGTTTTCTCTTTTGCTATGACCCAGTCCATCAGAGCAGCAAACCAATTTTCTTTCACACTACGGTAGTGGGATCCAAAAGGCTAACTGAATGAAGCGGGTTAAAAAAAAAACAAAAAAACAAAATAGAACATCAGAGTCTTGAGGGGGTCTCTGACCAAAACACAAACTCTGAAACAGAAAAGGCTGTTATTAAAAAAAGGATGGAAATCTGCCTCTGTCCCTTAAGGCAAGAAACACACACATACACACACACACACAAACACACACACAGGACATTTATCCATTTTATCTACCCTTTGTCCATTATGCCTCATGAAGAAAGAGGAGCACAAGAAGTAACACTATGACCTTCCACATGACCTTTGAAAACTTAATACAACAATAAATGTGATATGATACTGTCTGCATTTACAAATAACTAACATGAATTATGTATACTTGAACAGTATAGTATATGAGCTGAGATAGATAAAAAGTGAAATGGGCTTTCTTTAATCCCACAAACCTTCAGAGATCAGTAACAAGATCACTCCTACTTTATGTTTATAGTTTAGTTTGTGAGACGTTGATTGCAAGAGTCATAAGGGTTCATGTGTGAAGAGATTTGTGTATTTGGAGTTTTGATTTATGATTTATGCTCTTAAAGTTGGCCTGCACCTTGGCACAAGGACAAATATTTTGCTGCTCTAAAACAGATAGTTCCGGTCCTTGTTTGTGATTGGTTGATTTGAATTTGATCCTGTTGTATATTCCCTGATATAGCGCGGCGATATAGCATTTCATTCTATATTGCTGTGCCATTCAAAAGTTATACTGGCTACATTTGTGCTTGGCAACCATTCAGCTATAGGAAATATATTTCTTTGCAGAGGAATTAATGTTTAGAAATGAATCGCTGCATTTCTTGTTGCTGTGGCTTTGTCTAATGACACTGAGCTTGATATGTGTGGTTACCTGTTTAGAAAAGCAATAAGCCCCTTGAGTCCTTTCTATACTGAAAATATCACACACTTTGCTCGACTCGAGCCTAACATTACCCCTGAGTTGTGCTATATTCACAGTATAAAACGGTCTCTCATGGCTTATTGACTGATATACTTTTCAGTTTCAGGTCTGCTATTCAGTCTATGTTGTACTAAATTTTGTTTGTTCTTCATCCTACCAAGTCCACTACATGATCAGGGTGGTTGGAAGCACTCTGAACTATCACTTTAAATCCTAATACATGCAGTGACATGGCCTTAAGCACCAAAAGACTAGAGTAACTTCTAAGATGTGAGCTTGCAGTTTTTGCTCAAGCTGTTATCACTCCTAACTTAATGCACTGAATTAGTGCATATCAACTCATTTTTCTTTAGATATGATGCTTTGCAGAAATTATAAGTTAATGTGTATATCACAGCACTCTGACACATAAAATATAGAGTTGCCAGAGTCTTTGTAATAGACCCTTTCAAGTCTCTTGCTCCAGACTCCAGATATATTTCATGTCGCCAATGATGTTTCGGGGGCTAAAGCTGTTTTCACGTCAAAGATAAACAAATGGTTTGAATAAAGCAGGAGAGTCATGGTTGCTTCAGGAGCTTATTTTCTAGTCATGCCTTCTGTTGTTCAGTCTTGGCCTTTGCTTGCGGAAGCTGAACGGATAAAAAAGAATCCCCTCCCTGGCAAAAGTCTGTAGCTGCAAGGGAAGCCTGGAGACATTAAGGACTCAGAGTCCAACAGGCCCAGAGCAGGTGCTTCCTCTCCCTTTCAACACGTGCGATTCCATCTGGTTGTTTGGTCACCAAGGTGCCCTGGGTCCTTGGTATGGAGGCCTAATCATATTCAGAGTCACTTTGTTTTTGTAGTTTCACACGTGCATGTGGCAATTTTAGACATATCTATTAATGGCTTATCAAAGACTCTCTTATGTATGCCTATTTGTTTCAAGGGCCCATTGAAAATTAGGTTATTATTGGCTACGTGACGGATATAGTATTCAGAGAAGGATCGCTTATGTGTTGTTTTACCAGAGTCCCTTATTTGAGAAGACTAACTTAGTGGTGGCCTGTCCTTGTTTGTTTACCTTCAAGAAAAGGAATGGCTTCATATAAACTCAGCCTGTCTGAATGGACGGATGGTGTATTTTAAAGAGATTGTCCTGATTTAGCGAAAATTAACATTTTTTAAAATTAAGAAATCTGCTGTCAGTTCTCTGATTAATTGAGCTTCTGAGTGTTACTTTGTTTCTTACTTCGGTCATGAGTTCTGTATGCAGAGAAATTTTGCAACAGTAGCAGCATTTTCACAAGGTCATGATCACCATTTCATTAAGCAGATTCATAGATGTAAAACAGTTTCTACGGTTGAATTTGTTTTATTGATTTTCTTGCCAATCAACTTCGGTTTACTTAATTTAAATACCGGAACAGATGGTGCAGTGGACTCTGAATTGTTGCTGACCCACCTTAAAGGTCTCCTATCAAACATTTATAACCTTATCTACCCAAGACATTAACATTCATAAAGTAACCTTCAGTACCACAAACCCTCATAAAAAGTTAGTTCTTCCCTGCGTCAGGTATTGAGTGGATATGTTTCTATTTGGTTATACTGTTTACCAGATACTGTTGAACATACAGTGGGTACTCAAAAAAGGATTTTGTAAATCCCAGTGACTGTATATAGTCATTGGTAAATTCTGTTTAAGATAAATTCAGGCATCGGTGGACCATGAAGAAGGCAAATACAGTGCATGCCAAAATGCAGCAACAACACAGACAGTTTGAGAGAGAGAGAGATGGAGAGAGTGAGTGTGTGTTTGTGTGTGAGAGAGAGACAGAGAGAGAGAGGAGGTGGGGGCAGCTGAAAAAAAAAATGATTTGTGTCCTTTTGTTTACAGTGCTTGGAAGTCTCATTAATCTTCTATGTTGAGGCCTTCATCTCATATGTATTGAGCTCTTCTCTGTGTACAAGTACAAGCTCGTAGGCAAGGCCTGTCTTATGATAAATTACCAACATGTCAGCTAAATATCAATATTTCATGAGGCGAAAAGCCAAATTTGCATAGGAGAGCCCTGCCTTGCATCACAGTCAGTGCCACTGTCTTCTTGTAAATTGACCATTAGTCAGTATAGATGCAACAGTCACAGATCAGCCTCCAGTGTGTACAAGAAAGCCAGCATTCAAGTGTGACCTGCAGCCAACAAGAAAATCAATCTTAAGTGAGGGAGAGAAAGAACAAAGGCTGATTAATGGTATCTTTAAGGGGCTGTGGTACAGATGAGAGACATCATTAGCGGGCCTTAGACACCCACAACACCACCGCTAAATAGCCGGGTCCATCTTTTTCTATGCTGACCATTTTATATATTCTTGAGATTCTCTTAACCATCACAGATCATAATTGTTTTCATTTTTTTCATCATTTTTCTTTTGGGACGGAATGCCTCTGCTGTTGCTCCCAGTTGTAAGGCATGGCGGCCACTGACCATCCCTGCAGTGGTGCTGGGTTGCCATGCATACATTTGCTCTCTGATGAGCCTGGCCTAATTCACTTTCTTCCTCTGTCCACAATTATCTCTGCTGAGTGTCACTCCTGCCTCATTCCAGCGGACTCCTCTCACCCTCCCCTCCTGAGTGGACTACAACCAACACAACGGGAGGCCCATGTCAGGACCGACTCTCCATCATAGAGGCCCTTCCTGGACGACCATGCGTCATGAGTTTAACACTATATCTGGCCGCTGCTACATTGTCCAGCCATAAATCCTGATAACCACCTATGGACTGGCTACCATGTAATGTAAAGTGGGATAATACTCTATTATGTACTATTATGAACCTTAGCTAAAACCATAGGCAACTTGTAGTCTGTCATGGTTACTACTGATTGTAATTTTTCTGCATGACCCCTGGCAGTTGGGTTAGCCCCTTGAGTCGTTGATCTGCCCAAGGTTTCTTCCTAGATTAACTGAACATAAGGGAGTTTTTCCTTGCCCCTGTTGCTCTTGGGTGCTCCTTCTGTGAAGTGCCACGAGACAATACTATTGTAAAAGGCGCTGTATAAATAAAACTGAATTTAATTGCATTGAATTTTGATGTTTGCTTTGATGTGCTCATGTTTGCTCTGTCCAGCCTTGTTGTGTATAGGCCTACCTCTGAACATTTGATCACAGCCTCATCAAATACTCATTACAGTCTCTTTGCGATATCTCTTCTTTCAACAAGCTAGATGAGCGATTGGTTTGTAGGCAAGTAAAGTTGATTAATATGATGCAGGCGCAAAATTCCTAAAAAGAATTTCTAAGTCATACTGAAGGTCTTAAGACAAAAACGTGGTGGCTACTGGACCTACTTCATGCAAAACTCACACACAAGTCAAGGAAATATAAAGTTAAACACCTCTTATTTAAATATAAAGTTAAAAACCCTTTATTTAAAGCTGGGGCATGGAATAAAAAAACATACTTGTACACACATTTAAAAATTATATATATATATATATATATATATATATATATATATATATATATATATATAGATAGATAGATATATAGATATATATATATATATATATATATATATAGATAGATAGATAGATAGATAGATATAGATATAGATATAGATATAGATAGAGATAGAGATAGAGATAGAGATATAGATATAGATAGACACACATAGGTTTTGCTTTAATGTTCATCTGGACAGTATGATTGCCCTAGGTGGCTAATGGTTTGAGGAGGTATAATGACTGCATGTTCCTCCATCTGGCCAGAGCCTGTGACTTTGACTTATTTCCCCAGGAAGAGTGAATCACCCTGGATACGTACACTGCGACCAGCCCACTGCTAATTACTTTGACACATTCAAGGCCTTGTTCCCCCTCGGAACACGCACAAAGGCACCCATATCTGTGAGCACTACTTGCCACTCACTATAAGGTCCCTGTTGTAGTTTGCAGAGGTTATGATGGAGTATGGATCAAATGTAACTTTCCTGCTCAGTTGTATAATACAGCCTGTATGCTAGTACTACTGGGCATCATCAAGCATTCCTCAGATGTATTTGAGTCATCTATGCCCTCATAAAAAATGACTGAACCCCAAGGGTTGAATGTGACTGGCACAGTGCCAAGTGGCCATGGTTTGGGTTCAGTGTAGAATCAATCAATAAGTCCAGCCAGCCATCTGCTGTACACTCCTGAAGGCTCAATCACTAATATACTCCTCTCTCTCTCTCTCTCTTACCTTCTCTCATCACTTGGTGTGTGGTCTTTTGCTAGTCTTTTACAATTTCTGTGATCTAAAAAATAGCCTAAAAATATAAAGGTATAGAAATATAGAGGTGAAAAGAAGATACTTACATCCGTTCATCACTCTCCATACAAGGATTGGACAAACACTTCATTTTCATCATCCTGACCTTGTGCTTGTGTAAATGCAGTAAATCTGTGTTTTAAATGAAGTGAACACAGTAAACTGTATTCATATTCACAACCCAAATAACTTGTGTGGGTTAAGAAATAATAATGAATAAGGATCTGTGCTCTTTTGATTCTGTGAGCGATATTAGACCTATGCATTTAACCCAACTGTGAATTAGTAAAACACACACAGCACACAGTGAAGTGAAGAACACACTAACCTGGAGCAGTTGGCTGCCTGCTATAGCGGCACCCAGGAAGCAGTGAGGAATGAGATGCCTTGCTCAAGGGCAATTCAGCCATGGTCCACTGGTCGGGGATCAAAACGGCAACCCTTCGGTTACAAGCCTGAAGCCCCAACCAGTAGGCTATGGCTGCCCCCAGAGAACACAGAGATGGATCAATATGGGGTTTTACCCTTTTATATACAATGCTCCTTCAGGCTTGAATAGCTCACAGAAGCACTTCAAACAGATCGCCGTTCAAATAGATACACCCACAGACAAGACAGGCCTATAACTCAAACAGAAGGAGTTACAATAATATGAGGGGAATTCTCTATTCATATGTCCAGTAACACTTTACTTGATGGTGTCAACATACGATTGACAAAAGCCTCTCATAAACATGACATTTTTCAAATGTTCATGACTGTTGTCATTACGTGAAACAGCTGAATGATATTTTACCTCACCATCCAAACTTACTCAGTGGTCTTTCACAGTCATTTAACACAAGAATTACAAACCTTGGGGTAAACATTGACCAGGACCTGTCTCTAAATAGTCTTGTAAAACATATTTCAAAAACAATTTTTTCACCAATGAAATATCAATAAGGTTAGAAAGTTCCTATTCTTTGAGGATGCAGAAAAAATAATACATGCATTTGTTATCTCTAGGCTTGATTATTGTAATGCTCTGTTCTCTGGGTGTAGTAATACCTGTATTAAAAACCTAGAGCTATTTCAAAATGCTGCGGCCCAAACAGTCACTAGGGGATTAAATACTATGAACATATCTATCCTACTCTCACTTCCTGAAGTCGAATCGATTTTAAAATACTCCTCCTAACCTATTAAGCCCTCAATGGCCTTGCTTCAACATATATTGAAGACTTACTTGTCCCTTACTACCTTGCTAAACCCCTAAGATCCCAAAATGCTGGTCTCCTTGTAATCCTGAGAATATCAAAGTCTACTATAGGATGAAGATCTTTTAGCTACTGTACACCTTTCTTGTGGAATAATCTCCTCCCTTCACGCATCAAGCGAACACTCTCAATACCTTGATGTCTAGATTTAAAACCTTCCTCTTTACTGCTCTACATAGTTAGGGATGGTGCACAGCCAGTTGCCACAGACCTCTTATGTGTCATGCCGCACAACTCGAGGCAACCACCTAAGGCTTGATTCAATTCAATTCAATTTTATTTATACAGCGCCTTTTATAATAGTATTGACTACTGAGTATGCTACTGACTGTACTTGACCTGCATCACCCCTGGCAGTTGGGTTGCCCCTTGAGCCATGGTTGACTAACTATCACAAGGGAGACTTTTTTCTTGCCCCTGCTGCTCTTGGGTGCTCCATGTTCATGTCTGTAAAGCACCATGACACCCAGAATAAATAATCTCCCCAGGTTGTGAGATATGGACGTGTAGCTCAGTACAAACAGATGTCTCAGCTTGGTGTGTTTCTATTCTGGGTAACACTGTTCCTATTTATTATATAACTGATATCATAGGAAGGTCAGGATTAATACGTAGTGGTGTAAGTAGCTCAGTCACAAATCACTTGTGAGTTTTAAATTCTCTTAAATTTCTCTTTAATTTCTCTTGCTTCAAAAAGTGAGAGGCTATATTCCAGCTTGCTGGTTACTATGAGAGTCATGACACCCCCACCTACACGTATATCCTTCTAGGGGATTATTCATTGTCCAGTAATCTCTTCCTCCTACCCTGAAATAGGTTTCTATGCCATCTGTGTTGCTCACTCTAATTGGAGGTTACCAGAGATACCTTGTAATACCTGCAATACATTTCACAGGCTGTCAGAATATGTAAACAAAGTAGAATGAATTCAGTGAACTTCAGTGAAACCAGTCTCTCTAATTAGTCCAGCCTTCTGGATATACAGACAGACAGACAGAAAAGGTAAGGCCAGAACTCAAGGGCCAGTAGCCCTGAGTTTACACCCCATTGGTGATAATTGGTATGCACTTAGCGTAGGAATGACTGTGTTAGCACGGCTTTGGCCCAATGATGTAAACCCAACTAATGAGAGTGGGGTACCAGGCGAATGACTTTGGCCAGAAGGCTGTGGTGAAACTAGGACCGGCAGCCATGCAGCGATGACCTGGACATTAAATCCATAGCTTACTCAACACTGTGCATAAAAAGAAATTCTACTATTGCTATTTTGTATAAGGCATAAATTGAGGATAAATTGTTGCCTTGTCCATAATGCTACTTTTACATCTAACAAGGTTGCTTTGTTACAACACTATCAGATAGTAGTTATTACCAAATTACAATTGCATACATTAAACAATGTCATTATACATGTATGACACATGTTATTACATTAGCTGCATGTATAACACATGTTATTACCCTAACAGCATTTATAGCATGTACATCTCATCTTGAACCATGGGAAAGCATCTACCATCTCTTGCTCTTTACTTGAGACTTTGGAAACTGTGGCAATCTGGTAATGAGATTTATATGAAGGCCAAATAATTAGCTCCTTGTAATTTTTTTTACCTCTATTTTTTTGTTAGTTTGTTTCAATTGTGATGATCTTCAATCTGGTGGCTTTTAAAAGAGAGATGCTCCAGGGTGGCTGACTGATTAAAGTTGTTTACTTGTGAGCTCAGTATAATCCAAGAGCTTCAGCAGGCAGGTGTGAGGACTCTTATCTCATTTCCACTCTATGGCTCTTACACAGGAACTAATTACATGCATGCTTTCTCTTTTCCCAGGGAAAAAAACAATAAGAATAGGCATTCAAAATGCTTAAAAAAACAAAACTGGAACACATTTGCTGTTTACTGTAGGTAAATTAATTTCTGCAATTTTTGCATTTTTCTACTATTTCTCTGTCTTTCTCTTTCTCCCTCTCCCTCTCTCTTTCTCTGCCTCACCCACAGTGCTGTGTGTGTGTGTGTGTGTGTGTGTGTGTGTGTGTGTGTGTGTGTGTGTGTGTGTGTGTGTGTGTGTGTGTGTTTGAAGATCAAAGAGACAACCAATTCATCTCTGGGCAAATCTTGTGTCAGTAATATAGGAATACATTATTTCCAATCAGACTGAAGGCAGCAAGACTCCTGGGGCTTCTGTGTAATGTTTTTACACAGGAAGTCAATAATGAAGCCTCTCCAACTTCACTTTGGAATTTTATCCATCTGTTTATCATTTGAGGGTGGTACACTACAAATAATTTGTCATTTGTGTTCTGTGCAAAAATGAGAAACTGCTGCAAAATAATTCATTCCAACATTCATTGTCAAGGGAGAATCTCAACTGGACTAATGTTGAGTTTAAGTGTATGTTACTCATGGTAGGCTTTAATTAATGATTTGACATCAAATGAGATATTAATTTGTCTTTGGAGCTCTATATAGACAGGTAATTCAAAAGCATATGACATCAACATGATTAAAACCATGCATGGCAATAAGGAGATTTAATTAGACGGTCTTTCATGTATAATGTGTCAGATGTTATCATGGCACATTGCCTAAACCCCAAAATATTGTCGTTTGGCAAGGATATTACATGACTGGATAAGAGCCTGATAAGATTACAATTACACAATGCATTAGCGCACCAAACACCACACACCAAAAGATCTATCACCAAGACTTGAAGGCTATAAATTGGCTTCACCAATGCAAAGTGCATCTATAACGCAGGTGGGTACAGAATGAAAAGGAGATGGGCTTTATAGTGAGCACAAACACCAGGCCAAAATCGCCATAATGGCGACTGATCACCACCATTGCCAGTGTCTCTGCTGCAATGAAAACCACACAATAATCATTTGTAACTGTCATATAAGATTGGTTAAATATTTTTAACAAGTACAAGGAAAAAACAGTGCAGTTTGCAGTAAGCAGAGGACCTCAGGTATATTATCAGGTATATATGTTACAGAGGGCACACCGCACTTGTTCTTGAGTGAAATTAAGTTAATCTTTGTCAGAAAACAGAGGACTTCTTGTAGGCCTACACTTTTGTACTATAATTGAATCTAATGGAATACTGACTTTCCATGGCTCTTTTTTTATGAATCTTTATGAATCTGTTCGGAAATGATTTTTAAAAGCCCTATTAACAGAGCTGTTCCACATACTCCTATTAAAGGTTAATCTTTTGTGTATTATCTTAAAGGTCCTCTGCCCAATTTCATTTCAGTATGACACCCCTGCTGAGCTTGGAGGCTCTATCCTGAAGCACGTGGGTCCTTCTTTCAGGTGTTGCCATGCCTTCAACAGCTGTCAGACGCCCTGGGGTTTTTCTGAAAGGCGTGAAGTCTTTGTGTAGGCACTGGAAACCTTTCAAGTCAGCTTGGCTATAATGGCTGTGTTCCCTGAGATTCTCCCACAGACTTCCTTTGACACCTGACAGTACTCTCGTGGGTCAACCTGGGCAGGGATCAAAAGCATCAGGTGGGGAACATGGAGCTCTCCACAAGATGCTGATGGTAAAGGGCACATCATAGTCTCTTTTTTTTCTCTGCCTAGCTGTCTCCTCCTTCCTCGTTATCGCTGACTCTTATGGTTGTATACTGACTTATAGTCATATCTGTCACCATATTGCCCTCCCCTCTCAAATTCACCCATTGTTTCTCAGTATCTAGGTCTGGGGTGTTTTTTGCCTCATTTAAAAAGTGTTTCAGACCCAGTAATTTAAGGGCACAGCATACAGTATTATCATTCAACTCTAATAATAGCCATTTCCATCCTTCTCTCTCTCTCTCTCTCTTTACTTTTTTTCTCTCTTGCTTCCTTCATCTAAATTTCAGTGGTTTGAGAAATGTTGTCTTTGTTATTCCCTAAGGTAATAGATAATGAAATTTATAATAATGATATCATCAGTCTCTAAGAGATACTTCCAGAAATGTAATAATAATGGCTAAGACCTAGCATTAGCAAAGAAAAATCAAGAGTTAAAACCTTCTTAAAATCTTGTGACTAGGGGTCATCATATCTTACCGCATTGCATAATGCTTGACATTTTTTTTATTTGGTTATTCTTCATCGTGTTTTGATTGCACACCATAAACTGTTTTTATTATTTTTTTGTTATGATATACATCTAGTAGCTCCCCCTTAAAATCCTGAGTATTTACAACATATCTAACAATGACATGCACATACTTTCTTTGGGTGCTCTTGAAGATGTCACACAGAGTCCCTGATGGACAATTCTATTTAATCAGTATGCTGCACAATTTATGGTGCAACAGCAATCATCTAGAGGTCTTAACAGAGACAGGAGCTGGATTGATTCACTTTCACATTCTTGTCTATGAAATACTTGCATGGCATGAAATTCATTATGTGTGTGTTAAATTCCTAACAAAGCCAGCAACTATCCGGCATGAAGAATCTGAAAGCCTGGGCCTTTTTAAAGAGGTCAAGTCTAGTCTTAGTGTGGGTGTGAGAGTAAGATGGGAAGCTCACCCTCTTAACACCTTGGGTCATATGCATTTAGCTTCTTTGGAGCCAGAAAACAAAGGCAGGATGTTGCTCCTAAGAGGGCTTCATTATCTGCAGGAAATATTACTTTTCACTTACTTTTGTCATCTGACAAAACAGTGATGTCATGTACAGTAGGACACTTGACATCTGAGAACACGTTAGGCCTATTCTTCTTCTTCTTCTTCTTCTTCCTCTTCTTCTTCTACTTCTTCTTATTATTATAATAATAATAATAATAATAATAATTTTATTATTTACTAACTTTTTTCACTGAGAAATGGTTTTCAGCAGTAGGTAGAGTGGACCCCATGAGGCTGTACCCCCTGCACAGCCTCAAGGGGCTTACTGCTTTTCTAAAACCGCTACCACATTAACCCTAGAACAATGGACCCTAGAGTGATTTATTCAATGCTAACTTTTCTATCATACCGTATTATAGGACGAAGTATGGCCTGGGCCATATTACCTGCCATTGAACATTCTTCAACCAATCATAATTTTAAAGACTGGAACTATCCATTTTAGAATATACTGATAAAATATAGTCTGTATAAACTATTAATCAACTAAAGAACTAAGGCACACATGACCTCATCATGCTAAAAAGAGGGATGTAACAGCCTGTTTAAAAACTTTATAATTTCCAGCCAGGTAGACCTCATTACCTCTGCTGCAACTAACAGACAGCCCTCTGTGACTTCAATTATCTGTTATCTGCCCGCCTGCATCTCTGTCCATGCAGCTGGAAGGGCAGAAGCTGCTTTAGCCTCTACTGCCTATATTTAATTAGACACTCTCCTGAACAGTGACAGCCAGTTGTAATGATTTATTGGGACATTTAACAGGACAGTAAGGGCTTGTCTCAGCTTTCAAATAATCTCCAAGCCAGTGGTGGCCGGCCATATTTTAGTGTGTGGATTAGTGTTGGTTTCTTTCATCTTTGTGATGTAGGGGAGTGTTTGCGTTATTCACATTCTTGTTTGATTTTTTTAAATTCATTTTACTTTTAGCAGTAGTCAAAGTAATGGTCAAGTATGTTTGCAATGTAGCATGACAGAAAGGACAAAATGCTCGTTCAGCTGCATCTTTCTGTTTTTATTTAGATGTTTGTTTGTCTGATTTATCGATTGTTTGTTTGTGTGTTTCGCTAGTATTTATCAGGATGCAAGTTCAAATTCTTTACCCTCTGTAACCCTGAGAAGACACAAAGGGATGAACTGACCCCAATGCAGTCTGGGAGAACAAGGCCAGGCCAACAGAGACTTAGTTGGTTTCCTTTGCTGCTGCTGCTTGTCAAGTTAAGCAGTCCATTGGTATGTTTCTTTTGGCTCTCCAGCTGATTTGCTTGGCTGTCTTTGTTTGTGACTCTAAAACAGACCTTCAGGCTTTTAGCAGTCGGTCGGAAATCCTCAGGACCACCCAAGGGTGAATTTGAAATATGTGGGTAAATTAATGTGTATCAATTGTCTTACACAAGTTCTCACATTTCTTGGTCGAATTGCTATTGCCTTTTTGCCATGAAGAACTAATAGCTTTATAATGTTATACACATACAGCAGAATATTGTCTGCATTATATGAAAAGGGCTTTAATACAGTTCAGGTAATTAATGTTGCTTGCCTGGGAACAGATTGCAGTACTATTTCAAAGGCAAATTTGCAATGCATGCATGGCTTTTGCTAGTATGGCTCCATACCCTTTCTTGTCAAAGCGATGAGTCCTTGCATGGCCATGAGGCCCGATGAATAGTGGAAAAAAAAGAAAATTGACACATTCCCCTCTGCTCTAATTCAGCCAAGCTTCATTAGAATGCACCATGTAGATGCTTGTCTCTTGTGTCTTACAGGTCTTCCCACCAAGATTGTTCCCCAGTCAGCCGACATGGGAGTTTTAAAATTCCCTTCACTAGAACAGCCATGAAAACGTAACTCATGCTGCCATTTAAAGATTAACCTAACCTTCTGCCAGCAAGAGAACAAATGGAGAAAAAAGAGCAGAGTTCTTAATGACTTTAGACACCCAATTTTTTTTGGACCCTTTTTGCATTTGGTGAATTTTAAGTATGGTGATGAAACATCCCAGAGGAGACAAAAACTTGCCTTTCAATTGAAACAGGACTGAGGGAGAGAGACAAAAACAATCCTTTAAACACAGTTTAATCTGAGTTTAGTCAAATCCATGCTTCTACTGTTGTTGTGCTGTTTTTTTTCTATTGCAATAGTTTAAGATGGGTCACTTTCCTGTATTCCTGTACCAGTGTCTTATAACACAGCTCAAATGTAAGATCAGATCTTCAAACACCCACTTTCATCTCTTCTAAACTGTCACCTTTTAGCACCTAACCTGTAAGAGGAAGTTGACTTGATGTTGTTCAGTAGGCTGCATAGGACTGTGTCCCATTGATTCACTTTAGTTCATTCACACGGATGTTTACAGGACATTATTACAGCAATGTAATAGCCTGTCCATCAGAGAGGAGAAATTTAGACATTCACATTTTCTAGCCTGGGATAATGCCTTGAAATTGCAACTCAAGTGGTTTATGGGATTACTGAAAGCAATTATAGCCTCTTCAACATGACACCTCTTACAAACTCTCTTGTCCAGCGGTGATCCAGGTCTGATAGTTTAGGGAAGTTTTAAATTCCATGATCTTATTAGTCCCTGCCATGCTTCAGCAGACACATATCCCCTTATCTTGGAAGACCAATTGACCATTTTAACATATATCAAAAATGAATTTTTGAATGAATGTGTGCTAATTGAGTTGCACATTTTACTCAGCGGGCAAGTATTTCATAAATGCAGAAGACCTGCAGTTAAAAAATATATATTATGGTCACATAGTAAGAATGAATGGTGTATGAAAGATGTATGAAAGAGATTCTCAGTTAGAAAATTGTGCCCTAAATTTAACCTCAATCTACTGATACGGAAATGGCCAATTCTACAATTAACTTCTTTTTTAAGTATGTGCAAATCTCTGTTATATCCCTTTTAAAAATGCATTAAATTAAGTGTTTTACCTTTTTCATAGTACTGTGTGAATATGCCTATGTATGAGTGGTGTACTCATGCACCTAGATTCCTCCCTTTAATTGCATGTAGCTTGCTGAGTAGGAAGTGGTATGACAGTGGATTACACTGGCCATTTTATGAGAGCATTACTCTTGATACCACTTGACATTCTCTCTCTATAAATCATGAGGCTATTTCACCATTATCCCTCTGGGTGAGCGTATCCTTGAATAATGTAAAAATCAGAGAGTTAATTCGATTAGTGATTTAAATTGCAGAGCATCTGTCATGATTATGTGAACTAGGGGGGCAGAGGCCTTTTGTGAGGAGTGAAGTCAGCACAAATGATCTATTAGGGTGGCAAACACAAACTGAAGTTGTAAAGCTAATATTGATGTCTCAGCGGCACACTCAGGCCATAACTCTCAGCATATTTCCAAAGAGGTCTGTGGAATTCTGTCAGTTTTGAAATGTCTCAGCTTCTGGTTTTGCATGTACTTGGCCAGCTAGCGCTAGCGCTGCTTTGTTTGCATGCTAGCTTCAGTGGGTTTTGAAACAACATGGGGCTTGAGCGTTTTGACATAGTGCCAATATGGCTGTTTCTTCACATTCTATTGCTATGTCTAGGTTATTTTTGGATGTTTTTTTACTTTCTCAATTATCGACTCTGAGAGAGTATGCACCTTCACCTCTTTTGTGTGCTGCTGCAAATTAAAATGCCTGCAGGTGTGTTTTGGTAATTCACTCCAGTGGATGAACCTTAAGCTGTCTGTAAATCTCCATGTAATGGGAGAGTTTCACTATGCTGTTACTGCCGAAGTGGACATGCTTGAAATGCCAGATCTGATCAAGTGTTATGGTTACATATTAAATGTAACTGTTAGAGCCGAGCCAAGCAAACAATGCAGCAGGCAGACAGACAGGAAGACAGACAAACTTTTTTATTATATTTACAATTGGTAAGTACAATTGGTAATACAATTATTCATGTGCATGGTCATTTTCAGTAAATAAACAAAATAAGATTAAATTAAACATTTGTGATTGGTATGAAATAATGGCACTTCTCTATAAAAAATAAGAATGCACTGGACAGCTTGAAACTCACTTCTGTGATCCTTTTGGAGCAGACCATAATTCACCCAGGTGATCCCAGTCATACCTTTGATCATTTACTGCCCATCAGGCTGTCTGGCTCATGCATACGTTTAACCTGCACACTGACCTTTTTACCATTGTTTGCAGACGTGACATTTGGCCACTCTGACATGAGCAGGGCCTGTAGATTGGATCATCTCAGTCTGCTAATGGCCATCAGGGAAGGTGACCATGATCATGGCCTAGAATTGCCCTGTCATTCTGTGAGAGAATACTTGGTAATAAAGTCCAGCATGCATTTAATGAGAAGGGTGGCTTGTTGAAAATACCATACACCACGTGTAACGAGTTGTCCATTTGTGTTGGTGTTGTTCTTCCTGTATCTGGACTTCATTTTTGAGGATAAGAGCAAGCTGGGTAATCCTACAAATACAAAAAAAGAAAAACAAAAACATACCAGAGCATTCATCTGTCTGTGAAGTCAAGTCAGGTCAAGTGTTTACTGCATATAGTGAGACAAAACAACATTTCACCATGGATTCAAGTGGTGTCACATTTAAGACATATAGAAAGACATTTGAGACTACATGTCTACATGTACATTTAGTGCACTTAGGTTACATTTAATTCAATTGGGCTACAATTAATGCACATACATTAGAAACATAACGTGTAAGACAACAAGACAGGGCATATGTAGATTTGTAACAGAGCACTGATTGTTGTAATATAGGTTCAGGTGGAGTAGAGGTGTGTGCAGGTTTGCTTTCAGTTCAGTGTAAATAAACATGTTTTGTTGTTCAACAGTCTGACTGCTTGAGGGAAGAAGCTCTTTCCCATTCCGGAGGTCCGGGCAGTTATACTGTAGTACCTTTTCCTTGATGGCATTAAGGAGAACAGTCCATGGGACAGGTGTGTTTTTAACAATGTTCATGTTTTTGCGCAGACAGTGGGTGTTGTAGATGTGAGTGAGTGTAGAGAATGAGTGAAGAGAGGTCCCTGTGATCTTTTCAGCCATCCTCACAATCTTTTATTCTGCAGCAGTGCAGTTACCAAACCATGCTGTAATGGCACTGCTGAGGATGCTCTCAACAGCCCCTGTAGAAGGTTGTCAGGATGGAGGAGGGGAGATGGATCTTCCACAGCTTCCGTAAAAAATAGGGGTGTTGCTGAGCTTTCTTTGTAATGTGTGTGGTGTTTTTGGTCCATGTGAGCTTATCTGTGATGTGTACACCCAGAAACCCAGAAACTGTGTCCTAAACAGTGTTAATTGAAAGGTTGTTTATGGACAGTGGAGTATCTTTGCCTGGAGGTCCTCTGAAATCAATGATCAGGTCTTTTGTTTTGTCCACATTGAGGGACAGATTATTGTGAGTGCATCAGTTGCTGAGCTGAATCACCTCCTTTCTGTACAGGTCCTCATTGTCTCTGCTTATCAAAGCCACCACAGATGTGTCATTAGCAAATTTGATGATGTGGCTTGAATTGTGTGTTGCTGCACAGTAATGGGTTAGAAGTGTGAACAGCAGGGGGCTGTGCATGCAGCCTTGGGGGGCTCCTGTGTTCAGCAAGTTGTCTTCCCTCTGATGATACTGTATCTTAACCAAACTATGCCAAGTAGAACCCAATCATTGTGTTTAACGTAAGCAATAAGCCACAAAAAGCCGTTGTTTATACTGGTTTTACAATGGCTAAGAGAAGCTGTTAGGATTGTCAGGGGATTTACAATGCCATTGAACCCTATTAAACCAGCATCAGCAACAGCAACATCAGCAACAGCAAGGTTTTAGAAAATAAGTAAGGAAACTATATGTAATTATAAGTATAGGTAAAATGTCTGATGAGACTGATGCTCTCCATTTCTCTTTTCCTTACCAGGGCAAAATAAACATACATCTAACCATCATCTGGTTAGACACAACAACATCTAACCAGGTCTGATGTTTACGCATGTAAAAAAAGGACTGAAATGGACTGCTCATAGTCTTGACGTCACATACCTATTTATCAAGGCTGTCTTCTCCGGGAGACCACAGTCTGTAGGGTACCATGATGGAGCAATCACATCCAGGCCCCTCGCACATGTGTGTCTGCTTCAAAGGACACTCAGTTCTTACAGTCACTGGAGTTGTGTGTGTGTGTTTTGTTTAGTTTTTAGTTGTTTTTTTTAACACGGGTCATTGCGTAGACACTTGCAGCACATGGTTTTGTAAAGACACAGCTGTTGTGTGTAGAACAGCACATTTTTATGATGAACTGACTGTGTTTGCTTTCACCAGCCCTTGAAGATCAAGCAGTAATTTGTGTTTGGTTTGACTGGGTTGACACAGATGCTTCATGTTAAATCACTTCCATGCCTGAACATAGCATAAGAGAGAGTCATACAACATAAAGTGTGAAATGTGATTTCCATTTACATATGAAAAAGGTTATGTAAGCCTATGTCTATTTAACATAACATAATGCTTTGCATATACCCAGGTACTTCAGATGTGTGCTGTACCACTCTTCTACAGCATTAGGCCTTCTCAATATTACCTTTGTGTTAGGTGTTCTTATTTTAGCTACTTTTTTAGCATTTGGCATACATAGAGCCTGCATTACAGGGCATGGGTATAGTTTTACTTTTATGTTCTCAGTTTGTAACAGCAGACATAGCAGGTTTACTGAATATATCATATGTTTTGATTCAACTACACCCTGTTTATAAATTAGTCTAATTATTGTTCATTATGCTTTTATTACTGCAATATGTTTCAGTTGGATTTTTTAAAATTTAGCCTAGTAATTGTAATTAACAATACAGTGTTTCTTATTATTATTTTTACATGGTTTTGGACACAAGCTAAATACCATATCCATGACCATAACCATCTTGTTCAGGAACAGACATTATTGCTGAGCTTCAGTTCTTTTTGGACTAACTGAAGCAAACAGAAGGGCAGTAGTGTTTGTCAAACTGCTGTTTGCTTATAAGTGCTAAAAGAAATCATGGTGAAAGGTAGCCAGGGAGCATGTAATCTTTCAACCCCCACCCTCCCTCCACATATCTACTTTATACAACTAGATGTCTAGAGAGATATTTTTAATTGCAACACTGCATTCAAGCTGCCCCAAATCAAATCGAGTACAGTCATGTTCACAATGCCAAATGCCTGCAGTGCAGAATACCAACGACCAACTTCCATTAGGAGGGGGATTAAACCAAAAATGTCAATAAATAAACCCTCCTCTCTCTCTCTGTTTTCAAACTTCCATTAGTTGATGAATTTTTACCATTTACAGAGGACATCTTGTTTAAGCTGTGTAGCAGTGCTCAGTGTGTCAGTCATCAAAACAATGTGCATCTGTCAAAGTCAGTTTAATAAGCCTGCAACTGAAAAGGCATGCTGCATCTCTCCCAAGCTTTATTCCCTGAAAGTATCAATATAAATCCATGTCCTCTGCTCTCTGACAACCTCCCATTAGGAGCATGCATGGCAAAAAGGTAAATCATCTAGCTCTCTCACCAAGAGGTTGGTGAGAGTTTACCCACCAGACCATGGGGTCAGTTTGAGTTGCACTGGGCGCACTTGGCCATAAACTGGGGAGGCTGAGCGCTTTTGTTGGCCTGTCACAGCTCTTCATGTCAGCCAGGCAGGCATGTGAGGATGTGTTCAATACGACTCGGCTTTAGGGGCACTGCGTTTAACTGGGCACAAGTATAGGACTGAAAGCTCACTCGAGTGCATCCTACTGAATCTGAGCCCTCTCATCCTCCTGCGCTCTGAGTGACCACTGTGACTATGTGGTGTGTGTGTGTGTGTGTGTGTGTGTTATGTATATGTATATGTGTGTGTGTGTGTGTGTGTGTGTATGTGTGTTTGTGTGTGTGTATTATGTGTATGTGTGCCTCTATTGTTATATTGAAAACTAAAGAGAAAGTGAAGGCAAAAAGGCTGTCTGTTTGGTGTATAAAAGGCTTAGAAATAGTGAAAAAAATCTACTTATTACTTTTTCTTCTTGTGAAGGAAATAAACATTTACATACATGTATAGTTTCAGACATGTCTATTACCACCCCCAACACACACACACACACACACACACACACACAGGCCAACTCATTCTCTTAAATGCAGACTCCCAAACAAATGCATACAGGAAGATATCCACACCAACACTTCACAGACACACGCTTTGACTACAAACGCCATCTGCCAATGGACACATCCACACTCGCACACACTCACACTGTAGACTCATTACAAATCTGCTGTCAGTGTTATTGCTCGTCATTATAGAGTTCTACAGTATGATTTCAACAATGCAATAATCCATAATGAGTTTGAAAGTAGTTCTCAATTATGAGGGTTGTTTGAAATCTGCACACAAGGCCTTGTGAGGATCTACTGTCTCTATAAAACATGATACTCACACACACACACACACACACACACACGTACAAGCACTCTCTCACACACATACACATACACTCACACACACACACAAACACACACACATACACGTACAAGCACTCTCTCACACACACACAGAAACACACACACACGCACACACACACACACACACACACAGTTTTATCTGATAATGGGGCACTACTGCAGTCTCACCAGGGAAATGTTACTGTAATGAGAGAACAAGGATTTATTCAAAACATAGGACAGCTATGCTTAATGTGTTATCTAACTACTGAAATGACTTTAATAAGCAAAAGCATAACAACAGTCCTCCTTTCAGGCCAAAGAGGTCTCTGTGGACCCGTCCCGATTGGCAAAGAAAGAAAGGCTGATCAAAAAAGGCTGATGAAAAAAGCTGTAACAGTCTAAGGCATGGGCCCTAATTTATGGTGCCCTGATTATTTATAAATGAGAGATCTATAGTTGTTTTGTTTTGTTGGGGTTTTGTACTTTGTTTTTGTATTGCATTCTTCATTATAAAGAACGATTAG
The DNA here is from genome assembly GCA_027481765.1 of Tenualosa thibaudeaui. Taxonomy (NCBI): domain Eukaryota; kingdom Metazoa; phylum Chordata; class Actinopteri; order Clupeiformes; family Clupeidae; genus Tenualosa; species Tenualosa thibaudeaui. Next base: position 7,255,527 of record JAIFZK010000008.1, read on the forward strand.
CCTGTGTTTAAAATAAAATTTTTGCTTTAGGTATGTACTAGTGATAAATTATACTGTGCTTCCCACTGATGGGGAGGCGCTATGGCATAGCTGGCTCAGTCAGCTACCATAAACCTGGGTACCCATGTTTGATCACAACCCTTCACCATCTCTTGTCCCTATTCATTTATCTGCACTCTGTACAATGCTGTCTGATTAAAATTCGGAAAAACAAAAAAAAAAACACACACTCATTCTCACTCTACAACACATGTATATTATACTGATATAACCATTTAATAAGCACATTACAAAGAAACTACATGAGATGGTGAGGTGGTCCCTGAAAGATTGGTGACAAATGGACCGTTTTTAAATTGAGAACCAAACCATCAAGCATGATCACCTTCAATATTGAAGATAATCTTGTGTATGTGCATGTTAAGGCAATGAAAGGCAAGGCAGTTTTATTTGTATAACGCATTCCATGCGAAAAGATATCAAACAGAAATGAGCATTCAGATCAGCAGACAATAAGGAGGAAATGAAAAAAAAGTAAATACTATACTATACTCTAGAATATACTGTAAGTCTATGGTCATTCTAGAGTATATCTCTAGTCTCTAGTATATCTCATAACACGCATGTGCATGCACGGATGGACACACACACAGACACACATACATACATGCACACACACACAGTCCTCCAGCTTACTAATCACAAGCGTGTGATCGGTTCAGTGCTGAGAGTTCATTTAACTTCACCACTGCAGCCAATAGCCAGACATGATGGGATATGACCTCACCCTTCTTACCACTACCCAAGCCAATGCCCTCAGGCCCACAACACCATGGCACATTTTGTATCCTCTGGGTTATCAGCTGTGTCAGTGCACTCTACGCTTACACTGGATTACACTGTGACAGATGAATTACTGTATGCGGGCAGTTTTAGAAATTATGAAAGCAGCAGAGAGGTGCTGCCAATGCCTCACTGCTGTTGCATCAGAGGGCATCAGGAGTTTCAAAGCTGTTGATAGTGACTGCGACTGATGTCTGCAGTTGTGCAAGTCACAAAATTACACCGTCCTTGTCTGTGACCACATCATTGTCAAGTTCAAGGCTATTTGAACCTAAAAATAGCTTGGGATGGATTTAACAAGTAAGAACTGACTAACATTTGGGATTTGCATTTTGGTAACAGAAGAAATTAACTCTTTTAGGGAATGAGTTTGCTTTTCTCTCTCTTCCTCTCTCTGTTCTTCCTTTCTTCCTTCCTTTCTCTCTACTCCCTCTTATTTTTGCCTATAATTCTCTTAGAGAGGGAGACAGAATAAGAGAGAGAATAAAGAGGAAGGGGACAAGGAGAGAGAGAGACACAAAGAGAGAGTAAGAGGGGAATAGAGAAGAAGAAATAACTTTTAACCACAACAGAGTCATAGAAAAACATATTAAAGCCCCTGGCTACAGTAGAGGCTACAAAGGAAACCCACAGCGGTGCAATAAAAACCTGTGGTCACAGTTAGACTGTCATATCAGCATACTACAAGGATTCAGTTTCTCCTCTCTTATTTGTGAGCCTTCCAAAGTAACAGTATCATAGGGACCCATGTCTGGGAAAGGACCCTATCATCTGCAATGGGAGTGTTTGGCCTAATGTTGTAGGGGGATTTTATTACAATCGTTAAAACAGAAATATAGATGTCATATCCCAGCACACTTTAGGGGCCCCAAGGTGACAATCTCGCAAACATTTTTAATGCTGTAACAAGTTTGTTGTACATTTCAGTACTCTATTTCTCCCTTTAGCTCATGAAATCCCATGAGTATTGTGGTGTTGTAATGTGACAATGTCTGAATTTGTGCTGTCACAGATATATTCAGAGAGTAGGAGCAGACATTGCCACAGCATTTTCCATTCTATTACACCATGCCGTGGAGAGACTCTTGGATACATGCTTGTATGTGCTACCACATGGGTTTGGGGAAAATGTATTCTTTGGGGAAGACTGTATTCACATGTATGAGCTTTTCCCAAATTCATAGGTTTCTGCGCCCTCCACCAAATCAAAGACTCCACACTCTCATATCTGCCTACACAGCCATAGAGGACCAAGAGCCAATGCCATAGGCGGTCTGATGAAAACAAATCAAATTTAAAACATTCCTCTCCTCCTCTCTTTTTTCCAGTATTCACACACATACACATACACATACACATACACACACACACACACACACACACACACACACACTTTTCTTCTTACATGATGCTGGTTATGTGATTGTGGGGTGCAGGACATTGTCGACATTTATTTGGGACGTTCCCCAAAGGAAAGAATATCAAAGCGCCACCATAGAAAAATAAAATAAAATAAAATAAAAAAGTGGCTTTTGCACCACAGCTGGTGGATATTTTTCCATCAAGATTTTCCATTTCCATGCTGTTATGATTTTTCATTTTGAAAGTGGCCGAAAGTGACCGCTTCCCTTGGCATTGACGCAGCATTGTGTTCTCTGCTCACCCCAGACCCCTTTGGCCTCTCGCTGTGTGGCTCACCCCTCACACACTCCCACGCAGTCACATGCATATGAGCAAACATGTATGCGCAAACACACACACACACACACTCACACAGACATAGACTCACACACACACACGCATACACACACACACAAATGTACATTCACATGAACACACACACACATTCACATGCGCACACACACACAAATGTGCAAACACACGCATGCACGCACACACCGGATACACACTCCGGCAGGGATATCCATGATGGCCTCCATGAAGCAACAAACACCTGTGACAAACAAGAAGTAGGGAGAAAAACAAAGGAGGAGAGGAACATTTGAACGCGAGGTGAGACTACAGGGCTCCCTTCAGTCCATCCAACACAAACACTTTCTCTCTGTCTGTCTCTCTCTCTCTCTCTCTCACACAGAGGAAGAGACGTATTTATAATACACACACAAACACACACACACACATATACAAATTACACATATACACATTACACACACATAGGCAGATTTTCACTTTAACCTACAATCAGCGACCGCAGATGCAGACCTAGACTCATACAGACACAAAGAGAGAGAGAGAGTGTGAGTGAGAGAAACAGAGAGAAAGAGGGCCAGAGGGCCTGTCTTTGTCATTTACAGTAAGCCATGTTCAAGGGTAACAGGAAGTGACTCAGGCTTAAGTCCACCGGGAGGTGCTGGAGAGATGGAGGGAGTAGATGGCTCAAAGTGAACGCTCAGGAGGTATCAGAAATGCGTCTGCGACTGCTAGACTATATTCAGATGAAGGGTGGAGCACTGTCACGTCAGTGTGCGCAGGATCCTGGGGAGGTGGTGAATCTAATCTGGGAGGTGGTGTGTGGAGGTGGTGAATCTAATCTGATGCAAGGTGTCAGATCTGTTTCACCAGTGACTGACACATTGAAAATGTCAGGCATATTTGCTGCAGTGTGTGACTGTGCTTTGCAAAGCACTCAAGACGCACATGAGCTGAAGAAAATGCACTGCCCATCAGATTTCTAGGACAGTCAGCTTTGCCTGGTGTATTAAAGGTGACATTAGTAATGACATTAGCAGTAATTGTTTCATGCAATCATCACAGAAGTAAATATTCTAAATGGGTATGGTTGAGGCTCTAGGGGATGACATATTGCAGTTTGATATGTCTGGTCTAAAATAGGCTCAAATGTGGCCAAGGTTTGTCAAAGTTTCCGGTAAGGTTCTCATGGGTTCTCATGGGTTCCATGGATTCTCATGGGTGAGTTAGCATTGTTTGATAGTATCTGTGTGGTGATGTGTGAAGAGTCATAAACAGACCACTAACAGGAGCCTATATTCACACACCAGGGACACCTCGAGCCAGTTTGGAAATCTTTCTTTAGAATTACTTTTTCAAGAGCATGTCCTGCCATTCACTCGATTTTCTGATCCGCCACAGGAATAGCATTAATAATCACAGACTCATCAAACTCCTTCATTAGAACAAACATTAACTTAGTTTATTAGATTTTCATTTATTTATTTATTTCATTACTGTGATACATAGCCCATAAGCTTGAAATGACTTCCATTTTTGGAAGGAAAGCCATTCCGTCCCATCTCTTTGGGTCTGTAAACATGTTGATGGTTTGCTGACTATATTTCTAATAGGATTTAGTTTTTTGTAAGCTGTAAATATGTGTGAATATGTGTAATTTATTTTTTAAAAAGTGCCTTGTTCATTACGGGCTATATAGACAGCAAACCAAACTGACCTGTTTCCTGTTGTTCTCCCTTGACAATCGTGCTGTGAAATGCTTCCTTCAGTAAATCAGTACATATCTGCACAAAACTGCATTTTTTTTTTATAAAGGAAATGCACTGCTGAAAACAGCCCATGGGAGAAAATAGAGAGTGCCGAGTCAGCTGCTTCTGTACGCCACCCATTTGGACATACATACTATATGCAAAAATATATATAAATAAAATAAAGCAAAAAAAAATAAAAAAAAGGAATACATATAAAATTATACGCTGTCTCAGCAAAGAGTCTTGGTGCTAAATAATTTTGGGTTGTTCCCCAAGTGCACAGTCACAGAACCAGCTCCATTTTTCTCTCTCCAGTAACGAATTAGCATAAGGCCTCATTAGCTTCAGAGAGATGATAACGAGCTTATTAAAGTGATGGAGTCCCTGAATCAAGGTAGGTGAGATTTTACCAGAGGTTATTCCTCTTCTGTTTCGACAATGTTCTCCTCTGCATTGTGAATGTGGTCCTAGGTAGGTGTGTGTGTGTGTGTGTGCGTGTGTGTGTGTGTTAGGGGGGATGGTGGTTGGGGGATGGGCTTAACGTCACATGGCTGAGGAGACAACACAGGGAACAGGGAGGCTGGAGAGAAGTAAGGGGCGATTGTCATGGGCTGCAGGAGTTGGAGAAGGATGTGGTAGTGCCTCTCTGGGCGTGCCCGAAATGGCAAGGCTGAGCTGAATGTTGACGAGCTGGCTTTGAACTATACTCCACCGCTGTTTCTGTGCAATGCAGAATTGATGTTGCCAGCTCCATGTGCACAGCTGGGCTTCCTCCCCTACAACTCTAAAAGCATGTGTGTCAAGCAGACCATTAGCAAAAATGCACACACACACACACACACACACACACACATACACACACACACACACACAAAGCGCATACCCCCCTGGGACAGCCTCAAAGCAGTTACGAAACTCACCAAGTCTCCCACCAAGAGTGTGATTTACTGCTCTTAAATACAAACACAAGAACGAGTGTCCCACACTCTACTCCTATGTGGAGGAGGAAGCAGAGCTGAACGTGGAGCACTGTTCAGGTTTCCCTCCCTCCTTTCCTCCCTCCCTCTCTCCCTCCTCCCTCCCTCCTTCCCTCCTTCCTCAGAACGGATCCTGTCACTCGGAAAAACGAGATGCAGGAAATTTCCACTGGGGGCCACGTACTCATCTGTGTCACCATGGGAACACAGCCTGCACCCGACACTCACACACACATGCACACACACACACATGCATACAAACACACACATGCACACACCACTTTCCCAGGAGGTTGTGCAACCCGGTGTAACACACGGGACATTGCCCTCTCACCAGTGTCTGCTTAACATTGGAATGCAGAGATGGATGTGTGTGTGTGTGTGTGTGTGTGTGTGAGGGAAGGGGAGGTCACATGGAGCCCTGTTTATTTTATGAGTTGGGCCAAAGGTCTGTTTCAGGGCTGACATGCCGTTTGTTTTGTAGTCGAACTGGGTTGTGGAGAGGAGAGGCGAAACAACGCAAAGCCTCAGCTGTTCCTGGACTAAGCAGATTGCTTTTATTGCTCTGCTCTCATTCCCACCCAGACATGCCCCTTCACTACCCCCTGCTCTCCACACCCCAAACAAGCTCCAGATGGACAGATGGACGCAGTGTTTTATTTGGGGATCAATGTCACAGCTCCTCCGGGGGGATCTGCTCCCCATGCCATCTTCATACAAACCTGTCAAAATACACTTTGTTGTCACGTAATACACTTCAGATTTATTTTCAGTGGGGGTGGGGGCGTAGGGGGGTCAAAACACACACACAAACACTCACACACATACACACATACATGTACATACACACACACACACACAAATACACAATCTAAAGTTGTAATATGATCTGAAGTTATGACAGGTCATGATTGCCATCTGTGAATGAAGCAGAGGCAAGGGATCATGTTGGGTTAAAGGTCAACATCCCATCATGTCAAGTGGTGGAAAAATTTCTTCCAAAACTTCTGTTACCAAAGTCATGTTGGGACATCTCTTCATACCTGACAATGAAATACAAAACACAAAGTTACAGATCTTGCTTTAATGTCTTTCAAAACTGAATTTTATTCCAACCACATGTGATTCAGGGAAAGAACAAAACAGATAAGTATAGTAGTAACAGGATAGTAGATGTCTGGGCTGTCAGTACGGTCACAGACTGTCACACACACAGACTGTCAACAGTGTGTGTGTGTGTGTGTGGGGGGGGGGTGTACGTGCATGCATGCGTGCGTGCGATTGTGTGTGTGTACACGCATGTGCATATGTGTGGTCAGTACATGTGAGACTTTGGTTTGAGGCTTAGTAGGCTCAAGCTGGCTTGGCTATTTCACAGCCGCATCTGCCCAAAATGTGTGCACTGTGTCTCCCACATGCGATATGTATTTGGAGCCAGCACTGCCTACTCAAAACACTGACTAAGAGCCTACAGAAGGGACGCTAAGAGTCCACTGTGCTTTTGGTGTGGACATGTTCCTCTTACATGCAAGGATTCTCAGCAGCACAGTACAAGGATATAAAAAGGTTCCGGAAAATTACATTTTTTATATTTTTAAATGTAAGGTCATGTGAATTGCATTGCTGCTGTGTGTGTACCTTGTACTGCAGCAGCAGTATGGAAGAGATAGAACGGCAAGCACAAAAGACAATATCAGAATGACAATATCACAAAGTTGTATGTTTCTTATGATTGCGCGTGAACATTTTAGTGATCATGAAAGGCTATCTCAAATGGCCACTTCATAGAAACTGTTTCCAGTCACCCACCCCTACCAACGTTTGGTCAAACACTACCCTCCTCTGAGGGGGAACGTTTTTTCCGTTCTGATGACTACCCCCATCTCTTCCTCTGTTTTGATCTAAAAAAAAGAGTCGGAGAGAGAGTGGGAGTGAAAGAGACAACATACCACCAACCTCCCCAAGCTCCACCTCACTCCCACCAGCAGGTTCCTCTCTGATGCTGAGTCAAACTTCCACCTCGGTGTCTTCAGTTCAATCAGAGGAAAACAAACCAAAACCACCCGCACAGCCACTGTAGCCTTTAACTTGAAAGGTGTGCAAGGACACCCACATGGCAGTTTACACTTCAAAGATAGACTCTCACACTCAGCACCTGAGGGGATTGTTTTTGTTTTGTTTTTTTAAGGAATGTATTGCAGAATATTTTTTGTCTTATTTATACACTGCATTCATATAAATATGGTTATGTTATATACAAGACAACATTTCATAGGCATGATATATGATTCATCCCACTTCTTATATATTTCCTTAACATGATCCATAAGGTGCAAATAAGTACAGTATAGAATGAGTATAGAAATGACTCTTGAGCCAATACTCTCCTACTGAGATTTCTCATAAATAGCTGATATCTACGGTCTGATTATTTTGCCACGTAACACAATTACTTTCTCAGGCCAGTTTGTCTACATGGCAGAATACACAATTCCTTCAGGAAAGTATGAGTTAATGGATTACTGGTGTTGTGAAAGCATGCATGTGTGTGTGGGGTGTGTGTGTGTGTGTTTGTGTGTGTGTGCGTGTATGTGTGTGTGTGGGTGTGTGTGTGTATCAACCGACCAGCTGCCTACATCCACTGCGCTTCCTGCCTCTCAAAATATTCCTCCATGTTTTGACATGTGGACATGAGTCCACGTGAAGGAGGTCTACACACACACACAAACCCCCACACACACACACACACATACACAAATGATACAGACACATGCCCCAAATCCCAAGTGATTACTAAGTAGCATTGCTGTCTGTCTGCATAGCCCCTTCTATTTTCTCATCTTGAACAAGATTCATCCCCTAATGGCTAGTGACAAAGAGAAAGAGAGAGAGAGAGAGAGAAAGAGAGAGAGAGGGAGAGAGAGAGAAAGGCCTCATAACTCTCAGGCACAGAGTCTTCTGATTCACTTCCCCCATTTGACAAAAATTATATTTTTTATACTGAGAGTTATGTATTTCCAACTTTTTAACCCTGTCAGGAGCTTTGAGGATATTGAATGTCTTTTATAAAATATAAGAGAACCCCCAAAAGTGAACATTAATCTAGAAATAAGTAGATTTCTAGCTGACTGAAGAACTCCTCTGGGTTCATTCAGAGATCGATGAGCATTTTCCCAAAAAGTCAAGCAAAGTCAAGTCGATTATAGTCCATAAAAATCAAGTCCATAATATCACCTCCCCACCCCCACCCCCACCCCCCCACCACACACCACACACACACACACAGGTAGTAAATATATAGCAGGTATGTAAAAGCTAGTCCCAAATAGCAACTTCTCACCAGCCTCAGCTCACACTGCTTGAATTTTTCCACGTATAGAGATCATACAAGCAGGTCATAGAAGATGACACTCTTTGTAAGACTCAATGTGCTATATATTAAATGTCCATTTACAGAAATCAGTCCCATGGCTGTTTAATTGCAGTTTTGACAATTCATGACCAAAGTACAAATGCTTATTATAAAAGAGTACCCTTTGTAACCAATGTATGTTATTAAAAACATGTATCTTTCAGTACTGTGAGAAACATGGGAGCATTTAGACTATTACTCAGCCATTATTTCTTCATAGACTTAAAGCCTCTTACTGCCTCATAGGGGTTTATGATCATGTCCACGGAGGCTGAAAACATCTCATATTAATGATGGTGCTGAGTCGGAGAGCAATTACTTTGGAATTTATATTTTATGAACTTTAATTTGGAACTTACTGACTGGAGGCACAGAAACTGGGACAGTTGCACCGCAGGGAACAGTGTACCTGTTAAACATGTAGAGCAGGATGCACTGCTGTGCGACAGCCATTGGATTAGGAGCCAGAAGGACTCTGACCTGACCTGCAGACACTGGGGTTCTCTCCGAGCTCAGCAGTGATGTTCAGCACAAAGCATGAATAAAAAGCTGTGTAAAAATCTGATGTATCTGACCACAAATGGCACCTCAGGACTATACAATCCTTTGATGTGAGGAACTTTTTTTGGTAAAAAAAAATAAATAAATAAATAAAAAAAAAAAGAGGTTTTGTTACAAATCTGTGCTCACCCACATTTTTGTATGCATGTACTCCACATCTAATACAGATTTGCACAAGCATAAGATATGTCACCCATCCAGTTTTTTTTTGTTGTTTGTTTATAGTAGAAGTCTCCATCTTTTGGCACATGTTGTTTTATTTCTTAAGTAAATGTGACCCATTGCATATGTCTGCATATGCAACATAACAAATCAAGTGAAATCTTGGTGCAACAAATCAATAGTGTCCTCACCGTGGACCACACAGATGGACCCAAAACAAGTAAATAAGCTCTCAGAGTCGTCATTTAGGGACACGGCGACCCAGAGTAAACACATCCTCATGGGTGTCAGGAGATAACACAGTAGTAACGTCACAAGCTGCTCCGTGAAACCATTCTGCACCATGTCCGTGGGAATGTGCTACACTTTACCACCAAACAAACGTGAGAACCAACACTACTCAGTGAAAACTGTACCGGGGTGAGAAAACAATAGCAAGAATGAGATAGAGAGAGAGACAGTGAATACTTTCAAGCAGTACTACTCACAAACAAAAAAAGCAAAACATTCGTTTAGAATTTGCCAACCATTGCTCAACAAGAGTGATTTGTTTATCTGCATTTGTAAGTGAAAACATTTCATCTCTACAGTGCAAGTAAATGTCATTAATAAAAATGTAACCCCTTAAGCAGATGATTTTTTTAGACTAACCATTACTAATATGGCCTAGCAACTATTCTGTTCCTCTTAAGTGGCACAAGAAATCTAATGAAATGTAAACATGTAGTTTTCAGATGTCTCCTGTCTTGTCTGTCAACTTGATAATAAATGTCTAACAAATGAAAGCAGCCACACAGACCCACAAAGTGAATAATTAAACTCCTTTAAATCACTGGATCTGTCATGTAATCCAGGGTCTGTGTTAATTGACTTGTGGTGCTAAACTTCAGACATGAAAGTGTGTGTGTGTGTGTGTGTGTGTGTGTGTGTGTGTGTGTGTGTGTGTGTGTGTGTGTGTGTGTTTGTGTGTGTGTGTTTGTGTATGTGTGCATGTAATGATTCAAAGCTGGGAGTGTTTAAAGAGCAACAAATTATAAACCTCTTTGGCAATTAATGTTAATCATAGGCTACTCATTTAATGTGCATTGATGTGAAAGGACAGTTTCTTTTTTTTTTTATTTCCACAATTGTTATGTCCGTGAACTACTTTGTTTCTGTGAGCAAATGAATCATTAAAGAAGGCCTGCCTTCTAAATCATCTCTTGTGCGATGTCATGGGTATACACTAAAGTCTTGATTCAGTGATTCTAGTCCTCATTATGAAAGTCCTCATTACAAATGTCTCTTTCCCTGGCTCTCGAGTCCTATTCACTGAAATGGCATCAGGGGACTACTGCACAGCTCACTGGCAATGGCTGCTTAAGCAATTTGTTTTCTAGGAGGAGAGAAAATAGGATCAATAAGCTGAGAGATCTGAGAATATAACAGGGCCCTTCAGCTCTGCGCAGAGGAGAGGAGAGGCTCAGACCAAGAGGGCCTTAGAGACGTGATTGATTGTTGCTGTTTGAAGGAGGAGAGTTTATTTCAGTGTACTCTCCCAGGGATTTGTTTTTTCTTTCTCTCTTCCATATCCTTATATCCCCCTTGTAATAGGCTGTCTTTCACAGACTTTATGACATTGACTGAGAGACTTTTGGGCAGTTTCATAATTCTGTGAACTTGACAAAGTCATTGTGATGATGTTAGATGAAGAAAAGAACTATCTGTTTTTAAATAAAGGAAAAAACAAAGGGATCTGCATACCAAGTATAATTGTCAGGCTTGGTTCACCGTTACACAAGTAGAAAATACCCCTCTGGAAGTGTAGAGTCTAGATAGCACTGCATATTTTCTGCTAACATTTCACTAGCTTCCCACATTTAGTCTAATTAGGCAACATGCACTTGTGTCAAAGTTGACAAGTGCACTGCTTTGTCTCACAGTCATTAACCGTGAGTAAGCTGTAGGCACAGCTAGTTTTTATTAATTTGACAACATTTTGACCTGCAAGTGAGACAATTGTACACACTATGTCATTCATAATTACATTATGCATGTAATGCGCAGCGACTATTGTGTTCCCCATTGTCTTGAACTGTCCAGTGAGCGTTAGAGGTTTTAATTTGCTTTCTCACAGGAGGCTGGCGCCTGGTTCTGGAGCTGAAAATTTCCATTCAAACTGACCCGTTGTCATCATCTTGGACAGGTTTGTGGGGGTCTCTGGTTTTATCAGTCACTGGGCTCAAGATCAAATATGTCTAATACAGTGTACCAGTGTCCCCAGGGTGCTTTCAAAGAGGAGACACGCAAGGCCTGCTCAGGCCTGCTTCGTATTCCTTTCTGTACAACAATATTGTTGATTTAAGACCAGTGATTATAAACACATCTGGTGTTTAGGAGGACTTCAAAGGCTCTTTACTGGAAAGGAAAAACTATTTTACTTTTGTTATTGATATAAACGTCCAAATAATTTCCAATTTACATGACATTTCACATTGAACATGTTTGTAGATTGTGTTTCAGTTCACTGAACTGTTTGAGTCTGCTACATATTTGCAATACCTACAAGTAGGCCTATTTCTCATTATATTACACACAGACATCTTTCCTTACAGGTTCAGTGGATGAAATAGATGCAGTGCCCTGCACTGTTACCAGTCAAGTTAATCTGTTCACATATTTGTTTTCCCTAATCCCTTTCTGTTGTGTGACTTTCTTATGTAAGGTCTGAACTTTGAGTTAAGATGACCAAGAGTCTACAGGAAATGTAAGACATCTGTTGAATCTCAGTGTCTCCGCTAAAGCCTAAGTCCTGAGCCCTTGCATCCAAACAAATTCGTATCTGCTTTTGCATTAGTTTACAGGATTACAGGTGCGGATATAAAAGACATGCTGAATACTGTATTGATTTTTTTTTATTCTCTTTAATGAATCCCATTCATTTCCACATGTTCTGACGTATGATGAAGATATACTATTGAGCAGCTCAGTGTCAACTTCAGAGATGACGGTGCCCACCACAAGAGAGGAATGTTCTGCTGTGGTAAAGCCCTCATTAGGGATGTCACACAGAGAAATCAGCCCTAAGCCCTATCCATGGGTAGACAGCTACCCACTGCCAAAAAAAAAAAAACTGTTGTTCATCTCACCATGTAGTCAGGACACAGTATGCAATTTACATGGAGCAGTGGTGGCTGTGTAATGTTTGGTCATGTGTTTAGTGTGCAGTGTTGTGGCATGTGGCCTTGTCTTGTGTGGTGTAATGTTATGTAGTGTCATAGTGTATTGTGTAGCATACTGTGAGATATCATTCTTCATCCACCATGTGCTAGTGTTGTGTAATATTTTAGATACTGAGTGCTTCTGCCATCATGCAATGTCTCAAAACTTTCAGAGTTTTCTCAAAAGCATGACAACATATCTTCAAGACCTCGAGAACACTTTAGGGATTTTTTGTATCCTCTTGGAATTTCAAACATGCCCCCGCCCACACACACACACATACACTCACACACACACACACACACACACACACACACACACACACACACACTCTACTGTAATAAACATACTAGAGCAATGGTTCAAGGACTGTAAAATGAGAACATTTCCAAAGAAGAAGCCCATTTAACCACGCATTATTTAAGATTACCTTTACGTATAGCCTATCTCTTGGCACCATCTGAAAGTGCATATGCCAGCAAAACTGAGAGATTTGCTGCATATGAAACACTGAGGCATTTGAAAAAATTACCATCAGCATCATCAAAATGCAGGATCTGTCAGCTTATTTTCTGTGATAACATGTCAGTCTATCGTCTTCCCTCTCTGACACTTCTTCCAATGTGCATTAGACACTTTTTTAATGGATTTCTGTGCTTGAGAAAGCTTAGTCATCAAAATGCTTCACTTTCATTGAAGGACAGCTTAAACCCACTCCTAGGATTATAAAGCGGCAAACACAGCCTGCCAACAGTGTGTGTGTGTGTGCATGTTTGTGTGTGTGTGTGTTTGTGCGTGTGTGTGTGTGTCTGTGTGTGTGTGTGGTGCAGGTAAAACAGTTGAGAGCTGAAGGATATCATCAAGAACCAGAGAGCAAGAATTTGGAAAGACTTGTATTGTATTGAAAGGATTCTATTGTGTTAACCAGTGCTTTAGTTATGTGTGGTCACCATGGGACTCATCACATTACATTACATTACATTACATTACAGATGGTTTCCATATTGACACAGAACAAATTATTTTCATACTTTGTGTAGCCCTCTAGAACCCAATACCATTAATACTTGAAAGAAAAATACTATTGATGGAGGTTTACATCCATTTCATGCTATATTTCAGATAATGGGGTAAATTTTCATGTTTGGGTCATGTAACCTATATTTATGAAATGTTGTTTCTGAGCAACTATGGTCCTTAAAGGAAAAACACAAATTAGAATGTATTTAATAGGTAACTACAATAACATGAGTTATCATTTAACTATTGTTTGGATATTATCATTGTTTGTGTGTATATTCAAATCATAATTTATATACAACAACAGACTTGCTGACTGCCAATAAACAGTAATTAGGAGTTAATATTGGAAAAATTCTGAGTTAACAGTCTTTATGGGCAGAATAAAGTCATGCAGAATCAGGTAGTAATAAGTGATTCATAGTGACTAACAAATGGCTAGTATGTTATTAATTTGCATGTTAATAAGCAGCTTGTTAATGGCAGATCTGTGTGTGCTAATATAGTGTTACCATATTATCTTCAGTTAGTTTTTTTTTTTTTTTTTTAACAAATAAAATATGTGAAGTTGTGGGAAATATATATTTGAGGAGGGTGTCTTTTTACCCGTTTTGTTCATCCATTCTTTTGAGTGTGTCAATTATGTGATACAAGACTGAGATTCACATTTCAGGACATGATGGAAACTAAAGCACTTACTAATCAGCAACAGAAAAATATTTTTCAGAACCATGATGATGCTTATGAGCAACACTGGCTTGTAGAGAGTTAAGGCCACTTTGATTTTAATCCTTGATCCATGAGTGATTTTACTTAATAGAAAAGACTATTATACTTATGCTTGTATGCCATCATTGTTTCTCCCCATTGTTTGTGACATTTTTGTTCACAGGTAACTGAAAAAAGACTTACAGGTCATATTCAGAGCCATCTCTCACAACAATTCATTTTCAATTTGGCAATATAATTGAAAACAACCCCAGTAAATTCTCCATGAAATATCTTATTTTTTTGCTTTTTGGTCCCTCAGAGGAAACACCATCTGGAACTTTCCCTCAGTCTCTCATCCCAACCGGCGTGCCGACTGAGGAGGATCAGGAATTAGTGGTAGACAGGTGCAGACACACAAGGTTTTCGATTCTCTGATTTCACAGACCATGCTGAATGGATTAATGGTCCAAAACATCCTTGTCTCCCACCTGTCAGATTTCAGACAGCATTCCTTGATTTTTGACAAGGGACTTGAAAGATCCTCCGTGTTTGACAAGGGAATGTAATGAAAAAAAAAAGAAACCTGATTTGCAATTTGCCATGACCATTGTTTTTTGTCTGGATGTGGTGTCAGTTTGTAGTGTGTTTTTTATAGTAGTGTACAGGTTTTTCTATTCATCATTGTTAAAAACCATAAAGGCTATATCTTAGGGTACAGGTTCACAGGTTCAGTTTTGCGTTAAAACAAGGCTAGTTATACTGTATACTTGGCCTGAGAAACAGACCCACGTCTGGGGCAGCAACAGACGAGTATCTTTGTCTTTTACCGAATCTGCTTCAACTGTGCTGGTCTCATCATCGTGGTAAGCCCAGATTTGAGCTGTCTTGAGACTGTCTTTATGGCTCGGAGCCATAGACATCTGTAATTCTGTGCTCTAAGTCCACTGAAAGACAATAAGGTAGACTGATGTGATTGGTGCCTGGGATTTAGGGGCATAGCAAAGAGAGATCTGCAGACAAGTCGTATCTCATGTTGTGATATATCTGGTTTCCAAAGTTACTGTAGATGAAGATGTTTATTTAGAACTTCCTGTGGTGTGTATTTGTACAGTCATTTCATGAGGTTAGGACAAACATTTCCACAATGCATATTAAATGGCCAATACATTCAAAAAACTTTGCTAACATCTGTTCCACTCTCTAATGTCTCTCAGAGATGCAGCAGTTAAAATAAATAAATAAATACTGTATAAGTGTACAGGTTACCTCAAATCCAGAGATATGAACTCTTTTCATCTAAAGACCCAGCATGATATGACTTGAGCCCTCTAAAATAAAACACATGCTAAACTGAAACAATTTGTGTACACTTGCCAATGGTCTCTCTGCTTGTCTCATTGGTCTCTGTGAAACCAAACAAGCCCATTTCAAACTTTCACGTCAACACAGATGTGGTTGAATGCAGAGACTATGATCTGTCTAGTGTCATTCAGTAAAACAAGCATCAGCTTTTCTCAAGCAGTAACATATTAATTAGCTAAAGCAGTTCCAATTTCCATGGTTAATTACACACCAAGATGGTTAATTAAAATAATTACAGGAGGTCATAGGACATGTTGATGGTCAAGTCACCTGAAGGGCATTGAAGAAGAAAAAAATACCCAGTTTTTATTTCTGTGTTTACTTGTTAGACTGCTGAAGTAAAGCCTATGGACAGGCAACAAGACTCACATTTAGGTCTCAGTATGTGTTTTCTGAACACAAAAAAGTGTCTGTTGTGTTGGAAGAGTTACACATCCTTCAAAAAATTGTTAAAAAAATTCTGCATCTGCAACATTTGCTAACACACTTGCTATTACATATGAAGTGTATGTCACTCAAGTTTCTCACTGATCCCATGACTATAGCTCATCATTATTAGGGAACCCATTCTCTTTTTTAATTATTTTATTCATAAAAGTTTTTACCATTAACACAGAATGCATATGACATAATGAGGGAAAATTTTCAAGATACAGCAAGAGTAAGAGACACCGACAACAAACAAAACAGACAAAAGACAGACAAAAAAAGTGCATCTAGATGTGCTAACACATGTATAGGACATAATCACCTACGTGAATTCAAAGTGCATTGCTCACTTCCTGACAACACTAACCGCGTGTTTGGCTGTGCCAGAAATTATAATATACATATCCTGCTGTCATGTGGCCACACTAATTATGTCCCAGTTGCACATTACAGGAATTATCTCTTATTATACATATCACCCTTAACCTTACAGTAAACTGAGCAATTAATTAGCTTTTCCTTGGGCGAAAATGTGCTTAGAGCTTTCTGCCAAGTGAAAGCATATGTGTATTCTAATGTTGGCCATTGTGTGTCTTGTGCTGTCTTGTTATCTTTGCCAAACAGGGTTCCCTCAGTTGTTGCATCTGTGTGTCTGTGTGTGTGTGTGTGTGTGTGTGTGTCTGTTGAGGCATGCTCTTCAGAGATAGTACAGAAGCTGCACAGGACCGCATAGTGGAAAATTCTGTGATGCAGCCAAGTTGGGATGATCATTTTCAATTGCACAGGGGCCTGGGGAGGAGGCATCTGGGAGACTGGCGGTAATGATATGGATGATATGGATTGTTCTTCCTGGACTTCCAGGACTATTCTGTGCTCTATTTCCTTTTTTGCACGTCGTCTTCCATTTTTCCATTTCTTCAACTTCTGTGCCTGTCTTCCCCCTCCTGTTTTAACACGCTCTCTCTCTCCTCTCTCTTTCTCTCTCTCTCTCTCTCTCTCTCTCTCTCTGCCGCACACATAGACAAACACACAAGTCATGTTTGGCTGTACTACCATTTTAATCTTCCCTATAAGTGATGCAAATACAAGCAGAACATTCCACAAATGCTCTAATCAGTGCTAGCAACAAATCCAATCCAAGCACATAGGTAGTAATAGGTAGTAACACAGAATATGTATTTAAATGCCTTATTAGTGCCCTGAATGTATAAAATGCTACTTGTTTGTCTTCTCTGTTGTACAGTATGTGTCTATATACCACTATTTGTCTATATGTTGTAGTATGTATACTAGAGAGTTTACATCTGCCAGAGTCAAATTCTTTGTATATGTGAATATAGGCTACTTGATCCTCACTCTGAGAACTGATTGACTGACCAATCATAGGTGGAGCAAGAGGTGTGGTGGTGAGTTTGAGAGTAGGTAAAGGATGGATGGGAGGTCATTAGGGATGCTCTTAGGAGTGATGAGATGTCTTGTGCTCTCTGCTCCCATCATTCATCACCCTCTCCCATCTCCCTCTGGGAATCCGGTCAAGGAAATTATGACCTGTAGAAACAGGCTAAACAAGAGCTCTCCCATGACTGCCCACTACATAATTGGTCCACAGAAACTAAACTTCCTGCCTCTGGATCTTTCTTCTGCATAATACTGTTGGAGGGCTGGAAGGGACAGCATATGATGTAAAATACCGGAATATCAAAATGCAAAATCATTTGCATTTTTAGATTACAAAGAAAATAACCTATTTCTGATATGTCTTCTGTGTTTTACTGTACAAAGATAGCTGTGACCTATATCTATCTATCTATCTATCTATCTATCTATCTATCTATCTATCTATCTATTTTAGCTGTTCTGAATACAGAGAGAGAGAGAGAGAGATGGACAAACTGTAGACACAGTGTGTAAACTTTATCAGTATTTGTTCATTTTCATGTTCTCATTTGATTATAAATATTGTGTGCTACTTTTTTCATGTGCGTTTGAAAGACAGGAATACCAACACAATCTGGTCAAGTCAATATCCTGAAGGAACATTATCCTATTATCTTTGGTTTAGTAGACTAAATTGTGAACTGTGTAATCAATTATCTGATGAGGTTACCCACACACACTTGCATACACACTTGTGTAATCAGTTAACTGAGGAGGTTACCCACACACACTTGAATGCTTATAAGGGGTTGGTTGTATTGCTGTGGACACTAGCTGGCCGATGGGTTTTTATTACCTCCGCCAAGGAGGTTATGTCTTCATTGGCATTTGTCTGTTTGTCTGTTTGTCTGTGAGCAAGATGTGTCAAAAAGTACTGCACGGATTTGGATGAAATTTTCAGACAATGTGGGTATTAGGCCAAGGAGTAGATGATTAAATGTTGGTGGTGATCCGTAACACCATCCGGAATTTATATTAGGTCAGTGACCCTATATTGCCTTGGCGTAGGTCTGCGTTGTCCAATTGCTTTTCTAGTTTTGTTGTTGTTTTGTGTTGATTTTTACTACTGTGAGAACATCTAATCCTTGTTGGAGTTGGATGTTGACCATGTTTGTCTCCATCATTCTCTCTCTCTCTCTCCCTTTCCCTCTCTTTCTCTCACTACACACACACACACACACACACATATCTATCATGTAGCTGAATTGTATAAGTCAAAAATATAGATTGGACAGAGCAAAACACACACACACACACACACACACACACACACACACACACACACACACATACACAGGTCTCAGTGTGCCATAGACGTATGTCTCTATGTCTCTATTAAGCCTGAAGTTGTTATTGGCAGAGAGTTTGAATCTAATAACATAATCTCTGGTCAATAGGTGGAGCACATTTACACAACCAAGCAGTAGTGTGATCAAACCTGTGAGGTTAATTCATGAAAGGCTTGGTTACAATAGATCTGATGAATCTGAATTCCTTTAAACAGAATGCACCAGGCAAAATTACAAAAAAAAAAGGTATGGCTATGGATTCTGTTCACTTTAACAGTAGGGATTGAGCCTTGTTTTGCTCCAAATTATTACATTTGTTCAGATATATTTGTAGATGGCCAAATTTCTCTTTTGATGTCTAGGCCTATTATATTCTATTCCGCCACTTCAGTGTCATCAAACATGCAGCACCAAACACACGGCTGAGAGAAGATGCCACTCTCACCATCTATCCCACTATGAACTTAATCAGGAAATGAGTATTATTGCTGTAAGGCTTAGATGACACTAATCAGACATATGAAATGGGGAATGGGGATGGGCCTATTTCACAACAGCCATTTTTCCAAAAAGTGACAGGGTGAGCACAGGTGTCATTAATGACATCCAATAAGGATCTGATTCTGCTACACTGAATAACACCTGTGCATAACCCTGCAACGTCTTGGGAAAATGGCTGCTGTGAAATGGGCCCATTAAGGAGATAGTGTGAGAGAGGCTACAGTGGAGTTTCCCTTCTCTGCAATGTCTGTTTCCCACAAGGAAGCATCCACATAAACACTCAAGGGAAAGACAGAGGATGAGAGAGAGCGAGCAGTGCAACACAACACACCACAGTAAAGCAGGCCACTCTACCAGGGCAGGACCCAAGGGGAATGGACTGCACACACGCAAACATGCAGGCTTGCAAAAAGTGCAAATATAAACACACACACTGATATACACTCACACACACACACTGTTCAACACAGGAATGGAAACATACACACACACACACACACACATACACACATGAACGCACGTACTTATCCACTCTGAAACATAAAGTTAGTATAAATAGACAAATCACGTCACACAAACTCAGAGATATGGCATGGAAGCATGCACAGGACATTCACAAGCACCTAAAGATGTATGTGTTTTTATGTATGTATGCACAAAAAGTACACACACACATACAAACAAACACACACACAAACACACACACACACACACACACACACACACACACACACTCTATATCCCAAATTTGTTCATGTGAGGGCTATCAAGCATGCAGTGCTAAACTATCCCTCTGTGGCTCTTATTAATCATGGACACACACGCACATGCACATCTTCACAGCAGCCACACTCACTTAGTTCAAGTCATAAATTCAGCCATGAGAAACAATTGGAGGAACAGACTATACAACAGCAAACAGATATTTTCCATACCAATTTCTTTCAGATTATTTATGGATGCCCATTTCAGCCAGTGCTATTTCAGTCAGTTAAAAAAGGTTTCAGACTCAAGCCAAAATATAGCAGTTTTGACTGGTGTTTCCCATTTAAGCCACTTTGTATCTCATAATTATAGTTTTAAAGAATAAAACCAGTGTGTCTGAGATGGCAGCATTCATTGAACAGGAAGTGAAATTTTTTTTTCCACACCAGGAAGCGATTACAGCGTGCTTTTTCAGTATGTTAAAATTTTAACTATATATTTCATAATTATGACTTTTTATATCATAATTTCAAAATATATCAAAATTTCAAATTATATCAAAATCTCATAATTTTATCTCATAATTTTGACTTTTAATTAAACTTTTAATGATCTTTTTTTCACTGGTGGATGGGAGAAAAAAAAGATTCATTTATTCTCTCTCAGTAATTGACGTAAATGTCAACATAAATACACAATAAAGACATCTGGACAATCAGTTACCAAAAAGGCCGACCAGTTACCATAAATGACGATAACCATCTGGTACACTACTTCATGAGGATACCTGGGTTTATACGCATTAAGACCTTTGTGATTTTTATAACAAAATGACAGCATTTACAGTCCCCACACCCCACCACCAATACCACCACCCACCCGCCCACCCACCCCAAAGTCAGTCCCTTAGAACTCCTCAGGGGCCCATCTGGACTGCTCCATTGTGTTTCATGACAACCACACACTAGAGACAGGATGCAGGTCAGTGGTCAATCCAAACAGCTCTCTCTGTCTATGTACACACTGAGCACAACGAAAAAACCTTAACAGCACAAACAGCAGATAAGAGTGGCACATCCTTCCCAGCGCTAGCAAGCAGCCGAGCGCAGCCTGTCCAGAGACTTAAATAAAAATCTATTGTGTGGGGCAAGTGAGGTAGTCACTTGATCTAGTGGATCCACATAGAGAAAGATCAGTCTTTAGGAGATCTGTTTTCTTTTTAGAGCATAGGACAAGAGGCAGAGGACAAGCTAGTAAATAATAAATGATGAGTATTCATGATGAGTAGTTTTATAGTGAGCCCTTTGCACACAAAGGTGATGGTTACTGAGAAAAGGATGATGGTGATACTGAAAGATGACTCAATGATGCTCATTTCTTGCTGAATTATTTATATGTGGCCATTTAGAAATTTATTACTCAGTCTACTACCTCTTCCTTTATTTCAGCCATCTTAGCCCTACTTAACTCAAGTACACAAGTGTCTTCTCACAAGCATAACACCTATACATGTGCAAACACACACACAGAGAGAGAGAGAGAAAGAGAGAGAGACGCACATTCTGGTGAAGATTAGCCAAGAAATTCCATCTGCTCTTTAGAAAAGTGTTTTAGTGTCATGCTTTTCTCCCCCTTCTGTCCTCTAGTGTAGGCTCTGCCACAGATGTAAAGAGCTCCTGATCTGAGCACAGGTCATGTGTGGTTGACGCTTGCTGGCCTCTTAAGCTTCAGTGAGGCGGATCAGAGGCTGTGTTTACAGTATCTTCACAGAGCACCATCTATAGGTCACAGAGAGGAAACCAAAGCAGCTGCTGTCAGATGAAAGGAAACAAGGAGATCTGATCTATGGATCAAATCTGATCTTCGGGAATTTGTGTGTGTGTGTGTGTGTGCGTGTGTGTCTGTGTGTATATGTATATATTCCTGTATAAACAGTGCTACTGCTGTTAGCTCCAAAGCACTTTTACTTAAGAGTGTTTGAAAATGTATGTCACAAGTCAAAGCAGAACCAATGCTAAGTTCTGACTTTTTATTTTTTGTCGTTTTTTATTTTAACTCACTCTGTTATTTCCCACAGTACACACTCAAGTAAACATCATTCCCACTAAGCACTTGTTTGACACACTGGAAAGATCTGGCATTTTTCATGCTTTGGGAATTTTTTTGCTCATCTGCAAGACATAGAAACTATTTATTCGTCTGTGATCAGGGGGTCACACTGACCAGACAGCAAGAACATTTCTGAGTAAAACAAAACAATCAACATCTTAAATCTTCTCTTCTTTTTTTCTTATTTTGTCCCCTTTAGCTTTCAGAGCTGAAAAAACAGTGCATGTTCTTCCTCAATGTACATTACAGCATAATTAGATTAAGAGAAGCACATGGCCGATAATGTCATTTTTCTATACGCACGTCCTCCTCCGTTAGGCCACCTCATCACATCAGAACCAGGATTCACTAATAAGGCAGAACAGAAGCTATATTCAGCATCCATTAGACACACTAAATAAGGATGTATGTTTCAGTGCTTGTATGACTTAATGGTCAAATGGTGGAGTTGTTTCCATGAAGCAATTTCTGTTCCAGAAATATTGGAGGATTTTAGCATTTTGAGAACAGAGACAACATGTGTCTTGCGGACAAACATGTGTCTTATCTGGATGGCTTTCTAGCCAGTCTATTTGGTAACACTTCATTCAACATGGTTTGCATAACCATAATGATAACATGTCACAAAGTGATACTATAACATGATGGTTGCCATGTCATGACAGTGAATAAGAAAGCACTATCAGAAACAGCCATGACATAATACAATAAAAGAATATCAGCCATTACTGAGATTGTTGGCATGATATCACATGACTGTACATCAGTATCCATTATAGAAAATGTCATGGTTTAGACTGTCCCAGCGCAGTTACAACATGGTTATATCTGTTTTACAATGCAGAGTTCAAAGAATGTTTAACAAGTGATATTCATAACTACATAATTACACATCCACGACTGGAGATGTATAGATTTTACTCATTAACCTGGAAAATTTTATGTTACATAATTCTAGTTGTGTAACCACATACAGTGTTGTTCTCAGATGTGTTCCTACTCATGGAAGAGACCACCTCACTACCAGGGTACAGTATGAAGATGTAAACAGAGAAGCATAACATAAGTCTGCTTGTCTCCCGGGTAGATGAGGCTTTTACAGTGTCCTTTCCACTCTGGTCTTTGGGAGGGCATGATGTCTGTTGGGTAGACCCATTTTAACACACTTGTCCATAAAGTTCCAGTGTGACAGGAACCTTTCAAGCATGAAAAGTGGTCAAGGCAGGTTGGAAAAGCAATTTTCCTCTCTGCTGGAAGTCTTTCCATAGTGGGCAGTAACAGGACAGGAATTTGACCACTGTTACAATGCGATGAAATTCAATTCCGGTTTTACCTGGGAAATCACACATCATGCCAGAATGTTTGATGTGCAGTGCAGCGTGATTGAATGAGGCAGCAATACTGCCCCAGATACTCATGATCGGTAAACTTTGTCTTTGTTCTGTGTTCGTATCTGCCCACATCTGTTCAAATAGTTTTGAGTGTTGATTCTTCCTGTTTGTGGGCATGACGAGCCAAACGACAAGTGGGGCCAATCAGCTTGGAAATCACACTGAGTGAACACAAAATTGCTTTGGAATTAAATAATAATTTAAAAAAAACCACCACCACCCCCACCACTAACTCACTCAGCTACCATACACACAAACAAACAAACACACACACACAGTCATACACACACACACACACACAGGAGCAAATGCATTTGTTGATTTGCAGAACAAAAAGGCCGTTTGATTAGCTGTTGAGGATGGCCTGTCAGTGCATCGCTCCAGCTGCAGTGACCTGAGAATAATTTATCAGCCTCTTGATGTTTATCAGAGGAAAAACCCTCCAGCCAGTGCTGCTCCTGGGGGGATGGAGGCAAGTGCCAGGAACCGTGATAGACCTGCTGGCAGGAGACAGGGTGGAGGCATGCAGGTCTGCCTTCACCTTCAGCTCTACATATGCCCCTACCTTGTTTCTACTGACTGAGTCTTGCTATCTGCTGTCTGCTGTGTTGGTGTGTGTGTCGTGAAAATAGGTTTGGTATGACTGGAAGTGTGTGTCTGTGTGTGTGAGGCAAAAAAGGTGAAAAAACAGATCTGATGTCAGCCTCTGGCAGATATTCTTTGGCCTATACTCCTTGCTTATAAACCTCCATATCAGTCAAGCGTTTACAGTAAGACCTAATGAAAAGCACTTACTGTAGAACAATCTGTCACACATCCTGAATGATGGGAAAAATATTTCATTAGAGGATGGTTGTGCATTCATGCTTGTCTCAATAGCAGAAATGTATGGACAACACTTAACTTTTCATGGACTCTACAGCATTTCTTTAAGGCAATGTACTATAGGGATGAGGTCAGGAGGGACCTTACCTCATTGTTGGCTGCTATCTTGTGTTTATCCCAGTTAATCCAGTAACCCAGTTAATGATGATGGTGATGATCATCATCACCATCATCATAGGCCTGATATACTTTTGTGGGTTTCAGTCCAATAATGTCGACGTCAATTTTCTTTACCAGAAGAGTTGTAGCAATAGTCTAGGCAATGAAAACGTCCTTCTGTCACAAGAGGCCATCCTCTGCGTCTCCAGCTGTAGTTCTAATCAATCAGCTTTGGAGTCAGGGGCATGGGTATGGGTTCTGCTGGCAGGGCCCAGGAGATCCCCTGGGTCCCTGCAAGTAGATACAAACATAATTACAAAGTTTGGATATAAACTATCTCTCCTATGTGCTAAATTTGTTAAGCTAACAGTACTTCCCTTGACTATTAAAAGATATGGTTAAATGACTGAGATTTATATTACTCCACTACCTCATACAGCACAGTCATAGTGTTACCTTCCCCCTCCCTTTCCCCAACTCATTTATTTTTTCCTCCTTCTCATAATATATGTATTTTGGATTTCCGTAATGATATGAACACCTGACAACTGCAATTACTTCATTTATTTGTTTTTTTTTTTCAACATTTACATGCCATGCTGGGAAATCTGTCATATCATTTCTGATTGTAGTGCTTGCTTGTAAATGCTGAGTGTACTTTCCAGAGAGTCTGTCTCAGCTAACCTATTAGCTGTGAAAAGCCAAGCCTTCAGCAGCAATGTTTAGCAATTTAGCAAGCCCAAAAGTGGTGCTCAGGAAACAAAAGAAAGAGCTGGATGTGTGCAACTCCAAACCACAGAAATTAGATGTATTTTTAAAACTCTCGTCTCGTCCGGTAGCTTCTAGTGCTAGCATTAGCACTGTCAACGATACTGCCGTCAACAGAGGGCACACAGAGCAAACTTCTGAATGGCTGAGTGCAGGTTTCTTTCATTGTAGCAACTAATTGGCTTATCAGGTTTTGGTAAATAGCCACTGTGCCAGTAGTGTCTGTGTGTCTATCAGTTGTGTTTGCTTTTTGATTGTGCCATTCTTGTGCTGTTAGGGAAATACGGTTTAATGGATTAATTGCATTCTGTTTTTGAATATACACTATGCTACTGTGTGTGTGTGTGTGTGTGTGTGTGCTCGAAATAAAGAGAGAGAGAGAGAGAACTGCTAGGATGACACCGAGTGTGGTGATAAGCTTCTCAGAAGCACAGATGATATTCTCTGTGAGCAAGTGAGCCAGTCTCTGCTAGCCTTATTTACAGTAAAAAAAGATACAGAATTGTTGGGAAGGGTAATCATTTGTGTGTGTGTTTGATATGTGTATCTGTGTGTGTGTGTGTGTGTGTGTGTGTGTGTGTGTGTGTGTGTGTGTGTGTGTTTGAGTGTGTGTATGTATGTGTGTGTGTGTGTATGTATATGTATATTTGTGTCTTACTACACACGTATTTGTGTTTGTGTATGTGTGTGTGTGTGTTTTTGTGCACACGTCAGCATGTGGCATGTGTGTATATATGAGCCTGATTTTGAAGCAGACCAGGATCTGTTCTTGTCAGCTTGTCATGGTCTGAACCAAATGGGGATTAGCTGAACCTCTGTGGCAGCAGTCTGGAAAGTGATGGCAACTGTGTGTGTGTGTGTGTGTGTGTGTGTATGTGTGTGTGCGTGTGTACACGTGTGTATGTTTGTGTGAGAATGAGTGAAAGACAGAGAGAGAGTTTGTAGGTGTGTATAATCTGAATGCAGAATGTGTCAGATTGGAGGAAAGTGAGAAAACAAAATATATGCATCTGTGTGCAAGTGTGTGTGTGTGCGCACGTGTGGAGACAGACACAAATATAAGCATGGGGTCTGCGTGGTTGAAAATGTGACTTGAAGAACAGTCACAGACCCCGACAGCCATAGCAGAGCTCCAAGATTCTCTGTTCCTCTCCAACAAATACCTTCATGCTCTTTTTCATTCACAGAAAATGTGTCAGAAAGGATTGTGCTTTTACAGACCACCACTTCCGGCAAAATGCTGATAGTCTCTTTCACTATGTCACAGACAGACACAGTGATAAATACAATGATAAATGATAAAAAAGAGCAATGCTGTCTTATTCACGTCTTAAAATAACCAGCAATGGAGTCTGGTAAAAGATGGCCCTCGCAATAACTTGCGAACTGGCAAAGAGATGAGAGAGTGGGGAGAACCCATTTGTATTTATGATATACTCAAACATGCCTCAGTGACTGGCTTTGCATTTCATTTCAATTAATTTCAGCCCTCCACGTCTGCCTTCTGAAAGTCTGCCAGACGTGTGGAGGACTTATTTTACAGTGCCAGCACACAGGCCTGCTTCGTGCTGCTTTAGAGAAGAGGACAGGTTATGTTAAAAATGGACAGAGAAAATGTCACAAAATTAGTTGAATAGGATTGCCACTCTACAGTTTGTACAAAGATGCTGAAGTACAGTAGTTTTGTCATCTTGCCTACTTCCATAGAAGCAAAGCTAAAGGTCTTTTCTCCAGTCTGCTTTGTGCATCTGCTGATGCATACTTCATCATGACAGTAAATCTCTCCTCAGTTTTAATCAGTTTGGAGGAAGTGCAATGGTCACTGCATGGCTCTCAGGCCAAGACACTTTTGGTCGCACAATAACCCTGATTCTCAAGAATTTCAGAGAATAAGGCAGATTCAACATGTGATGCATGTGATCGCCAAATCTATTTGTTGGAATGGCTTGATTTATTTCGATCTGGCTGTGGTCAAATGGTCTGTTGAACAGCAACTTGTGAACTCATCTTCACCCTTATCCAACTTAGGAACGTCTTCAACCTGACACAAACCCTGTGTGTGTGTGTGTGTGTGTGTGTGTGTGTGTGTGTGTGTTTGTGTGTCTGTGTGCATTTCACATTTGTGTGTGTAGTTAGTAATTGCCATGTCCAGTATGATCGCCTATTTTCTAATAATTTTGTAATTAGGCTTGTTGAGCGTGTTTAGCTGGCCACATGTGAATAACTTTGCAACAAACAAGCAAAAGGCTTTCATGTCCCTTTGATTGACAGTCTGGTAATTGTATAAATCTGTCAGTGGCTCTGAAACTGGTGGCTTTAAGTGGCTTTATTGCCTCTCTGACTAGACTAGAGTTATATTAAGGGATATTAGCTTGTCATCTATGACTTGCTGCCTCAATTTTTAAAAATTATTTGAACTTTGGCACGCAATGTTTCACGTCACTGATCATTACTTCAACTTGATATACCACCCAAACATTTTCACATAAAGTGGTAATTTCTTCCTTGCTTGCTACAAGTTGCCATATATGTGAATGGTGCTAAAAGCATCTTGTTGCATCTTTTAGCTCAGAGGTCACTAAGAGGAAGGCAGCATCTACCATTAACAAGCACTCTTCATACATTTCTGGCTGGAGAAAAGTGTAACATTTTTTTTCTTCCCACCAGAAGAAGTAAAATCTTTGACAGGGTCTGATTTCTCTCAAATGAGGCAAAGCAAGTACATAAAACTGTTGGGGGACATATTTACTGATTTTATCTTTACAGACTAGAACATCTCATCCCACCCACAATGGCGAACTGAATAAAATGTATTGATGGTAGACTACAGCTGTTTTCTGTGTATCTCTCAGGAAGATACTGAGATTCATCAAGTCATGTTCTGATACCATCAGATATGCAACTCAATAAAATACAGTGAAAGCTCAGAAAAGCAAGTTATGAAACATTTTCATGTCATGCCTCTTGGGTTTTATGAATCAGCCATTTAATAAATCAATATGCTCTTTGCCAAGTCATCAATAATGTCAATAAACAATTCCCATACATTTTTTAATAAATGTGTTTATAATGCTTTGTGGATACAAACTCAAAGGGTTGCTGAAATCTTCCCTTTTTTGTTGTGGGAGTGACAAATTGGACAAATTACTGAGTTAGCCTCTTGGGGACATAACATCATATCACCTCTAAAAATAAACTGTCCTCAAGCGTTGCTCAAGCAAACAAACAAACAAACAAGGTTTAAAGAAGCTAGTGTGGCTTAGTGAGGGTGTCTTTCTGGAATCTTCCTAAATGTCAGATATGACAATGTCCCCAGAATGCCAGATGATATCTCCCTCCTCATCTCTACTCCTCTTAGTCAACACTGTCAGGCCTCCGGGCGTGCCTCTCCTGGGTGACTGTCAGAGAATGTCCTCTAGGGATTGTGGTGAGCCAGAGGAAGTTTACTCTGTCATATTTTGATTTGTACTTTTTTTTATTCTGTTTAAATGAAAGTGACTAGGATGAGTGTCATGGTGACACAAGTGAACGCTTTTGAACAGTGACTGGGCTTGATGTGTGTGTGTGTGCTGTGTTTAAGGTTTTCTGAGGTAATGTTTGCACAGCCTGTCAGAATACTGACAGAATGACTTTATAAACACCTCACTGCTGTTGCATTTCACACACTGTATGTTTTGGACCGTGGAATGAAATTCTGAGAAGGAGCACTGCAATGTTCCAGAGAATATCTTGGAATTTTTTTTGTTAAAATGGCATGATTGCTCAGACTGAACTCAACACTATGGCCAATGAAGACACAGTGCAAAGACTTTGTCGGTGCATTGATCTGCTGGGTCATTTATTTAATTGTGAATCCCTTTAAACAAACCTGAAAGAGCAAAGTGTCATGGGTCCATCATCAAGCACGTTTGAAGGCAGAATGCATGGTCATGGTGTTGTGAAAATAGTCCCTTATAGTATGTCTTCTGCCAAAGCTGCCGATGCAATATCCTATGCCATGTGATGGGGTTGAAATAAGTGACATCAAATTCAGTGCTTCAGAGCTTGATTTGATATGATTTTGTATACTAAAGTGTGGGGAGTGTCTAGATTATACAGAGAAAAATGCATCAATTAATTCAGTGCACAACATTAACCATCAGTTTTTTATTCTCTGTTTTCTGTAGGCACAGTGTTACTGTGTTTCAAAGCACATCACAGTATACTTTTAGTGTGATAATAAATGACTGAACTTCCTTGTAGAGTACCTGCCTTTTTGCCACAAAACAAAAGTAACGTTACTAGCAGAACAGAACCAGAACCTCATGCTACTGTGTGACTGTTGTCATGTAGTATAACATACTGTAAGTATATTTTGTCCAAAGTCAATCACAAAAAAAATACTTTCAATATTTACATTGAGTCTGCACAAGATGTTTAGTCTGAAAGCATGTAGGCTTGTAGATAGTGGACTCATGCCAAACACAAACATCTTGTTGTTTCTTTTTACAACAGCACGTATATCAGCACAGACACATAATCCCTGAGGCACAGCTGAGTCCATCTGTCAGTGTCAGAAAGATCCAAGTCAGGTAATGTCAGGTGGCACAACACATCACGTGTTATAGGAGCATTGGGGCACATGTGTATGTGTGTGCATTTGTTAGTAAATGTGATGTGTGTGTGTGTGTGTGTGTGTGTTTGCTGGGTGAGGGGGTGGGGGTGGGGACTTTTCACACATATGTATTGGACAGCTATGATGATGCAAGCCCCCCAAAAAACAGGTTTGGCCCTTCTCCCAGGCCCCACGGAGCCACAGCTGTCCACCTTAATGAAGAGACTGCACAGTGCTGACATGTGGAGGGCAGCAGGCCCAAAAGGAGAAGAAAGGAAAGGAGGGAAGCATCATTTCTCAGATCACTGGGAGCAGAGCCCAGGCCCTGTCCTCAGAAATACACACACACACACACACACACACACACACAGACACACACACACACATATGTCAGGG
Organism: Tenualosa thibaudeaui; assembly: GCA_027481765.1. Classification (NCBI taxonomy): domain Eukaryota; kingdom Metazoa; phylum Chordata; class Actinopteri; order Clupeiformes; family Clupeidae; genus Tenualosa; species Tenualosa thibaudeaui. The sequence goes on from JAIFZK010000008.1 coordinate 7,285,840, forward strand.
AGAGCAAATGATCCCTTAAATCCCCCTCAACTCTCAGAGAATTGTGAGAAATTGGGGTAATCGTTAGAGCTATATTCTTTGCACTGTGAAGATGGGGATTCCAGAGACTGGTATTATTAAACAATTTGATTGAATAGCTTTACTTTCCATATTGTTTCTATTGCTTCAGATACAACAATGGTGGTAAACAAATTATGTTAATCCTTCAATGTACTTAATTCTGAAAACACTGAAATGCCTGTCTGTCAGCAGTTTATACTGTGTCCACATCTCAGGGTAAAAAATGTTAAATAGCTAATGGACACTTTTGGCATTTGTGATAAATGGTTTCTAATATGATATTTACAAATTATTTATAATAAATCTGTATCTGCTTCTACTTTTACTGTCAGAAACGGAGTGTGCAAAGACAAACATTTACTCGCTGCATGCAACTCTAATACTCCACTCCCAGTATATGGAAATCATCCTGCACAGGAGTGGTTTAGAACTGCCTTCACTTCTGATCCCTCCAGCCATTTGGGCCAACACCAGAGACATAGGCTCCACTGGCCAAGCTAATCAAGCACTATAGCACTAGAGAGACTGGTGGTGCTGGATGCCAAAACTAAAGATTGGAACTGTTTTGGTTTCCAATCTGTATTTTGTTGGAGAAAGGAAATAATTCAAATTTTTAATTGCAGAAATCTCAGTTTTATATCTTTCACTGCAATCAGTGGGCAGTGAAACTATTGTATAAAAGCAATATGGCAATAGACTAGGTTGTGGGTGGCATGGTTTTTATAATGGGTGTTATTATGTCTCTGTACTAGTCTACGAGTAGAGCCTGTCTCTCCCTCCCTATCTGAATGAGGGGTACTTTGGCTGCCTTGAAAATCAAATAAACGGCATTGATTTGTAATTAAGCAGACTGGAGTCTAGCATCAGCTATTTCAGAAGTCGGCTGGGTGTCTGCTTCACCTTGCTCATGAAAACGAAAGCTAAAACCATGCCCTTTGAAAACCTTAAACTCGCCTTAAACACCAAGCTTGTGGAGAGTTCATCCCCTACCACAGAGAATCGACAGTATGAGCTCTCTGCACTCAGAGGCTTTGTGTAGGAGGTCAAATGGGGGAAGAAGAGGAAAGAGGAAGAGCGAAGGATTCTGGCCAGTCTTCCAGTCGGTCTCCAAATCTTAATCCTATAGAAAAACTGTGGAGGGAGTAGAAGCTTTGAGTTGTCAAGCACCAGCCATGAAACCTAAACGATTGAGAGAAGTGGGTCAAAATCCCTCCTGAGATGTGTGCAAACTTTTTGACCACCTACTACAACCATACTTGCCAAAAAAGGTTTATCCACCAAGTATCGACGTTCAAGTCTTTGTTTGTTTTTCTTGGGGATCTAATACTTATTTTACTTAATGACATGTAAATCAATTTATATATAACTTTTTCTAGGCTTTTGGTTGATATTCTGTCTCTCCATTCAAATGAAACAAAAACTAAAAACTTAGAGACTGTCAATTAAATTTCTGTAAGTGTGCAAACTCACTAATTCAACAGGGGATTAAATTATTTCTGCAACTGTGTATAACTCATTAATTGCCCCATCTGGTATGCAAGTTGCAGCAGCATAGTGTGTACTAATAAGTCATAACATTGTAAAGCTCCCTGGTCACTGGAAACTCAGTTAGCTGTAATGGGAATCTATTCAAAGGAGTTCATCATGTCCAAAGCTCAAGCGATTTCAGATTCCATGACTGAACAATACGTCAAACCCCTTGGTGCACACCTACTGCATCATATCTTAGATTCTAATATAGCTGGTAAAATACAACATTGATTTGTATTTGTTGCTGGAATTAATAGGATTCATTAGACTTTTAAGGCATATTTCTCTCTAGATATGGAAGCAGCATGTGTGAGCATTTGGTACAACCTCTTCAAGGTGGCCCGGCCACTCCTCCTCCCATCTCTCTCTCTCTCACTCTCTCTCACACACACACACACACACAGACTCTCTCTCTTCTCTCATACACAGACGCATTCAATCACACACACACACACACACACACACACACACACACACACACACACACTCTCTCTTTCTCTCTCTCTCTGTCTGTCCCATTGACTCAACATAGATGATCCTTGTCCCCTTCGGCCAGCAGCCAGACATACACATGAGCACACACTCCTCTTTTCTCTGGGGTCTCTCCTCTGACTTCCAACCAACCTCCAGCCAACCAAATGTTAAACCATTCACTGACCTTTTTAAATTCCTTCTATGAAATACTGTTGTTGGAATTCATCTGTTCTTTACTTCACAGCATTACTGTGTGCTCTTGATTTATCATACATTTGGTACATTTTAAAGTTGAGGAAAACTGCACCAAAGAAGTGATGAATCAGTAACAAACTGTTTTTTTTTCTGGTCATGTCAATATGATCCATTTCCAAATGTGCTATACCATGAAAAGAAATCTCTTTCCCAATGATATGAAGCAACTTGCAGTCACATTGCAATAACATCCACAAGACTTATGTTCTATGATAAGAGGAAATGGCAGTCAGAAAAAAAAAACATTGGGGAAATGCATTACAGTACATTGCAATGCTGATTCTTCAGCAGAAATGTAATTAGCAGGTGAGCTATGGAACAAAAAATACCCTTCAGAGGCTGGGTGTGTTTGAAATGCACAGCGCTTTTCATTTCACTACATGTGTGTGTTCCACATTTTACATTTGAGACAAGCAGAGACCACAAGCAGATGTGTGTTCTGTAGGCACCCACTCTGGGCTCTGGTAAGAGCAGTGTGCCAAATCTAAATGGGAGCCAAAGACACTACTTGAAGTATACTCCATCAAAATGCACCTGTTCCCCTTCGAAAAACACCCTTCAGAGGCTGGGTGTGTTTGAAATGCACAGCGCTTTTCATTTCACTACATGTGTGTGTTCCACATTTTACATTTGAGACAAGCAGAGACCACAAGCAGATGTGTGTTCTGTAGGCACCCACTCTGGGCTCTGGTAAGAGCAGTGTGCCAAATCTAAATGGGAGCCAAAGACAGTACTTGAAGTATACTCCATCAAAATGCACCTGTTCCCCTTCACACATGGTTCACAGACTGCTCACTCAGGCCAAGCTAGCTGACAGATTTCAGTTGCATACTTACCTATGTTTTATGCATGTTTCCACCAAGTGATAGTATGACATAGTATGTGATTTTGTACTAGTATGACTATGTGATATTGTGTTTAACTATGAAACTTCCTTGGCAACCACTGGATAAATAAAGATAGAGAGGGAGAGAAAACAATCCAAATGACATTGAGGCATTCAAAATGTGAATGAATGAACGCTGAGCTGGGTCTGATCTTCAGTCACCCCACATTTCATCTCCTCACTGTCTTTCAATATTTGCCTAAAGCACATTCATGTCTGTAATGCTCACCTAAAACACAGCAATAAAAAATACATCCAAAATACATCCATCCTGGACTGGTGCAAATAAACTCTTATATCATCCTCAGTTTCTACATGAATTTGGCCAATGCTGTGTTCCAAGAAGTATTTCTGATTCTTTATCAGTGTATTGTTTGTGTGCGAGTGTGTGTGTTTGTGTGTGTGTGTGTGTGTGTGTGTGTGTGTGTGTGTGTGTGTGTGTGTGTGTGTGTGTGTGTGTGTGTGTGTGTGTGTTTCTTGCCTGTATTTTTCTAATGGGTTTTTGTAATGGGTTGAGATTCACTCTCAGATCCAGTGATCTTGTGTGTCGGAGAATTGGGTCTTTTAATTGTTGTTTAGTGTCTTAATGTTTTCATTGTCCACTGACATTTCAGTCTGTCTAGTACTGTTTTAGTAAAGATCATCTGTCTGAGGAAAAGCAAGAGTCCCTAGACATGTGTTTCCTGACCCAAAGCAAGCACTCATCAGCTGTGAAATAATGACCCAGTCTCAATGTCAGGCAGACTCACAGACTTAAAAGTGTGTTCATGCTAAATTCACGATTTAGAGATTTTGGGGTGCCCCACTGTAAAAATCTAACCTGGCTATGCCTTCCTATCACTTCCACTTGATTATCATCTCCCTACTGTGCTAGTTTGGATTTGATCCCGGTGAGCTCGTTGTCTCAGGAGGCATTTTAACCTGTCCAATCAGCAAACAGAGGGAGGCAATGTGAAGCAAGAGCAAGAATGCTCTCAGTCAAGGCAAGCTATCAGTCAGGGTCTGATCCAATCTTTTTAAACTTAAACACCTCAAGCAAGCAAACAAATCTCACTACCGAATGTCCAGACCTTTGTACAAAATGAAAGTGTAGAACGGTATTACCAGGCTATCAAAATCAGAAGAGTGTGAAGGCTTGGTTGCACCCTCGACCAGTTGCACCCTCGGTTGAGTCCTTTCCTAAAGTTGGCATCGCATACAGACTTTTCAAAAGGGAATTCTGTATGTGCACAGGGGGAGTGGTTGACTGTTTCTGGTAATTAGCTTTTACGTTGGTAAACAACAACCTTAAATCCTGTCTCTGGTGAGATCAAGCTGCATTGAAAAGCAATAAGGTCTGCCTTACACCCCCACCCCTCGCCACTCTCTCAATTGCTTGATTTAGGCCTATCTGATGGAGACTTACACTGGTAATTGAATGAACCCTGAGCTGGTAAACAATGTAAAAAATAGGGACCACCTGTCTGCTCTCCAAGTATTGGGAAGGGCAAATTAGGCTAAAACTTGCCTATGCTTAGCGCAGAGTATAAGATTGGGGAATTCTTCATAGCATAAATGAACTGCCTCAGATCACAACAGTCTCCAGTCTTCCAGTTCAGATAAAAAGCCTAGACTGTTTGAAGTAAACTGAATTCCTTTTTGTCAAAAACTTGGAATAAAGTGTTCAAGTGTTTGGTTGAGAAAAGTGTATTGAATTTGTCTAAAACACAGCAACTGTCAGCAACCAGGCCAACACATACCCTATCTATACTATACTACTGAATTACTACATATACCCTATCTGTATATTGAAATACTGGATGGGAGATCTCAAAGGAAAAGGTTACTTCCGGTCATGGTGTTTTGGGGTCATTGGTGGGTTGCAATTTTCCCCCTGACTAAAAAGATTCCCAACTTTTGACAGGGACATCGCATCAAAGGATGGCCCTATGATGAAACACTAAAGTAATGTCTTGACACGTCATGGTGGTCATAATACCCCATCAAACTCACAAAGAGTACAGGATTCTTCCGAATCCTGGCTGACTTTCCAACCTCACTTATTCAATGTAGCCCTCTAATCTACCAAGTTTTAAAAGTTCGGGACAAAAAGCAGACAAGGTACCATCACAGTCCAAATTTTAAACAAATATAAGATCCTCAGTTTTGCTAATTTTATTGCTTTCCATTCTGTAAAATTAGTTTTCAAATGTTTAAACAGTCTTGCTCCTCTGCCCCTTTGCAGTCTCATAACAAAGATCACAAAGCAGAACCACCACAGCAGTGGCAAGTACAAATTGCAGAATCTCATTCTGCAAAACATGTTTTGCTCAAACTGCCTTTTCAGTCAAGGGTGCAAAATTCTGGAATTCTTCACCAGATCAGTTTAAACTCATCTCAAGCATCACTACTTTCAATAAACTCAACAACAATCTTGTAATCATATATAGTTTATTTATTTATTTATGTATTCTTCTTTACCCCAGATATATAATTTTACTCTGTTATTCTTATCTTTTTTTCATTATTAATCCTGTCATTGCTATTAGTATTTTTATTCTTCACTTAGAAAAGCCCTTCAAAGGCATGTGTTGAAAATTAGCATTTGCTATAAACACTGTGATACAATCACAGGTAGGCTATTTACTTATGTGTACAGTTTTGTTTATGTATACTGTATCTGTCCCTATCGTAACCATAACTAAAAAAAATGATCATCCCCCACTGCAATTGGCTCAGTTGATTATTCCCTCACTCTGCACTTTAGGATGATGTGTGGTGAGTGTTTGGATGAATAATGGCCCCAGGTGGGTGTTTCACATTTGTGATATTAGCAAGGTTCCCCCTCTACAGTAAATGTCTTTAGGTGCCATGATAAACTGCTAAACAAAGTAAATACAGCATGTTGTTGTTTATGTTGTTCATACTCCTACACACAACAATATTATTGCTACACGATGCAATAACAGACAATGTGAGCAGGCATTAGCAGTGAGACTCCATTCTCCTTATACTGTAAATCGGTATGGCTTCAACTTGAGTTTCAGACTCCAAGAACATATGATCACTGATGATATGCTTGCTTTCTTCAAGTTCAGCAGTGCTGATGATGTGCTAGGTTTCTCCAAGTAGAGATGGTCATGAATGATATTGATCACTGAGAGGTTTTTCCTAGTATGAATGATCTTTGATGCACTTGGTTTCTACCAGTGATGCACTTGGTTTCAAGAAGAAAAGATCATTAATGATATGCCAAGTACAGATGGTTGTTGGTTATGCAATGCTGCTGCCCACTACCAAAGGCATTAATTTTCAGTTGTTTACAAACTTGTTCTTTTGTGACCTTTTTTTCATGGAAGACATCATTTGTTCTTTTCAAAAACGCACAAGCCATGCGTAAGGAAATCTGTGAGCCACACGAGGTTGGACGTCAGTGTGATTTTCCATTACAGCATTATTTTGACAAAACCACACACTCAGCAGTGGTGACTGCGGAATGAGAGGGGAAAGTTTCTGCCAACAACTAATCCCTCTAAAAATTTTAATTTTTCTGGCTATTAAACAGAAATTAGGCTGTTTGATGCTTGAAAAAAAAGAAGCCAGATAACACAGGGTGTGCCTGATTGATATAAAAATCAAGGGCTATGCATGGCTGTCAAAATGCTTACCTATGCAAATTCTCCTAATCTCATTTGATTTCTGGCACACCATAATCACTGTTCATCTCATTTACAATGCCATCATATTGCTATCCATCTGAAAAAAGACATTGAATTATCTACACATCTAAGACTAAACAGGAAAATAGGACCAGACATTACAAACTCTACTGATAAACACAGGCAAGATCACAAGTATTTAGCTAAGGATCAGCACACATTTGCCAACATGGCCAGAGGCTAAGAGGTTGAACATTACCTTAAAGATGACGTAGAATGGGAAACCATTTTTATCTTAGCTTTGTTAAATTAGGAGAGGTTGTGCATAGCCACAGAGCTGGCATTAACACAAAACACAGAACTTGAACATAATCAGTGAGAAATGGGTGACTTGGAACAAAGACCAACTGTGATGCAATATTACATTAATCAGCTATGGTTCACCTATGGTTACTAAAGAGGGCACTATTGAGCCAAAATGGATCATTCTGTCCCAGCCTCAATATAGGGTTGTAACTGGACTTCTAAAATAGCATCTGAGCTTATTTTTGATAAAAATTGAATAGCCTCAATTTTAACATCAGAGAACAAGGTACAATTCTCCATTCATCTAGAATGAAGATGAGTCTTCCTCTTTAAATATTAAAGAAAAATGAACTGACATCCTAATACCTCTAAAGTATGAAGGATGAAAATTTCAGTATTGTCTTGTACATTAACATTACGTTCCCTAAACATATACTGTGTCTTTACATCACATAAACAAAATCATCAGTACATGAACTGCATTATAATTGTCCAGCAGCATTTGTTTGGATGAGGAACTTGGCTGAGCTCTTCCAGTGCAGTGCTGTGCATTATGGTCAAAACTGTGCTTTACTTGCATTCAAAAATACGAGAGTGAGGCAGGGTCATTCTAGGGCCAGTATCTCAGTGGATATTAGTGGACCCATCCCTGACCCATTGTCAACAAGAGTGCTGTTATCTGTCATTTGGGGAAGCATAAAATTATCCCTCACTCTGACAGGCCAGATGATAAAGATGACTCAGGGTAATATGTCACTGTCATTGGTTCAGTTGCAAAGAAAAAAAAAAACTATTGTTCAGTGAAGCTGGCTATCCAGTCACTGAGACTAAGCTAGAGGCCTGAAGCAAGAAGTAGTGGAAAAATATTGTTGTTTTTTGTCGTCACAGGTCTCCTGTAGAGGGGCCATAAATAGGGAGTGCAGGATGAAAATGTGTGTGTGTGTGTGTGTATGCGCATATTCAGGTTTCTGTAAAGAGACAGAAAGACTTATGTTCTGAGCTCAGAGTGAATTGCAACCCTAAGAACAATCCGCCTCCACCTTGAAAACAACTCCTTTGCAAATTGTGTATAGTTAGTAGACTATATGATGCTCATTTCAATCTAAGGCATCTCTGTTACAATATGAAATTGTTTAATCTATGAGTTTACAGTCAGATGACATGATGGTGTGGAGACCTCTGCCATCTCGCCCATGCATCTAAGGCCTTTCTGGGGAGCTGCTCAGCTTCCCTCTGAGCGGATGGTGAGAATGTGGAAGCCTCCAGGGAGAGTCTGAGAGAGGTGACATAATACAGTGATACAAATTAGTGAGAGAGAGGTTTGTCTGGGGCTGTGTGTGTGTGTGTGTGTGTGTGTGCGTGTGTGTGTGTGGGTGTGAGTGAGCGTGGAGGTGGCAGGGGGGCCAAGAGGGTAAGGGCACATTCATGTCCTGTTTGGGTCTTTCGCACAGCGTCACTGAAGTGTGGGAAAGGAGAGAGTAGCTCACCAGTGGCTGGGAGGGGTTGTGTTTTTGTGTGTGGTGTGTGTGTGAGAGAGAGAGAGAGAGAGAGAGAAAAGACAACACCTTGAAGAGTACAATGGGTGTAGTGTGTAGTTTTAGTGTAGCTTTAGGCTATAGAGTTTTGCGTGTGTGTTGTCAGGAGTGCATAATAGCAAAAAATCACAATGCATATCCACACACTCTCCTGTGGTGCTGTCCTTTCCATATACTCCCATTTTCACACAATCACACACTCATACACACACAGAGAGATATGCATACAGTAAAACACTTAAATAACTAACACTGCATTGCATCTAAAGAAAGACCAGTCTTTCCCAGACATGACATGAGAAAGACTTGGTGGGCCCGTCACAACATTGGCCGCATGGGGACATATGGCAAACTCTCTGAGTTCCTGCAGTTCTTTTGGTGAAAATCATAGCCTGCCCGTTTCCTATAATTCTTTGCCTATGCTGGGAAAGAATTCTATATCCTTCCTGTGCACTCGCCATGGACTCGACAGCCTCGGCCAAGCAAGCCTTAAGGGCATGAGACGTGGTGCAGCTTCAGAATGTGCCATTGTCTTTTGTTTGCGTTTTAAGGACCCCCTCACAATGCAGGACTATTGCTTGTCATATAAATAATGCCCCTTGTCTTGTTCCTCTTTGTTTATCCTGAAACAATTGTAATAATGATCTTGGATTGTGCGTGGCTACCCTTCTTTTCCCCGATAATAAAACTTCAGAATTCTTGCTGCAAGATTCCTTTTGGGACAATCAAATGACATCAGAATTCCGTCTCTGTGTTTTTCTTTTGATTACATTACTGCATGAAGATGGCTTATTTATGAAAGATTCTGGACAGTTGCACCTATTGTGTGCACATTTCCCAGTCCTTGATGCAGGCCACAGTATTACAGACACTTGCATGTGAAGCATACCAGTCATGTTTGCCCTTTAAAATCACCAATCAAGCTTGTCAGTCAAGAAGAGCAAGTGTTTTTTCTCTTGAAGTTTTCTTGCGCTATTTTGTCCACCAGTGAATGCAAAGCATTTGACCTTTGTGTCTCTTTCAAAATGCCAAAGCTGTCATGTATTTTTTTTCAATTGTACATCATTTTATTCACACTTTTATGAAATTTTATGAAAGTCAAGATTGCACATGATTTTTTAAGTGCTGTCATTTAATATTTCATTTCTGGGTGGGTGGGCAGTGTGTAGACTGTGGTGGGGGATGGGGTGGGTGTGGTAAACAGCAGTACATAGAGAACATAGAGCGACAGTTGCTCAACTCCAAATCAAACCAATAAATACACCAGTGCTGTCTCGATGAGTCCTCTAAATCTATGTGATTTAATTATTTAATTCAGACATTAAATTAGCAGTACAGTAGTACAGTACAATGACTCAGTAAACCACTCTTCCCACTCCAATACCAAAGAGAAAGAGAAATTAATCTTCAGATAGCTTAACGCGTGTTCTGGATCGAGTCCTGACATTGATATGTGTTTACACCTCCGCAGGGACAATTAAGCGCAACCAAAATTAAATTACTGTTCGGATCAACAAAACGCCCCGTCAAGGGATCACACCACAGCATTTGGCACGCAATCACTAATGGTAGCCACAGTGAAACAACGCAGAAGCACGGGGAGCTTTGCCGGGATTCTTTTTTTTTTTTTTAAGCAAACAGCAAGCTGAGCATTTATGGAAGGCCAGTGCCTAAACAGGGGTGGAAAAAGCAAATAAAACAAAACTGTGAATGGCCTTTCCAGTCCCTGTAGTTGAATGGCATGATGGGAACCTGTGTGTATGTGTGTGTTTGTGTGTGTGTATGCATGTTGGGTTTGTCATTACAGTATAGTAGTCATCAACACATACTGTAGTATGTATTCTCTGAGTGAGCCCCAGTGCTGTGGTGAGGGCTCAGTCTCCTTGAACACTCCTCTGTGAGGCAGCTGCAGTGTTTGGCATAATCATTATCTAAGGCCTTTCCCCAAGGGAGTTAATGAATGGCTTTGTATGGCAAAGGAGGAAAAGAGGAAAAGAGAGGAAAGAAGAGAGCGTCCATAGTGCCTTGGAAGAGGAATGGAGGCTAAAGCCATCTTCTATGGGTTCCACTTGGTTTCAGAAGGGGTTCCTTCACAACAGAGACTGGAATGTTTTTCCCCATACAGAAGTTATTACCAAATGACAGAAGTCCGCTGTTTTGGTCCACCATAACCATACACCATCAAATGTGATGTGAGGATTTAATGTTGGGTAAATGGCAATGCAAGAACACACACACAGCCCAAAACGATGATGATGATGATGATGATGACGATGGATCCAGGGCGACATTGTGGTGTCAGTCAGAATATTCTGTGGACCCAGAGGAATTGGTCCAAATCCAAGTCACTTGCTGTGGAATGTCAAATTTCAAGCATTAGTCAATAATGACAACTATAAGGAATCTCCTCTTTCCAATTAGCCAATCATGGGAATCAAAAGGAATGTCATTTTCAAAGACCCGGCTACTTTACTGTCTCAGTCAATCAGCTGGCCCCGGGGTCAATGGGGAGCAATACTCTCTAAGCCAGGATGTCACTTCTCTTGCTGCACCAGACCACCAGAGCGATCATAGCAAGCATGAGGAGGATGGGGATGAGGATGAGGACGGCCAGGATGTCGTCTGACGGGTCCACCCACACCACCCGGTCCATGGTGCAGTTGGAGAAGAAGTGCTTGTGGACGTGGATGATGAAGCCCTCCACCAACGGGTTGGGCCAGAAGCAGCCGTTGTGTTCCGAGGTCGTCTCCGTGCAGTATGTGAAAAGGTTGTACACACTGTGGACAGGTGAGGAAAGAGTGAGAGAGAGAGAGAGAGATTGTGTTTAGTACTAGTTTTGGAATACTTTACTGGGGCACATTACAATTTAAGAAAAAGATGATAATATGTTAGTATCCTTTATATTATTTTAGACATGAGAGCTCAGACATAATTGAACAGAACTGTCAACAAACTGCGACAAACAGCGAAGCTACAAGTGGTCAACTAGTGATATTTATATAAACATTTCAGACATATCCTTAGCTGCTTCTGAAGAGTGAAATTAGGTTGCATTGAGAATTTAAGTCCTGACTGTTTCAAGCTTTTGAGACAGTCTGACATTAAATGACCTGCAGCTTTTGTTCAGCTTTTCAGGGGATTTGGCGGCGGAAGTATCTTCACTTCTCTAAGCTCTGACAGCCATTGAATAAAAGATGGATTCGTCACTTTCAGCAGACAAGTCTGAAAAGAAAGGCTGGACTAGAGAAAAGAGCACGGCCATCTTACTGACTTTTCATCCCAACATCTGTCTGAGAAACTGAGCATGCTATGGGGTTTTGTATTTGCATTCAAATGATAAAAATGGAAGATAAAAATAGACGTATGGCAGCAGGGACGCTGGAAGCCACTCAATGTTTGGGGTGCTGAGAAAATATCAGTTCACTTATTAATAAGTTCACTTCACTGTAGTGTACGTACATCTTCACTGTATTTCTCAGAACCTCCTGCCCACTGAGAAATAATACACTGCATGTGGTCATAATGTTTTGTCTGATGATAATATCAGGAAATAAGTTCTGACAAGAAGTAAAGAAGTAAAGCAGAAGCATTTTTTAAAACACTATGAAAGCCTATTTAGAATCACCGAACCTAGTGATAGATAGATAGATAGATAGATAGATAGATAGATAGATAGATAGATAGATAGATAGATAGATAGATAGATAGATAGATAGATAGATAGATAGATAGATAGATAGATAGATAGATAGACAGATAGAGCAGTCAGTTGAACAGGCAGGTAGGCAGCTAGTATGCTGAGCCCATTGATTACTCTGTTGACATGATTTGTCCTGATTGAGTGCATTGTTCAGCTGACGAGAGAAATTACTGAGGCAACAAGGCACAGGAAACATGTCATGTGTGTACCACAGTCACTTTAATCCAAGTAAACAATTAAATGTGAGCACTTCTTTGAACTCCTTCTTAAGTACTTCCAGTCAAAGCTCAGAAAAACATGAGTGTTGTACAGAAGGACTGCTGAGTCAGGCTATATTTAGCATATGCACACCAGGATATTGAGATTTAAAGCAACCAAACACAGCACCTGGAGTAGACTAACACATCATATCCACCCTATTAAATACCATATGCCACTGGTACCACAAACTTGCAAGGCTCGAGTTCCTGTAAACTACCGGCAATGTGCTTCTGATCAACATTCTACCAGGGCCATTAGAGCACTTAAAGCCTACCAGCCGTGGACTATTTTTCCCCTGTTTGCATTAAAGCCATGTCCTCAGCATTAGGAGGAAGGAAAGCAGGAGTTTAGCGTCTCTGGGGGGGACACATGGCCACCCTATTAGTGACCCCAGACTGGGCCCTCATACACATCTTATCGGCACTTTCAACATTCTGTTCCATTGTTTTCAATACAACCGTGTATACCAGCGCCGACCTCTGCCACCGCCGATTTCTGATTATGATTCAATCCATTGGTGATTCCACAGGCTAGTAAGCTATGTTTGCTGTCTGCAGTGCACCACTGGTGTGCAGAGTCAACCGAAACTATTGAATTCGAAAGTGCCCCGCATGCTGTCGGAATCGACATGAGCAGATGGAAGCATGACTGTCTGCCACTGCTGCAGCTGTTGTGTGTGCTTAGCCATGTGTGTGAGTGTGTGTGGGAGAGGGCGTGGGGGGGTGCTCGTGCATGCATCCATCAGTGAATGTGGGTGAGTGTGTGTGTGTACGTGCATGTGTATGTGTATATATGGGTGCATACGTGCTTGTGTGTGTGTGTGTGTGTCTGATGGTGGCCTCTGTATTCAGTCTCCCCATACCCCCCCCCTTTCACAGCCCAAAGTAGTATGAATCTATTTAAGTGCAGTTAAGCACTTGGGTCTCCATGCAGGCAGCAGCACGAGGTCAGAGATAAGGAAGGAAATTACCCATTTGCCTTATCACCTGCAGTTTGTATTATTTTACTGATGGCTCAAATGTGCCATGAGAGCAACCGCATTTGGTTTAACCTGCCATTACCTAACTAGGATTGGCAAGCCAATTAGAAACCCTCCCAGCTAAAAATGTAGTCTGTTATACAATGGCGGGATAAAGGCAAGAAGATAATGCAACATGATTATTTGACCCAGTGGCTCATATTAAGTTTGATGCACCTTTGTTTTGTTTGTACTTTAGTATTCAGTAAAAACTTCATAAATGTTAGATTAATGGACATCCTGAAAGAATAAATTACTGAATTCAGCATGTTCAGGGCATAACACCATTAATAAAGTTTTTTTTCCTCTAATGAGAATTTTGTCTCATTTGCTGAAGAAAATACAATCGAGAATCTCACTACCTTCAATCGAGTTAGACTATACCTCAAAAAAACACAAATTACTGTTTCCATCCCATTTCCTGAACTGAAATTGACAGCACTCATTCAGCAACCAAATATAAACCATCAGGCCTCCAAACACTGGCAGCTCATTCAAAGTCAAAGTAACATTCTGTAGCCTTCTAAAGAGTCTTACCCTAGGGCTACACTGGATGCGTATTGCAAGGATGTGAAACGTTAAGTCAAGCCGTGTCAAAATATATTTAAAAGACTGGTCTATTTTTTTTTAAATGTTTGCTGAACTGCCATATCTGCTGCATCCAGCTCCATTGATTATAGTGGAAGCTAATTGCTATTGCAGATGCAGCTTTGACTTAACACATCGGTAAGGTATCTGGTGTAGCCTCTCAGTTATAACACAAGTGTAATAATATATAGGATGCAAACAAAGGGTCAAACTGATGCGAGCACACAAGCCTGACAACTGAGGGGGTCACAGAAGACTTGGTTTCGACGTTATTAGGACTTTAATGAGAGGAACATGTTTTCAGAGCACACTTTATTCTTCACCACTTTCACCAGAGACAAGTAATGGTTGGATTTTTAATGAGATGCTGTATTGTCATTTAGGTCCACTTCAACATGACCTTCTTGTGCTCTATGTGAGGATGACGTTTGCAGGCCCAGGAAGATTATTACCATGATTAATATTCATTGCAATACAGCAAGACAGGCTTCCACTTGCAATTTTCAGGCAGAATACATCTATCATTATGTATGAAACATTCAAAGGCATGCATGAACATATAAGACCAATAATTGCATTCATTACATGCAACATGCATATGTTAATACAAATTATCAACAGGCATAGGCCTATAACTTAAAACCCTTACATAAATGTATGCATAACTACTTCTTCTATGACATATTAGTTCATTATTTTGTGGAATTAATGGTTGGGTTGAGAGTAGTTGAAGGATTTCAAACATGAACCATGAGTGGAAAGTACACCTTGGCAGTTTCTGTTTTAAGTATATCCTTGGGTTTCAGTCATTACTGCACCTACGGTACCTCAAATAATATTTGTCCAGGTGAGCAGGGAAGTTATTTTGACCACTGTGTTATCTAAATCAATAATCTTCAGTGTGCATGTATTCGATAATGGAATTTGCTTTCTTATCCAGTAACATGCATATTGGTCTGCAGTGTCATATTGGGATCCCCATCCATAACCCTAACAGAAAGGTAAGCACTTGCCTACACAGGGCACTGAGCCGAGAGCTTGTATTAACGACAATCTGAGGCAGGGTGACCTGACACAGACCTGCTGTCCTGCCATCTTAATGGACCCATTCCCATACATGCCTTCCCCTAATGGCAATAGCCTCACCACAGGCATAATAAGAGATAGATGGACACCACTCCACACTCTTCTTTAAAGCCTGGGCTTGCTTCAAGCTAAACACACAGACACATATCGGGATGCATTTTATCATTTCAAAAGTCCTTTGCTGGGTTCTTTGCACAGATAAATTACACGGTTACCATGACACTTCCATGACACCATGACCGCTCCTGTTTGGCTTTCAAAGTGAAGCTAAAAATACTAGAATGGGCTATTTGGACAACCACAAGGGGCAGAGTTCACACTGTAATTAAACTCAGAATGTTTTTATGTGTCACACATAGAGAGATAAAGAAAGACACACACACACACACACACACACACACACACACACACACACACACATACTCACACACAAGCACACACACACACACAGATCCACATTTCTGCAGGAGCCATCATTGTGAAAAAGTAGGTGAGTGGTGTTTCTCTTCACTATGCTCTCTGGAAATAGCAGGAACCACCCCAGAACCCCCCCCCAAACACATGTTTGTGTGTGTGTGTGTGTGTGTGTGTTTTAAAACTAGCTACCTCCTGCTAAAACATTGCAGAAGGCACACAGATCTGGGAGAAAGGGGAATCTCACCATGAACTCCAGATACGTATACGGAAAAGAGGATTTAAAAAAGAAGTGTCCTTGGGAAGCTTATTCCCATAGTAGGCAGACACAAATGAATAAGTATGAGGGAGATAGCTGTAGGCAATACTACACATATTTACCATAATATATATGTAAAATGTCTTGTGAAGCAATTTTGGATAAAAATAACCTAATTCCCCACAGATACATAAATATATAAGTAATAGTTGCTATAATATGATAAAAAATATGATAAAAAATATGATTCTCTCTCTCTCTCTCTCTTTCTCTCTCTCCACCACAAAATTTTGTCAGACTGAGCCAATCTCAAATCTGCAGTTTTAAGCACAAACATCCAACTGCTGTAAACACCCTAAACTAACCTGTCACACTTCATACATACTTACACACATACACACACACTGTGTTGCAGATCTTTTCCACAGCTTTTTCAACAATAAACATTTAACTTTTTGTTTATTTAGTATACTTCCTTCCTTCACATTGTTTGCAGAGGCCAATAATAGTAATTGTATGGAAGGATAAAAATAATTGTATATGTCTATACAATCTCTGTTCTATGAATTTAACAAGAAAAACCAACAATAATCAGAAAAAACTTGCAGCTGGCTGCCTGGCTGAAGTTAGCATGAACATGGTGATTTCCAATGGTGGCATTGAATTGGTATTCTAGATTAATGTAGGTCTTCTACATCTTGCCGAGTAATGTCTCGTTACTGCTCTTGGGTCATTTATCTGACAACTACAAAGCCTAATTATAGCTACTGTCACATGTAATGAGAAAACTAGAGATTTCTTGAGTAGGGTCAAGCTAGAATCAATATTAGCCCTTTACATCAAATTGGCCTCATTGTGTGTGTGTGTGTGTGTGTGTGTGTTTGTGTGTGTGAGTGTGTGTGTGTGTGTGCATACATATGTATGTGCATGCGTGTGTGTGTGTGTGTGTGCGTGTGTGCATACGTATGTATGTGCATGTGTGTGTGTGTGTTTGTGTGTGTGTGTGTGTGTGTGTGTGCGTGTGTGTGCGTGTGTGTGCATACGTATGTATGTGCATGTGTGCGTGTGTGTGTGCATACATATGTATGAGCATGTGTGCGTGTGTGTGTGTGTGTTTGTGTGTGTGAGCGTGTGTGTGTGTGCATGTGTGTGTGCATACGTATGTATGTGCATGTGTGTGTGTGTGTGTGTGTGTGTGGTTGTGCGTGTGTGTGTGTGTTTGTGAGCGCATGTATGCATGTGTACGCGAGCTGAAAGCCGACATCGGCATCGGAGGTCACCTGGTCTGGAGACCTCACTCACTGATGGTCAAATAAACTGCTTTCACACACACACACACACACACAGACACACGAGCGAGGAACCTGTCCTGCATGGATAAGACCATGTTACTCCACTGGGGATGGCTGTAGGCGGGCTGTGACCAAAGCGACTGAGCTCATTCTCAAACAGAAACATCCAGACTGGGTTTCCCTGGAGATGTTCCAACATTATGGTGAGTTGTGGCAACGCACAAGACCATTTATGCTATACAAACCTATTGCTCACATGACATAATGAGCTAATCAGTATCTGTCCCCACCAACCACACAGATCTACAGCCAATCCTGTATTCAAGTAAAAGTAAAACTCTTAATTTACTAACAATGCTACTAAATAGCATTGAATTTGTTGATGAATACGGAATTAAGTACTCAATGGGCAGGGACCCTTAAATGTAAGAGGGAGCTAGCTATTCAACATTGACCCCATCCCTGGCAGGCTACAGATCCACAAATCAAATCCACAATTTCCAGGCTACTAGCATGCAGGTTTCTTAATCACTATGCCACCACCTGACTGCATTAACACAGATGAGGATGATGGGGCTAAGTGAGGCAATTAAGCTTTTAACAGCTTGACCCAGGCATGGGGGCAACAGACAGCGTGCAAACTCAAGGCCTCAGCATGGCACCTTGCTATGAACATGACCTCCTGCTGCTCCAGAGAGAGAGAAATAGAAAGGGAGAGATAGAGAGAGTGGGAGAGAGGGTGGAAGACAGAGAGAGAGAGAGAGTACACTAGACCAGAGACTGACAGTTTATGCAGCCGACGACAAAGTGCTGGCCTGAGG
This sequence comes from Tenualosa thibaudeaui, assembly GCA_027481765.1. NCBI lineage: Eukaryota > Metazoa > Chordata > Actinopteri > Clupeiformes > Clupeidae > Tenualosa > Tenualosa thibaudeaui. The sequence goes on from JAIFZK010000008.1 coordinate 7,303,963, forward strand.
GAAAATATCAGAGCTCGCTGAAGAGAAAAACAAGGGGATGAAAGGAGGAGAGGAACTCTTTGTTTTGTTAAAAAAATAAAAACAAAAAACACAAGAACCAAACAGAAACGCTGTTTGGTACACTCCAAAGGAGAGTCTTTGAGGAGAGCCTTCTTTGTTGTTTTTGTCTGGTTTTGGACGAATTTCAGTCATGGGCTTGTTAAACATTCATGTTTGGCATGTCTCCAAATTTTCGTCTGTCTGATTCTTGTATTAGCTTGCCAAGAAGGGAGTGTCAGGTTAGGTTAGGTGAAGAGATCATTGGTTGAACACTTAACATTTAAGTACCAGTATAAGCTGACACTTGCTTCTAGTACAACACAGTGTGACAAATCGGGGACAAAAGGCATCACTTCCTTTCAAGCCTTACAAACTGAAGTTGGCAACTCAACCATTTCCAGCTACGGTCAAGAGAGCATCTCTCTCTCTCTCTCACACACACACACACACGCTCTCTCTCTTTCTCTCTCAGAGCACTTGAAACTCTTGAGAGTCTCTCCTGTGACTGAGAGAGACCCTTTGCATACCTGATGAAATGTGTCAGATTGCACCAGTGCTGTGAGTCGACATGTGCCATCTGCCTCTTGAACCTCTCTCCACACACTTCTATCTCCAGGAGCAGCTGAGTCTCGTTGCACAGCAGCAGTGGTCGGCGAGTGGAGCCAATCTCTGTGTGTGTGTGTGTGTGTATGTGGTGATGGGGGGAGGGGTAGGGGCAAAGAAAGCCAGAGGGAGACACAGAGGTTAGGAAGGAAAGGCTCCTGAGCTGGGTTTAACATTGCTTTTGTAAATAACACATTAAGTTGTTGTTTTTCTTTTGAGAGATGTTGTTAAGAGAAGTGGCCTGTATTTCTACGGACCCTTTAAAAAAAGAGATAAATATGAAGTGGCCTCACAGGAAGTGTTGTAAGACATACCTAATGAATGGCCTATTTGATTCAAAGACCACTCTTGCTGAGGGGAAAAGGAAATGATGTAACAATACAAGGAGTGGAAAAGCCAAAGCAAAATGTTCGCTTGAGATCTGAGGTAAACAGACGCTGCTCACTCTTTGATATAACAATATGACTCACAATAACTCATTCTTATAGAGACCAGACTAGAGTGTAGGTTGCATTGCTCTCACAGCTTCAAACAAAGGCTTACAAGAAAGTAAAATAGTTTTCTCCCTATTTGACTAGTTACTACAGCTGTTCTCTGTTTTTTGCTTTCATCAAAGCCTTGCTGTCTGTAACTTGTGGCAACTAAAACAATGACAGAGCAAAGCGGTTTGAAAGTGTAAGACATTTCTAATTCTAAAATGGATAGTTCTAGTATCTGATTATGATGGCTTGAATCGTGTTTGATGACATTGTTTATTGTCCAATAAACCATGACTCAGGATGCATTTCATTCTATATAGCTGCACCATTCAAAAGTTACTGTGACTGCGTTTGTGCATTACATGGCCACGATTCAGCTGGAGGAAATGTACAGTATTTCATGGCGGATGAATTGTTATCTCTGAATAAATCTCTATATTTCTCAATGTTGTGTCTATGTTTACAAACGTTTTTTGAAAAGCAAAAAGCCCCTTGAAGCCATTGTATACTACAGCTAAGGCACATTGTTAGTGCTGATAAACCCCCTTAGCTATATTTACCATATACAATGGCCTCTCAAGGTTTATTGCTGAAACAAGACTATGTACAGGTAACATCACATACCTATCTGCAGCTAACATTATATAAGGCTAATTGGAATTATAAGCATTAAGCCAAGTCAAGGCACATTTTTCAAGCATCTGATGGAGCATGTGTACGATATTTGAGTTGGTAAAAATACTTTAGGATACATAAGTAAATTCAGCTCAAATTAGGCAATATAGGCTAAATGAGGTTGTGTGAAAAATACGAAACAGTTGACAAACAAAGGTGTAACTTGATGTAGATGTAAAACATGCTCTCTCTTCTGCTTACCTGAGAGCGCACTGGTCATCAAAGTGTTAACTGTGGGGACAGAAGTAAATTGTGTTATATACTAGGCCAGATATATCATCACATTGTTACAAAATATGTTTTTTTGTGTTGACATTGCAAATAGACTTATTCAATATTATGTATGCATGTCCTGTCTAATACTGACAGCTCAGTAGTAGCACAGCGTTGTGTGTGTGTGACTTGACAGATGAGGTCCATAGCTTATAGACCCCTCAGATGTCAATAGCTCGGGCAAATTCTTCCTTTGGGAAAACTCAATCTGTCATCATATGCCCTGATACCCCACTGTCAACCTGCTCTCTATATTTCCATGATTGGAGGCAAAGAGAATACTGATGTGGGCTAGACTGACAGAGATTCCCCACAAGCAGTTTTCCTCCTTGCTAGGTCATGTAACTTGCTTAAGGTTCTGTGACTGTAATGGAATGGCTCAGCAACTCTTGACTAATGACGAACCACACCAACAGACCTGACCACACACACACATTATGCACAGAATACAGAGTTAAACCTAAAATAAATGGTCACCCCTTCAATCTACTTATCACCACATATGTACCTGCTCAATAAACAGAGAAGTTTCAATTTATTTCTTTTGTATATGTTAAGTATAAGCAGTAAGTAAGTATGTTGGGAGAAAAACTCTTGAGTCTGTGGAAGGGGGGGGAATTAGCATCGCTGTGATTTCAGCCCCCCTGCTGGTCTGGGACAACATCATAATCCATCTTTTCATATGCCTAACAAAACTTCCAGCATATTTCTTGGTCCCCCCCACCCCCTCCCATTGATGCTTGCCACTCATGGCATCCTGAAACTGAGTAATTTGTTTTTTTGTCTCTGTGAAAAAACAAAGCTCTGTTTTCTCTTCCCTTCTCAGCTTGTAAAAGACGTCTCCAAAACAGAAGGAGTAAACAAACGGGGACAGTGAAACTCTCTCTGGAATCCCATAGTGGCAGAGTAAGCCAACTGAAGCACTCCACCAACTGAATTATGGCAATAGCCCACCGTGCAATGCGCTATATTTGGCCATTTCCTGCATCAGGATACACATTTGTTCTAACTGGTGAGGCCCAACATTACCATACACGGTCAGTTCAAAGTGGCAAGGGGGGGTGGGGGTGGAGGGGGGGGGGGCGGTTGCCTGAGGAGGTACCACAAAAGTGCCCCTAGTGTTTTTCCCCAGTGATCAAAACACCCTCCTCTTTCCCATGTACACAAACAAAGTTGTCACTAGCACACTGCAAACTGACCTACCACACACACGCATACACACACACACACAGACACACACACACACATACACATACACAGAACAAATAAATCCTTACCATGACCTATGTGTAGGCAGAGGACATTGTCAAATCTCACTGCTATCTTGAGAACAGTATTTTTAACACACTGTGTTTTTTATGTATTTCTGTGACACCCCCTCTTCATCAGCCCCTAACTTTGCAGATGCAAGTCAATGAGACAGGACAGATAATGTACAAGTATGAGACGTTGTGGATAAGAAACATATTGCATCTCCATCTGAATACAATTTTGTACGACTAAGTTTCTGTGTTCAGCCTTGTGAGAGCAACCTAAATCCAATCTCAGTTTCATAGAGACCTTTAGAGCACCAGCAGTCTATAATTGAGAACTAAACAGATTTAGCGCTTATAATGTCAGCAAACAAACACCTACAGTCATGACTGACAAAACAGACTCTCAGATTGACCTTTGACATTTGACAATGACCTACTGTTTTTTTTTTTTTTTTTTTTTGGGGGGGGGGCAGTTTGCATTGCAATCAGAATGAAATTTATTGAGAAGTATGAAGAGCAGGGATTTCCTTCTCTGTCAATCAATCCAATTGCCTTATAAATATGTATGAATTGGGAAAAAGGACTTTTAATGAGAACTTAGGTCTCCTTGGGCAAAAACAAAGTTTTATTTGGTTAATAGAAGATGTTAGCCTCCCATTTCAATTAAATTAACATTTAGCATAACAATTTAATGATCATGACAGAATATTTTGGGCTGACTGTATATATAGTTTATATGCCTAATATTTTAAGTTATAATATTTTACTGTGACAAATGTAACATTTAAATGAACATATCCAGTGTAAGAATGGGCCTAGTCATGTCTATGTTTGGTGACATGACAAATGTTATATTAGGGATCTGGTATGAATATAAAACAAGTTGAAATTAACAACGAAAACACAACTTTCCCAAACCACAGTCCATTCAGAGGTGTTGTAAACACCTTTTTCTGTGTAATTTATATTTTATATTTAAATGCATGCTCCTAAATGACCACCAATTTGCAATTTGCATGATCTTAAACCACCATTCTGTCTTTCATTTGACTCACAAGAAAGTACAGACTTTGAACACTACTCACATCTACTACTACTACTTCAGCCACCATATTCATGCTTAATCTGCAGGCCAGGAGCATCTTAATAACTATGACTGGCATATTTATTAGATGAAGCACCATTCAGACATTGTGCATCAATTGACTCAATTAAAGGCTGAATTAAATGTGCTTGCTCAGTTCTTGAAGGACCTGCATATAATTTTACTCTGAATTTTTTTCTTTCCTGATATTGCCAGGCAAAAGTACCAAGGAGATCCATCTTAATATAATGTCTCTGAGTTCAGGGCAAATATAGCGAGGGCTGGGGCAGAGTGACCTCAAACATAAGAGGGTCACCCCATCCACTAGGCCTCTGACTGTATGCCAGACCATTCCTGTGGATCACAGGTGCCAACAGAAATATTTCAATACTGACTTGGCAGCAGACCGGAATCTTGTACAATTATGTGATTTCAGCCTCCTGCTATAGTCATAACTTTGAAATATTGTTAAATATGGTTATAGTGAGTATGGTGACTTATGATGAGCCTCTGGTGAGCTGTGTGTGCAAGTGTTTGTTTGTGTGTGTTTACAGTGCACCCAACATGCTGTTAACTTGAGCTCTGCTATGTTCTTCAGTTCTAAAGATGGTGGTTAAAAATGACCACATAAACAGCATCACTCAGTAATTACTCAGCTGCCTTTTTCTCCAATCTCATCAAGTGAACATGATTAGTGTTTGCTGACGGGGGCCGACAGAAATGGTTCCAAAGACTCTATTACAGGACAGGAATTCATCAACAACAGAGGACACTTCAGCGATCTCTCTGACCTACAAAGCAAATACCTGCCAATGGTCATCTAAGGCTCATCAGTCTCCCATGCCTCGACAGGGCTATTGTAATTGTGTGTGTGTGTGTGTGTGGGGGGGGGTTCCTTTGTCTAAAACAGTCATAGATGGTATGGGGATCTAGATCTATTGATAAAATAGTTCAGTTTTAGTATTTGTCCTAACTGCACACTAGAGCTGCAAAATCATCTTTGTCACTCAAAAAAATATTGGTGACACTTTAATTTGCAGATCGGCAATAAGAGTTTTTTAGCAATAACTTAAATCATGTTAACAATCATAACACTCATAATCACTCACGTTACTGAATAGTATTTGAATATTACTGAATAATTCCTACTAAATGTAACTAAATGTTATTTCTAATAATAATAAACCACTATTTGTTGGGGTAATAAGTCAATAACAAAATTATAATATAAAAAATAATAAGGAATTACTTTGCCCACTTACATTTCAATTACAGCCAAAACTGAGCTGAGCTGTTCTTTTCGTCGTTCTAGTGGCCTAAGTTTTTTTGGCTTGCTGCTTTTGATGCTGAAGTGGGGCAAATTATTATGGTATGTTTCCAGATGGAGAAATTAACAAATCTCTCTCTCTCTCTCCATCACACAGACAGTACTCATAGATTTCATGTTTAGCCTAAAGTCAAGTCAAGTTCATAGGGGGTGCAAAGGCAATAACCATTAAAGCAAGTGTTTAACATTTGTGAACAAAGGACAATGTCATGCTGAAAATTACCACTGAAAAAGTGGTCCCAATCACGGCTATAAGAGCACTGGAATTGTGTCCTTATTTACTCAGCATCAACTCACATGGTATATCTAACCTGATAATGGATCCAAATAGACACTAGTCTCATAGTACTAAAACTAACAATCAGGGAACCCAAACCTATCCATCCCCTCTCCACTAGAGCCAAAATCCAGGGGACAAAATGGCACTCTGGATAATCCTATCATAACCACTGATGGCCAGATTACAGGGTAACCCTAAGGATCACTAACACATAAAGTAGGTGCATCAGAACATCCTATTTTGAATTCTACACCAATTCAAGATAAACATACTTCTTCTTATTCAATATGCTAAAAGTAATATATTATGGTAACGCTTTGAAATAACATTCATAAGATATTAATAATGCATTATTAACAGTTAACAATGCATTACTAACAATTAGTTAACGGTTCTTATCCTTTCATAACATTACTTAAATGTTAACATAGAGATTGAAAGTGTTAACAAACAGCTTGTAAGTCACTTACAAACATACTGTAAATGCATATTAAACCAATTGTCATCTATTGGCACGGTTGGTGTCATTCTGGACTAAGACACTGGAGACTTGGGTTCAATTCCCAGTATTTTGATATTTTAAAGACAGTATAAAATCATTACTCACAGCTGAACCAAGCCTATAGGCTAAATGAAACACAGGCCACATAGTCCTCTCTTTAGATTAGGAGGCTTCAAAACATACTACAAATTGCCAAGAAAGGTATTATACGTGTATTTACTATTGTCTTGTTTACTAATGGATGACAATTGGTTTTAGCATTTACAGTATGTTTGTAAGTGACTTACAAACTGCTTGCTTACACTTACATGCTGCATGTTAACAGTTAACTAGTATGTTTATAAGTGACTTACAAGCTGCTTGTTAACAGTTACAATCTCCATGTTAATGTCCAGTTAACTAATGTTATTAAAGTTGTTATTTTAAAGCATATTATTGAAACTTCATGTGTTCATATGTTTTTACAGATACATTTCACAGGATGGTGAGAAGTGGATGATCAGTATATTATGAGCTTGTTTATTCCAATTCATCACTCATACATAGCTGTATAGGGCTCATCTCAATGCGTGAGACTGCCTATTCCCGAGAAATAAATTTGATAAACTGAGGAATTGATTTGCAATCGCAGCATGCAGATGGATGACTGTCTGTTACCACAGGGCCTTGGAAACAAGTCTATTTTCTCTCTCTACACTGCAGAATCCACTTGGTGTCTCTTTCCGAACCACAGGCCCACATAAACATCTCAACAGAGATACAGCCTGGGGCATTATGGGTAATGAACCATGAAATACAGAGTGCTCTAGCACACCCGGGACACCAAAATAATCATGTCTCCTTACCTAAGAGTTTAAGACATTACTGAACGTCTTGTACAATGGAGATCACAATAATTACAGCCGCTGTTATCCACCACGGTAGTTTTAAAAGAGGACTTCAACTGGCTAGCTGCTAGCTGGCTCATTTCCCCTCAATATTATTGTTAACCCTTTTTTTCCTGTTCCTTCACTTCCATTCAGTGCTATGACAAAGTGCCAATAAGGTGAAGGCTTATACCAAAAAATTGAGAAATGTTGGGAATGGAAATGGAAAATATTTAACTAAAAGCTGCAGCCAGCAACCAAAGGGTTGTTTCATCTCAAAAAATGTTCTCCTCAATATTCTAAAGCTAGAGTTAATTCAGAGTCACTCGTCTCCAAGATGCTAGGGAGGGATCACACACACACACACAAAAACAAAACCACTGCAGTTAATTACAGGGAAATATGCCTTTAATTAGGACAGGAGGCAGGTGGATGGTGCAGATGCAGGAAAGAGGAGAGAGAGAGAGGACAGAAAGAAGAAATGGGAGAAGGATGTAGTAATCTCCCTATCAGATCTCACCATGCTGCCTGGGGAAAGTTTGATAAGCCCACCTAAGACAAATCCTGCTCTCTAAAAAAAGGCTTCCAACGGGGCCAATTCATTGTTTAAAGTCACCAAAATACCCCCAGTAATGCTGTTCACATTTCAATGAGGCCACCTGAATGCAACTGTGCAAGGAAATGGGCCTCTGCCAAGACAAGCAAGTCAAAGGGTGGGAGGTGTATACTCTCACCAAAGACAGTATGCAAAGGAACAGACTCGTAAGAGCTTAAGAGCATGGATAACTTACTGTAACAGGGCATTAAGCATTAGAACAGATATCAGAACATGCAATTTGCTGTGGAGCAAAACAAAGTGCCCATTTGACAGCCTTTGACTAAAGTGACTAGAATGACACAAGAGAGAGATGAGGAGAGTAGTGTTAGTGAGGACAGTGATTAGTGGTAATAATAGGCTTTCCAACCATTCTCAGAATAGTGGACAAGATAAAGGACAATGCTATAAAATAAAGCTACTTCCACACTTACCCAACAAACATTCTAAGGTTTCCAGGTATTTCCAGACTTTTGAATGCTCATAAAAACAACTTCCACTTCAGTCAAACCCACACATGCTCATCGAACATTCACAGAAAAAAGAGGGGTGAACAAAGGTAGCTTTCCGCAAACATGCAAATGAAGAGAGTTCATTGAGATAGAATGTTTACACAAAATCATTCATATTTTCAGTTTGGTGTGTTTTATTGACAGCAATACATTACATTTAGGCTTATAGAGCACTTTTCACAGCCTTTATTTAACTTTACAATGGAAGGGGGATCTCACTAACCACCAGCTGTGTGTAACACCCACCTGCATCATGCACAGCATCCATTATGCACCACACACCCACTTGAGGTGAAGCATAGTGAGGAGAGTGAGGGAATTTCGGCCTTGGTTCAAATAATACAAAAGTTTCTTTGGACAAAAGCATCTGCTAAGAAGACACTTTTAACACTATGAAAGGTAATTGTGTGCATGAAACACAATTCCCTTATTTTTAGTATATAATACAGACCTAAACATACCCTCAGAGAAAACTACATAATGTGACTAAATTGAATGGTGATTCCATTTAATGATGGAGACCCCCAGCCAAACACAATGATTGGTCAACACTGACTTATCTCTCATTGTTGTCCTTGTTGAAATTGAATCATTTAGTTGATGCCTCATGGTTCAGCTGCTCCGTCCTGAAGGAAGACTGTTTTCACTTCAACCACTGACTGAGCTACTCAGCAGGATAGGTAAGCAGAGCTATAAATAGCCCTCGATAACTGACGGTTGCTTAAACACTTGACACACGTAAAGAAACACACACACAGACACTCTCTCTCTCCCACCAAACCCCCACCCCCCAGCCACACACACACACACACAAACATGCTCACACAAACACACACACACAGAAGAAAAGGCCTGGCTGATGTAAACAATTATCTCCTGTCTTCTACTCATTTTAGAGACCTGGAAGTCAGTGGCACTCACACAACCTTTTACTCAGGAAAACAAAAAGAGTAAAACATCTGAGTTAGGTACCCCTGGTATGGAGAGAAACCTCACCACCACTTGAAAATAGCAGGCAGGTTACTGAGGCATGGAGTTAGCACTGTTATCTGTGACAGCCATCTCAGCCAACTGTTTTATTGCCCTAAATATCCTCTATTTTTTGGGCATCTAAACCAGTCTAACCTGACACCTGACTGAGAAGGAGTAAACTTTGAACAAAAAAGTTGTAATATTGAGTAAAAAACAATGGGAACTGGCAACATCCTGTTAGTTACTCTGTCTCTCACCAACCACCACCCTCTTGTCTTTGCCTCACACTTTCTGTTCATGGATGATATGGTGATAGGTGATAAGTACCCTAAATATCAAACATGTAGCCTACACTCAAACACATGAGTAAAAAAAATTGCAGACAAATAAATATATAACACTGAATCAAAAGACCTGTGAGCATCGGTAGCCAACCCATAAACAAAATCAGCTCAAAGTATACTACCCTGCAGTGCTTTTAAAATGCCATAGGCTCTAGCACAGCTGCATAGTAACAACACAATAATGACAGCTTTGAGTTCACTGTTGGAGCTGAACTGCTATATCTTGCCAAGAAGATGAGGAAGAGAATGCAGCTCACTCAAAGTTAATGCATTTCCTTTAATATAACATGTGTCACATGGTATTATGAACTACACTTAATTAATAAGCTGAACGACAAAGATAGTACACTAATGACGCTGTTCTATGTGAGTGAGTAGTCAGGCCCTGTACTCAAGCACTAGGACATAAACCTATTTTGGTCTCGACATCACTGAGACAAAGTGAAGTGGTGCAGACAGGTCACGGCAGCTACAATACAGGCCCTATGTGCTGATGCATGGGCTAAACCATGGAGTACAAACACGCATATAAACATCTATACACATCTATACACACATCTATATGTAGTATGCACTGATGCTATCAAACTATTTAGAACAAACAGAGCATCCATGCATTCTCAGCAATGGAGAATCACAGGGTAAATATCAAGTGCCTTATTTCTATCTTTGTGATTACTTCCACAACATTACCATACCATCAGTTTGCCAATCCTACTTTCTCCATCCACTTCCGCTAGCATTGTACTCTCTACATCCAAACAGCTAGCATTATTTCACAGCATGTAGACAGACTACACAAGAACCATATAGGAACAAGTACTCCTGGTTCACCTGACAACCAGAAAACTGCTTTTATTCCCAGAGTGTATGCATTGTGTGATGCACAGGCATAACCCAGGCACAACCACTTATGTAATCTCAACATGTCATTTTATATAGTGAAACACACACACACACACACACACACACACACACACACACACACACACACACACAGACACTCCATTTTCAATTAACCTGAACACAGCCTCTGACCCATGCTCCTTTGGGGGTTTGTTGCACGGTTGCTTGAACACAAAGACGAATTTGGCAGGAGTGCAAGGTACCGTTGACATCTCGACTCTGCCCTCTTGCTGTGGCAGGGGAAAACCCCAACAAAGAGAAGCTCACCTGATGGCTAGCCCATCAACAGGATTATACTACTTATTGGATGCACTAAGCCATTAACGCCACTTTCACATTGATTCCAGAGTGTGCAAGAAGGGTTGGGAAGGGATGGGGGTGACGAACAGGATTAACTAAGTTAAGTTTTGCATCATGTAGCCCTGGAGATGTGTGACTCTGCTAGGTTTGCATTTGCTGGCTACCATCCTCACATTGACAAGTGGCAGTGCTCTGTTCTCCCTAACTCTGCTTCCAGAGATCCTTTAGGGAGTGGATTTCTTTTCAGCTTTTTAGGCCCTGGTTCAAGCACTCTCAGCTCAGAGTTCAAGACAGCATGAAAAATGAAGTAGGTCAATTAAAGATTAATTTGACCAGATTTCACTGAGGTAACAGCAGGAGCCACAAGCCCAACACTGCCCCCTGCTAAACTGAGAAATTGTACATGCCATGGGTTGGTTTCAACTGGAGATAAACTATGTTGTATAGTACATATTCTACTGGAACCAAGCTATATGTTTCCCCTGTGCCATCAAAAATGCCCACATTGCCAAGAGCAGACCAATGGGCTTCCCTTGCCAGTGACATCTGACACTACCTTTATAAGCACCAGATTTATTACAGTTACTGTAGGCATTACACCTATATTGACCATTACTGGCAGTTTTCACTGTAGCCATGGCAGTGTAATAGGACACACTTTTGATGAGGCATCTATCTATGAAATTACAATGACGGTTTACAATGCTATCGGCATGCACAATAATAATAGTTTCTTGTATGTCTTTGTATCACACTAACGCATGGACAAGGAATAGGCTGCCAAACTGTGCCAAAATCGTGACACTCAAATGTCAAAACAAAACAATACATGAATTCGTGAGGACAGCTTAAGCTTCAGCCAAAAATAGAGAGCGGGTATTTAAATTAGACGTGATAACTGGAAATGCAATGTATAACTCATGTTACTCACCTAGAATTCCCATAACAAAAACTTTAAACCCCATCAGCGCATTCATATCCATAATTAACGAAAACAGGTTTCCAGGTTACATTCACGGTTTCAACTCCGCGACATATGTACGAGGCAAACCATCTTTCATCCCAACTTGCAGGATCTACGTGGTATACGGCAGCATAAGTTCTTCTGTAGTTGATTTATCGCCCTCATTTGCAGTTAGGTTTCAGAGGTGACCTGAGTCGATCGTGAACAACAGGAAAGATCTTACCGAAAAGCCCCATTTATTTTTGCGTTATGGAGCCAAGTGCGTCGCACATTTGAAGCGCAACTGAAGAAACGCGGCAATGATGACCAACCTCTTTCCCAATGTGACTTATGCGCTCCCCGTTCCCCATCCTCCATCCCCCCGCGTCTGCGCTTCTCTCTCTCTCTCTCTCTCTCTCTCTCTCTCTCTCTGTGTGTGTGTGTGAGAGAGAGGGAGAGAGAGAGAGAGGGAGAGAGAGAGAGGCTATCAGGGTCTTTTATGAGTTTAGAATTATTTGAGTCTGTTTATAAATGCATACACTGCAGAGAAACTAGCAAGACTAATGACTAAGTCAAAGTGTTACATCAGCTGTCTATGATATCTTTGTGTTCGAAATGTTGCATTTCTACTGTAAAATGCTGTGGGTTATGCTAGTTATGTGTGTTTTGTTGTTTTTGTGCAATATTTATCAGTAAAACTAGTTTTCTGGAAAGCATAGTTTTGAGTAGTCTATTGAATGATCAAGGATATTTTTCATTAGGCATATCATATGATGAAAGCATGCAGCTCTGTGATATGAGGAAAGACAACCTTTGTTGTGTTGTACATTGTACATGCATGTGAAGATAAAGTTAATCTCAATTTTAAGTTCTTCCTTTATACTTCAAAATCTAGAAATATCCATAGGCTAGATCTGAAAGGCAAACATAGATTTTCAAGTCACCTGAGACAATTTTGTTTAGTTTATTAGTTCAATCGAGTTGAGCAAAGCTAGAGTGTGTGTTGGTGCCTCCTCCTTCCCTCTCTGTCTCTCCCTCTGTGTGTGTGTGTGTGTGTGTGTGTGTGCATGCGTGCGTGCGTGACATGTGTGTTATGAATAGGCTATAGTTTGGCTGATAATAATTAGCTGACATTTCGACAACCTTTCATTCTATTCTGAACATTTATTTTTCATTAGCCTATTGGCACACATATGTCAAAAGTTCTGTCATTAAAGACTTTCTATCCTGCTCCCAGCCCACACACACTTCTAGTGTATTAGCCTACTAAATATGCCTACTAAATATTGACTAACAAAGAATAGAACAGAAATCACAAACCAGAAAGAAGTGAGAAGCCAAGAAAGAAGGAAAATTATCTGCATTTGAACATTCATAACCTTTGAATGTTGACCTTTGAAGGCCGCACAATCTCAAAAATGTATAGCCAATTCATTTTCTAAGTTTTGACAAAAATTACCCAGATAGTAAAAGTGAATAGGCTTGGACCAAAGATAGCTTTAAGGGTATAGGCAGGGGTCTAGTTATTCTTAGCAGGATGAATGACCAGTAGGTTACCTTTGGGAACTGCGGTGTAAAGATATGGCCTGATGTTGCAATATTATGCCCATATTGTTTTTTTCTTATTCTTCTTCCTAACACGCTAAAAGCATGGCATCACACTAAAAGCACTATTAGGTATAGGTTTTAGACGAGTTCATGTTATAGCCTACGTGCGCAGAACTTTAGTTGATGTCGGGCTCTCTCTGGTGGACATCGGTGACTGCACAGGAAGGAACACTTATATGAGGTACACTCGTTTCCTTGGGAAGAATAATGTTGTTGGACCATTTCTGTAGCGGGGAAATTTTAACCAGAGCTCGTGAACACCATTAAACATTCTTTGATTTTACCTCTGTAGCAGAGAATTAGTAGCAGTATATAATTCCAGTTAGTAAGCAGGTCAGCTTTTCACATACGTTATTGGTCCTAATTCACCATCTGAATGAACCATGAAGTTTCGATCAAAAATGATTGACGTGGGATGTCTTAATCACTTCACGCGTATGTAACTTCTGTGGCGTTTATTGTTGGCCTGTTTAGCATGCAAACGCAATCTTCTGTCACATATGACGCTACTTTATTTAGTCTATGTTATGGAGGCTCGCAGACATTAAATATCATTAAGCTGGATGATTATTTGGCCTTACGTTATAATGTTTATAGGTCGTAACAACGTTAGCCAGGTGTCCAAAACGTGTCAGTTTTAACGTTTTCTGATGACACCTGAGGTTTGCAGCCTCTCTCAATGCCAGACATTTTAATGCATTATTAACGTTGTGTGTCAGGTAAAGACAACAAATAAAGTCATTAAACTAAGGTGGCTGAAGTGGGAACTTCACGTTAGTCAACAATGTACAAATTCAAACCAATTGTTTTTACATTGCTCGAAAAGTTGCTTTTATCAGTTTTATTTGGCAACAAAATCTCTTAATGAACTCATTGCCCTATTATTGTATGATTCTGGTTTTACCTAAATTATGTTTTGTTTTTGTCGTCCAGGTGTTGTGAATACCATTGCTAAACTTAACAAGACCTGCATCCTTCGACTTACCCCAGACAACCTGTACTTTGTCCTCTCCGGCAGAGTGTCCAATGGTGGGGTCAGCATGTGGTGTGAGTTATTGCAAGTAGGTCCATACTTTTCCTTCACTTTTCTCGAGTTGCTTGTATTTTGGGTATGCTTTGTAACATCTTTAATGTGTTTACCTGTGCTCGCAACACAGAGCTATTTGAGTCAGTAGCACCAACTCATGTTTTTTTGACAGGTAAATTTCTTCGATGAATATCAAATAGAGGGCGTGTCGCCAGATGCCAATGAGATATGCCTGGAGGTAGCACCAGAAAACTTATCCAGAGCGCTGAAGACAGCTCAAAATGCCAAGTCTTTCAAAATCAAACTAACCAAGAAGCATTGCCCTTGTCTCACCCTTGCTGCTGAGCTGGTACGTTTTAGCTTCCCCTTTCACAAAATTCTAAATGGCAGATCTAATTTCAGTCACAAAGACTTCCGTCACGAAGTGACATTTTACACCTAGCAAATATGTCAACTGTTGTTGATTTTGTACTGCTGCAAAAGCCCTCTTTATCCAGTGTCAGTCGTGTCGTCACACATGATATCCCAGTGGATGTAATTCCCAGACGCCTGTGGCATGATTTTCAAGAACCCAGTATGCCAGACTTTGACGTGAGTGGCACCTTCAGAAGTGTTTTAAAAGCAAAACAAATGTCTGCAACTCTTTGTCAGCATTTAATCATAATTAAATCTGTAAAACAGGCTTCATGTTTGTGGTGTACTGTTTTCTAGGTAAGTATATATTTGCCTCCTCTCAAGACAATGAAGAATGTTGTTGATAGGATGAAGAACCTGTCCAACTATCTGGTGAGTGAAATGCAGTCACAACATCTTCATTATAAAAACTTATGAGGACTTCCATGCAAGGAATTAGCTTAATCATTGTTTGACTATATATTGTTTTAGCCTTTCAGCCTTTAACTTCTGTAAGTTTCTTTTTTTTCCTTACTTTAAAAGATAGCAGGTCAAAAAGTGAAACAAAAAACGTCCGAATTTGTGTTGTTGTATCTTTACAATTGTGAGCTTTTGATTACAAACAGTAGAATGACTGGTATATTTTCTCCTAACAAAAATGCTTTTTCTGTCATTTGTGTTTTGCCTATGTGCAACATGCCTTGGAACACTGTGACTGCACTTTGTTCTCAGGTCATTGAGGCCAACCTCAGTGGTGAGATGAATTTGAAGATTGAGACAGACTTGGTTTCTGTTACTACACACTTCAAAGACCTTGGAAATCCACCATGGGGTATGACATACAATTTTACAGCATTGTTTTCTTTATACACCTCAGACTGCATCACCAGTCTGCCAGATCAGTTTCTTTTAAAATACTCAGACGACTCCACTGACTATGACGATCCTACTCTGTATCAAGGCAGTGTGGACTGGCTAGTTGAATGGTGTGATAAAAATGCTCTTACTGTGGAATTACATTTGAAATATTCCCAGTCCAGACATTAATCAAGTCCAAGCCTACAAATACAAAATGGGTGTCATCGTTGATGAAAATCTGTCATGGACATGCTTTGTGCAGGTGACCTTTTTTCAGTGGGCCTCTTTAAAACTCTTTCTTGATGTTCTGCAATGCACCACACCTATGAGTACAATTTCAGGATGCAACGGCACTGCAATAGAAGGAATACCTTGCTCATTAAAATGAAATTATCATCAATAGTGGAATAGGGAACATTTAAAGGTCAACAGGCAAGATCTGAGAAACAGACGTAGGCCTACAAATTATCCTGAAGAGAGGTGGACTTCAGAAGAGAAGAAGGAATTCAAGAAAGAATTGAGCAGTGATCCAGATGAATTCTCTGCTGTGTATTGAGTAGATTGATTTTATTATCCATTGACAATTCTCTTGATTCTATAATTCCATGACGGTACACATTTTTTCTGTCTCCTTTTGTCTCTCTCCCTGATAGGCTTGTTTCCGTAAGATGACACAAATAACATGAAATAATGACTGAAATAACATGAAATAAATTCATTTCAGTAGCCTACTGCATGCCATTGTGCCAACCACCCCGAGTTTAAAACTAGCTGCATTTAAAACTTTACAGCCGTGTCATTCATCGTTACCACCAATGTGTTTATTGTTAAAATAGTTTATGAAGAAAATACACAAAACCCTCCATAAAAATACAACATGTCCTATAGCTCATAATTTGTCCTTATGTATCAAGCTTTATTGGCAATAAGCAAAAAAAGCAAAAAATAGTAAGTTTTGACACAGATGCTTAGTCTGATATTTAAAGGAGAAATCCAGTGTGAATCAGTCTATAGCCCTGTTGTTCAAAGTCACCAAGTGCTGTCTGTGGGAAAAAGAAACGAGAAAATTCAATACAACATATACCAAATACTGAATCGGCAGCTAACATTAACAAAATGGGGCATAGGAAAAATCAAGTTTTTGTGCCTTATTTGGATAGTGTTATCTACCAATTTACTATTTGGTCTTCGTTCTATCAAATTTTCTGGTTCTTTTTCCTTTCCTTTCAGATTTTGAAATGAAAATTACGAAGACTAGTCTTGCCTCTAAGGGAAGCAAATTCATTTAGAAAAAAAAAAAACTTATTATGAAGAAATGAGACAGATTTGGTATCTGTTACTACACACTTCAAAGACCTTGGAAATCCACCATGGGGTATGACATAACATTTTACAGCATTGTTCTCACGCGGACTGCATCACCAGTCTGCCAAATTAGTTTCTTTCAAAATACTCCATATCTGAATATATTTAACAAAAACACAGGTGCCACAATTATTGGAACCCTGGGAGAAAGTATAAATAAATTGTAACGGAATCATTTTTCAATTAGTATTCAACTTATTTAAGTTAACCAAAGTGTATGTGGACCATCAAGTAGTATTGCATGGCTTTATGGCTCACAAGATAAGAAAATATAATGACACAGATGTCAAATTTGCTAGTCATTTATTAACATGGGAAAGACAAGAGAACACAGTTTAAATGTATTCAAGAAAGTATTGACCCCTATTAGATGGGGAATGGCTATAAAATCAGGTACTTGCTTGAAAATGTCCAAATTGTAGTTCAAAAAATAACTAACAAATTTCAGCTGAAACTTAAATTATGACAAATATGCCCATGTTCATCTTTCCCCCATGCATAGTCAGGAGAGTGGTAAGGAAGGTTACAAATCCCCCAAGGACCAAACAAAGAAGTGCTTATCGTGTGATTGGTCTCTCTTTGGTCTGTATTTCCTTGTCTTGCAGGTGATGCCATGTCTCAGAGCCGGAGTCAGAGCCGTGGTGCTGAGGCCATGGCTCACGTTCGTGTGGACATCAGGAAACTGCAGCAGTTCCTCGCAGGCCAGCAGGTCAACCCCAGCAAAGCCATGTGCAGTGAGTTCTGACATTTAGTTGCAACATTTCAGCATGCTTTGCGCTACTGGTTTTCTGTATATAAATTCATTATCCATGATAAGTGCAGGGCAGGAAAAAATACAATGTAAAAAATACTATGTAACCTTTAAAGGCACAGCAGGCAACATTTTATTCTGTTTTTAGGTTAATTTTAGGTTAAGCCAGCATTGTAGTCCTCCCGATGGTTAAATGGGTCATCACGGGGGGCTCTCTTGGCACCCACTAGCGTTTCTTTGTGTAGTTACAGTACTTGCAGTTTTTTTGACGACGATCATTGTTAGTTCCTGTTCTTTGGTTTGCAAACAAATACACATATGTTGCTGAGAAGTTGCAACGTTGTTGTTAATTAGAAAAAAAAATGTGACTAGAGGGAGCTCTGTAGATGAAAAATCACACGCTTGCCTGGAATGCCTTTAAGCTCAGTTATGCTGTTTAGGTGCAATTAAGTGCTATGTCTGAAAGAATGTCATTAACATCATTCTTTTGTTTTTGTTCTGTCCCTTTTTCAACAGACATATTGCACAAAAGAATTGTGCACTTGATTTTGCTACATGAGGATGTGTCTTTACAGTACTTCATACCTGCCGTGGCATGAACATGTACTATGAGTATGCACTTCAACTGACTACAGGCGCTTTGGCACTTTGGAATGGTTACAAGATCAATTAGAGTTGATTAGCTGAAATTTCTGCTCATTAAATAGGCAGGAAGTTATCCATTCCTTGAAAACAGAGTGAAATGTTGACGAGAGAATTTCCAATCCGGATTTCAGCTCCATCCAAATGCTCTGGAGCACTAGCTTCAGTGATGATTATCACAGAGAAGACTATATTTTTGAAGTAAATTCACTCTCCACCAAGGGGTGAGATGAACTTTTGTATGAGCACAGGAACCATGATCATATATGCTATCGGATTTCCATCAATGGCATTGTATGCAAAGCATAGAAAACTCATAGAAACTCACTTTCAGTTGGATTTCACTATGCCCCATTGAGTTAATGTTTGTTGTCGGTTTGCTATTTAGTCTATATTGGACCAAATGTTCTTGTTCTTTTTCCTACAGACAGCATTCTATGACCTCAAACAATAGGCTATTGATTGATTTACATCGGATTTCTCCTTTAACTTTTACTTATACACTTATTGATATTGAAATTCATGATCCATGAGTTATTAGTGATTAGTGAGTATATTGTGGGAGTTCATCTAAAGTGAGGACTTTCTGTGCTTTACAGAACACTTAGAAATGCGTTGTTAAGGTTACCTCTATTTATGTATTCTTTTATTAATGGCTAACATGCCAACATTGCACCTGGCTTGGTATTAAATACTTGTTTGATCATTAAACTCCAAAACAACCATGACGAATGCTTCTTATTTCTTAACTGACATATGCTGTAGCATCATAGTGCAGTGACTTGCAAACGAACATTGCGAGCATGCACCCATGTCAGCTACTTAAGGTGCAATTAAGTGCTATGTCTGAAAGAATATCATTAACATCATTCTTTTGTGCACAAAATAATTGTGCACTTCATTTTGCTACATGAAGATATGTCTTAACAGTACTTCATACCTGTCGAGACATGAATATGTACCTTAAGTATTCACTTCAACTGGCTCGTTGGAATGGTTACCAGAAACTAGATAGAGCTGGAATTTCTGGTCATTAAATATGCAGGAAGTTATCCATTTCTTGTAAACGGAATCAGATATAAGTGATATAGCCAAGCAAGTACAGCAATGATAGTTTTCCATTCCCAGCAGTAATGCAGTAATTCTTCATTACACTGTGTGGTAAAACCAGGTGTGGTCAGGTGTGGTTTTACCACACAGTGGAATGAAGAATTACTGCATTACTGCTGCATTACTTATATCTGATTCCGTTTACAAGAAATTGATAACTTTCTTTCTTGCATTCTTGATAAGATGCACTGTTTATTCCTTCCTTTCCTTCCTATTCCTTTATATATATACTATTGAAAGAGCATTTTAGTAGGACTTTAGGATTGAATTCTCAATTATCAATAAATACAGAAATAAAATAAATATTAATTTGTAAATATTTATTAATGGGTTACCACTTATGCCAGTGAGTCATTATGACAGTCACAATGTGTGTTGCATAGCATTACATACTCTGGTCATGGAAAATCATTGAATTTCAATGTAGTCTCTTCCAGACATGAACAGAGGGAATTTTATATTTTTGTGGACAAGGTCAGGGAATATCAAGGAAGTTTGGTAATAGCATGTAGTTGTCCCCATGCTTCCTTCTTGATCTTTATAAACCTCTGTCATGCCTTGTGGCTAACCTTTAAACGAAGTGTGCACTGAAAACATGTGAGCCTGAAAATGGAGATTATAGATTGGTTTTAAAAAAGCATGTTTTTTCAGCTCGGAATCCAGGCGATTAAAAGTCATGGAAGTTCTGATTTTTAGCCAGGGAAAGTCATAGGAAAGTCCGTCAATTTTGTGTTTAACAAAAGTGGGAACCCTGCATACAGTACTTTAAATGACCACCACAATTGATGGCACACCTAAAGCAATATGAAAACACATAAAAAACATCTATTGACAATATATCTCAATCTTGCAATGACAGTATTGAAGGGAAAATCCAATCTTGAGGAAAAGCTAATTTGTTCTGAGAAATAACATTGTATCAGAAAGATTTTTGGTAACACATTATATTTATATTTATATTTTTATGCCAGATGTCTGGTCCAGGCTTTCAATTGGTCTGGAATGCTGAGGTTCTGATTTCCTGCAATTTCATAATCATGTTAATTTGTCATGACAGAAACATAATCAGGTTGTGTTTTCTTGGTTGATGTCAAGTTGACTTCGTCTGGTAATGTCATCTTGGTTAATGTCAAGTTTTCATAATGATTGCATCCCAAACCATGTCAACTTGACATCACAAAAACTGAATGACACTTAATGACAACCATCAGAAACATTCATGAAGTGTCATTAATGTTCATGACATGATTATGACACCCTTATGTTGCCACCTTCAAATAAAGTGCTACCAGATTTTTAACCAAGAACAAAAGTTCCACAATTATTGGCACTCCTGTATTTAGTCCATGTAAATCCCTTATTTTGTCAAAAATACAACTGTTACCCTTCTCCTTTGACATGCCATACAATTGGAGAAGAAAAGAATGTAAGAACACTCCCCTTAACACAACCTATCCAGATCTTCCAAAATGTCTCCCTTAACTTGACAGTATTCTACCTTATTGGTTTTATATGCTGTAAGAGATTGAGATAATCATGTCATGGACTTGATTTTGTGTTCAGTAAACCAGTTTTTGATTCACTTTTAGGCTGTTTCAGTCCAAATTGATTTTTTTGCATACCCAACCAATCCAGTCCTGATCCTTCTGACTGAATGTACGCATTGACTTGTTTATGCCCCAACCAGTTAATAATACACTCAGAGAAACCTCAGCGGGTTGGTTTCTCAGTGGAAATTTTAATTCAGCATTACATAACAGAGAGATCAATAAAAAAAGAACTAATCATGTCAGATTCACTATGAAAAAAACTTAAACATTTTCTATGGCTTATCATCCAATAATGTATCTCAGTATGTCAATAACCTAGTATTAATTCAGACGTTTAAAAAAACAATAGATTTTAAAAATAGATTATATGTTTTGAGATTGAATAAGGTTTAAAAACGTATGGCATGTTCCACAGGGATTTAGTCCAGTGGTAATCCATATACCTCCACTTCACAGAGTAACAGATATTCTATACGTCCAGGGATTACTATGGTAACATACCGTCCCACCATACCATTACAATCATAGGTCACAGAAAATCCAGCGGGAATAAAGGAGATTACGTCACACCTGAAAACAGCATATTTAAAAAATTAGAATTACACTGATAAATACACTCTAAATACAACCATTTTATACATTGTTTTAGTATTTCAAATAAATAATAGTTACAGATTACACCTAGATCACTGTTCAAACAGCTGACTAGTGTTTAACATAGTGCTACTAATTTTACATTAAGATTAAAAAATGTAGTCGATAGCCTGTTGTTTCTAGAACAAATTAAAGTCTTACACTACAAAAAATTACTTCCCAAATGTCAGACAAAATATAAAAAATCTGATTAAAACATATTTTAAAAAAGATATTGGGCTGTTCACATCAAGAGCTATAGGTATAACAACAAATAAATATCCCTCTAATTAATATGATGACAAGTAAACAAATCAGAAAACATGGAATTTAAGACATTAGTTCATTCACATGAGGACAGACTAAAGTTATCATTGGTCATGATGGAAATGTTGTTATAGTTACAGTTATCTCTACAGACATCATTCCAAGTGTGAACGACCTTTAAACATGTACTTAAAACAAGAAAATTTGGCTGCCTGTGTGTTGATTTTGTACTTAGAACAGCCAATGTACACAAAAGTGTACATAGATTTATAATATTTTGTGTATCATTTGAAAAAAACAATTTTTGTAATGGACATCTTTGTAGGTCTATTTATTCTAAAACAATGCTATTTTTTGTCTGAAAGTTGCAGTCAGAGATGCTACATGGTTGGTAAACACAGAGCACTTTTTATGAAGTAAAAATCTCTCTTCTTAGTACTCTAGCTCTCCATTCTCCTGGGTCACCTTAAAAGTTATACACTAGGTTAGACAGGAATTTTTGCCGTGCAAGTTGTGCAACCATGAATGAAGGTCATAATATGCTGAGGACAACTGTATGAAGGACATGTTTTTAGAAGTACTGTGGGTGCCCAAAAAATCTGAGTTGCTGTTTTTACCTTGGGTTGTCGATGCCATTGTTGACGAGAGAATTTCCAATTCGGATTTCAGCTCCATCCAAATGCTCTGGAGCACTAGCTTCAGTGGTGATTATCACAGAGAAGACTTTATATTTTTGAAGTAAATTCACTCTCCACCAAGGGGTGAGATGAACTTTTGTATGAGCACAGGAACCATGATCATATATGCCATCGCGATTTCCATCAATGGCATTGTATGCAAAGCCATTTCCATAAAGGTCGGACAGAGTGGCTTTCCCTCTTAAAGCCACGTTCTCACCTGAATGGACACAATGAAATGACATTGGTAAATGAGAAACTGATTACTAATACTCTCTCCTCAGCTTACAATAATTATTGTTAGCACCGTGAATAAACCACACAACCGTTTATTATTACAAAACTAAATACAACATGGCTGTAGAGAGTTATTAAAAATGTTAGAATGCCAAATGGAACACTATGTTGTGATGTTTTAGAACTAAGTCCAGCTGTTGTAAAGCTGTATAGTAAGAAGATCAGAATTTCTGGGAACAAACACCGTCAAACACTGATGGTGAACGGAGGTCGGCTATTCGACAACAGTTCATTCTTGTTATCATGTTCAATACACCCTAAGTCCATTTCACACCAGACTTCTCCTTCAAGACTTCTCCTTTCAAGAGGTGTTACAACTTGAAAGTTATACATTAACAAACTATTTAAACTTCAATTTATGTGTACATTTTATCAATGTAATGATGTGGGCACACACTAATATTTAATGGATGTCAATTTAAAGGAGAAATTCAGTGTGAAGTAGTCCTGTTGCTTGAGGTCACCAAGTACTGTCAGTAGGAAAAAGAACGAGAAAATCTGATCAATCTGATCTAAATAGCAAATCGACAGCTAACGCTAACTGAATAGCAACTCACCTTCAGCTTGATTTCACTATGCCCCACTGAGTTAACGTTAGTTATCGGTTCACTTGTTCTTTTTCCTACAGACAGCATTCTTTGACCTCAAACAATAGGCTATTGATTGATTCACATCGGATTTCTCCTTTAACTTTTACTTATACACTTATTGATACTGAAATTCATGATCCATGAGTTATTAGTGATTAGTTAGTATATTGCAGGAGTTCATCTGAAGTGAGGACTTTCTGTGCTTTATAAAACAGTTGTGTTTATATAACAACTGCGTTGTTAAAGTTACCTCTATTTATGTATTCTTTTATTAATGGCTAACATGCCAACATCGCACCTGGCTCCAGAACAACAATGACGAATGCTTCTTATTTCTTAACTGATATATGCTGTAGCATCATATTGCAGTGACTTGCAAACGCACATTGCGAGCATGCATCCATGACGTCGGAATGTGTGTAAGAACAACCTACACATTACTCACAATGGGATCATCTCTTGGAATCTCAGTATTCTGATCACAAGTTAAGTCTGCAAATTACAAAAGGTGATGATGCATTGGAAAAACCTTTGAGCAATGCTACTGGGTGACCACATAAGTCCCCCACATCTGTTATTTATGCCTACTGATAATTAGCCTAAATTAATTGCTGCCCAAAGTCTGCCCAATGAGGCTGTGGCAGAATCACAAGAGGAAGAAGCAGCAATAATGATTTTTCCAAAAAGTTGTATTCTATTGTCTCTTGCATTTATTGCTTAAATGAAATTAAACAGTGGATGTCTAATAGCTTTGTAAAGCTAAATGAATCAAAGACAATTTTTTGTCTTTTGTTCTCATGAGGTTGTGAATAGCGCAATTAACTATTTGATGCTAATCTATGCTAAATCTGTGATAAAATTGCATTTTATTTGACCCTAAATTTAAGTTTGAAAAGCAGATAAATGTTTTTTTTTAAGGATTTTGAGACCTCTTGACCATGCTCGTTATCATGTGTGGCCTGTGGGTTTGCGGGTG
Organism: Tenualosa thibaudeaui; assembly: GCA_027481765.1. Taxonomy (NCBI): domain Eukaryota; kingdom Metazoa; phylum Chordata; class Actinopteri; order Clupeiformes; family Clupeidae; genus Tenualosa; species Tenualosa thibaudeaui. The sequence goes on from JAIFZK010000008.1 coordinate 7,328,663, forward strand.
TTTTTGTTGTCTGTCTCACTCTCTCTGTCATCGCGTCTTTGTTTTCTGATGGTGCCTTGCCATCTTATGGGGGCGGGGTAGGTTGGGATTGACAGCAGGCAGATGTATAGACACCTGGGGTCCTCATGCCAGGAGCGATTTCCTGCAGCTGGCTGCTAGCGTGTTGGAGTGCAGCAGGGTTTTTGTGGTGCTATTTGTTGCATGAGTTTGCAGCGATTCAGGGTGTACGTGTGCTTCTAGAGCACCCGGCTTGAGGAGAGGAGCGTTTAGTGACTGCCATGAAAGCGCAACCTCGCCAGTTTATACGTTGGAAGTTAAGATTCCTCACTTGCCGTAACCCACAAAGTTACGTGAGAAGATGAAAGTCACCTTCAGTTATCATGGACTGGTCCCCTCCACAGACCTTCTTGATTTGATGCGCAATGCTGAGGCATCTACGGAAGTTGAAAATGGTAAGGCTTTGAATGTGGAGAAGCATGTTGCTAAATATATTGAGGATGGTGGAAAATTATGGCACAATGATAACCTGATACTTGTTTGCCTTTAGGCTGGGACAGTGACATGTCTGCCATCATACTGCTGCTACATCTGCTTCCGCCATCCACACAGGGACGAAAGAGGCCAGGGAAGATATCAGCATCTCATGCAGTAGATAACCTCATCAAATTCCAAAAGGTACACTAGACTAATATTTGATCATCCCTCCCACCACCCTTCCACCCCCTGTCAACAACACTTCACACCCCAAACATCACACCACCCCTGCCAACAACACCACATACCCTCAAACATCACACCAATACCCCCCACCAACACCACACTCCCTCAAACATCACTCTACTATCCAGCCCACAGACACACCCTAAACCCCCCCCCCCCCCACATTAACCACATCTTCAAACATCACTCTTCTACCCTTACACTTTCAAACATCATTCTACCACACACCCCAGTCACCCTCACTCCTCTACCACCACACAAACACCACACCACACCCTCACTGCACTACCTCATGCCAACACCACTCCACACCACATCAAACATCAGTACCCAGCACATCATTTTATCTCTCTCATTTCTGTGTTATTACCCAACTTTCTAAAACACACACACACACCAACGTTATACACCACATACTACTACAAGCACCTATCCCACACACGGCACTCTTCCCTTTGAACCTTTCTTTCTTCTAGAGAACCTTACAGTTTTGCACAAGTAATTCTACGCATGTGACATACAATTCTTGAACAATTCTTGAATTGTTTAAAGTTTGGAGTGATATTGATATTTTTCTAATAAATAGTGTTGTTGAATGTGTTTTGTTATAGACGGGAACAAGCGTGCAGCGGCATCTAGACAACATCACTCAAAGCAGTTAGCCCTACCTCCTTGCTCAGGGACCCACAAAAAGCAGCGTTCACTCCTTCTTCATTGCCATCGACAAGCATGCACTTCCTTGCCAAGCCACTACCTCAGTTGGAGCCCTGGATGAACTCTTCAAGGCCCACTATGTCTTTGGTACATCTTACAGTCCTGCTTTGAACAACTTTTTCACTTTTCTGCAAACTTCCAAATGTTAGTGATTTAAAACTCAGAGATATTTGTGATGGCTCTTTCTTCAACGCTCATCCTCTATTTTCATCAGAGAGACGCACTATACAGATCCAAATGTTTTATGATGACTGAGATTGCTAACCCCTTGGTGTCCAAGAGGGGAGTTCATAAAATGTGTGGAATCTATTTTACTTTGAGGAATTTTACGCTACAGTTTTAGTGCAATTTTAGATCCTATCATCCGTGATCTCAAACAGTTAGAGAGTGATGGCATTGATATACCATTGTATGGTGGTTGTGTTCGTGGCAGTGTTATACAGGTCACTGGAGATAATTTAGGTCTACGAAGGTAAACGTAATTTTTTCAAGAAACAGCTGAAGTCCTTTAAAAATGTCACAAAAACATTGGCCAAAAAGCACCAAAATCATATGGCACACAAGTGGCGATCCTCAGCAACCTTTATTCGCTTGGACATTGGTCCAGGAAAAAGTGTGTCTTTAAATATGATTAAAGGTGGTTCAGTGATTGCTATGCAAATGAAAATGGAAACTACTCTATGTAGTGAAAGCATTTTACTCTCATAGTGTAAACAGATCACAGTGTTAAATGTTTTTACACATTTTATTGTTAATTTTCACACAAAATAGTGTAATATTAACTCTGGAAAATCTTACACTGGCCATAGAGTAAATTTTACACTAATTTTGAGTGGGACCAAATGTTATCTGACAGTTTTAAATTCAACTCTAAGAGTAAAATTGACACTATGTTTTTTACTGTGTACATAGTTCAACCAGTTTGTCTGGTTGAGAGTTTCAGTGCAAGGTATTGCTGTAGGTTTTGTTTAGCCTAAAAAGAGGACTTCCAAACTGAATTTTTCGAAGAGGCTCCCAAAATAGTGTTGCATACCAAAGAGGCTCACAGTGCTCACTGCCAAGAAATGGCAAATAAGCCTTCTCTTCCTTAAGTATTTGGTGTGAAGAGATCATGCTTATTAAATTCACTTACATATTTTCACACAACTGAGAACTACTCGGTTGATGTGATGCATGATCTTTTAGAAGGTGTTGCACAATTTGAATTAAAGCAGCTGTTTTTATATTTGAAAGATCACATTACAACGCATTAACTGAATTCAAGAATATTAAGTTTTGATTATGGTTTCACAGAGAAATGCAATAGGCCAGTGGCTGTGAATTTAAGTGCAGAGTCTAATGATTTGGGGCTAAAAGCAATTCAGTCATGGTGCTTGCTGAGGAATGTTCCCCTTATATTTGGAGATTTGGTAGCCTCTACAAACCAAAACTGGGCCCTGCTTATTTTGTTATTACAGATAGTTAACATTGTATTCTCCCACATTATCTTAAGGCCTCTGTGTTTATTTGAAACATTTGATTGTTGAACATCACAAACTGTTTAAGGAGGTATATCCTCAGAAAAAAAACTTTTACCAAAACACCATTTCCTGATACATTATCCTCGCTGCATTCAGAAAATAGGACCTGTACTCCATAGCTGGTGCATGCGATACGAAGGTAAACATAATTTTTTCAAGAAACAGCTGAAGTCCTTTAAAAATGTCACAAAAACATTGGCCAAAAAGCACCAAAATCATATGGCACACAAGTGGCGATCCTCAGCAACCTTTATTCGCTTGGACATTGGTCCAGGAAAAAGTGTGTCTTTAAATATGATTAAAGGTGGTTCAGTGATTGCTATGCAAATGAAAATGGAAACTACTCTATGTAGTGAAAGCATTTTACTCTCATAGTGTAAACAGATCACAGTGTTAAATGTTTTTACACATTTCATTGTTAATTTTCACGCAAAATAGAGTAAAATTAACACTGGCCATAGAGTAAAGTTTACACTAATTTTGAGTGGGACCAAATGTTATCTGACAGAGATAATTCAACTCTTTAAGAGTAAAATTGACACTGTTTTTTACTGTGTAGGTAAAATCCAATACAAATAAATCCCACTGTCAGGCACAGACGGGGCAGAGGCAGAATTAAACCAAGGAGTATTTATTGAACACAAACCAAACGGGGATTAACAAAAGTCACGTCCGCTACTATAATGGAGGAGAACAGAAAACTACAACTCTCAGAGGTAAAGTTAACTAACACACAGGAGATCTAGAAAGCAAGCACAACAGCACTGACTGGAAAACAAGGAGACAATAATACCGACTGGGAAGTCTTGGGACACGGGGCGAACAGCACAGGAGATCGCGGGAGACGGAGGAAACAAGACTGATTCGGGGATAATCCACGGTAACATTGACGAGGCCAGACACCAGGTGAAGCAGGGGGAGGCTTATGTAGAGTGGAGACCAGGTGACACCAATTAATATGATCGTGCGTGGGGAAGTGATTGCGATCTGGGAGAGAGATTGAGAGTCTGTGGAGTTGAGTGAGGGGGCGTGGCTGTGACCAGATCTGATGCAGACCTGACATCACCCCCACCTTCAGGGGCCGCTCCTGGGGTATGACGGCCCGGGCGCCGGGTACGCCACCTGGGACGACCCCGACCACGGGGAGCGGGACGGTCCGGATGTTCCGTGTGGAACGCTGTGAGCAGGTTGGGATCCAAGATGTCTTCCCTAGGGACCCATGAGCGCTCCTCCGGACCGTACCCCTCCCAATCTACCAAGTACTCCAGGCGGCCCCTCCGCGTACGTGTTGACGTAAGGAGTTTTGTGCGTACTTGGCCCAGGGGAGGTATTGACTCCAGCTTGTTTGGTGTTGGGAACAAAAGGTGCGGAGGAATCGTCCGAAGAGGTAGGCCAGGTTCCTGTGGTCGGTGAGTACTCGGAAGGGGTGTTGGGCCCCCTCTAGCCAGTGGCGCCATTCCTTTAGGGCTAGCTTGACGGCGAGCAGCTCACGATTGCCGATGTCGTAGTTCTGCTCTGCCGGAGAGAACTTACGGGAGAAGAAGGATGGAGTCTGGCAGGGGATCTGCTTTCCTGTGAGAGGACCGCCCCGGCCCCGGTGGTGGAAGCGTCCACCTCCACAATGAAGGGTTTGTTTGGGTCCGGGAGTGTGAGGAGAGGGGCTGAGGCAAAGGTGGCTTTGAGGTCCAGGATAGCCTGCGCGGCTTCAGGTGGCCACTGGAGGGATTTCGCCCGAAGCAGGTCGGTGAGCGGGGAGACGAGCTGACTATAGTTACGTATAAACTGGCGCCCAGGAACCGCTGCAGCTCCTTCACCAACGTGGGGGGAGCAGGGCTTCCTGGATATACTCCTCCATTGCCTTCTGTTCGGGCAGGGACAGCGGGTAGATTTTCCCCCTAGGCACCGGTTCTCCCGGCAGCAGGTCAATGGCACAATCCCAGGGTCGGTGTGGGGGTAGCTGTGCTGCACGAGTGGGACAGAACACCTCCGCGAAGTGACTAATCGTGGGGAATGGCCGTGCTACGTGCTGAGTGTGGGCTTTCTACCGAGGTGGTTCCCACGACCAGAGGGGAGTGACCGTGACGGGACCTAGGGAGGGGACAAACATTTAGTAAAGCAGGCGTCGCCCCATTTCTGAATTTCCCCGGTGGCCCAGTCCACCACTGGGGCATGTTGAACCAGCCATGGGCGACCCAGTATTACATCGACGGTGGCCTCCTCGAGGACCAAAAGGTCGATACTCTCCTTATGGTAGACTCCAACCTGGAGTGTGAGGGGGCCCACGGCATGCTGGATGATCCGGCGGGTCATGGGTCGGCCCACAATGGAATGCACGACGTAGGGGCGAGGGCAGTCCCGACGCTGGAACTTCAGACGTCGGTAGACCAACCCGGCTAGGAAGTTCCCGGCGGAGCCCGAGCTGTGAAGGAGACCCCTGCAGCTGTGAGGGTTATGGTTAGCAATAATGGTGATGAAACAGATGGCTGCAGACTGACTTCACTCACCTGGACGCGAGGCGGACGAACAGGGCATGCTCGAATGTGATGGCCCGAAGCTCCACAATATAGACACAGCCCTTGTTCAAACCGCTCCAAACCGTTCAATCCGCTGGAATACTTCCTGGAAGTGTTTGATGAAGGCATCTACCGACTGGACGGTAGGTCCCACTTGCTGCCATACACTCTCAACCCATTGGAGGGCCCGGCCGTCCAGGCGCGAGATGATGTACGCCACCTTGCCACATTCGGTGGGGAAACGGCGCGGGTCCATCTCTAGGGCGAGAGTGCACTGCAGCAGGAAGCCGCTGCACGCTTCCAGGTCTCCGTAGTAGGTAGGAGGGTCAGGAGTCGTCGCTAACACACTGACCTGTGGTGTGTTAGCAACAGATTTTGATGGAGCTCGTCGACTAGCGCTCGAATCGGGTCGGGGGCTTCGGCCTCCATACTTAGTTAAAGGTCTGGCCTTCTGTCAGGCACAGACGGGGCAGAGGCAGAATTAAACCAAGGAGTATTTATTGAACACAAACGAAACGGGGATTAACAAAAGTCACGTCTGCTACTATAACGGAGGAGAACAGAAAACTACAACTCTCAGAGGTAAAGTTAACTAACACACAGGAGATCTAGAAAGCAAGCACAACAGCACTGACTGGAAAACAAGGAGACACTGAGTATTACAATACCGACTGGGAAGTCTAGGCACGCGGGGCCAACAGCACAGGAGAACACGGGAGATCGCGGGAGACAGAGGAAACAAGACTGACTCGGGGATAATCCACGGTAACATTGACGAGGCCAGACACCAGGTGAAGCAGGGGGAGGCTTAAGTAGAGTGGAGACCAGGTGACACCAATTAATACTCAGGGGAAGGTGATCGTGCACGGGGAAGTGATTGCGATCTGGGAGAGAGATTGAGAGTCTGTGGAGTTGAGTGAGGGGGCGTGGCCGTGACCAGATCTGACACCCCCGCTTCCTCCTTCCAGGTGAACTCGCACCCCGGAAACGTAACAGTCTCGTAGACTCGTAACAAACATTTACTCACGCTTCAGCACAGGAGAACACGGGAGATCGCGGGAGACGGAGGAAACAAGACTGATTCGGGGATAATCCACGGTAACATTGACAGGCCAGACACCAGGTGAAGCAGGGGGAGGCTTATGTAGAGTGGAGACCAGGTGACACCAATTAATATGATCGTGCATGGGGAAGTGATTGCGATCTGGGAGAGAGATTGAGAGTCTGTGGAGTTGAGTGAGGGGGCCGCTCCTGGGGTATGACGGCCCGGGCGCCGGGTACGCCACCTGGGACGACCCCGACCACGGGGAGCGGGACCACAGGGGAGTGAGAAACGCAGTTTAGATTCCTTTGTATGTCTTGTGCATGTGAAGAATTGACAATAAATTCATACCAGACCACCATATTATTGTGTACTTATATTGAGTACATATGAAACGGTAGGATTTTCTGTATTCAGCTTTACCTGTTTCAGGTATTCATTTAGGTGGTGTGGTTTATTCAGGTTACATAAACAATACAACCTATGTACATAATATTATTCTTGCTCATGTCCTGTCAGTTTTTAGCAAAACAGTAACAGTTTTATTCATATCAGTAGCATGCCTGCGCTCACCTTTCCTGTCCTCTATCTCCTCCCAAGTGTATCCACAGTTGTCTGCAGTGCCACAACGTATTGGGGGAGCATTGGCGAATCCTGTAAAAATCATGAATTATTGCAAACTTATGTTGCAAACTGTACCTAGGTCTACCTAGCCATAATCACTGTAATGCACTGATGTGTGGTGTCGTGCCCCCTGTTGACAGACAAAAAAAGATTTCCGACAGTGATTCCTGGGCCACTGAAACACCAGGTCCCTTGAACCTTGGTTGACATAGAGCCCCCAACACAAGTGGGTCGGACAAAGTTTTTGTGGAATAACTTGAGAGCCTTAGCCAATGAAATTTGATTGGTACCCAGGTCTCAAGGAGCTTCTTGATGTGTGGTGTAGCGCCACCTGTTGCAGACCAAAAAATGTAACCTTAAGACCTACATTTCACCCAAATTACGTTGGCTCAGGTGGAATAATTCTCCAAAAACTGTCAGACCACCCCGTGTTCTGGGCTCCCAAGGACGAAAAGCTACTACTCATCAAAACTGAAGTGGATCAACATGCCCAGTGAGTTTCACAATGCTCAGGGAGGAACCACCAAATATCACAGGAGGAAGTCATCTTTATCAGACAACAAATATGCAAATAGCTTCATATTTTCATAGCCTTTTTTTGCATTTGCACTGCAAATTGCACTTTATTGTAGGTAGGCTAAACCATATTAATATCCAAAATAGGCTGCTGGCAATTTATGTACACTGCAAGGTTTTCCTCCAAAACTACAGTTTTGCACTTGAAAAATGCTATTTTAAAACTTTAAAAGTCATATCTTCAAGTCATATCGGTTGTACAGGGAAATGCACAAAGATTAGGAGTGTCCTCACTTTTGACCATTTGTCCTCACTTTTAGACACAAGTCCCCCTTTTCTTAGTGGTGGCCTACAGTGTTGCCACAAATTTTTTTCAACACAGAGCAAATGAAAAAATCTGAGCAGCATGCTTCGGCATTATGAGTGGCCTTTTGAATAATGATATGGCTGATATTAATTTATTCAGCTGTTTGGTATTTGTTTGGGAATTGACAAACTTAGGCAGGCCTCATGTTTGCAAATACCCTCCATTGTGAACAACAGGGCACCATTGAGTTCCCTGCTCATTCTTAAGCTTAAAAGTTTAATCAAAAGACTGAAAAACTAATCTGTGATATGAAAAAATACAATGTTTGGGGCAGGCATGGGGAAAAAGAATGGGGTTATTTGCTATCACATCACCAACATAAAGTCCTCTGGCCTTGGAATGTAAGGTGAATAAAATTAATTATTTCAAGAGAAGAGTTCTCACAATTCTGTGTTGATAGCTTGTTAACATGAACAGACATCACAGACTGACTGACTTGTAGGCTAGCAAATGCCAAGTATAGGCCAAATGACAGATTTTCTTCCGCTGACATTGAAATTATTCACGGATGGATGTGTTTTTAGCTCATTGGTTAATCCAGGCAACTTTGGAGCAGTGTGCATTGTCAGCACACGTGTCTAATGTGAGCCTAATGCATGCGGCTTCCTTACCTGAACTTCGTGTTCATTATTTCTCAAATTGAATGTAAATACTTTGGAGACTTTGTATAAAGCTGTAATTACAACTAAAGTTGTCCTTCAAATAGAGAATAATTTATGGCTGGTGGTTGGTTAAAAAATTATTAAATAAATAAAGATTTAACAGATCATATATGCACTTAACATTTCTTACACACCTTAAGCCTATATGCTTTAGACTTCTTAACAGACTGAAGTTTAACATTTGAGTGTCTTTTAAATTTAACATGAAAGCAGGCTTTAAAAACCCAACTGGAAAACATTAATGCAGACGGATGCTGTATGGGCATGTGATATGGTAAAGTATAGCAAAATAAGTTCTTAACAGATGCAGCCTAAAACATTTTGATATCTTGGCCAGCTATGTATCTAGGCCAAATCGTGGCTGGCTGCACAGTGTTGTTGGCAGAATGACTTTTCTTTTAATAGTCATATTTTGGTTTCTGCAGGAAACAATTCCAAACCAGGCCAATTTTTATAGGAAATAAAACTCAAAACAGTCACAGGCCTAATTTAGCCTATAAAGAAAAGGATATATAATAGCTTAATGGTTTGTTTAATTTAACATTTTGTTATTATGCTCTGTATCTATTCTTTTATTAATTTTATTTGATATAGTTTATTTGTATGATCTTTAACATTAACTTAACAATTAACTTTAGCATAATTTACATTTTATACACAATTATGATGTTTTTGAGTAATGCGGCAATCTCATAATACAAAATGTCAAGAATGCAGAAATTATGCACTGGATAACAAACCAAGCTGTGAATTTACCTTGATTGTAAGTCAGAGCTGTCAGACCAAGCAGTTCAAGGAAGCAAAGAGGAAAAAAAACTCTCATCCTATCTGTAAAGAAAATGAGGAGAGATGAGTGAGCTCAACCGTTCCCAACAAGTGAAATAAACTTACGATATCAACATAGCCAGTAGTGCTCAAACCGGTTTGTGTAATGAACGAAACAGGCAGGCTGTGGTAGCGTAGTGGTTAAGAAAGCTGGCTACAGTGCCCTGAAAAGTTGTGGGTTTGAATCCCAGCTGCCGCCGTTGTGCCCTTGAGCAAGGCACTTAAAGTAGATTGTCTCAGACAGCCTATTTACAGCGGAAAGTCTGATACTGTTCTGATATGTGTTATTGGTGCTCCTGTCATGTTTTATTGGCAACACCACCCACAAGGAGGCCTGCAATGTCAGATAGAAACTACAATGTACAAAGACTTTTTAAGTCTTAAATGTTAAGGAATACTGTGAAATTCACACAATAAAAGTAGGCCTGTAACGTTCGCTAAGACTCAAACAGAAACCCAAATGCAGATCAACACGATTTAATAAATGAAGAGCAGGGAACTTAACAAAAGCAGTACGCGGGAAAGAAACTCAGGAGGTCTTGGTAATTTCACGAGGGGTAGAAAACAGTACAAAAACAGCACGCAGTGGGGGGAAAGCTCAGGAGATCTTGGTAAAGCAAAAACACACAAGTAATCCAACAAAGGGTTTCCAGAAACAGGTATCAAAAAGGGAGGGGTTATCCAAACTTCTTCAAAAGGTGCAGAAAGAAACTCAAAAGAATTCCACAAGGCAGACACGAGAAAAGAGAGCAGGCAAAAACACGGAAAACAGAACTCACGGGTAGGTGAGCAGACTAGAAACAGACTTACAACAGGCGGGGAACAAGGTCAGATGAGCAGACAAGGGGCAGAGGAAAGACTGGGGTATAAATAGGGAAGGGAGCAGTCTAATAAACAAGGGACAGGTGAAGCTCATTACAGAAAAACAGAATCATGAAACACAGGTGTGGAGCAGGGGAGGAGAAAGGGGCAGGGCAGGCAACAGAACAGAAGCACATGGGGAATGAAAACAAAACACAGAGGTTGCAGTTCATAGATAGTCCAGTGGGGGGGCCAAGGTCTCAGGAGGGGAATCGTGTGGTAGTCCAGTGGGGAAGCCAAGGTATCAGGAAGCAGAATCATGACAAGGCCTAATTTCATTCAAATATATATATTTTTTTATTGGAACAAAAGAAATTCTGGAATTCTGGAAAAACTACATTCTCACCAATCAATGCGATTATCATTTTTGTAGAGTTATGTTAGACTGGGGCTAATGCATAGGCCATCCCTCAACTAAGGTGAAATTTAGCTGGTGATTTAGCTGGCCACTTCATCACCTCAATCCTTGCTGTCTGGAATTATGATGTTGCTCACTTGCATACTAGGCTACTTGTTTATTTTGGGTCATTTTCTTGTGGAAAACTTCTGGGAGTAGTGTATGTGATATAAAATGATATGATATAAAACATATCTTCATGATTTCTGCACCACTGTTCTTTACTGTCTTCAAATTGTACTGGTTTTAATTTGGTAAGAAGAGCTTGTGTAATTACTGGGAGGTTAAAACCCAAAAATCAAAGGCAGTTCATGTAATATCCCAAAGAATCATATCCTGGTGATCAATAAAAAAATAACTGTCCAACTTGAAGCACAGCAAGGGGTGGATGCCACTGAAAAAAAACAATTACCAGAGCCATAGGTTTGATGGCAGTGATCATGGAGTTCTGCATGTTCTGCAGCATTTTATAAAGGTGTATTTTTGGGAGATTATTCCCCTGCATCATTTCAATACTCATTATTTTGGCATATTGACTTTTTAGGTGGACCCTGGAACCTTTAAACTTAAAATCCATATAGCCTTGAGGCGACTTCACTTGTTTAAAATATATTGCAGTGTTCCTCTGACTTTCCAACACAAATAGCCTATACTTGCTGGTGAAATGCGTTATTTTACATATCACACAATTTCATGTGTTTATTGTATATGTCAGAATTCAGGCATGTAAAAGGCCAGTCAAGTTCAGCAGTGGGAGAGGGGAGAGAAGAAACAAGGATTTCTGTAACTGACTGTAGCAATCAATTGTAAATAACCACTGCTTTCGGACCGACCAAACGTAAATGAGTGACGCGTCGTATTTATAACTCTGCTGTCGTCTTGATGTTCAATGACGGTATGCATATCACTTTAATATAACCCTGCTACATGAAGTGCTAGTAATATCGAAGTAAACATGTTCAGTTCTTGGTTTGTTTCTAAATCTAACGTTTTGTTAAGGAGTTGGGCTTAAAAAAAATAAATTACAGGTTGAACAGCCGCAATGCATGCCGGTTGTTATGCAAATCGTTATAAATCGCTACCCTAGTGCAAGAAAAGCTCTGTAGTAGCATTACGTGTGTAACCTACGATTCAATTTGCATTTGTTGTAGGCCTATGGTGCTTGAAATAGCATCAGTCAAGACTAACACCTTTCGTCCCGACTTAATTCTTGACATTTTATCCCAAATGCGTGTCATGTGTAACATCGCAATCGTCTACACAAAGAGTGTTTAGAACCGTCTCTGAAGGATTCGTGAATTAGTTTCACTTTTGTCCTGCAGGGGGCGATAAAGCATCAGAAACGGCCCAGACAAACTTGTGGTGGATTTGATGAATGGGCAGCGTGTTTTACACAAATCTCCGCTGAAAAAGTCCAATCGGTCGTCCATCTATACATTAAACGAACATAGTTTGACACAGTAACGAGAGCTAAATTCAGTACCGCCATCATTTTTTTAATAAGCATTTAAAAAATCAGAAACTTCTATTGAAATAATTCAGCGCATTTTGTGCATGAAATTAATTAGAACCTTAGGGAGATCAATTCATAAATGTTATAAGCCTACTCACTTCCCACTGAGACCTACAGACAGCCGCCACGCAGGATTTGAAGCATATTGATTATTTTCCCCTTACAACGCTAGCCTATGGATAGGCCTCATTCATTCTCCATGTGAAGGCTTATACAGACTAGGCCTACAACTCTTACCAATCTTCAGTGAAAGCATGTGGATCCTTTGATTTTCTTCCACACCTTCCGTTATGCAACGCTCGTCTCTGTCCAAATTAGGCTACCTCTTGACTTTTTTCGTAACTGCACAAGTCTCGCCATCATTGTTGCACTAGGGTCATGTGTACGCTATGTTGAACAACTGTGTGACGAAACATTAATAAGCTACATAATCAATAAAACGAATGCTACAACTGACACTTGAAGGTGGCAAAATAGCCTATCAGTAGGAAAGGTGTCATCTTTTTCATTTTTACTTTGTGGTTCAAAGTTAATGCATGGTCTACTAGGCTAAGCACGGGCATAAAGTGCTATCTGTTCTTGACTTAATTAAAACTGTAGCTTAAACAGCTGTCCTGTCCTGAGTAAAATGGACACACGAACGGATCACCTTCTGATTACCCAAGCCTACGACTGGATCATGTGGTTTGGGGCAGTTGCTGTCGCATCGGTGATTCGCATCGGTGATTCCGGTGCCTAGTCGTAAGGTGCTGTGTCACACGAGTGGCTTGTATACGTCTGTGCAATTGCGGCACGGCACTCACAAAACGAACAGCATCACTGCCGTGGGAACTATTTCTGTAACTAAGCGCGCGCTTGAGAGCGAGTGAACGAGACGATACTTACGGTGGCCAGTGTATTTGTCTTGCTCTTTCTCGGGATGTAAACAATCAGTATTTAGGAACTACTTTGAAAGAGAATAAGATTATTTTGTAGCTTGCATAACTGACGGAATTGACCTACTCGTGCAGTTCCAACATGAATCCTCCGTGCGCAAGATGTGGAAAAATTGTCTATCCGACCGAGAAAGTGAATTGCCTTGATAAGGTGAGTTTTCTCCATCTTTTTTTCTCAACCTCAACTTGCAAAATTGCTCTGGTCTTTCGCAGTAGTAAGCATTCTTTTCGGAGACTTCAGCAAATCCTTTAGTCAGGAGCGATAGTGGCAGTGGGAAGTGTTGAGTGGTTTGGAGGCAACAATTACTAGATGGTGACTTTATCAAGCAGAATAACACTTTTCTGAAATACCCGTGCTGCAGAAATAAAGACCATAGGTCAGAAGGCACAAATTAAATACAAAAACTATTGGCAGTTTCTGGTGTGGTGTGAATGAAAAGCGAATCCTAGCATGTTTCCTTGTGGAGTTGTAGGTTACTAACCACTGGGATCCTACTATGTTTAATGTTTTAATTCGATTTGTACATTAGTGGGTGTTGTCCTCAGATGACCAGTCTGTAAAAGCCTGAAGAAATCAAGCATGAAGAAATCTTATATTAGGCTGCGCGTTATTTATGTCGTTGTTTATGTGATTTTGTAGCTTAACAAGACACATACTTTTCACAGTGAGCGCCAGAGTTTCTGCGATAGTAATGTAGCCTAACCTATGTAAGGAAGAGGAATACCAAGTCGCAGTCAGGGGTATACCGCGCCTACCATGTTACTACTACTAGTTGTAGTAATCTATAGCCATCAGTTATTTACATTTGATACAAATAGGGCTTCTAAAGGCCTAATGGATGTAGGGCACCTTCCTCAAAAACCTATAGGCTTATCAACATTACAATAATATTATCAATATTATATGGGTGTGTATGTCTATCCCAGAATATTGTCCTCCAGTACTTATCAGTTTGGCCTGGCATGTCATTTTCCATTGACTTACATGATCTGGCAGTGATTTTGGTATGTGGTCAGGTGCATGCTTAATTCAAGATGACACCCCCGCCATGCATAGTGCCCAGGCGCCTTGGATTCCTAACATCACATCACATGTATTTGAAATTTTGGAGTTTTGAATTTGTCCCTCATGTAACTGCAATATTGTTGTTTTTTTCTGCTCATAATTTCTTCTATAGAACTGGCACAAAGGATGTTTTCACTGTGAGGTTTGCAAAATGACCCTCAACATGAAGAACTACAAAGGCTATGACAAAAAGCCTTACTGTAATGCGTAAGTACCAGCTTTTCTGTCCCATTGCCAGCTGTGGGTCTATTGTGACGGCATCTGCAGCTGCTGCGATTGCAGTGTCTTTTGGTTTGTGGGTCCTCTCTCAAATCAAAGAAGAAGGGAGTGGAACTTTTGCACACACACACACACACACACATTTAAAAATGCAAGCTATCCCATTGAAAAAGCATAACAAGTCTATTTTGAGTCCATTTGCATGGAAGCAGAGTTCAAGAGCTTTCATTTGGCTTCTGTTGCCCCGGTTTGGAGGAAAAACAGCCCTAGACTTATGACACAGGCCACAGTATGTGTGTGTCTGTGTGTGTGTGTGTGTGTATTGCATTATCCCATAGAAACACACACTCACATTCACACATACACACATGCGCAAACTCACACAGAAATATTGGAAACACTGGTTTTATCCCCCTATTGTCCGATTGATTTGCCCATAGGGTCAAATTCACCTGCTGTCTGTGAGTAACCTTTCTGGTTATTCTCTTTAAATCTATGGGTGGAGTGCAAACTGTCTGACCTTTTTGGGCAGTAGAGAAATAAACATTTAGTGGATGGTAACCTTTAATAGAGAATCAGCCATTGTTTCACCTTCATTTCTCCCTCAACTTATTACATCAGGACCTTAGGAGCTCAATCCACAATTAAGTTATGTAATGCACAATGCAATGACATTCAGGAACTTCATATATGGATCAATCATCCATGAAGGCAATACAAGTTTTTTTATGGTGTTCATATAGTTCAGAGAGGCAAAATGTACATAGTTTCCTCTTTTTCCTGTTTTGGGGTAGAAGTTCTTTGAAGCTTTTTCAAAGTCTCACCCCAGGTGCAGTCTAGCCTAGGTTAGGCTTTCTTCACCTCCTCCTCCTCCTCTTCTTCATGGGCTCTAAAACTGGTCCGCCTTCCTCACTTCCACTAATCCCTACAAGATGAAAGGGGGACATAAGCACAGGATTAGAAGGCACATTACCAGAACCAGTGCCACAGTTCATGCTTTTCAAAATCACTGACCATTCAGGATTTAGATTAGATGTAGTTTGTGCCACTCACCCACTTTCTTTACAATGCCAGGTCCAGTGGTGGAATGTGGAACTGGTGTGTGTGTGTGTGTGTGTCTCATCAGAGTTCACAGATGACCCCAGGCCTTAGTTAAGCCCTAGTTTCCCTGAACCTCTGTGAGACTTGCACTGAACTCTCTAATGTCCTGGTCTCTGTGTGTGTGTGTGCGCGTGCATGCGTGTGCACGTGAAGAAACACTTCATTTGCACAAAGGTGACAGACAGTCCACTACCCAGAATGTTACATATGTCGCAAAACTTTTATATGTAAATTACGTTACACTGTTTATGATCTATCAGAGTTTCTGTTTGGATGCCACCATGCATATTTTAGAACAATTACATAAGCTGTTTCAATTATTCAACTCAATACTCATGCTGAAAAAATATGTCAAATGATGATTTCTTTCCACTTGCTTCATGTAATAAATAAATAAATGATATTTGGCTTCAAGAGGGCATCTGATGTTGGTGATCTAATCTGTCCATATTAGAACCAGTGTTTCATCTACATTATGAATGTATGTTGGATGATCATGCCTAAAAAAAAGGCCTCATGTTCTATGTATACAGGGCTCAATTTGCATGCTCTCTCTATCCTTTTGAGAGTCATTTGCCATGCAGACGGAGACTGAGAGAATTATGTAATGACTAATCTGAAAGAGAAGAGTGCCAGGGAGACATGGAATAGCATTCAGAGTTCCTGTCAGCAGAGCTACTGTTTCAGCTTTAGGTGGAGAGAGCGGGGAAGACAATCCATCCTGCTACAGTTTAACAGTGCGGAGGCCTTTCCCCTTCCATTAGTACTTCTTTAATACTTCCTCATTCATTTCATAGAGCAAAGAAGCCAGAGGCATTTGACAAGAGAAGGTTTTAGATAGCTGGTGGTAGCTTGTGCCCACCACAATGCTCTCGCATTTTTGAAAGGAAAACTAAGACACAGCTCATCAATTGGGAGTGTTTGATAAGTTTGAGGTAACTCATTGTGGTAGTGTCTGCCCCTAACTCACGTTCTGCTGTTTACAATGGATCATTTAAACATTTTCATCTTGGAACATGGTGTATTGGAGCAATTGCAGTGACCGAATCTCAGAAGAAGTGATTCCAGTCCTCCACAAATTTGAAATGAAGTTTCGGGTTGTTATAGTCACCAAAGGAAGCAGAGCTGACTCTCTCAAATCACATGCGTCATTTCAAGAGCACCTCTTCATCAGCTTAGAGATTGTATACTCTATACCAAGCCGACAGTCTGAAGTCTGACAGTTAAATAGTTGAGCCATTCATTGGTTGGTGTGCCGCCAATGTAATGTGTGTGTGTTTCTCTGATTGTTTTTTCGGCTTGGTTTGTTTGTGTGTGTGAGTGTGTGTGTGTGTGCGTGTATGTGTGTGCCAGTAAAGTTATGCCAGCAGATATTGTAGATTTTGTCTGAAATTTAGTTCACCTTGGAATTTCCATACTGCAATGCATAGACAGTTATCTCCAACTTGAAGCCAATGGCAGTTTAAGGAGTACACTGTGCATGCTTTCATTTTCTGTGGATCCCATGTTGATTCTGCATCACAGCTGTCGATAAGAGATTTGATTGGTTGTTCAGCTTGTGAATTCCTGGATGTACTTTGAAATATGTAGACCTAATTAGTGTTTCGCTTCTGGATGACTGGGTATGATAATGCAACCTTTTTTTCTCCTGTACCTCTTTGTTCTACAACAAAAAGCGCTAGGACTGATAACATCAGGGTCATTTGCAACTTGCAAATGATGAGACATGTTCTTGATTACAATTTTTTGAATGTTTTGTTTATCTGCCCTTTGGGGAGTTGCCACAAGGCCTAGTTGCCTTGCACCTAAAGGACTGCATGCCTGTAAACACTTGAGAGCTCTAGAGTACACGCTCAGAACACACACCTAGAGAAGCATGAAAAACAATTAGTCTATAGGTGAGGGAATGATTTTAGCTTAGTGGAGTGCGTAAATATAAATTTGACAACAGATGTTTTGGATTCGAAATCAAGATGCTGACTATAAAACAAGAGAAAACTATTTCAGCCAGTGTCACATTTGTTTCGGTTTTGCTTTTGTTTTTGTCAGAATAATGAAATGATTAGTGAGTATTAATGTGGGGGTGTGTATATCATATAATTAATTAACCCCATGCTGCATTGTGTTATTTGCTTCAGCATCCTAATTAGTTCACCAGCTAGCTGAAGTGCTAGCTGTAGTGCTAACGTAGTGCAAACTACATTAAAATGAATGCCTAAGCTGCATGCAAGACTGTGCACATATAGGCTAATTGGCTGTAATCATCAAAAGGCCTTCCAAAGAGGCTTCTTGTTGAGTGAGCTTTGCAATTGAATTACCTCAAGTACATGCAGCTAAGATAATTTTCATCATTGTGGACTATTTGTTGAAAAGGCTGAAGCAGCCAAAACTGTACATTCTGTCTGACAGCCGGATCAATGTGTTATATGCTGTAGGTACTCTGTAGGTACTGAGAGTAGACAAGTTTGTTGAAGGGAATGAAAGTTTTTATTGGCTTGCAGCCAGAGACTTAATAAAAAGATTCAATAGGCTGCAGGTCAGGTTTTGTTGTTCAGTGACGGCTGACTGAGCTAGCTTGTCCTGCTGTTGGATAACAAGACAAAATGAGGTAATGATTGACTTCTAGGGATTACATTTCTATGTCCTGTCTATTCCTTTTCCTATTCTGTTATTGTTTCTTTTCCATATGTATATTTGAAGTGTTTCAACTCAGGATCTTTTACTCCAGTGGTCAGCTTATATCATCTTATCCCACTCTTTCCTATCTTGTCTTTTCCTATAGTCTATCTCTTTCCCTGGATTGACACATTAATCACACACACACACACACACACACAGACACACACACACACACACACACACACACACTGATGCTTCTTTGTCACATCTTGTAAGGGCCAGATCATGTGACAGTAGGAAGAGCACCAGGGTAAATGTATGTGTGTGTGTGTGTGTGTGTGTGTCCATGTGCATGTGTGATTCTGCATCGCAGCTGTTGGTAAAAGGGTTTCTCTGATTGGTTGTTCAGCTTGTGAATTCCTGGATGTACTATGTAGACCTAATTAGTGTTTCACTTCTGGATGACTGGGTATGATAATGCAACTTCTCCTTTTTTTCTCCTGCACTTCTTTGTTCTACAACAAAAAGGGCTAGGACTGACAACGTCAGGGTCATTTGCAACTTGCAAATGATGATTAGAAGTAGAGACATCTATACACCACTGAGCAAGTGGGGTGCGTAAATGGGAAGCAAG
Organism: Tenualosa thibaudeaui; assembly: GCA_027481765.1. Taxonomy (NCBI): domain Eukaryota; kingdom Metazoa; phylum Chordata; class Actinopteri; order Clupeiformes; family Clupeidae; genus Tenualosa; species Tenualosa thibaudeaui. The sequence goes on from JAIFZK010000008.1 coordinate 7,347,511, forward strand.
CCCTGTTTTGTTTTTCTTTCAAATGTTTTGTTTATCTGCACTTTGGGGAGTAGCCACAAGGCCTAGTTGCTGTTTCAACTCAGGATCTTTTATTCCAGTGGTCAAAAAGTGCATTAAAAGGCTGAATGGAAACCCATTTTATATCACCTTCTCCCACTCATCACTCTCTTTTCCTATAGTCTATCTCTTTCCCTTAATTGACACATTAATCACACACACACTGATGGTTCTTTGTCATATCTTATAAGGGCAAGATCATTTAGCAGTAGGAAGAGCCCCAGGGTAAATGCGTGCGTGCGTGTGTGTGTGTGTGTGTGTGTGCGTAATGTATCTCTAGTGGTGAGGGGTCCAGAGTGACGCCCTTAGCAATACTGGGCTTGGATGTGGGACACTTTCCCCCAGGGCCAGAATTAGGCACTGGTGTGTACAGGCAAATGGCCTGGAGAAGCAGAGCATGGTGAATGTACAGAAGAGTGTATCTGACTCTTATGCCTGAGACATAAAGGCTTTTATCTCGAAGAGAACAGAACCTGCTGTTTGCCCCTCACAACACCAGTGGAGCTCAAAGCTCAAAGCTCTGATTCCTTCGTCAAACAATTCTAAAGTTCTGGAGGCTACAGTATGTATGCAAGTCATAAGTATACAGTATGTGACACAATATATATCATATTTTCTTTGTCTGAGGTGGCAGGCTTTAGTCTTGAAAGCAAGGCTTTGCTAAATATCTGTCTGTATGTATTCATTTGAAGGCATTTATGAAGGTAAGTCTATTAACTGTAGAATTAGTGCCCATCAGGCAAAATGTATACGACATATGTCACAAGCATTTTGTTTGTTGAAATGCTCCAGGTGGTGCAGCATTACCTGTACATGTGCATGTGGGTGAGTGGTAGATGAAAAAGGACACACCAACACAGATCAGTGGAGCCTCTCGTGCAGAATGCTTTAGGCACTTGACATGACTCCTACATTCCGTGTAGGCAGTGTGTGTGTGTGTGTGTGTGTGTGTGCGTGTGTGCATGCGTGGCATTTCCATACCACATACTGTGAAGCATAGTCAGTTATCTCAGATCCAAAGCCATTGCCTGTTTAAGGACTATACTCTGTGCTTGTTTGCTTTTGTCAGTGGATTCCAGCCTGACAGTCTAAATGATAGCTTCACACATAGTGGATTCTTGCCGTTGTCAGTTTGTCCAAGATAAGAAATAAAAACAAAGTTGTCCTTTTCTGCTCTTGTTCCCAGAGGTTGCTCTGTGTTTTTTTCCCTCTTTCTCTTCTTCTTTCTTCCTCAAACACACTGAGTTGTAATGTATGGCCTGCAACTAGAGTAAAGCTGTCGGCTTGTTCAGGCCAACAGGCACTTCAGAGGACAAAAGAGTGATTGTTCTCTGGTGGTGCAGATAACCCAGGTGCCAGGCTCAGTTCTTCTGCAGTGTAACTGATACAGTGACAGACAAAGCTAGGGTTCATCTGACTGGTGTTGGCTAGCTTACACAGGTCACTGGATTCCACTAGGTCAAATGCTCTCAATACTTTAGGTGCAGACACTTTGAGGTAAAAGTTAATTGAGGTGCATATTAGGTGTCCTTTCACAAAAAATCTTTTACCTCAGTCGTATTCTTTTCACCTCCAAACTAGAGATGTTTATATTTGCTTTTGTCAGTTTAACTGCACACAATCAGCATAGCAATACAAAGATATGTACACCATTATTTATAATGCTGTAATGCAGCATTGGCTCTTGACATTATGAAAGCTTGTTTTTTTATGTTATATTGTAAGCTGAATGACACATTCCAAAAGGTGATGCATGGATGCTTGCATAAACAATGTTTGAAACTGGAGATACCTAGAACAAGAGGAGACTTTTGGGGACCCAGCTTGAGCAGGCCTTTTGAATTCACATCACAGAAGCCGTGGGTTTCTTCCTTCCTCCTCTGCTTCCCGTGTCATCCTTCTCAGAGGCCGGAGGGACAGGAAGTGAGACTGATCCTTCTGTGCTCTGCCTCTGCCCATGGGCCCCTGTCCACTTTCCTATCAACAAGCCTCTCTCTCTCTCCATCTCTCTCCATCTTCCTCTCCCCTTCTCCCCCTCTCTCCATCTCCCCACCCCTCTCTCTCTTGCTCTGTGTGTGTATGCATGTCTCTGTATGTGTGTATATGTTTTTTTTTTCCTCAGATACCCCCACTCCCCCACCCAAACCCTCCCTGCCACTCCTCCAATCCCGCTTCTTTTCCAGACATCAAAGAACTTTACTCCCCCCCCGCACGCACACACACAAACACGCGCACACACACACACACACACACACACACACACACACACACAGAGGAAATTAACATCCCCAGAATAAGAGCTCAGCTCCCTCAGAGTTGGGAGTGTCTGCTGCCTGCTTATGCCACAATACAATAATGGCTAACAGTGCCTTCCAAATCGGGCCGGAGCACGTTCCACTTGGGAGAATTGAGGCGGTTTTGCACTACGCCGTCCGTCAATAAGATGTTTCAGCCTTCGTCATGACACGTGTTTGAAATGGATGGGGTGGGGAGGGGGTGGGAGTTCTGGTTATATTTAACACTCTGACGTGCCAGGAAGACCTAATGCTTCAGTCAAAGAAAATCTCACTTGTTTGAGGAAACAAGATGCGTACTGTCTTTCTCTTTGTCTCTCTCTTTCTCTCTGTCTTCCCCCTGTGGAGAGGAACGTGGGGACCCACTTACCGCTCATCCTCGCCTCCTGAGGATGTCTTCTCTGTTCAGCAGTGGGGGATTACCAGTGTGCGTGCAGCGCACCCAATTCCTTAAAGTGTGAATATGATTACTTTCCCTATCTATCTTTGCATCCCCCTGAAGCTTAATTAGCGGTGCTTCTTAATCTTCCGCCTTCACACTAGTAAGCGTATTTATTAAAAAATGATGATGCACCGGCAAGCTTATTATGGCAGAATGCTGTCATTTTGCACTTGATTGGCAAAGTAGTTCAAACCAAATAACAAAAACTAAGCTGCTTCACCTTTAAAATGACTCAGGCTAACAAACAAATGAGCACACAAATGAACAAATGAAACAAATGAGGTTGACAGAAAGTGACGTTGGCCATCCCAGTTGACATGGGCCGCAATGAATCAGTCCATGACTTGTGCCAGCATGGTACTCCAGAGCAGATAGGCGCTTCGCAGGGGACAAACCTAGACTGCGCAAAGCACCAAAACAGCCCAAGAACATAATATTTCACCTTATTTCTAATGACAGGAATGGTAGGAACAGAATTAAATTAAAAATCATATCATATGTGAAAGACAGTTGAGTCAGGCCTAGCTCAAACATAACAACTGCATATTACTGAAAACTTCTGATTCTAATTCTTTCACTTTCCAGTGGAATACTTGAAGCTTGTGAGTTCGATCCCAGTGTCTGCCACCCTTAGACCCCTAAACAAGGCACTGAAAGGCATATCATGCAAGGCTGCAGTTTTTTACCTCTGGAGCTCCCCTACAGTCACCGATTAAAAAAAAAAAAAAATAGCAACAATGTTATACATTCTCACCAATCCATGTAGATTTGTTTTTTGCAGACCATAGAATAGGAACCAATGATAATCATTTTTGGAGAGTTATGTTAATTGTCAAGATAATAAACAACTTCTGTTTCATTCAGTTTCAGTTTCTCTGGCCCGCTGACTTGCTCTTTCAGCAGATTGCAGGTGTAATAACTGCGGAATATAGGTAGAGGTGGCTAAGAGGATGGCCTTCAATCACCCTGTAATGAGCCATTTAACCATAGCAATGACTATGAAGTTGGTATCTTAACCTAAAACTGTTGTCTGGTTTGCTTCTAATGATGCTGTCAGAGATACATGACATTGCATTTGTTTATGTGTGTGTTTGTATTAAATATCTTGCCAGATGTCACAACAAGACAAGCTAACCAATGGGGGGAAGTTGAGTCAGTTTCAGCTTAACATACTTCTATCGGTTAGCTTCAGCTGCTGTTCCATTATTTGGCTTATGTTGTCCCAAATTATCTTGTTCTTTTTCCTGCTGCCAGAACTTGGTGACCTCAAACAACAGGGCTATAGGTTGAAAATGGGAGTCCTCCTTTAACTGAATGTTGCAAAAAATGTTGTTAACTGCCTACAAATGATAGCATTGCTGACTTCACCTTCAACCCTGAGTTGCCGGCCATGTGTGTAGTTAGTTCTTGTTTGACTGTCACAAATGATGAAGACTACTTCTTCAGAGTCTAGTTGTTGGGGCCAAGAGAAGGTATACAAAGATGAGTGATGATGCTGATCGGAGTTCAGAAGGTTATGTGAAGGGGATGGCAGTTGTGTGATCAGTCGCTGATCTGCCTCTTCTGTCCAGGTCACTTCATTTGCTACTGATCCTGTTTGAAGTGAGGATTGCCACAGTGTGAAGTCCTGAGTGGTGGCCTACTAGGAGTCAGGATTTATTTAAAAGTTTTTGAGGGAGTTTTTTTCACTGCTGCTCAAACTGAAAACTATTATTATGGTGAACAAACAGTTTGGGAAACATCAGGAAAATGTGTCCTTTGTGAGACAGAACAATGTAACTGCTGCTATGTTATGAAAACTGCACTCTTCGGAGTCGACAAAATTGTGCAGTGACCTATGAGTCATCAGGATCTTTGCAAGCTATCATCAACAGCAACTCAACAAGTTTGCATCTTTTCTATGAAGACAAATGCTACCTCTGTACTATAATAACTCACGTCTGTTCTGCCTCCATTCACATTTAGAGTTTCGAGAGAGAGTTTAGAGTTGTAATGGGCTCTGTGCACGGCTGACGTGAAGTCCCAGAAGGACTTACATTCAGGATGGTCACCTTTTTCCGGTGAAAGTCTATTTTTGTGAAGTACAGTAGGCTAGATTGATATTAGGCATAAGTATTAGTTGTATAGTGTAGTTATACTAGTTTACTATCCAAAATAAGCCTAAAAGGCTATCTATGTTCTTTGCTAGGGTTCATTACGTAGTTAGCTCAAAGCTATAGCCTCATTACACAATTGTTTACGAACTTAAAAACTAATTACCGGAAAAGAGTGACCATCCTGAAGGAAAGTCATTCTGAGATTTTACATCTGCCGTGCACAGAGCCCATTGGAGATGACTGTCATGTCCTCTGATGTGTATGTGTGTAGCATGCTAGTGTACCTGGTGGTGACTGGTTGATTGATGGTAAGTGTGGTGCGTCCCTGGGCAGTGTATAATGCATGGTAGAATGCTTATGTTGTGCAACTAACTTCCCTGCTGAGAGGAGTGATGAGGTCTCAATGTCTTTGATGAATGAAAGAGAGGAAGGGGACACGGGGTGTAACGAAAGTGATGGAGAGAGAGACCGAGAGAGAGATGGAATACAGCAGGATCCCACCATGACTCAGCTGCTTTTCAGACTGCAAACACACAAACACACACTCCCTCTGATTCACCAGCAGTGAATGGTCAGTTTATTTTTTTGAATGAGGTGAAGACTCACCTGTGAACAAATGCTGGGAAAATCATTAACACTTTTCAGCATTTGTAATAATGCACACACAAACACACACAATTTAATGTACACAAGATGCTTTAGCATTTCGAATTTTCGGGATTCAAACACATGTGATCACACCTTCTCTCCCTGCTGATCACACACACACACACACACACACACGTACACACACCCACAGGATGTGTATAACTTAAGAGACTTGCATCCAGATATATCCAGATCTCACACAGCATACACATGCTCTCTCTCACACACACACACACACACACACAGTATTCCAAACACTCTGTAGTAATGGGCATGTCACTCTGTCTACACAGCACAAACAGTCTCTCAAGGCTGAGTAAAAGTACAGTCACTGACACTGTTGATGGCCACAAACTGGATTTTATAGTAAAGCTGTTTTTCTGCTTTGTGTACAGCACCATGCTAACTTCTGTGGCAATCAGGGCTACATAAAGCTTAGGCACTTTTGACATTACAAAGTTGTGTTCTCACATTCTGTTTTAGTGTCTCAGTCATATCTTCATGTTTAAGTACATAATCAATAAAAACAAATAAAATGGTAAACAATAATATTCTATGTGACATGTGCATCAAGTCCAGCCCATGTCCAGCCCTCTGTGGTATGTATGGGAGAAAGGAACCGAGATGCTTCAGTGAGTGGAGTGTTGGGTCCACTGGCCCGTACCAGACGACGCTGCTGGCCTCATTCCACATGACGGAGCCTGCACTGTGGACTGTCAGAGCGTCACCCCATTGCAATACAACGGGAACACTGGGAATATGGGCGTCACCGTGGAAACATTGCCTCCAACCGTTTGTCCTCACTCATTTGCTCATGCTGTCGGATGGACTGGTGGAGACTCAGACGAGACAGGGTTTCCATGACGATGCATGATGAGTTATTCTGTCGAGGGGTTCCAACTGGGAGTGTTTGCTGTACATGTGGAGTGATACCATTCCTTGTAATGCAGCGGAGTATTCAGGATGAGATACAGGCAGTTCATTCACAACCTTTACCTAAACACAAGAGCACAAGCTGATTTGTAGTAGTTGTTCCATGTTTTCCATGTTCCATGACATTATCTTGACACCAGAAGCAATGAGAAGCCTATAGTGCCATATGTGTCCTATGTAAAGAGAACTCAGGATAGTACATATATTTCTGTTGTTGTGTTTGGCACTGCACATAGGACAGTCATTCCCAGGAAAAGAGATTTCGAGAGTCTGCAGCAGTAAGATACAGTCAAACGCATGCAGTCATATGTTCTGCTATGTATGCTGTTTCTGTCAGAGGGAAGTTGAGAAGGGTTTGGAAGTGCTCTGTAGACGTCATCCCTATAGAAAACACCATTAGCTTCAATTCTCCAACTTCCAACGGCCGCCCCCCCGCCCCACACACACACACACACACACACACACACAGAGTATTAGGATATGGCACTACCCTTCAAAAGCATATGCAAATTAAAGGCAAATCCAGAAACTGTCCCACACTCAGCCATGACTCGGGTGTGTCTGCACCCACGACTGTAAAGAATGGAAGGAACCAAGATGTTTTTTTTTTTTTCATTTTCTAATGTAGACAAACATCCTGCAGGTCTTGAAAAGGCTGTTTGGTTTTGGTTTCTTGTGTAATTCAATGACCAGAGCATGTTAAAGATAATAGATATACTGCCAGTATGTTGTGGTTTGTCGTCACTCACCAACCATAATAGCTTTCCTTCCACGATGTGTGTGTGTGTGTGTCTGTGTGTCTGTGTACTATATATTTATCTACAAAGATGCCCTCTCTCCCTCCCAGGCCAACCTGACTGAAACTGTAAATATGTTTAGGGATGATGGCATTTTAATGTTGCACCGGCACCCACCCCCCTGCCTGCACAGATAAGAAACGCAGTACATCACTTCAGACGAAGCAAAGCTGCTAAAGTCTGTCTGTGTGTGTGTGTGTAAAAAAACAGATTTTGAGTGAGTGTGCACCTAGACCTCCACTAGTGCACTCTGTTTATTTTTCAGTTTGTGAGCATGTAATTCTGTTGTATGTGTTGGCCTGTGTCCTGGTGTGTGTGTGTGTGTGTGTGTGTGGTCTTTCTGTACCTGATTGAATCTAACCTTTCCTTCTGTTTCCTTTGGGCTAAATAGACTTTTTCATGAAAGGACCAGTGAGCTATAATGTTACATCTGGTGTCAACCCTTTCCTGTGGACACTCCTGTAATGGTCCTCCCTTTAATGGGTAATCACACCTGTGAATAATGTTAGGTCAGCGAAAGGTTAGCCGGCTGTCATGTTTTCTTCCTTCACCCCAATCTACTGGGAAATCCCATGTTTTGCTATCTGTAATCAGGATCCAGTTGTTCACAAGTAATCCTTGATTCCAAATAGCACAACATGGGATGGGATCACTTTGATCCATATTAAACTGTTTTGAAAAAAACAGCCCTGGTGTCTCAGACTACTGAAACCAATGTAGCATCCTGTCAATTGTATTGTACTGGGCCTGGGAAGTTTGGATGGAAGATGGAAGTTTAGGCTAGTTCTGTTGTGTGACTGCTGAGTCACCCAGCAATGCCATGTTAGCATTCTCTGCACAGGCAGCCAGGCAGGCAGGCAGGCGGGCTGGCACACCTGCATCAGTTAATTGGGACAGGTCCTAGAGGAGAAGCTCTCTTAGTGGTTTACCACAGCAGATGTCTTAGAAGATGGTTGCCCTTTAAATACGGCTGTAAACGAAACTGACTGTCCATATTTCCTGAAATGCCATGTCACTGCAGTCACCTAAAGCCAGACATAAAGATAAGGCTACTGTTGAACATAAATCTTTGATAGTATGTGATGCATTGTTTTGCTAATCAACTCAGAATGTTAATGTATGAAAGTTGAGTGGTTTCAAAGAAAACTTCAAATTTTAAGTTACAGCACAATAATTTGAAATTTGAATCACTGGCTGTTAGAGTTGATGGTTGATCCATCCTGACCCAAGACTGAAAAAACTACAGTAATAGTGACTGCCTTCATATCAGTCAGTTCATGAAAATGAGAGATGATTGCTAATTACAAAACCCCTATTTGATTTGTCCTGATTTGGCAGCAAACTTGAAAATTCTGGATGTTTTAGTTTTTATTATCTGGATATTAAGTCAGTATTAAAAAAAAAGACCATTTTGTTCTGCTTTGGTTGTGGGATAAACAACAGCTCTGCCCCCCCTGCCAAGCAGAGGGTTACCTTGGCTGCAGAGTAAGGGCTGGATGGCCCACTGAGTGGCTCTTTGTTTCAAGGGATTGGGTTGCCGGGCCTGGAGTTGCTAGTGGCGACGCTTGGCTGGGCTGCTGAAGTGTAACTTCAGGGTCTGACCAGGAGGAGTGTGAATCAGTGAAAAACAAAAACGCCCCGCGCCACACACACACATATGTGCACACACACACGCACTCACACACACACACACACACACACTCACAAACACATTTTACTACTTTATTTGTGTCTACAATTCAGAATAAATATGCACAAGGACACAAATTTAACAGTTTCCACAGTTTCAGATTAAGTCATATTACTCAGACATTAAACAGACAAGCAGCAGTTCATCAGATACTATAGAACACACACACACACACACACACATATCCACATACGCACAATCGCAGACAGCACTCGCACACTTACAGTAAACACTCTAACACACAAGCAGACACTGTGAATTCCTCTCCATCCTCTTCCCCAGAGACAGATCTTGTAGATCTTCTTTGAGAAGATGAGACATTACAGAGTTTATGGAAAGAACAGAGGGAGAGGAGGGAAGACAGGAAAAAGGACAGTCAGTCAGAACGCATTTGTTTCATTGTGCTGAATTTACAATGAATGAATAGCAATGTTCCAAGATAATCTACTGTTGTGTGTGTAAACGCACAGGCATGCCTTCAGAGACTTGTTCTCTCTGTAAACCAGGGGTGCATTTCCCAAAACCATGGATGCTAATTAGTTAGAAACTTAGTTGGTTGGCAATGGGCAATTGCATTGCAGCCAACAAAGCTGCTGACTTAGTTAGCAATATGGTGTTGGCAAACAAACCCAGACTGGCTTCTTGAACACTGAGCCACCAGCACCTCAGAGTCTTCAGAGAGTCTCCATTTCCTCCACATGTAACTGCTCTCTATCCATTGACCCAAGTTGAACCCTACGGCTCTATATCTCCCAAAAGGCAGCAGCCTTCAACAGGCCTGTCTGTGTGAGATTTCCGTGTTTTGTCTGCTGTTCTGTTTGTTTATCTCTCTATCCTTCCTCGAAGTAGAGAGAGAGAGAGAGAGAGAGGAGGAGGAGAGTTATACCCACCCCAAACCATTCCCAGAGTCCCTTAGCACATCTTTGTGCAGTTTAACTTCACTGTTTGCAGCTTGGTCTGGTTCTGTCAGCACGCATTGTACGTGTGAAGGTGTGGGGCATGTGTCTGACTTGCATAAGTTGGCCCTGTGCACTGCCAAAGCAAGTGTGGAAAAAGATGTCTGTGTGAGACCTCAGGATGAAATGGCTATTTTGGGATAAATTTGTGTGTGAGTGTGCGTGTGCGCGCGCGTTTGCAGATGTGCATGTGTGCGTATGTATGTGTATACTTTCTACAGGTGCCTATTATCAGCCTACACAAAGCCAATCAGAGACTTCATTGGGCAACATTCCATTTTTAGTGTTTTTAGTTTTTTTTCATTTGTGGTTAAACTACTTAGTGGAATGTGTTGTGTATACAGCTGGTAGTATTCCTGTTAAACTCAGTGCAGCATTATGGCTCTCTTGGTTATTTTCATTGTTTGCTACTTTGCCCATGGGAGCCCATGAAAATCATAATTGTGTGTTTGCAGGCAGTAATTGCTGGGTGGGTATCAGTGGCTCTCCCAACACAGGCTCAAGATGACAACAACAACAACACACAAAAGTTCTGTAGGGCTGCCAGTGCCACTAACATAAAATATCTGTTGCTGTAGCAGTCCTACCAGGGTCATTGTGTCCTTGTTTATCAATGCTGTATTAACATAACAAGTATGGATGGCCTAGTTTAGTAAAGGGAGGTTAAAGTTGGTTTAGCCGGTTTCTTTAATTCCTAAGGGTTGACATGTGCATGAGAATCCAAGAGGAGAATCTTTCAACATTCACCCACTAAACACTCATATACATACACACAGAAGCACACACACATGCACACGCACACACACGCACACACACTCACACTCACACTCACGCACACATGCATTGCCTTCAAACACAGGAAACATTAAGGTATTTTGATTTATCTGGTGAATCATGTCATCCCTGGCTGGTCTGTTGGTGTAAGCTAGTCCACTCCCATCCACTGCTTGTAAACATAAATTGAGCCCTTAGCTGGAGTGGACCTCTTCCTAGTGCATTCAGCTACATTACATTTCACTCTCTGACAGATTACATCTCTTCAAGGAGCAATTAGCCTCTCATTTCCAGACACGTAACCAAGGCATTAAAATCTTACCTAAACTCTTTGGGAGCCCTGCAAACGCATCATTCACTTAAATAGAATTTTTAATCACAGAGCCAGTAACCAAGCTTTTAAACCACCCCTGCCCCCCCCCCCCCCACACACACACACACACAGACTATGAGCCACTCATAAACTGTTAGTGTTGTCTAACTCCATAGGTGCAGCTGGTACCCACTGGCATTCAGAGAGTGTACATAGCCTGTTGTTAAGGGGATGATCTTTGAGATGGCTAAACATTTGCTTTTGTGGTGAGAATGCTATGACAATGAGACTTGTTTCTCTTGTCTCTGAGGTAGGCTAGCACTAGTTTTGCATGTATAATAGCTGATGATGGTAGTTACCTCAATAATATCAATAGCACTAATATCAACCCTGCCTTCTTCTCTGGCATCGAGCATTGTTGTGTTGAAACTGAAACAATAATCATCCTGATCTGATAACTGTACTGTGTTTGTTTGCAGCCTGCCTCTCTGTGATGTTCAACTCCCATTTTGTTCATGTACTGTAGTGTTTCTTATGTGTGCCACAAGCTACATAACACCCTCTTCATGCGCCTTTCAAGCTCCTCTCCCCATCACCACGCTGCTCTCCCTCACATCCTTTGATGTGTCTGTTTGTGTGTGTGTGTGTGTGTGTGTGTGTCTGTGTGTGTGTGTGTGTGTGTGTGTCTGTGCCTGGGCCTGTGTGTGTGTGTGTGTGTGTGTGTGTGTGTGTGTGTATGCGTGTGCGTGCACGCATATGTGTGTGTGTGTCTGTGCCTGTGTGTGTATGTGTGTGTGTGTGTGTGTGTGTGCCTGTGTGTGTGTGTGTGTTTCTTTTCCCCAGCATCCTTATTCCCGACACGCGTCTCTCCGTTAGCCCCTCTCTCCGTTCCTCCCTCTCTCCGTTCCTCCCAGTCCAAACAGACGGTGAGAGACTGCTACTGCGCTCGTCGTCATCTTCTCCTCATGAACTGTTTCAGAAGTCCCAGGACTGCTCTCCTTTTCCTCTCAGCCACACACACACACACACACACACACACTCTTTCTATGACTGTTTTTCTATTTCACACCCACTCTTTGTATTTTTTGTTTTTTCACAGAGGCACACGTTACATGTAGAACATCCTCTCTCTTCCTTCATCTTCTTCTCTCCTCTTCCTTCTATCATCTACACACACACACACACACACACACACACGCACGCACACACACACACTAACACAGGCATACATGGGTACTGTTTTTGCATAATCCTCATAGGTCTGACTCAGTGATGTAACTCCTCAGCACTGCACTGTACATAATCATACCACAACCCCCCCCATACCCCACATTGCGTTCTAACAGAATCTGTTACAAAAGTATTCCTTTGATTGCTGCTTGACAGAAGAATCCCTGGTCCTGGCACAAGCACTTTAATGAAAATTTCCCTATGGTCTTAAGTTTTAGCCGAACGCTTGCCACAGGAAACCTGATTCGTTGCCAAGGAACAAGTGCCTTTGAAGGGCAGTGTAATGGGGGTCCTAAATCACCCTTTGAGTCATAAGAACATAAGAACATAAATAAATCATAATAGCTATGAGAGTCATGGTGTGAAGTAGATTACATACCATGCTTTTGTTTTAGGCTAAGCTAAGAAAACCTGAGGCTGAATGAACCGGTCAGTTTGGAATGCTGCAAGTTCTAGAGTTGGGAGGTGGGGGGGGTGGAGTTTGATGTCACCTAGGTAACGGGAGTTCTGTGCCCCCTCTGGCTCCCCTTGGTTGAGTGTGCTCAATGCCCCTTTGTTTCTGTTAGGTTATTTTTATCAGATAGGGTCAGAAGGCCATTCATCAACTTTCCTGGAGGTTTTATCTCAGGGGTTTGAATAGGTGATTGTTGTGTACAGGGTATTTCTAGCATGGCTTCCTCTCCAAGTATGCAAAGGCCGTCACATACCCCAGCACGGTGACTGGGACTTCTCTATTGTGGGTCAGCTGAATGGCAGTTAATGTTAAGGGAAAAGTACCCTGTACAGCCCGATTATTAAAGTTTTAAATGGCAACATCAGTACTACCAACAACAGCAGCTGGTTTCCCAATGAGATCAGATGTCAGATAAGTGCTCTTTTTGATGTGCTATTGTGTTCTGTCATTGTGCAGGCATTACCCGAAGACTTCCTTCACCATCGTGACGGACACACCTGAGAACCTGCGCCTGAAACAACAGAGCGAGCTGCAGAGCCAGGTGAGAGGGTGGGGAAGGTCGAAATGGTCCAGTGACCAGTAAAAACAAATAAACAAAAAATAAATGGGCAGGGGATAGTCAGTTCAGCCTGAAACCTGAGAAAGAACTTCTACCACATGCATGGACAGGAACGTTATCCAGTAAATTCTGGAAAGGCATGATCACCTTGCTGCCAATTTTGCCAGTATTGCAGACAATTTTTGGCTTCAGTTGTTCAGAATATAGTAAGTGCTTGATACCTTGCTGCTGCCTTTTTTTTTATTGTTTTTAGGTAGTTGAGGTGAGGCATTAAATTAGGGCAGGGCCAGACATATAAAAGGGAAAAGAACCTGATTGTGAATGTGAATTTGAGCAGGTGGATGCTATGGATACACATCAGTTGTTTGCACAGGATGACAGAGAATACAGGACAATACAGTGCCATTTGTTTGCAGCATAGTGTACAAGGATACACTGCAACAAGGCCTGCCACTAGAAAAGCAGGCCCAAACCCATGTAAAACCACATACCATTGCCACAGTGAGTTATTTTGTCTTAGAGGTCAACCTATGTTTTTATAATTCCTTTCCCTCTCACCAGTGGCCACTACATTACAATGGACCCTGTCCAGTCTTTCACTGACACTCAACCCATTGCTCCTCTGTCTCAGTTTTGGCTAGGCTGCTGCAGGGTGCAGGTTGGACCCATCTGCCCGCCTGGCGCCCGTCTGTGGTGCTAACTCACGCCGGGCACACACATGCCACACCTTCGACTCCTCCGAAAAGGCTGGCACTACAGACAGGAACCCCCCACTGGGGTGGCATAGGCCTCAAACTGGGAGGAAAGCCTTTGCTCCATCTGTGTGTGGAGAGAGTTGACTTTCACCACCAGGCTATAATGCAGCAACCTCTGCTCAAATATTCTATAGTAGTAATGATAGAGTCACAGGTCTGTCCTTTCTCAAGGGCACAATCCTAGACCCAGATGGAGAGTTGTTGGAAATTGAATTCAGCAGCCAGTCAAAATACACTCCTCCTTTTAATGCACCTGAAGTCACATTGATTACTTGTTTGATGACCTGTTGATAACTGCTTAACAACACACTTAAACATTCACTTTGTTGTTCCTTGCAGAGTCCAAAACATACACTGCATGCATACAGATGCAGGACCTAGCAGAGCATGAGAAGAATTAAAATGAATTAGCCAAAAACATGGATCGGATGGATCCATTTTAATCATGGGTTAATCTCATGCTAGCATGTTGTTTGGAAGGATCTGTTCTGAGTTCTTTCACATGCATTAGCACCGCAGCTACAAACACTTTTTATCATCAAAAAATTCTTTCTGTGAGGAGCCCAAGAGAGACGACTGCTTGTATGTTATTCTCCTTTAAGTGCTAGAGCTTGTCAGACTCTTAGGTCTCCGTCTTTAAAATGTTTCGTGTGTGTGTGTTTGTGTGTGTGTGTGTGTGTGTGTGTGTGTGTGTTAGGGGGTCCAAGAGCTTTAGGCTGCTGTGATCTTCAAGGCGTCTTGTGTGTGTGCTCTCATTAAAGCAGATTACAGCGTGTCCAAAATCTCATCATTACTGCTGTTTCTGCAGACCCCTCGCTACAGAAGTTACAGACAAGGCTAAGCAGCTTTCACTCCACAAGAATATGAACCAGTGCAAAGCACATAACATTATTCATATTCATTTGACAAATACCCTTATACATAGGAAATGCATTGTCACATGGCAAGATATGCTTCATACTTTGTATTTTATGGTCAGCAGTTTATTCCAATTTAGATGTTGTGGTTTTTGGGGGTCATGGTTCACTGAGGTTAGTCAAGCAGGTTTGCGTGCTCCAAAAACCAGAAACAATACCTCCAGACAGCAGAGAGGCCTCTTCGGGAGAGAGAGCAAGATAGAGAGGTTGGTTGTTGTTGTTAGTTTGCCCAGAAGCTGTCTGTGTGTATTCTCCCCCAAAGCTCACACACACACACACACACTTATAAACACAAAACCTTCCTGCCCCTCAGCCGCCTGCACCCATATTTTTTTGTGAGTGCATTTCCAAGGCTCAGCAGTCCATTAGTAATGTGGTTATTGAAGCTTGAGGTGACTAAGCCCTGAGATTCCCATGAGTAATCCATCACAAGAGGCACTGGCCTTGTTCTCAGTCTCTCTAGATCTTAGTGTTACACAGAACTGTCCAGAGATAACCCCCCACACCAAGCCCTGCTCTCCATCTGATGTGAGATCAGTTGGCGGACACCTGGTACCCATGACAACCCTTGTAAACCATTTATACGAACAAAGAAACTAAGGGAGTATCTGACACCTTAAAGGGATGAGATACTTTGAAGACCCCCCCAAACACACAGACACATACACACACCCCCACACACAGAGATATCATATAAAGTAACTAAATATAGTTTGATAAGGTTTGATATCATTATTATTGTGAGTAGGATCCTAAGAAAAAACTGTTTTCTGTCCACCCCTAAACCCTAAACCCTTAAAGACTTAAGGGCCGATGTCCATCTAGCGCTTTTGGCTTGCAGAACAACGCTGGGAGCTCGCATGATCCAACGCTTGTCTGGTGCTTTCTCAAAAAGACGTTCTGTTCGTTTCTATGACAACTAGTTTGACAGGATGATGACTGGAGTAGTTAGCTTGCTAACATCTTGAACGTAGATAGTGTGCTGACAGACACCTTCCAAATGTATTCTTATTTTAAAACAATCCTTATTTTAAAGCAATGAGGTTTTTAGGTTCTCACTAACTTTGTAAAACAATTGGGGGGAAAAGGCCAACCTAAAGATATTTCTGTTATATACGGAGCTCCGTCATTAGTACACCATTACTATCCCCCTTTTTCGGCTATGATAGATTAGCAGTAGTCCATTGTATCGTTGTAGTGCCTCTCTGGAAAGTTGAAATATTTTCAACCTGGAGGCACCGGGGTAGCTACCAAAGGTGCTGGGTGCTGTACTTCTTATAGGCACCCGCAAGACGCCCTCCCGTCATAGAAAACAATTGAAAAAAGGCGGTGGCTCTGAGAAAAAACCCTGTATGGACATTGGTCCTAATTGGCATGAATCAGCCAATCATGAAGTCGATTCATGTCAGCTTCTGTGAAGTCTTTGAGGGTTCAGGGCTTAGGGAGGTGCTGTGATTTAGCCATTTGGATGACTTTGCCCATGATTTAAAATATAGCTCATGGTGTTGCAACCCCAAGTCCCACCCATTCCTTGTCCCTCTTTGTGAGAAGATTGTTCTCTCATAAATACACCAGTCACTGTCATTGAGATGGACTGATCTGATCTATAATGCTGTGGAGAGCTTATGCAGAAGTTTGCCTCTCTCATCAGAATGTCCTAATTTCAACTCGCTGCTGCTTCTCTCTGCTTGTTTGAGCACATCTTCCTGAATGCGCAAACGTCTCTTTTTTGTATAAGACAATGTCTTACAAATGGTAATGTTTGTGTGGAAGATTTTTTTTTTCAAATCAGCTTTGGTGTTGGGGCTCTTTTTGTATTTATTTGATCATTCTGCAGTCAAAGATAAAATGTGCAGTGCAGAGCTACACATGAATCACACCAGATTCATTTATGGACATCTTCCCCTCAGGAGAACCATTGCTTCTAATTTGCTATTGCTCCTAGCAAGGACTTTGAACACATTTATAAGGCTTCCCCTTATTAATCCATGGTTTTGTAAGGCTATGTGAAGTAATGGTTATGCTAGGATCACCCTTACATTTGTCACTGGTGTTCAGCTGTTACAGCTGTGAGTGACAGTGTTACCTTAACTTCATGCTCTTTGAAGTTTAGCATTTGTGGATGTTCATTTGTGCTTAAGCCCAATGGAGAGTTTGATCCAAACATTCTGTCATGCAAGTGCTAACACTCCTGTCTCCTGGGAGGTTACAGTGACTATAGTGAGGTGTGTGTGTGTGTGTGTGTGTGTAGATGATAGAAGAAGGAGGAGAGGAGATGATGGAAGAGGAAGGATGTTCTATGTGCAATGTGTGTTTCTCAGCAAGTATGTGTGTGAATGACTGTGAAAGAGAAAGACAGTCACAGAAAGAAGGAGTGTGTGTGTGTGTGTGTGCACTGATGAGCGTCAGACAGATGCTTCTTTACATTTCCTTCCTTTGCTTCTGTCTCAGCAGGTGCAGCAAATAAATATGTCCTGAGTGTAGTGACTAAAGGGTTTGTTTCTCTCTCTGTATGTGGGTGTATATATATAAAATATATATATACAGTATAACAAGGACATTGGACTTTGGAATCCCAGGTTGACCTGTTCTAGCCAGAGCAATCAATATGGAGTTAATCAATATGTCTGCTCATCAGTGGAGTACTTGGTACTTCTTGCTGCTGTTGGAACAGAGGTCCGCATCCTGCAGAGTGCAGCTGAAACAAGTCATTCTAGGACTAGTCAGTGATATGAAAACCCCATTGGCTTTGCACTGCTGTCATTCCTTTGTTTCCCTACATGTTTCTGTATAGCCTGCAAGTGTACACAATATCCCATATGGAAAAGGCTTGTTGACAGCATACATGTAGTGTATGATTCTTATCTGTCCTACTAAAATAATATAAAAAAGAATTAGTATACTCCCACTGAACATTTTGTATGTGGGATTATTCCTCAGTGTGACAGTGTTTTACTTGGTAAGCTACTTGCCCCAAACAATTTGAGACAAGGAAAAATGCTTGTTTCTCCTTAAACCGTAACTGTTGTGTGTCTTAAACCGTAACTGTTGTGTGTCTCTCCTGAGCTAATCACAAAAAAAAACAGTCACAAAACATTAAAAAAAGTTTTATAATTCATGATACGTCATGTCATGTTTAAGACAGTCATGCCACTCTTTTGTCGGCAGCATCAAATAAAGTTTTACCAAGGCTTGTGTCTTATCCACTGACCTTCCCCAGAGCCAACGGCGCTGCTAGAAATTTTGGGCCCTATGACAGAAAAGGGCCTCCCAAACATTGACTATAATATTAAAATGTTCTCTAGGGCCCCCATCAGTGCCAGGCCCTTGGAATCATCCTAACTTTCCCCCCCTGGCGGCTCACCTGCCCAGAGCTAATCACAGACTGCTGCTATAGTGGGTGGACTGCCTTGTTGTTGAACTGGCACCTCTGGAACTGTCTCCTGGTCCTGTGCGGCTCGTATGTCTCCAGTGACCTGTGAGATCGAGCCTCTCTCCGCAGCTGTAATGAGCAGGGGGTTTATGGCCCTGGCCCTGTCATTGGACTGGCCATATTTACTGCAGTAATATTTCCCCCATCCACCACCACCGCCCTTGTCTCTCAGCCTTGCTGTAAATACAGTCAATAAGGGAACCCCAACTACATTTTTACTCATGTACTCTGGTTTTATGTGTGAGCTTTTCTTGATTTAGTGAATTTGTTGACATGCCATTGGGATTGCTGAAATGTCATACCCTAACATTGTTTTTGTAGTGTTTTTGTGGTTTGGCTATTGCTGGTGTTGTCATGTTCAGACAGCAGTATTGCTGTGGTAAAATAAGGCTGAGACAAGGAGGGTTATAGTTTCTTCAGCCTGCTAAACTTCAGAGACTTTCCCATAAACTGCACTATAGCACTGCACCACAAAGCCTCATTCTTTCAGACAAAGCTACATTGTTTTTTTTTTTGTTGTTTTTGTTTTTTTAAAAGCCACAAGCTGTGAAGTTCGCATTCCTTGCCAACCTGACTCATTCTCCTTTTTTTTGGGGGGGGGGGGTCTGTCACATAAAAAAGTGTTGCACTATCCTCCGAGACATCAAACTGATGTGAGGATTATGTAAGGGCCGTTGGGAGCTGTGAGGTTTTCACTGTTTTCATGAGTCATCATCTCAGCCGCAAGCACAGGGTTGAAGCACCCAGGGAGGATGAGGGCAGAGGCAGAAGATGGTGGCGTAGGTGAGCGTACGTGGGTGTGTGTGAATGCTGCATGTATGTTCTCTGTGTGTGTGTGGTGTGTGTGTATGTTCTGTGTATGTGTGTGTGTGTGTGTGTGTGTGTGTGTGTGTATGGTGTGTGTATGTGCTGTGTGTGTGTGAGAAAGAGAGTGAGAGAGTGTTTGTGTGTGTGTGTGGGGGGGGGGGGGGTGTTCTTAGCAATGTTGATGGCTGTTAGATGGCCTGAATGCCCTCTCTCAATACCCAGTCTAGTCCTCCTACCAGCCTTAACCTTACTGGTTGGTCTTTGGTTGAGTCTGTAGAGTCTGAGACAAAGGGGAAGTTGACGAACTGTCTTTTTGCGAGCCAATAATTGTTGCTAGACTGCAGTGACCACACACACAGTTCGACAGCCACATCTACACACACACACACACACACACACACACACAGACACACACAGAAACATTCACATTCGAACAATACACAGGGCTTTGCAATAGCAGTGTGGGGCTGTAAATGCCATCCTGCATGAATTAGACTACTGCTAATTTAAATATTAAGCAAAAGCATTTTCCTACTTTTATGTTAAGCGACACCTGTCTACACACATCAAAACAAACATCAGTGGGTCATCAATCAGAGGTGGAAGTTCTTAGAACATGTTTCCTTTATAGTCACACCATTTCCATGAAACTTGATGCTAATAAAAAAAAAATTATATTCCATTGTACTCATTTCAATACATTTGCAAATTTTTGTATTGCTGCCTAGCCTTGCTTTCATCACCAATAACCTCAATCTGAGATTGAGCTTGAAGTGGATGCTTAGCAGTCAGTTCTTTGAGGTGGGGATCAACAAATGTAGATCAAACTAGGTTTATTGGGTGTTTGTTGATTTCAGTTTTGGATCTTAAGCCTGCCTTGATCACATTTATGATTGGTTCCCTATATCAGGCAAACAAAATGAAGAGCGAATAGGCCTGGTGGCTATACTGAACTGCAGAGCAAAATCAAATTGTTTGCAAATCAGGATGGGTTTTCCCAGGCTAATTGCTGCCTGCTCTCACAGCATTGTTTCTTCTGAATGGTAGCCTTACCTAGTGCATGTTGATGTTGATGGATTCATATTGTCCATAGTCACCTACAAACACCTACATCTACTTACTGTTACACAGAATTCAGGAGCATGTTCTCACTTGTTCTCATGCATAGCCAACACAGCACTTATCTGCATGCATTGTATATTCAGGTATGCAGACATCCCCCTCACATATACACACACACACACACCCCCCCCACACACACACAAACATAGATTACAGTTGTATTATTAACTTTTTTGAAAAACATTCACCTATTGTATCCACATTCATATCTCACTTTCCCGCCCTGTATTGCAGTAAGAGGCGTCCCTTGCAGGTCTTATTAACCTGCCTGCTTTGGCTAATGATGGAATAATGAGATGATTCACACTGCGAGTGTTCCGGGAGCCTTATGTAACACGCCCAGAGGATGAAGGAGGAGTAGGAAGAGATCGGGGGAAGAAGTGAAGTAACACGGGTCCTTTGTGCGTTTTTGCAAAACGAGGAGCAGCAGTCGGTTCTCTCTCTCTCTCCCCCTCTTCCTCCCTCTCTCTCCCCCTCTCTCTACTCTTTCTCTCTCCCCCTCTCTCTACTCTTTCTCTCTCTCTCTCTATGTGTGTGTATGAATTAAGGTGACACAAAAATTATCACACACTGGATTTCACTGCACTGTTTTAGATGATGTGCTGCAGTTGTGGCTTTGTAGCCAGAGTGAAACCCAGACAAATCTGTGAGGGAATTTATTATTCAGATTTCCCACTTCCCTCTTCCAAATCGAGAAAATCAAGCCATTCTCACCTGTGATGGACTTTTATGTGATGACTAACAAAGATGTGCGCTTACTGGTGCTGTTGACCAATAGCAATGCTAAGGCTAGTTTTTTCCACTAGACGTGGACGTTGAGGATTCTATTTGCAAAGAGCTATACTTTATATAAAAGCTTTATTTACAAGGAGGATACAGTATGATTGTCATACAGTGCATTGGAAAAAAGCATAAAGAGTGCATCGGTTTAAGTAAGTCACTGCTGGATATTAATTGGAAATCAGAATTGAAGGAAGGGTGCACATAGCAATTATCAATCTTACTTGAAAACCATTCTAGTGTCAGTTTACTGTACTGATTGGCCACAGCAGTGCAGTTGGAAAACTTGTCAGAGTGGGGGAGTGAGGGAGCTGCAACTTTGAGTGGTCACTGCACTGGGGTCAGTTCAGGAAGAGGATGAGAACTGGAGAGCCCCAGACCCCTTTTGATGTCTTTATTCTGATCGCTCTCCATGGAGGAAGTGCAATTATTTCACACAATAAGATAACCATCAGGTGCACTAAAGTCCCACTTTATAGAAGCGTTTATGTCATGAAAATCGTTTAAGAGTGCCTTGCTGAATAGGATGAAGTACTTGGAGAACTGATTGTTAATCCTCTCTGCAGAATTACACACCACTATGTGCTGCCTAGTGAGACTGTAAACCTCTAAGAAGTCTACTGTTTGAGGATATTCTGCTATTAAACAGTAAATGAGAGATGAGATGTGACTACTACAGTTATAGTCTGTTACTAATACTATTATAGTAAGGTCGAGACTTTGTAGGAGGCTAAGAAAGTTGTACAGGTATATTTTAATTCTTTTTGAGTCTCATATTTGGAGCTTGTTGAAATTCTTTTTTGTACTATATTTGCATGGATTCCTACCATGGTGTTTGTTATAGTGATTTGATTTCTGTGCTATCTTGGAGTACAAAGGTTTAGCAAGAGACTGGAAGTTTCAGCCAAAAATCCTTGTAACTGTATATTATTCCTTTGTGCACAGTATGCTTTTAGTACTCTATGAAACAACTAAATGATCCAGGCTTTGCATCAATATCTACCATGGTTTGGTGTTTTTCCAGGTAAAATACAAAAAGGACTTTGAGGAGAGCAAAGGTCGAGGCTTCAGCATCGTGTCTGACACTCCTGAGATGCAGAGACTGAGAAAAACCCAGGACCAGATCAGTAATGTATGCTGTGTGTGTGTTTGTGTGTGTGTGTGGGCAATCAAAAAGAATTGGGGTTATCAGTTATGTATGTCTCTCTCTGCATTTGGCATCACCACATGGTTGACCCTTGACTCTTTGGTTGCCATAGTGATGAGCCTGCCCACCAACCCAATGTAATGTGAAGTTGCATAAGGTATTGGTTTGGGTGAGGGATGTGTGTTTGTACTTGTGAAGGCGTTTGTGCAACTGAGGTGGGATTATGCAGGGCACCAAAGCAAGATGCACATGTGTGTGTGTGTGTGTGTGTGTGTGTGTGTGTGTCTGTTTGTGTGGGCGCGTGTACGCGCTTGTGTTTCAGTATGTGTCTGGTTTGTCTGTGTGAGAGAGGAATTCAGAGGTTGCATTTTGGTCACTGGGCCATAAACTACACACACACACATCTAATCTTGTTTCTTCTGTAATCACATTTTTCTATTCTCTCTTTTTCAATTGTGACACTGTAATATTCTCATTCAAATACGCCCACATACGCCTAAAGACGATAATGACACAGATTCCACCAACGACCACGGCATACAGTATGACTACATTTGCATAGTGAAGGCATGGTAACAGTTTATATTAGCACACATATATTCATCATTAACTAACTTCTTATTAACATGCAAATTAATAACTTACTAGTCACTACAGATCACTTATTAATACCGTATTTTCTATGACCTTATTCTACCCATAATAGACCATTAACAATTTTTTTCAATATAGCTTATACAGAGTGTGTAAGTTAGTTGTTGTATTTAACATTAGCATCTTAATATGCTTTGCTCATTAAGGGCTTACAACGGGCTAGTACAACAGGAAGAGTTATTCTCAAGAACAGTTATTCTCAATCAAAAAGATGTATTTATGACTTACTTGGACGCTATTAGCATTTGTAACTTTGGGTTTTGTCCAAAAGAATAGACCATGTTTTTAAAGTACTATTTAAGCAGAATAACTGTTCCTGTTGTACTACTGCCTTGTAAGTCCCATACTAACCAAAGCATATTAAGATCATAATTCATATACAACAACTAACTTAATAACTATGAATAAACAGTAATTAAGAGAAACTGAAGAAATTCTTAGTTAATGGTCTAGTATGGGTAGAATAAGGTCATGCAGAATAAGGTATTAATAAGTCATTTGTAATGACTAACAAATGGATCGTATGTTATTGATTTGCACATAAATAAGAAGCTAGTTAATGGCGAATATGTGTGTGCTAATTTAAAGTGTTAACGAAGGCATTCACCCTCACAATGTCATCTGGAAGTATTAGCCAACCTTAAATGCAAGGATATAAATATGTCCAAGGAGCATCTGGAATCAAGCAGGACAGAAAGTACTACAAAGCTCAGGTAAGAACACTAGATAACAGTGTTGTCTATGTGTGGCATGGGTGTTTGGGCTAATTGTTCACTCTCTTGCTTATCCTAGGTTGAGCCTATTATGTTTTTTGGCCCAGACAGAGACATCCCTCCTACCCCTTGTCGTAATCAGCCAGTCAGACAGCCACCCAGCATCTGTACCGCAGTGGATGACACACCATCATGTATATCACACACGCGCACAAACACACACACACACACACACACACACACCAATGGAACCAGCCCCAGCAGATGTGGCGGATCACAGAACATTACGGACAGGCAACAGCTGGCGCAGGTAAGCGAGCCTCTCGCTCCGCTCATCCTCTTTGGCGGCCACGTCCGTCTCAGAGTGCACTCAGCTGTGTGATCGCATCTTTCCACACGGTAAGAGAGAGAGCGAGGGAGAGAGAAGGAGAGATAGAAGAGGGCGGGGCGGGGGCGCAACCACATCACCTCACCTTGTCTCGCCTTGCTTCCCCAGAGGTAATTAGACGGAGAGGCCACAGGCCGGGGGCCGAGGGAGTCAAAAAGGAAAAAAAAAGAAAACACCATGGTCAGTTCTGCTATTACTCTAAACCCTTGAACTAGCAAATCTGACAGCAGAGGTGATTAAATTGTGAGAGAGACGGACAAGGAGGGAAAGATTCGTTTTCTTCCTCCTTCCCTCTGATCTCTCACTCTTTCTCTCATTCCACCTCCCTTTCTCCCTCCTACTCTCTCTCTCTCTCCCCCTCTCTCATCCATGCTCTCATTCCACCTCCCTTTCTCCCTCCCACTCTCCCTCTATCACCCTCTCTCTTTCTCTGTCTTTCTATCTTTCTTCATGCCTTCTTTCTCCCACTCTCCCACCCTTGCTCTCCCTCCCTCCTGCCTTCTGTGAAAGGGCAGCAGACAAGTTCATATGAGGACAGGCTGGACAGACTCAGTGCAATCACCAACACCTCTTTAAAGGTTAGATAACAGAAAAAACAACATGCATTGTAATTAGTTCTGCACAAATTGTAAGTAGGTAAGGAGTACATGAATCAACTGACTAATTCAGTTCAGTTTTATTTATATAGCACCACAGCCTACAAATGCACCTCAAGGCATTTTATAGACCCAACTTGAGCTTATCCCAAGGTCACCATCATTCCTGCCATGTTTGATAAATAATTAGTCACTGTATAGTGATGTCTCTCCATTGCTTCAATGGAATTTGCAAACAGTGTCCTAACAATAAAACCGTGGCATGGTTTCTATTGTGGTGCATAATTCATACAGCAGATTCAGGGAAGGCAGAAGGGCCTTGGGTGAACGTGACTTATCATTTAATGATCATGAGTTTTGAACAGAATGAGGGTTCAGTCAGCCAGTGTTTGATTGAGTTTAAAACAGCAGGTCAGCCTGGGAAAAACATGATACCAGTAGCCCCTGCTGTCCCTGATGAAGTGGCTTACAGCAGTAGTGAGTTTCATGAACGTGCAAGTTGCAGCGCTCATGAAACGCTGATTCCTCCTGTGCTTCGTTTAATTGGCTCCCCCTAGAGCTTTCCTCATTCCTCTGATACTTCCTGTTGAGGACTGAGAAGACAGGAAGGAAAGACAGAAAGCTGTACTCTAGTCTCAGTATTTGTGCATTTTGTGGTCTCTATCAACACACTAACTTCGATTATTTCAGGATACCTTTCCGGTTCAACTGTTTGGAGCTATTCAACATCCTTAGTCCAACATTGATTAAGATGACTATGCTGTGCTAATTAGGCTAGCAGGTATTGTTGGTTTTTCACTGAAGAGCTTTAAAAGAATAAAGCAGCAGTCACTCCCAGCTGACCATACCCCAAATGTGCATCTTCTGTCTGTTTCCCACAGGGAAAAAAAGCCTCTTCTGAAGTGGTTCCACCCCACATCTGGCTCCTTTACGATCCCAGCATGGCCCCCGGCACGCCCAGCGTTCCAAAGCCTGTTATCAAAACCCTCCATTAAAATACACAAGCACAGGCTTATTTAGGAAAGCTCCAATTCCCATATGTAGGACAAGGGGAAGGAGGGGAAAAAACTAAACACACAGCCATGAATCCATTTTTTATCAAGAGCATTTTTTGTATGGTTGTGAGATGAGAAGTGAGAAGTCCTACAGTGGCATGGCATTCATTCAGCAGAAAAGCAGAGCTATTTCTCTCTTTGGAGCTGATGGAGCCAAAGTCTGTTCTCTGTTCAGAGCAGATGTCCTGGTTCAGGCTATTTGTTTGAACGGCCTTTTAGCCAGACACTAGCAGTATAGCTCAGGGGTCATTCTGCTTCTTCATAAGCAGAACAGGAAGCATTCTTTGGCCTATGCCTCTGTGTCTCCCCAGCAACTGTTCTGAAGCTGGGGCTTTGAAGCAGTGGCACGAGCCCCTGTTGGGCCATCAGACAGCAGGGGCAACAGGAGCTACCTCCAGCCCTGTCATGGATGCCTGACAACATTCATTGTACCTGCCAGAAAGCATGTCATCACAACTTAACTGTTGTTGAATGCTTACAAGTAAAAGTTCAGTTAAAGGAAGTCATTGTGCACATCCCAGGAACAAGTTATTCTGAAGAATTCACAAACTTTTTTATTTTGTCTTGGCTATGATGTTTGGAAAATTTTGGTCTACCTTCGATTCATTGAATGTTTACAGGTGTTGTGCATTGTGTGGCTCTTTTTAAATTACCAGTAAATAAGCAACTTTTAAAATAGCAGTAGCACGTTTTTGTAGAAGATCCATGAAACTCTTTTCTTGTTTCCTGCCAAAACTGAGATTGCTGGTGGTAGATATGCTGCAAAGACCTCTTCACTATCTCACCTACTGCCACACTGTCTAATTTAGTAGTTGCAGTAGCAATGGACTAGTTTGTAAAGAAAGACATTAACTGAGGCTTTGTTACTGACAGCTCAAAAGAATCCTGAGGCCAATTGTGAGTCAAAGTAAATGAGAGATGCGAGTTTATTTTGGGATATTATGGGACAAAAACATAATATCTCCTAGCTTCAGTAATCAAAGCTTTATATTAACTGAGAAGGACCTTTTCACTTGATGCTAACTTTTTTGTGGTACATTTTGTAGATCGTTTGATCTTGATTCATGCGAATGTCCTTGTGGTGTTGTTGTTGTTGTTTTTTTTCCACTCCTCCCTCCCCACTTCTAAATGGTTGAGTGAACATGAAGGCCAGATGGCTGCCTGATTTAGCCAGTATCTGAGGCTCTGCTAAAGGCTAACACAAATCCTGTTGGCTCATTCCCTACGCCAAGGATGTCATGGCTGGGTGAACTGGTACCGTCCCGATATCTCCTAATCTCATCCCAGAACTCAACCACCGAGCACAGCACTCTCACACAGGGTCATGCTAATGTAACTCAGGTGAAGGATGCTAACCCTTTTTTTCATATTGAGCCTATTGTCAACAAATCAACTCGTTTAATAGCTGGGTAGTTTCAAAAGTTGAAATTAGGTGTGAGAAAAGCCAGAGAGATGTCTTGTGGGCGCTGTAAGAGTCTCTCAGAAAGATGTACTTCTTCGCTACTAAAGTTTCTAAGTGTACTGACTCTAATGCAGTAGCTCTACCCTCCTGTTTCTCATTATGGGATACACAGATGCAGGGTGGAAATGATTTGCTTGTAGCATGCTGCTCTGTGAAGCCTGAATGGCAGGGAGAGTAATGTGGTAACCTTTACAACAAGCAGCAGCGCCCTCGTAAAAACAACTCGCTCGAGTTTGAGGACTAATTTCTCTGTTATGTGTGGACCTACACAATGGTGTTGTCGTTGTTGTTGTTGTTGTTTTTGTTTGTCCTCTTTTATAATGGCATCATGCTGTGAAAAGCCTGGCCTTTCCCCTCCCCCATTCCTTTCTGAAGGGTCCCTCAGGAACTGTGGGCAGAAAACCAAAGGAGGAAGTGGACAACTTTTCATCAACACTCGGTCTTCACAATGACTACTCACTGCTCCTCATCTTCGAAGAGGATGATCACAAATATGTGATTAGAATGGTGCTAATTAGAGGCTCCATGATGTCTATGATGTCATTTAATGAACTAAGTGACTGTCTGGCTTTTAGATCTACATTTAGCCTGTTTATGTTTCTCTGCAGGGGCGTTTGTCCAAGCAACTTGGAACAATATCAATAAATCTACACTAAATAATTATGCCCAAGGGTCAGAAGGGTATTTATGAAGGTATTTCATAATCCATGACTTCATCGGTTGCATCGGTTGAGTAATTGAATGGAATTTCATCATTTTCTATTTTGTATGTAGTGTCAAGTGATGGCTTACTAAAAAGGGGTGCCATATAGTAATGCTTCTTACAGAACACACAAACACACTTTTCTTTTCTTTCCAAGTGGCATTTTGCTATTTTGTCATCTGCTGTTTTCACCAGCCAAAGCACATCTAAATCCACCTAAAGTGTTTGTTTGTGATTATGTTTCACTCATAAGTTCCTGTATGTAGGTTTTACACGTTGTTTTGTTCTGTTTTGGCCCCAAGATACAGTGTATCATTCTTTATACCTTTTCTGTTGGAGCTCCTCAGGGTTACTTTATCATTCCTTGTATGTTCCTGTGTATTTCAGTGCTTAATTGCTACAGAAGATTCAATGACGTTTTTCAGACTGATCAGGGCTCTCTGAGAGTGATCGTATTTGGGCAACTGTGGAAGAGTGAACCACAGTTTGAGCACTGACTAGTATAACTCCACTATTGAGAGCTCATGGGTGGACATAAATGTTGGCATTGCATTTTGGACCTTCCTCACTCTTCTCATCAAAAATAGTGAGTGAATGAGTGAGAATGAGATGCTTGTGCGGGAGTGGTTGAAGTGTCTCTCTGATTTTTACTGTAGGGGAGAAAGTAATATAGGCTATGTTGAATGCTGTGGGCTTTCTCTCCTCCTTTCTCTCATCTTTCTCACTTCCTCTGAGGCCCTCAACTGCATTCAGCTGTGCTACAGCTCTGTGTGTCAAAGCTCTCTACTGATCACTGTGATTTCGGCTGAACAAAGTAGAAATAGATACATTTGCATGGCTTACTGCATTGCAGTAAGAAATCAGTAGGTCTTTCTTTCTTTTCTTTTATACTTATCTTTCTTCCTTTTTTCTTTCCCTCTGGACAGACATAGTCATATGAATGGGGATTGTCAAGTGTCTAGTTGTTGGCCTACAGTAAGTGCCACCCAAGAACTACTCCAGTATCACTTGCAGTAAGTATTACTGTAGGTCATGACAAGCCCATTTTGTCTAATTGCATTAGGCACCGTTAACACTCTTAGCAAATAAGCAATGTCTGAACATGCAGTTGAGGAATTGCTGGGAATGAACACCATCCGTCTGGTATTTCTGCCTCCTCCACCAGCAGTCAGTCTTTTTGCACCATTTGAACTTATATTTTGAGGCATCTGTGTACAGTATATTCCATGCACCATTGGAGAGCTTGAAAAGCCTAATCTGTTCTTCGTGTTGGCGCCAACTCGGCCAGTACTGTACCTGCTTTTTCTGGCTTAGAGGGCTATCCTCACTCACCCAAGTGACACTTACCTAGGCTACTTCAGGTGACCAAATACTTTAGTTGACAGTCACCCAGATTGTTCACATCTAATCCTTTAGGGTCCAAGCAGAGAGGGAAAGGAAAATGTTGTGGAGGAGATTCTATTTCTGTTAGAATAGTAAGATCTCTGAATGTCGATTCCCTCCATATAGATCCTATTTTGCCATATTGGAGTTAGTTAATGCCGTAAAGGATTTTTGGAATATTGATCCACCACATTGTTAACAACACAAATTGGAAACTTTTATGAACTTGCTGCAGTTCACCATACCATACCATATGATAGATGCTGCAGTTGTTAATGCAGTTGCTGTATTACAGCCTAACATTAGAGATAGGCAAGTGCTGTCATTATTTAGGTATGATTGTACTTATTTTGCCCTTGGTCAGTGGGCCAAGCAACTCAGCAGGCAGTCAGAGGAGACACTTTTTCCCCTTTGTACAGCAGTATTTAGTGTGGAACTGCTACTCTTCTAGAACGGCAAAAGAAAGGGCATTTAAAACAGGACGAGAGTGGACAGGAGACATTCCTTTCTGTGTGCGACAGCGTTCCTTGCCTCCCAGTAAAATCTAGCGTGCTGCCTCTCAGGCATGGCATTGTGGCGATAAAGACCCAAGTAGGGGTCTAAATTGGGAAGTTGGACTTGATAAGAAGTCCCCGACAGAGAGTGAGAGAACAAGTGAGGGAGTCATCCAGGGCATTGCTGTGACACATACAACTCAGTTCATACTGTATGTGCTAGACTGGTTTGGTACACGCTCTGACTTGGCTACAGAAAGTTTTGAAGCCGGAAACTTTGTGTTTCGGTCAGCGTTCAACATGGAAAGTTCTGGAGCAAATGCTGTGGAGACGGTCACAGTGCGCTCAAGGGCAAAGAGTATTATGAAAGCAGAGGGCGAGGTGAGCTACAATGTTTGGCATATACTCTTCATTTGACCTTGGTCATTGTCATTTTGGGTACCTTCAAGGTAACTCTGGCCATGTCCTCATCCTCCTTCTCTTCCCCAGGGCCCTCTGATGCCTCTGTTTGATGACAACTTGGCACATGCCAGAAGATGCAGCCTGATCTTGAGCGATGTGAGTAGGGCTCAACAGCTTTGTGTGTTTTTTTGCTCACTGCTCGTAAGCCGCAGATGGCACAGGATTCAGCAGCTTTAACCAGTCTGGGTTGCAGTAGTGCTGTGAGCTGTGTGATTGTGGATGCGGTGGTGGTAATGGTGGTGAACTGGCTCGAGACACCTGTGTTGGATTTCGAGCAAGAGGAGGGAAAGCCTTTAATAGGATAAGAAATAGAAAACGAACAAAGAGCTGTATTTGTTTTGCCAGCATGGCTAATTGAGCTGGATTGTTGATGGGCTGAGAGTGCGGGATAGGTGGGTGTGGGGTTTGGGGTTTTGGGGAAGGGGAGGGGGTGGAGATTTATTCTGATGATGGGGGTTGAAGGGTCGTGGTGAAGGGTGTTTCCCGTTTCATTTCCAGGCAATGAAAAGTTGAGGAGAGACATGGAAACCAAACCTCAAAACATTAGCACCACATCAGCACAGTGGTTGTCAACTTAGAGTTTAGTTAGCGTATTTAATTTGTTCTAATTACAAAAGAAAGTTAGATTATGGTGTTCGAATGGCTTGAGTTCAGTGCTCCTCTGTATTTGTGCACATAACACGATATGCTGCGGACTACTTTAATTAACTGTGAATTGGGGTTAAGAGCATGTTGTTTTCATTTCCTCTAAGGACTGAATCAAAGCCTCAAATGAGAATGCCTCAAAGCATCAAAGAGGCAACTTAATGTCACTATGAGGTCTACTTGCTATATGTGAAAAAAACATGCTGTTGCTGTCATATGGGGTACTTTATATTAATGAATTTAGTGGGTTCAGATTAAATAATTTTGATCAGTAACTTAATATTTTGCTTTAAAAGTGTGTTTTTGTAATGTTTTGATGCCACCATAGCTTACCATTTCTCATTGGCTGATATCAACAACTGTGCAGTGACTGAGAGAGTCTGGCCTATCACTACTATGTTGTATGTGGTGTTGTGTTTATCTGTGTTTATCTATGTTGTATGTGGTGTTGTGTTTATCTGTGTTTATCTATGTTGTATGTGGTGATGTGTTTATCTGTCAGTTTTGCATTGCGTCAGACAAATCTGTTTTTATCTTCACTCATCTTAAAATGTTTAATTGCTTTGGTTGATAAGAGAAGTGGCATATTTTGATAAAATTCAGCTCTGGTAAACTGATACTGATAAACATAAACATTTGGTGCAATATTCTGTCCTTAACCATACTTTGAATATGCAGCTATAACCTCTTATCTTGAGCTAAAAGTAATTATGAGCTGCCACTTCATCCTTGGCAGCTTTGCCACTACACTGACCCTTAAGTCCATAATTGGCAGCTTATTGACTTCATGGCAAATTACTTTCTATTTATCAATTTGCAGCTGTTCTTTTTCCAAGGTGTTTGTCATTACATTTTCGAGATCTCACCTGGTGCAGAGATTCTTCACTTGTAACCTTTTGCAGACTGTGAAAAGTATAACTTTGCCATCACACAGCTGACTGCACTTAGAGAAAGACACTAATTTGTGACTATGCCTATGCTAAAGTAAGCTCTGTATATGTAGGTGAAGTATAAGGAAGATTATGAGAAATCCAAGTGGCAGTGCACGGTTGGGCCTGACACCCCCATGATTCAACATGTCAAACACATGGGCACTCTCCAGTCTGGGGTAAGTCTCTGTCTGAATCCTGACACCTTCCCTAAGCCCTAAGCAAAAACTAAACCGACTTATGTCAGACAGCCATGAGAATAGCCCATGCAAATTTAAACAATAAGGCACTTGAGTCCATGGGTTTGCGCTGGATTTAGAACAGCTAAGGGATGTTGTTGAATGTGAAGCGGAGTGCCATTAAACCCCTCTAGCTAAACAATAGCTAACGCTAACTGAATGGGGCATACTGTGCCCCATTCACCTAGTGTTAGTTGTCGGTTCACTATTTGGTCTATGTTGTACCAAATTTTCCTGTTCTTTTTCCTACCAACAGCATTTGGTGATCTTGAACATCAGGGCTATGAATTTACATGGAATTTCTCCTTCAAATGACCTCAGCGTGCACACATCAGTGTACACACATTCAATTTGCACAGATTGACAACTTCCTGTTATCACGTCACCAGTTAGTTAGCTGGTGACAATGGTCTAGTGTCATCTTGAAGGCCAGGTCGCAGGAGGGAGAAATATGCAGCCCTGTTTCTCTGTCAGGCCCCTGATACGCATTCCTTAGCACTGACCCGAGTTATTCTAGATGAGTGCCCTGTCAGCTGTCATTTGTGTTACCAGACTCTGGCGATATTTGGAGAGGAATTAGGTCTACTAATTGTCAAGGGCCCTTTCATGCCCTGAACTGCATTCCTGCATTTTTCTTCTGTCAGCACCACATAATACACACTTGCATACACACAGAAACCCAGATACACACTTATACATGAACACACACACACACGTCACACATTTACACACACCTTTATAGATAGACAGACAGACACACACACACACACACACTAACAATGTCTCCAAAGCCTCACACAGAAGCTGAATTTGAATAAACCCATCCCACTTCCCTAACCTTTTCTTGTCCAATAAAAACAGCATTTCAGTGGTGTAACACTAGGAGGCTGATGTGGGTAACGCATATGCCAATTACATGATGGAGTTTAAAGGTTTGACCTATTAGACTCTGGTGAAAGTTCAGCCATGACATATGGTTGACCCTACGTAACCTTGGACAGTTGGATCCCCTTAGTAAAAAAATAAAAAGCAGTGAACTTGTTTGCAGTTGGTCTCTGAATGTTGTTTTGGATAAATATGAATGAAGGAGTAATGATTGAAACAAGGAATTAATCCTGATTGTTTGTAGAAGGAATGTTTTTGTCCTTGGTTCTAAAAAGTGTTCCTGTTGTGTTTCAGAATAAGTATAAGGAAGATGGGCTGAAGGAAGCGTCTATTTCACTCTACCACGTAATGCCAGAGACCATGCAGACCCAGCATGCCAAAGAGGCTGAGCAGCTACGCAGTGAGGTAGGTGGACTTTAGGGAGATATTGCTAAACATTTGTGTGCACACACAAAAGGAAAAGTCGAGGCTAAATTGCTGTCGGTGGGAAGAAAGACCAGCAAATAACTGTTCTTCCACCAAAACATATAGTTCTTTTGGGGTGGCTCTGTCTATTTTTTGGCCCATTCAGTTAGCGTTAGATGCAGGTTCGCAAACATTTGATCTATGTTAGGCTGGGCAATATGGCATAAAATTTTTCCATATTGGAAAAATATATTGTGAATGATAAACATGACTATTACTAGTCATGTGCTTGATCATTGTCAATTAACATTTACGATTGTCAGTTTGATTAATTTTTTTTATTAATTGCCCAGTCGTAGGTCTATGTTGTTCCAAATTTTCTATCTCTTCTTGCTAATGGCAGCACTACCAACAGAACTATTGGTTAACTTAAGCCCTTTAAGCCAGGGCTTCATTCAGAATTCAGCTGTAGTTGTGTGGAAGGAGATGAGTGTTCTGAGTGGTTATAAAATTATGAAATTGAAGCAGATTTAAAGTGTCCCCTGTCCGCCTCACTGATGATGCCTCATAATCCCTTTATGGCATCTTTCGTAATCTTCAGAAATCTCTCTACACTGCTTCAGGTCAGATTCCTGTACGTGCAGCTTTCGAAGATCTCTGAGCAGTGGTGAAGGTGTCTTCCAATAGCACTGGTGGAAATGGGTCACACACACACACACACACACACACACACAGCTCATCATGTCTCTCATTGTCTGTGTAGATTAAGTACCGGGAGCAGGGGAAGAGTGAGATCACCAGCTCTCTCTACGCACTGCTGCCAGAGACCACAGAGACTCAGCTGGCCAAGGAGCACTCCGAACTACTGAGTGACGTAAGACACTCTTCACGGTTCACAGGGATAACACAACACTCTGACCCAGAACTGGCTAGTTTCTCAGCCAAAGCTGAGCCAGACTCCGCCTAGAGCAGGCTGCCATCTGTGACTGTCATTGCTACAAAATGCAAAACTTTGATTAAGATTTTCATTGATGTTTTGATCAAATATTGATTAGAGTCCTTAACATCACATATCCCTTGACAACATTTAAAAAAGGTACTATGCAAAATCAGCTTTGTTGCTAAAATATTGAAGTAACAAGTTACATGCCTGAATTAACAGCAGGATAAAAATGCATGGCCATGTGAGGTATTTATTTATAATTCTATTAGCTATTCTCTTTTCTCCTCCTCTCCAGAAAAAGTACCGTGAGGAGGGGAAGAAAGAGATCTCCAACTCTCTGTACTCTCAGCTTGCCGAGACCACAGAGACCCAGCACGCCAAGACCGTCTCTGAGCTGCTGAGTGAGGTGTGAGAGCAGCAACTGTTCATTTGTTTATCACATTAAACTCATGGGCACAGGATGAGGAAATGTGTGTGAAATCGTGTTTGAACCTGGCAGCATGTCCCAAAAAGCGTAGCTGCTGCTGTCACCACTGTAACTGAGAGACGAAAATGTCTTGGCTTGTTTTGTTGTAAACTTAACTGAGGACCATTGTCATAATAAAGATTAGATTTAGATTAGATTAAAATTTGAATACAGAGTAAAGTGTGTGAATGTAATGTATGAATACATACAGTAAAATAAAGTGCCTTATTGTTTGATAATAATGGTAGTGTAATAGATAGTAGGTAGCTTACCTGTTCGTACATCCCGACATCTCATGAGCCTGCTGGTCAGCTGACTGGCAGCCTCAGCTGGGTTGCTGTAAGGTCCCAGGACTGAACGTCATGTGATGACCACGGTTGCAATAGAACAAACTGGTTTTTGGAAAATGTAGTTTTTACTTGCCAGTGGGATATCAGGAGGTTTGTACCTACATGGTGCAATGCTTGTAGCTACGAATCACTTCAAAACCAGATATTCTTACTGTTACAGAAACATGTTTTGTGAAGGTTTCAGGTGTGTTGCAGGAGTGTTGCATTGCATCATTTGTTTTTCTCATGTTTTATACATTTTATACATGATTTAATTAAATTAAATGAATGTTCTCTTCAGGCTAAACATAATATAGTATGTGGTTGTCTTCCAGGTGAAGTATAAAGAGGCTGGCAAGAAAGACGCCAGCACCTCCCTGTATGCCCACCTGCCAGAAACCAATGAGACCCAGCATGCCAAAGAAGTCTCCCAGCTACTGAGTGAGGTACATTTACTAATGCAGAGATAGATGCCTAGACAAAAAAGACATATACAGAAACATACAGGCACACATACACACACACATTACAGGGACAGACACATACACACACACACAAACTAGGATTTGCAGAGTCAGCTCTTGTCAGCTGGCGTGTAGGTACTCATTCGTTCTACAAGCAGCATCAGCAACATCAAGACACAGTAACAGCACCTCTGTCCCCTTGCAGGTCAAATACAAAGAGGGACGCAAGAGCATATCTTCCTCTCTCTACTCCCAGCTTGCGGACACAACTGAGACCCAGTTTGCGCGGGAGATGACCGAGATGCAGAGTGAGGTGATGACAAACACAGTACAATCTAGTGACAGACTGAAGAGCGCTGGTCCCCTGTGTCATAGTCATTTCTCTCTCACACACACAGACAGGCAAACACACAGACATACATGCAAAGATTGTATGTACTTTATTTGATTCCACCTTGCAAGTCAACTTTCCATCAGCCAACAATTTTCTGAATAGTCCAACAGATTAACATAGTTCACAAGTTATGTGTTTTGAGCTCATGGGTACAAGAAACATCTCCTTTTCCAAATAAACATGCTTCCTATGACTGCTGATGTAGAGCAGTGTTTTGCCAACTGTTTGGCCTTTGTTTTATGTAGTCCCCCAGTGCGAAGTCCACAGACCATCCAGCCTATGCACATGACCTAAACTGCCAAACACTAGGACAATGAGTTGGCATGTATATCCTATGTTCTCAATGATAGAAATTAAAGGCTGATACTTAAAAGTTTTTTTTGTAGTAAGAGTCCATATATATATATAAATATTTAAATGAATTCCATATATAAATGAAAGCCACATGATATTTTAAAAAAATTTATTGCGTGAAGTTCCAGTGCAGCAGGCTGAAGGCATGTGTTGAGGGGTAGCATCCAAGCATGCCAGCGGTGTTTGTAAATTTTACTGTTTTGTAACGCCTGCTTGAAGGCAGTTTGAATTGTTGTTACCAGACACATAACAAATAGTAATCTGTGTAAAATCATATTGGATAATTGATTACATTTACAAAGACAGTTATGACAGGTGCATTGCTGGGCCTAGTGTGACATCTTTCCAGTCAGAGGTTAAAGTCACACACACACACACACACACCTGTTGCTTTGATCACACATTCACAAACACACACCCCTCTGATACAATAGTCATTCCACATTCAGGGTCCTGCTGCCTCAGTTCACCTGAAGACTATTAGTACTGAGCTACAGAGCTAGTCATTATCATTATGTTGCTCCAAGTGCTGTTGGATGCATGGGCTGTTGCAGTATATGTTAGTAGGTGATGAAGTCGATTATTGTCAAGGAATAAATTGCTGCAGTGCATTTAAAGCAGTCCTATTATGAGTAGCTACTCTATATCCTTCATCAGCAGTGAAGTTGGATTACTGTGTGGTCATCTTATAACACACTTTCTCCATATCCCTTTTAGAATAAGTACAAAGAGAGTGGCAGAAAAGGTATCTCTAGTAGTGTCTACTCACAACTGCCAGACACTGCAGAGATCCAGCAGGCCAAAGCTATTGCTGAAGTGACCAATGAGGTAAGTCCAGAATATGGGTTTACAGTAATAAGCATTTACACACACAACATGATTTCAAGTTCACAATGTGATTTCTGCAAAATCCATGCAAAATCACATACGTTAGCCATTTTGTTATTGCATTTAATATCAGATGTCATGTCAGCTCATTGTGAAATGTAGCATGCCATACTGTACATATACCCTGTGTTAATATTTACAGTCTATATGGCAAATTTTGCAATCAGACAAATGTGCTGCTTGTTAAACGCCATTAAACCTCACAATATGCACAAAATTTGGGAATCTACTTTTAACTGTCACTCTCGGTTGCATTTCTTTAGCCTTACAGTATGCAAATGTTTCTTTAACTAGATTCCCAAAGGTTGCCATGATGATTCTGAATCATGTGACACCCACAGTTTGCTGCCCTAATGGTTATGCTGTTGTACATTTCCTGGAACGTTCTTTTTTCTCCCTGTTGGTGTTGGTTTCAGAGAAAATACAAAGAGGCAGGCAAGAAGGGGGTGAACAGCTGCCTTTATTCCCTTCTTCCTGAGACTCTGGAAACCCTGCATGCCAAAGAGGCTTCCCAGCTATTTAGTGAGGTAATGCCATTGATACTGACAGCAGTCTGGAGTACAAGGATGCCTCATTATTGTTTATGTTTGAATTGTTCTACTAGTATTGGTAATTATCATACCATTACTAATGCATGTTAACCAGTGCATTCACTGATTCAAACACTACAGCTGATGCATGTCTGGTAGCAACTGCTTCTCCAAACTACCAGCAGAGAGACATATCACAGGTCCAGGCTTTTAGCTTGTGTTGAATTGATGAGTTGCATATTCCTTAATCTGATGATCCTTATACAAAGGTTATTCATGTCCTATACCACATTCCTACATTCCTCTTCTGTCAACACTGCATAATACAAATACACACTGGCGTATGCACACACTTATGCATGTACACACACACACACACACACAGTACCTATAAACCCTCATGATGATGCTAGATTCACATGAACCCATCCCTCTTTCCTAACCTTTTTTTCGTCCAATAAAAATATGACTGGGCCATTACACAGTTGAGTGCATTCAGAGTAGTTGCAACAGTAGGTGGATGATGTGGACAATCTAGATCACAATTACATGATGGAATTTAAAGGTTTGACCTGTTAGGCTCTGGTGAAAGTCTGGTTTGGTTGACCTTACCTAACCTAAGACAGTTGGATCTCCTTAGAAAAAAAAAAACAGTGAAAATGTTTGCAGTTGGTCTGTGTATGTTGCTTTGAATAAGTCTCTGATGAATGAATTCAGTTAATTCATTCAGTCATTCACTCACTCACTCACTCATTCATTCATTCATTCATTCAATCAACCAGTCAATCAAGATTGTTTTTGGAAGTTTTTATTGGTCCTAATGTTTATGTTGGTCCTAAAAAGTGTTCCTGTCGTGTTTCAGAATAAGTATAAGGAAGATGGACTGCAGGAGGCGTCTTCTTCACTCTACCACGTAATGCCAGAGACCATGCAGACCCAGCATGCCAAAGAAGCTGAGCAGCTACGCAGTGAGGTAGGTGGACTTTAGGGAGATCTTTCATTATAATATGCATAATGCCTATAAGTGAAGTCCTAAGAATTTGTCATGGTCATGTAAATTTGCTTGTAGACAGATGAAGCAGAGAAACCTTCAGACAGAATTTAGCTGTAATTTTGTGGAAAGGCACAAACACATTTAGAGCAGTTTTAAAGTTATGAAGTTAAAGTAGAAGTTATGAATCACATCATGCCCTGGAGATCCATGATGCCTCATTAATCAAGACAAAGTTAAAGTGTCCCCTGTCTGCTTCACTGATGATGCCTCATAATCCCTTGATGGCATCTTTCGTAATCTTCAGGAATCTCTCTGCACTGCTTCAGGTCAGATTCCTGTACATGCAGCTTTGGAAGATTTCTGAGCAGTGGTCAAGAGGGTGCTTGCAATAGTACTGGTGGAAATGGATCACGCACACACACACACAGCTCATCATGTCTGTCTTTGTCTGTGTAGATTAAGTACCGGGAGCAGGGGAAGAGTGAGATCACCAGCTCTCTCTACGCACTGCTGCCAGAGACCACAGAGACCCAGCTGGCCAAGGAGCACTCCGAACTACTGAGTGACGTAAGACAGGCTGCCACACTCTTCAGGTTTCTGGGAAAACATAGCACTCTGGCCCAAAACTGGCCCAGATCTCAGGCAAAGCTCAGCCAGTCTCTGCCCAGAACGGGCCTCCATCTGTGACCATTTACATGTTTTACCTGTAGTGCAATATGTCAGTCAGGCCATTGCTACAAAATGCAAAACATGATTAAATTAATTTATATTTAACATTGGTTCTCTGGAAGTGGTACTACTTTTTAGTGGCATTATAAATATCTAGTAGTTGATGTTTAGATTTTCCGTGATGTTTTGAAAACATATTGATTAGTCTTTAACATCACATAACCCTTGACAACACAAAAGGAAATATCCTCATTCAGTGTTGTTGCTAGAATATTGATGGAACAAGTCATGCGCCTGAATTTGCCTTTGCAAATTAATTTGCACTGATTAAAAGTAGCAGAAGTATAAAAATTTATGGCAGCATGAGATTTATAATTCTATTAGCTATTCTCTTTTCTCCTCCTCTCCAGAAAAAGTACCGTGAGGAGGGGAAGAAAGAGATCTCCAACTCTCTGTACTCTCAGCTTCCCGAAACCACAGAGACCCAGCACGCCAAGACCGTCTCGGAGCTACTGAGTGAGGTGTGAGAGCAGCGACTGTTCATTTGTTTATCACATTCAACTCACGGCCACAAGATGAGGAAATGTGTGTGAAAACTGGTTAGGACCTGGCAGCATGTCCCAAAAGCGTAGCTGCCGCTGTCACCACTGTAACCGAAAGACTGTTCAAAATCAAATTTAGACTTGATATGCGAGTCTGTTCTTGTATCTGCATGGTACAAGCATGGTGCAATGCTAGCATGGCAACATGGCTACCAATGACCTTGTGTTGTGAAGGTTTCAGATGCATTGCTAGAGTGTAGTGTTGCATCATTTCTTTTTCTCCTAGTTTATGCAGGCTTTCTCACTTCAAAAAGTCTTTTCCTTTAAATGATGTAGTGTAAATTAATATAACAGAATGTTCTCTTCAGGCTTTAGATAATATAGTATGTGGTTGTCTTCCAGGTGAAGTATAAAGAGGCTGGCAAGAAAGACGCTAGCACCTCCCTGTATGCCCACCTGCCAGAAACCAATGAGACCCAGCATGCCAAAGAAGTCTCCCAGCTACTGAGTGAGGTACATTTACTAATGCAGAGATAGATGCCTAGACACAAAGACATATACAGAAACATACAGGCACACATACACACTCACATTACAGGGACAGACACATACACACACACAAACTAGGATTTGCAGAGTCAGCTCTTGTCAGCTGGCGTGTAGGTACTTATTCGTTCTACAAGCAGCATCAGCAACATCAAGACACAGTAACAGCACCTCTGTCCTCTTGCAGGTCAAATACAAAGAGGGACGCAAGAGTATCTCTACCTCTCTCTACTCCCAGCTTGCGGACACGGCCGAGACCCAGTTTGCGCGGGAGATGGCCGAGATGCAGAGTGAGGTGATGACAAACACAGTACAATCCAACGGCATAAACAACGCAAACTTAATGTAACGTACCTGGTGGATCCTCCCTGTTATTATGCTACAGTATATTCTGAGTTTTCGATTTTCACATAATAGCCTGTAAGGCTACCTGTCTATAATGCTAGGGTATTCGTCGTTGTCAACAGGTGATTGTTTATGGTGTCTCTTTACAGTAAAATGTGATTACTGTTTTGCTCTTGTCTTGCATAACACTCTTTCACCATACCCCCCTCAGAATAAATACAAGGAACTTGGCAAAAAGACCATCTCTAGTAGTGTCTACTCACAACTGCCAGACACTGCAGAGATTCAGCTGGCCAAAGCTATTGCTGAAGTGACCAATGAGGTAAGTCCAAAATGTGACTTTAATTGGCTTTCACATGCATCATGCAAATTAAAATTAACAATGGTTTTGTGATTTTGGAACATCCATACAAGATTGCTGCAAGGTCAGAAATTTTGTTATGATATTCTCACGGAATTGTAAAATGTAGCACTTTACACACTCAATAAATATACACAGTGCTAATATTTACAATCTATGATAAATTTTGCAATCAAATTTACTGATTGTTTAATGTTATTAAACCTCATAACATGCACATACATGCAAATTTGGGAATCTACTTTTAACTGTGACTCTCGGTAGACTTTATGTATGATTTCGTTGCATTTGTTTGGACTTCACAGGATGCAAATGTTTCTTTAACTAGATTCCCAAAGGTTGCCATGATGATTCTGAATCATGTGACACCCACAATTTGCTGCCCTAATCGTTATGCTGTTGGTCATTTCCTGGAATGTTCTTTTTTCTCCCTGTTGGTGTTGGTTTCAGAGAAAGTACAAAGAGGCAGGCAAGAAGGGGGTGAACAGCTGCCTTTATTCCCTTCTTCCTGAGACTCTGGAAACCCTGCATGCCAAAGAGGCTTCCCAGCTATGTAGTGAGGTAATGCCACTAATAGACATACCATAACTGTTCTGTTGCTAGTTGTTATACCAGTTTTAATACAAAAGCTGATGCATGCTAGCTCTGTTAGCAACTGCTTCTTTAAGCTACTACCAAATTGCATAATATCACAGGTTCAGGCTTTTAGCCTGCATTGGAAAGATGAGTTGCATATTCCTAATGTCTAACGGTCCTTCTAAAACATGATAGCCCAGGTAGCAGTTGATTCTTTGGTAGAGGTGTCCCAGGTCTGGCACATTTAGACGTGATATCAAACTTTCCTGCAACTGTCTTCCAAACTGTCTTGCAACAGCTTGCTCAGAGCTCAGAAAGTTTAGGAACTCTGAGTCTTCCAGTCTCCCTCTGCCTGTGTGCGAGCTGATTTGACTAATCTGTTCCTCCTCCCGCTGAGTCAAACCTCAGAGGTGAGCTCAGAATACTGGAGTGGGCCCTTTTTTATAGCAAGAATCTGAAAGGCACACCTCTCATTAGTTTAGTAGATTTCACAAAGCTGATAAGCAGCTTTATAGTTCAGTTCCGTATACCGTTCAAAATATCAGTGCTTAAGGATACTTCATGAAGACACACAATATTAATACTTCCCGTAATATCTGTGTAATAGTATTTGGTTAACATTAGTAGTTCCCTTTGTGAGTTGAACTCAGGGACATGTCCCCAGAGGTCCCCGGGTTCCGGCTGCCTGGTGCAATAGAGCCCTGGCTAGACTGAGCTCCCTGGGGGGAGGTGTGTGTGTGTGTGTGTGTGTGTGTGGGTGGGTGGGGGTGGGGGTTGATGTTGGGATGAGAGGGTGACGATGGCATGCCCCAGGGGGTCTGCAAGCAGGCTTTGCTGTAATCCAGCAGGACAAATGAATGTCAACACAGAGACTGTTACCATTTAACCCCTAAGAGCATTACTGATCCAATGTACAGTCCTGTGTGTATATATATGGTGGCTTTTTGGGGACACCACAAGATATTTTGGAGGGAAAGAAAGTTAGGGGTGGGGTTAATGTTTTATTTGGGTCAAAGACCAAATAGTAGCCTTTAAAGCAGCACAGCCTGAATAGGAAATGCATGTGAAATACCCTAGCGCTAGCTATTAATTTAAAGCTAGTTGACACTTGATGCACTTGGACATACATACATACAGTATACTTAGACAATTTGTGGTTGTGGATTTCCTCAGGGGTGTGGTTTGGCCGCAGGTAACCACACCACAATAACGGCTTGAATAAATGGAACATGCACATTGGTTAACTCAATGGAAAATTATTATTTATTATTATTATAATATTATTATTATTATTATTATTATTATTATTATTATTATTATTATTATTATTATTTCACCCATGGTATATGGTGGGATATCCTCACTCCTGGTGACGTGTAGAATGCATCTCATCCAGTCAGAAATCAGAAGCTAAATAGTTTGACTGGACATTAACTGTTGTATAATGTATGTGATAACTACTGGATATCACTGACCAGCCAAAATGAAAGATCCTGTAGGCGGGAATTGAGCACAGGGGCATCTGATCGATCTTTGCTTGTTTGTTCTTGCAAAGATCAAGTACAAAGAGGATGGCAAGCAGGAGATTACCTCAAGCCTGTATCATCTCATGCCTGAGACTATGGCCACTCAGTTTGCCAAAGAGGTTTCAGACATTCAGAGTGAGGTAATTCTCTCTTTTTTTCTCGTCTTCTCATATGTACACACATACAGATGTGACCACATGCTTTATTTCTGAAGTCAAAGCAGGTGTTTTTAACTGAAATCATGAGTCACACTTCTTTCATGAACGGAACGCTGAAACTGTGATGCATAGATGGGCTTGTGATCTGCTCTGCCAGGTTAAGTACAAAGAAAAGGGGAAAAAGAACGCCTCCTCCTGCATCTACTCCCATCTCCCTGAAACTACGGAGACTCAGTTCGTCAAGCAGATGTCAGAGCTGCAGAGTGAGGTACTTAACCAGCTCCAGTTAGCTTGTAGTATTAAAGGAGAAATCCGGTGTGATTCAATCCACAGTTCTGTTGTTTGAGGTCACAAAGTGAAACCGAGGGCACAGTTAAAGTTAAAGTTAAGGTGAGTTTCTCTGCCCCCTTCAGTTAGTGTTAGCTGCCAGTTCACTATCTGGTCTATGTTGTATAAAATTTTCTTGTTCCTTTACCAACCATCAGCACTGAATGACCTCGAACAACAAGCCTTTGGATTGATTCACA
Source organism: Tenualosa thibaudeaui (assembly GCA_027481765.1). Lineage (NCBI taxonomy): Eukaryota > Metazoa > Chordata > Actinopteri > Clupeiformes > Clupeidae > Tenualosa > Tenualosa thibaudeaui. Next base: position 7,391,340 of record JAIFZK010000008.1, read on the forward strand.
CACTTTCAAATTCACATGATCTGTTACTCTTTTATGTTCTTGTGTGTCTGTTTCAGTCCAAATACAAAGAGGCTGGAAAGAAGGAGGCATCCACCCCTCTCTACCATCATCTGCCCGAGACACTGGAGACACAGCATGCTAAAGAGGCTGGCAAGTTAGTAAGCAATGTGAGTGTCTTATAGCAGTATGTACTCATGTATAAAGTTTAGTATACTCCCTCCTTAAGATATACTGATGCATCGCCTCCTCATCCACTATAAGATATGTCAGATTGTGTGGATCATTCAGAATAAGACTGTAGAGTTTTGTACGCAAGGACCTTAATGAAAGTGCGTTTGAACTTTTCAGCTCAAATACAAAGAGGCGGGTAAGAACGAGATCTCCAGCTCGCTGTACTCGCTCATGCCTGACACATCAGAGACCCAGTTTGCCAGAGAGATATCTGACTTGCAGAGCGAGGTTAGTAAAAACACAAAAAAACTTCTACAGCACAAAAGTGTAAAAAAAAAAAAAAAAATTAGGTGCTGATATTTATTTAGATCTCATGGTAGAAAATATATACTGTACATACAAGGTGTACAATATACTGTAAAATTCACAAGTGGATTCCACATGCTAACAGATTTTTTTGTCTTTCACCTGTCAGAATAAGTACAAAGAGGATGGCAAGAAGAGCATGAGCAGCAGTATTTACTCTCAACTCCCAGAGACCTCAGAGACACAGTTTGTCAAAGCCGTCTCCGAGCTCCAGAGCCAGGTGGGTGATGACTGCAAACTGCATCAGTAACAAACACAGGCTTTTCTAAGCTTGAACAAGCATGCTAACCTGCAGGATGCTAGTAAATGAGAACTTAGATTCCCATGATTGTTAACTGAGTTGCATCTGTGGCTGATGAGAAGAGTGTTGGCTTCCCTGACCCACTTTCCAGATGTGTGTGTTTGTGTGTGTGTGTGTGTGTGTGTGTGTGTGTGTGTGTGTGTGTGTGTGTGTGTGTGTGTGTTCAAGTGAGACATTGAATGGCCGTGACTGTGAGCTCACAGGCAGCATACAGGCTCAATAGACGAGTGGTTGGTGACTTCACAACATGTTATAAAAAGAAGGGCTTTCACGCTCAGCTGCGGTCCAGAGGCTTGTGTCTGATGTAATAACTTTGTTTTTTGTTTGTCACTTGTTGTTTATGCTTTGTTTATTTTTTTCTCAGACTAAATACAAAGAGACTGGTAAGAAGCAGGCTTCTAGCGCTCTGTACCATCAGCTACCAGAGACCTTGGAAACCCAGCATGCCAAAGAAGCCTACCAGCTGCAGAGTGAGGTATGGCGCTTTCAAACTGAAATGGAAATGTTTCCATTTCCATTTATGTACATCTGGAAATATTTGTCCTTTCATATACATTATTTGTATTTGTACACATGTATGTACTTCTACCATCTGCCTCTCTCTTTCACTGTATTTCTCTCTCTCTCTCCCTCTCTTTTTCTCTCTCTCACACACGCTTTTTTTATTTTTCTGGGCTTTGTACTTTAATCATTTAGCTAATTGTTATTGCTGTAGCTAATGATCCTATACCATGTATAGCTCAGAGCACATTCATGCTCCGTTTGCCACTGTCTGTTTTATCTCCAGCTCAAATACAAAGAGGGAGGCAAGAAGGAAATCTCCTCCAACCTCTATTCTCTGCTCCCTGAGACAGCCGAGACGCAGTTTGCCAAACAGCAGTCGGAGCAGCGCAGCGAGGTAGAGAGTTCACACTGATTACTCTCTGCATGCATCACTGCCAGAAAGAAAGCATTTTGGTGAACACGGTGAATGAAAAAAGTGGAACACAGCAAAAAAAGAAAACCACCAAATCCAGTGGAAACTGTGGAAGTGGTAAAGTTGTTTTTGCTAGAAGGAATAATGACTAGTTTTTGACATGGCATGTAGTTCAGCTTTAGAAACTCAGACTCAGAAATGTTACATGCCTTAGACATGGAGGGGAACCATCTTCGCCTGGCATACAAAAAGTAACTGTAAGCCAAATTTACCCAGACAAATATTCCAGTGTGTTGCAGAGTCTTTATAATTGTGTTGTCCTTTCTGTCTTAGACAAGTGGAACACAGTGGGTTATATTCAGGTGTATTTTAAGACAGCAAATCATGGTGCAGCTCTATCACCTTTACTTACCTTCTCCTCTCTCTGTTCTTCTGTTTTCTTTCTCCCTCAAGGTGAAGTATAAAGAAGACATGAAGGATAACTCCATCAACCTCTATTCCCACCTACCAGAGACAATTGAGACCAAGTTTGCTAAGGAGATGTCAGAGATGCACAGTGAGGTACCAAAACACCAACCTGCAGTCTGTGCCTTAGAAAATAAGAGTAATATGATTATGATGCTATACTTATACAGTTTTTTGGGGGGGATTTGTAAGTGGTGGTTGGCTAGGGTTGTGGGATTGTTTGGTTTACTTTTGTATCTGGTTTCTGTGAGTGTTTGTATAGTAAAAACAGTGGTTCATCAAAAAAGAAACAAGCTAAAATAAATGTCTCATCTTGTCTTTCACTTACCATGAAGTATAATCATGAGACAATACAAAATATATTTGTGAGCTTTGAGATGTAAGTTGTAATTACATAACTTTTGTGTTACGGTAATGGAAGCATTCTGTCATTTCGGATAGAGAATGCTATCTTGTTCTTTTTAAATCTTCCTTCGTGTTCTTACCTCAGGCAAAATATAAAGAGGCTGGGAAGAAGCAGGCCTCTAGTTCTCTCTACCATCAGCTGCCAGAAACACTTGAGACTCAGCACGCCAAGGAAGCCTACCAGCTTCAGAGCGAGGTGAGGGGAAGGTGTGTGTGTGTGTGTGTTTGTGTGTGTGTGTGTGCAGTAAGATGCCGACTGTTGTGAGATGCATTACAAATATTCACGTACACCTACATGGAAATGATGGCTGGGGGATGGCTGGTGAACGCTGCCAGATTTAAATTTAAATGCATGAATAAATCACTAGCATTCTTGCTATACTGATACCATAAAATGAATTTGGAAATTGCTGGGATGTATCAAGCTAAATAAGTATTGAGGTTTCTGTTTTCAACATTCATCATTGTGCATGATATTCAGTTTGCTTGCCCACATTTTTCAGTTTGCTTGCCCACATTTTATGACTGGGGGAGATTGTTGATGTTGTTGCTATAATCCACAGGTGGTATATAAAGGAGGGAAGGGAGACTTCTCAGGCTCCACGTACACACAGCTCCCCGACACCCTGGAGATGCACTTTGCCAGAGAGATGACAGAACTTCAAAGTGAGGTAAACCCGCCATCCTGCACAGCACAGCAGCACACAAATCAAATCCACTTTGGTGTATACATCTGTGTATACAATACACTGACATAGTACACTCAAGACACTCATACTTACAAACAAGCAAACAGACAGAAGGGACAAACAAATAAAAGGTGAAAAAAAGATTAGCACAGACACAAGACAATCCAACAATGTGAAACACACACAGTCATAAACATATATTGATTTGTATTACTCAGGCGATTTGTATTGATTGTAGTGATCTGTATCACACAGATTTCACAGTGAGTTGTTTGTTTGTCCGCCTGTGTTTAGAACAAGTATAAGGAGCGTGGGAAGAAGGAGATGAGCACCAGCATCTACTCCCAGCTGCCAGAGACTAAAGAGACCCAGTTTGTCAAAGCCGTGTCAGAGGTGGTGTCGGAGGTGAGTGGGCAGCCAAGCTGCAGTTATGCTACTGGACTGACCCCAGCTGCTGCAGAGAAACAACAAGCAAATCAATGAGGAGCCGTTTGTCTATGGAAGCTACAAGTGACAGTATTTTTATAAGCAGTCAGCTGTTTTATATGATTCTCTTGGGCATGATTGATTCCTACAGTGACTTGAACAAATATTATTACTCAAGATAGACTCAGAGCATTACTGTCATGTGATTTTTCCATGAGTTACATTCAGGCCAAAGCATGGTGTGGCTTGGCTTACCTCAGCTTTGTTAAGCCTGTTAGCGTTGTTAGCTTTGAATATTCATTTTGAGGTTGTTTTATTCCAGGTAAAATATAAAAAGGCTGGTCAAAACAAGATGCCTGTGTCTCAGTACTCCATAATGCCTGAGACTCTTGAGACCCAGCATGCTAAACATGCATCTGAACTTCAAAGCAAGGTATGTTTCTTTCTCTGTATGTCTGTTTTTCTCTCTGTCTGTCTGCCTCTCTTAAGAGAGACTCTCATGTACACACTCTTTTTCATGGAGACACCCACACTTACACCCACAGTTACAAACATGTGCACACACACACATGCACGCACACACACACACACAAGTTTGTGGTATTACTCATTTACCTTTCCCCAGCATCATAACTTATTACTTTAAAAGTCACTATTTTCTGAGCCTGTAAAATAATCATTGTCAATAATAATTTTTGTTATGAAGACACACGTACTCTAGGTATCTTTGGATCTATATGGCATCTTTGAATAACTGCTGGGAACAGATCCTTAGGTCAGTCAAGTTTCCAAGAGCTTGTGGTTTTGACTCCAAGAGACAACAAATATCTTTTCATATTCACATCATGAGCCAGTCATAAGTGACACAGGTGGCGGCAGCATCTTTGCCACCTTTAGGGACAAGTGCCCACATGTACCTGGGTTTGACTTCACAGTCATTTCACAGTCCTTCCCCTTCTATCCATCCCATGCTCTTTTGGTTGCTCTTCACTAAACTACCTGAATAAAGACATGAAGGCAAAACCAGATCCTTGAACATTTACACAATCTTAGCCTCACGTGTCTCTGTCAGTCAGTAGAGGTAGAGTGGTGTGACCATAGACTGTATGGGTGTGACGGGTATTGTGGTGCCTTTGTTCTGCAGCTGAAGTATGAGGAGGACGGGAAGAAGGAGATGTCCCACTGCCTCTACTTTATCATGCCAGAGACGGCTCAGACACAGCTGGTCAGAGAGATTACAGAGATCCAGAGCGATGTGAGTATTTTATTCTATTCTATTCTATTCTATTTACACTATGGTATATTATAGTATATTATTAAGGAACTTACAGTATATTGTCAAAATGAACAACGACATCAAGAATAGTTGCATATTCTGCCTATATAATAAAATAAATTAAATAAATGAGCAATGAGAATCTTCTCATGTTTAAAATTTAAATATAATTAGGATTCTGATCTAGAGATTCTATTATCTCTCAAGTCTTTTGGCATTTCTGTCTCAGTTGCATCACTTTAATTGACCAGACTGAATAGATCTTTAAATATTAATCTCAGGCTCACTCCAAATTCAGAATATATTAAAAATGCATGCTGTCAAATATGTTTGCTGTTTCAGGTCAAGTACAAGGAAGAGGGCAAGAAACAGGCCTCTACCAGCCTCTACTCTCAGTTGCCAGAGACTGCTGAGATTCAATTTGCCAAGCAGATGTCAGAAATGCAGAGTGAGGTTGGTAATGCTAATCCATGTTCATTATTAACCATCGACCAGTTATCATTTCACTCTTCAACCCACTACACTCCACTAGGTATCTTTTTTGCTTGTTTTTCAATCATATCTTAAATTGGCCTATCAGTATCCCATCCAGAAATTATTTTGTAAGATCTTTCTGCAGTGCCAGTAACTGGCTTTTGCATAAGAATGATTTTTTAGAAACTGTCATCTGTTTCCTTGGCTTATTTCCATTTCTATAAGTGTTGTGCTGTGAGGGGTTGTAGTTCTCCATACATCAAGAGTCAGCAGGAATAATTACTATTATGGCGCATGCATGGTGAATGATGCATCTTGCTGTAAAATAATGGTGTCTTGTAGACTAAATACAAGCAAGAGGGGAAGCAGGAGGCGACCGTGTCCCTGTACCATCAGCTGCCAGAGACCTTGGAGACACAGCATGCTAAAGAGGCCTACCAGCTGCAGAGTGAGGTAAGAGCTTGCACTTCACTTACAAATATTAGAGGAATATGTGCACTTGCCATACTGTCTATATCACTGTAACTACATTCTGTGGAATGCAGCATGCACATGACTGAAAACAATTCAAAGAACAAGGTCTGTAAAGACATGTTTAAGAGCTTTTAGTAGATATATTTGACTGTCTTGCAGAGAAGAAGGTTTTCTGTATTATCAAACACCTGTGGGATGAACTAGCACAGACATTGTGAGCCAGGTCTTAATTTTTCTATATGAACAAACATTTCCTAAGATGTCCTGCAATCTTGTGGAATTGTGCCAAAAGAGCAAAAGCTCTTACAACTTTAAAAGAATGGGGGTTAGAATTGGATATATTAGTTACTACAAATGAACAATAGGAGCTTAAGAAATGTTGATGTTTGTGCTGTTTGAGCAGGAACAGGAACAAGAACAAGCCTAGAAATGCCCATAATTTCAGTGCCCAAAGGAACTACAGATACAGATTTGGAAAGTAATATGGTATGCAAGCATACTAGAAAACAAACGTAGAGTGGATCTGCCTACGCACACAAGCACAGATCAAATAGCACAGGATCCTGTATGCTTCACCAGAAAACTGGCAGCAGGCCAATGTTTACTCTGTTCAGTGCATCTGGTTAGCCAGTGAAGGTCAAAAATTCAGCTTACCATCTATTTTTCTGATGTGAGTTGCAATATGTGAACCAACTGCAGACCCTGGACTGGATTGACCTCTCTTTGTAATTAGTGAAAGTGCATTTGTTTTGTTGATGCCCTGGGTCCAAAGTTGGCACAGCCCCCTATGGTCACAAACAAGCATAGATTGACCAGTCTATTTATGGCTGATAAGACCTGATAAGAACAAATGAGTGTCAGGGAAGGTTAGAGCCAGTTGGTCAGAAGATGAGAAACTATCCAATCACATTAGCTTAGACAGAAGACTGATAACTTGCATTCTTCAGAATGGTCTGATGCACTGGCAACGACATTCACATTTTAATGGCCAGTCTCTAGGTACATAAATGCACTCATTTTGTTCAACTGGTCGTTATGTTCCAGTCCGTATCAAGCCTGTGTGTGTGCATGTTTTCTAGTCTAAGTACAAAGAGGCTGGGAAAAAGGAGGCAACCACATCCCTCTACCACCATTTGCCAGAGACACTTGAGACCCAGCATGCCAAAGAAGCCTCCAAGCTAGTAAGCAATGTAAGTGCGTCATCATACACCTACTTACACCCACTCACATTGTACAGTCACCGTATTTATATCAGTATTTCTCACAATCTAGGAAAAATGATCTCTTACCTGTATATTTTTATCTATTATTTAACACTTTACTCTGCTGATTTGTGGTATGTCCATCATTTGTGTGTTTGGTGTGTGTGTGTGTGTTTGTTTGTATGTGTATTTGTGTGTCATCTTTTTTCCTCTGCTGAAATCCTTCTTGTCCATCTGTTCCCAGATCAAGTACAAAGAGGGAGTGAAGAAGGAGCTGGCAGCTTCCATCTACTCACAGCTGCCTGACACATCCGAGCTGCAATTTGCCAGGGATCTCACAGAACTGCAGAGTCAGGTTGGTCCCATCCTGTCTGCCCAGATCAATACCTGCATCAGAACAGCTCCATAACTCTGATTTAAGACTGCCAGGGGAACAAGGATTAGGAGGGAGGACTGCTCTGATTTTCAACACTCAGGCACAAGCAACCTCTGCCTGAGAAAATATGATTTTACTACATTTCAATTTGTACAAATACAGTATGTTATAAATCCAGTCAATCCAGGCTGACAAGTGCTTAACGTATCAAAGTAATATGGTCTTTTTGTATGTCTGCAAGTCCTGTCACATTTAATATTAATATACCATTTAAAGTGAATCAACCTATAGCCCTGTTTTACGTTGCCGAGTACTGTAGGTAAGAATTTGATGCAACATATAGCGAAACAGCAGCCAACGGCAAGTGATGAGAGGAAAAAAGTTTAATTTTCTTATTCTCCCATCTGTTAGCGTTAGCTGCCAGTTCACAAATTCAGCCTACTGCTGTTCTCATACCTTACAACAGCACACAGGTAGCCTCAAAGAACAGGGATATGGGCTAATTGATTTTTCCTTTAATATATCATTCTGAGCTATGATCTATAATCTATAATATCCATTCGTCTGTGTACACACCTAGAGAGTGATTTCTTTTATACTGTCCAGAACTTTGTTATGAACATGTGCGTGATGACACTATTCAGTGTCATACTTTTATTTCCTCTCCATCAATTAGAGCAAACAAAATCCTCTGTGGGCAAGATTGCAGATATTTCGCACGCTAACAGATTGACTTTTCGTTTCCACCTGTCAGAATAAGTACAAAGAGGATGGCAAGAAGAGCATGAGCAGCAGTGTTTACTCTCAACTCCCAGAGACCTCAGAAACACAGTTTGCCAAAGCCGTCTCCGAGCTCCAGAGCCAGGTGGGTGATGAAACACTTCACCTCGTGTGTTATTGTTTACCATCAGACGCCTTTATCTCGGGGATCTCGCAGCGTGCTAAAAGGGAATATTTCATCATCTTTCCGTCATTACCTGGACAGACTCAGAGTCAAAACAATGATATTTCTTTCATTGTTATTTTGTTAGAGAAGGTGCTTCAAACATTCTTCACAGAATTAAAGGGTCTAAGCAGACAGTGTTGCGCAACATGAACCTTTTGCTTTGATAAACATGTAAAGGGGTTTGCTAGGCCTGATTGGAGTGGGTCATTCTATTGTGAATGCGAATTGCTAAAGAACTCACCAGTTCATTCACTCCCAAGTTCCTTAGCCTATTTCTCAGTGTTATCTGTATATGGCATGGGTTGCAGGTACTGTTGCAGAGGCAAGTTTAACTAATGCCCATGTTTTCGTGTAACAAGAAAAAAATACATCCAGCTCTATAGCAATATAGCATCGCTGTATTAGTTAGTACACATTCTACAGTGGTGTGATGTCTGTGTGGTGATTCTTCGTGTTTTATCTGATTGTTTGTCAGACCAAATATAAAGAGGCAGGTAAGAAACAGGCCTCCAGCTCCCTCTACCATCAGCTGCCTGAGACACTGGAGACAAAACACGCTAAAGAAGCCTACGAGCTTCGCAGTGAGGTGAGCTCACAGACTCTGCCATGTGCTGTGCTATTCAGATGAAAGGGAATGGTGAATTAATAAAACTGAAAATTTTTATGGTTTTGCAAGAGACTGTTTTTTGAATTATATGTTGTTACAATGTGAAAAATCCAAAAATGTATTAACAGCTCAGCTCAGGAAAACTGAGGCCAATGGTGCTGAGAAGAAATCACTCACAACTAATACAGTTTTGAATGAGATGAATATGAATCAGTCATGTTTTTGGCCTTTTTTTTGGACTCACTAATGAATGAGGTAAATATTGTATCACAAGAGTGGCCCAATTGTATTTTATAAACTCATTGTGTGGTCTGGCGATTAGAGAGGAAATTCAATCAGAGAGGGTAAAAGTGGAGCAAGAGGCGCAAACGTTTAGCATGTTTTCACAAGAGGGGAAGGGGGGGATCCCCCTTTATGCAGAACAGAGTCGAGGTCTCATGCTGAAAAATTTCACCATATATTCGCAAAAAGATTTTCATAGTATTGGTGAATAAAAACTAAAACATGAGCCAAAGGCTCTTATAGTCGTATGCTTTACAGTTCCAAAGTATGCCAAAAAAAAGAAAATCCTCTAGTAGAAATCCACTTCAGCTTCAGGATATTGCATAAATTGTTAGGTTATTGAACTTGATACAAAGTTTTAAAATATGGAAGTTCATGTCAATTTAGAGGTCATCTTAGGTTTTTGCACTCTACTGAGTTGTACATAAGAAATTCACCTGGGAATATCTTCTGCATAAATCTAAAGGAATTTATATAAATCTATAGGAATTTGTTGGGTGAAATTTCAGTCCTTAAAAGAAAAATAAGTAAAGAAGTAAATAAACCAATATCCCTGTTCTTCTATGTGCTGTTGGTAGATATAAGAACAACATTTGCTATAACAGAGACCGAATTTACAAACTGGCCACTAACACTAACTGATGGGGCCACAGGCTAGCATTGGCCATTTTGCTATTTGGTCTACATTTTACCTTCTTGTACCTACCGACAGCCCTTGGCAACGTGAAATAACATGGCTACAGATTGATTCACTCCAGAAAAGAAAACACATGAGCATGTCAGAGGGTGTCAAGGGTGGTCTAAAGGGCCGTTCACACCTGAAATTATATAACTATAAAGATAACTATAACTACAACGACTATAACATCTGTCCACATGTGAATGAACTAATATCAAAAATTCAATTGTTTCTGTTTGGCTGTCAAACTCTAAAAATCGCTCTGAAAATGATCCCAACGATATCATTGCACATGCTGTTGTCGTTATAGTTTGTGGTGTGGCAATGTCATTCATATTAATTAAATCGATATTTATTTGTCGTAGCAGTTATCGTTCTTGGTGTGAATGGCCGTTAAGCCATGGATTCTGTTACAAATTAGTTGGATTTAATATTATATGTACACTTTCTGATGACCTACTTATACCAGGTGACATGCTTTTATCCAAAGCAACTTACAAAAGAGGATAACATTCAAGCTACAACACAATGAAAGAAACTAACAAAGAGTGCATATTGCTAACATAAAAACTGCACTATTTTAAGTTGAAGTATAAGATGTTAAGTACATTCTCAAAATTTAAGCCAGGAGATATTCTTGGAAGATCTGGGTCTTCAAGAGTTTCTTGAAGGTGGAGAGGGTATCAGTTGATCCTGTAGCACTTGGAAGGTCATTCCACCAGTGTGGAACCAAACATGAGAAGAGTTTGGATTGACCTGTGCAAGTTCCTTTCATCCATTGCAGCTAAATGTAGTACTTATTTATCCAATGGATATATGCAACTTTCTGCTATTTTACCTTTCTTATACAATACAACATTAAAGCTGTGCAAGATTTGTTACTCAAAATGAGTGTCTGAAATATGCAAGTTTTATGCAAATATACCCGCTACGGAGAGATACAACTTGGCAAACTGCAAAAATGGATTCAACACAAAAAATTCCTTTGTTTGCCAAAAAAGTTTGTTTTTCCTTTGTTTACCCGAAGGCATTTTTGCCCTCATTATGTGAAAATCAACCTAGTCTGCAGTCTGCAGTCCAACATTTTGCTTTCACACCAGTGACCTGAAACATGCTGTCTGTCTACAGATAAAATACAAGGAGGGTCGTAAAAAGGAAGCCAGCTCTTCTCTTTACTCCCAGCTCCCAGAGACAGTGGAAACACAGCTTGCCAAGGAGCTGTGTGACATCTATAGTCAGGTACTTAAGATCTACCCTACGCACATCAGTGCGCTCAGTCTTTATGTGCCCTAAGTCCAATGGTGGACAAAAAGCAAAGTCTAACGACAAGCAAAGTGCATGAACCACTGTTATTGTGCATCATGTATAAGAATAGATTTATGGAATTTCTGATTTATGAGCATTTGTGGTTAAGGTCTCGCCATTGGTGTTAAATGAGCAAATTCTTACCGACTAGCTATTGAATTAGCATTAGGAGACTTTTCCCTAGCTAGAATTTGCCTCATAGCTTACTATGGGGTTATTCCCTGTACGGTAAATGCACTGAATGCATACTGATGATGTTTTAACCCCAAACACTGCCCCACCTCATGCCCTGTTCTCCTCCTGCAGGTCAAGTACAAAGAGGGTGGAAAGAAAGAGATTTCCTCCAATCTGTACTCCCAGCTCCCTGAGACATCAGAGACCCAGTTTGCCAAGCAGCAGTCAGAGCTCCAGAGTGAGGTAGAGTAGACTACCTAGTCTTCCTCTCTGATTGACTCCGTACAGCTTCTATGTGGGATGTTTTCATGTACTTATGTTTACATGTGACATGTTAAACATAAAACAGTATCTTTCTGTTATGTTATGTGTGAATCATGTTGTATCAGATATGGACTGTTTTTGTGTGTTTGCATGTTCTGTCCTTTGAGAGAAGCAAAGGAACAACAGCAACAGAAAAACACACACACACAAATGCCAGTTTCAGAACAACGCCAAAAATGATTCCCTCTGGTCTGCGCTCTCATTTTTGGAAGCATTTCTTTGTACTCCCTCCAGGTTAAGTACAAAAGAGATACCCAGTCGGAACTGTCCAACTGCTTGTACGCCCAGCTGCCTCAAACCAGTGAGATCCAGTTCGCTAAAGAACTGGCCAAGTCACTGAGTGAGGTGGGGCCTTAGCCACTGTGTGCTAACAGCTAACTGCGTGACTAACCATGTCACCCACGATAAGGTGACCAGACTTTTGAGATGAAAATCAGGGACATTTCCCAGAATTTTCCTTGGGGACATTCCTATTTCTACAGTTAATGTAATTAAATAAGTAATGTTTTCGCTTCACAAATCGGGGACAATGTGGGTTGTTTTTTACCAATTTTGTTTTTACCAATTTTGGTGGTCTGTCCCCGGAAATCGGGATCGTCTGGTCACCTGCTTTTTTAGTCAGTATAAAACACTGACCTGAGGTTTACACGTGGTGCGGCTTATATTCTGGAAATTACTTGAAGTATGACTGCTGTCATTTCAGCTATAAGCATTTTGCTGCATTACCTTTTCATGGTTTCATTCTTGTCCAGACAGTATAGACAGGATTATTTGATTTTGAATAATTTCCATCACTCATAGAAAATTATATCAGTGCAAAAGTCTCGATTTATGTGATGTCTGGAGTGGTAAAAAATTGAATTTAGGTTAGTGTTAGTGTCAGTAGGCTAGTGTTTCCCCCCACAGTGTGGTAAGGGGCATGAGAGATCTGTGTGGTTTTGCTCTCTCTCTCTCTCTTTCTTTCTCTGTTTCTCTCTCATTCTCTCTTTCCCTTCCTCTGCCCCCCCCTCTCTCTCCCTGTCTCTTTCTTTCTTCCCAACCCTCATCCAGATCAGTCACACCCTCTCTCTGAATAGCATCCTTATCTGTAGCCCCTGGCCATCTGTTTCAGAGAGCATCACTCCAGGCAGACTAGTCAGCTCACTAAAATTAGAACCTCTCATAGCTGATTGCATTTTATTTTTGTTTACCATCATTCTAGATGAATTCATAGGCTACCTTTACAGATTTAACTGCAGGATGAACTAGATGAAACTCATTGTATGGATATATGTTTAGTGTATTAGGTGTCTAAAACTAATCCTTGGGCTAAGGACTGAGCATGCTTAGCTTCCTATTGTGGTGCAATGTACTAATAACAGAGAGACAGAGAGAAAAGTGTGTGTGTGTGTGTGAGAGAGAGAGAGAGAGTTAGTGTGTGAGTGTGTGTGTGTGTGTGTGTGTGTGTGTGTGTGTTTTCACAGCATAATCCTGTGGCTTTAAAGTTTCGTGTGAGACTAAGGTGCTGCTGTTAAATCTCTCAGAGCAAGTATAAAGAGGCTGGGAAGAAGGAGGCTTCCACCTCTCTGTACTCAGTGCTGCCAGAGACCCTGGAGACTCAACACGCCAGAGAGGCTTCAGAGCTGCAGAGTGAGGTGTCTGACACGTGACAATCTAGCCCACTTTGTTTTATCACACACACGCTCACACACACATGCAGTCACACGTGCACAGATACACAAACACTTACACTCACACACACACATACACACACACTCAGAAAATGTGCACATGCAGTTACACATTCAGTCACACTCACACAATTATACATGCCCTTACACACTTAGACTCTCTCTCTCACACACACACATGCACACACACACACACACACACACACACACACACTCTCTCTCCTTCCCCCTCCCTCTCTCACACATAATAGTCACTCACTCATGTCATGTACAGCCATTGCAGTCAGTAAATAAATGAGTATTGACAGATTTTCCTTCAAACTGAATTTTCTTCGTGCTTGCACAAATCCCATTCAGACTTCAGTAGGAACAGTAAATCAATTGTATTGTACAGAAGTACGCCCACTGTCCTCTGTGTGAGAAAACTCTCGTCTCTGCTCCTCTCCCTTCCTAGAACAAATATAAAGAAAGTGGGAAACGAATCCTCTCAACAAGTCTTTACTCTCAGCTACCCCAGACCATCGATACCCAGTTTGCTTCCATGGTCTCGGACCTGCAGAGTGAGGTAAGACTTTCTAGAACCTTCTCTGAAGTATACACGCTGTCTAGGGTTCCATGCAACATGGAAAATGATTGAGAGCAACTGTGAACTGAGGCTCAAGGTTAAAAAAGGATGGACGCATGGATGGATGCATGAATGCATAGATCCATGAACTCTGTGCAATTTCTCTCATGTGTTTCTTGTACATGCTCATAATGCGATGGACCACACATATGTGCAGCTGTTTTCACAACGTGCTTAAGCAATAATGGCATTGAGAAATGGTCTGAAAGCCTTGAGACCAAGTACTTAGGCTTCTTGGAAACTCAGCCGAGGTGATTAGTTGATCAGACTTGGGACTCGAGGGTGGAACATAACAGTATCAGTGTTCTCTGTTCTGTATCAAATGATGTGTCAGTGAACGTCCAAATACACTAAACCACAGCTGTGTCAGAGTTTGGGTGGATTCGAAATGATGATGAACTTCATTATGTGACGAGATTGGGATGTAAATTCCTGCTGTCTCCTCTCTGCAGAACAAGTATAAAGAAGAAGGCAAGAAGAGCATCAACAGCTGTCTCTACTCTCAGCTCCCAGAAACCACCGAGATCCAGTTTGCCAAAGCCGTTGCCGAGATTCAGAGCGAGGTGCGTCGCCTTGAATACTTCTCAACATCCGTTCATTTCATTAGGCTGTAATTATATCCATCCTCTCAGTACGTCGAGCCACAGTGCTTAATTACTTAACAGCAGGTTTACCAGTCAGCAGCCGCTCGACAGCCAGCTCGATTTCTAATCACAATACTTCACTTTTCCTTACATCGCCTTTTGTCTTTCCTCTGCCTGAGTCATTCTCTCATTCAGCCACTTTGGCTGTCTCACTCTCTCTCTCTCTCCCTCTATGTGTATCTCTCTCCTTTTACTATCTCTCTCTTTTTCTTTCTTTGCCTTTCTCTCTCTCTCCCTCACTTTATCTTTCTTTCTGTCTCTCTTCCTCCCTCTCTCTCTTTTTCCTTCAGTCAGCTTTGGTGCATTTAGCACTGGCCCTGTAAGAGGCTTACGTAAAAGCTTGACATCCTTTAAAGATTGATCTGCTGAAGGCCATGACAATTACACTATCTCTGTCACTTCCTCCTCTACCAGGGAGGAATTTCCACATAAAGGACCCCCAGCGCCCCCCTCCCCATACACACACACTCTTCTTTTTTACACCTCTCCTCTTTTGTTTTAGACCAAGTACAAGGAGGCCGGAAAGAAGGAGATCTCTAGCTCTCTCTACTCCCAGCTGCCTGAGACAATGGAAACGCAGCATGCCAAAGAGCTCTGCCAAATCCTCAGCGAGGTACCAGTACCATTGCCACACACACTCACTGTCACCTCTTAGCCACAGAGCATCTCATCACAAGCAATATGGCCTAGACACTGTGTGCTCTGTGTGCCCTTTACCCATACACACACGCATACACACACACACACACACACTGTCACCCCCTAGCCACAGAGAATGTGATAGTAAGCAAGATGCGGGAAGGTCCAAATTCAAAAATGTATTTAGTCTAGTTGTTAAATTAGCCTTAGTCAGTCTTAAGACATTACCATTTTACCTTACATTCAGATTAGGACCCTATGAAGAGACTGCATACTTTCTACACAGACTACATTAAAATGACGACAAACACAGGGCTATGCATAAAGTGTGCATAGACTGTAAACTTTAAATGAGGCTTATACAGAGGGGGAAGAAATCCCTCTGAAATATTTTTTTTCACAAAGTATGCACAGTGGTTGTGGTGTTGAAATGAGCTCATTACCGAAGAAGTGCACACCCACTACATATATAATCGAGGAACACTGACAGGTAAATGAGTCTGTGGTATACACTTCGTATCGTGCTATTCCTCTGAATGATTTGAATATGTGTGTGGTTTTATTTGTTTATATATATAGAGAGTATATATAAGTATGTTCTCATATGTGACACACCTTATTCTCCAGAACAAATACAAAGAAGGGAAGAAGGAAATCAAGTCCTGTTTGTACTCCCAGCTTCCCGAAACCAATGAGATTAAATTTGCCAAAACTATCTCTGAACTCCAGAGTGAGGTAAGCATGCTACTACTTCAGTTATACTCCCCATTTTCAATGGCTCATCAGTCCATGCTGATAATGTACAAAATAAAGAATATAAACAATGTACATTGTTTACAATAACTGGATCTACACATCTAGTGGTTAACTTTTACTTTTAAATTTAGCTTTTTATCAATGGTCTCTGCATGATGCAGACAGGGGATGGATCACTGCTACATGTGCAATAGTGGGTGAGTAGATATGTAGCTCAGCATCCTCAGTTGGCTGTCTCTCCCTGCAGAATAAATATAAACAGAAGGGCAAAGAAGAGGTGTCCAGCAGTCTGTTCCACCAGCTGCCAGAGACGCCCGAGATGCAGTTTGCCAAGCAGGTTGCAGAGGTACAGAGTGAGGTATGGTCTCTGTATGTTTATGAGATGTGTGTATATGTGTGTATGTGTTGGGTGTGATAGTGTGAGTGTGTGTGTGTGTGTGTGTGTGTGTGTGTGTGTGTGTGTGTGTGTGTGTTGGGGGGCATATATAGGAGATGAGTGTGTGTGTGTGAGTGTTTTTTTTTTGGGGGGGAGGAGGGTGGTATACATAGGAGATAAGTGTGTTTGTGTGTGTGTGGGTCATTGGTATGTGATGCACAAGCCTCCAAAACTTCCAGGTGTACGCCAAGTGTGTGTGTGATTACCTCAGCAGTAGTTGAATTTTTGTTAAGTGAATAAAAATGCAAATAAGTTGAATGGAAACCCAGTTAGTGTTTCCTGTAGTTACATTCCTCCAAACATTCCTCCTACATTCCTTCCAAAGGACATACTGTATCTCTAAGCTATAAATGCTGAGGTCTGTTTGCTCTCCACACACTGTTTACCTCAACAGTTTAGAGAACATGCAAATGTGAAAATATTAATCTGGTGTCTGGTGTTTGAGCAATGCAGATGAATCATGAGGTATCCTTCTTGCATTGTGCCAATCCAGACCAGCATGTTTGATTTTTCACATGCAATTCTCCATTTCTGTCTTTCTCTCTTTCTGTCTTTCTTTCTTTCTTCTCTTTGTTTCTTGCTCTCCCTATCTCCATCTCTCCATCAATGTCTCTATCTCCATCCTCTTTCTCTCTTTATGCCTATCCCTCTATCTCTTCTATCTCTTAATCCCTTTCTATCTCTCTCACTCTCTCTCACCCTCTCTCTCTTTCTCTCTCCTTCTTTCCTTATCTCTCTCTCTCTTTCTCTCTCTCTTTCTCTCTCTCTCTCTCTCTCTGTCCCTGTCTGTTATGTGGCCCCATCCTCTTTTGCTCTTTCCAGCAAAAGTACAAGCACAACATGCTGATGGAGATGCCAAACTGCCTGTATGCACAGCTTCCCCAGACCACAGAGACCCAGTTCGCTAAAGAGTTGGCCCAGACGCTGAGTGAGGTCTGCCTCACTGGGTGTTCTCCACTAACCGTGTGCCTCTTCCTCCTCCTCACTAACCTGACAAGTCACTCACTAACCACGCCGATCCCCAGTCTGACATACAGGTTTGAACAGTCTATTCACTATGTCTAAGGATGTCTGGGAATGTAATGTTCACATTTATTTTATTTTAATTAAATTTATTTTATGCTATGTTATGTTTTGTTATTTTATTTTATTTAATTTAAAGAAATATATGGTTCATTATGACATTACTTCTGTGGCATTTGGCTATGCAGCCATGTAGAGTTTAGGGAGCAGTTGGCTATGTTTTTTCTATGGGATTAGCAGGACTATCTGATGCGGCTGGTTGTGTTGCAGAGCAAGTACAAAGAAGGCAAGAAGGAGATGGCTAACTGTCTGTACGCCCAGATGGCAGAGACCAATGAGACACAGCATGCCAAAGAGCTATCTCAGCTCTACAGCAAGGTATGCACGCACACACACACACACACACACACACACACACACACTGTAGGCTTGTAAATAATGGCAGAAACCAGTAAGACACAGCATGCCAAAGAGCTATCCCAACTCTACATTGAGGCATGCATACACACACACACACACACTAGGCTTGTAAATGACTGCTGTCTTCCTTCCAAGTTTTCTTTGGCATTAATGTGCTTATTGCATGCAGTATCAGTACAATGTGTACTTTTTTGACCTTTGATTGTTTTGTAGTAATAAAATCGTCTTCATTATCATCATCTTTTGCAGAAAAGCTACCGAGAGGGGGGCAAGAAAGACACCTGCCTGTATGCACAGATGCCTCAGACCATAGAAACTGTCTTTGCCAAGGAAGTTGGAAAGCACCAAAGTGATGTAAGTATCTAGAAGCTCGTGTCAGCTTGAATTTTTTTATTCACGTCTATTTCACACCTTCCTAAACAATAAAAATCAGACAAGATGACAAGCTCAGATAATGACATGGATGTTTTGCTATTCTGAGCTCAATGTAAATTTTCTCTTGACTTTCTTTAACATTCTTAATGAGTGAGTATCATTATATTTGTAGCTAAAGTCCAAACAAACAAAAACAGAGCAAACATGCAAAAATGAGGTGTGTGTGTGGGTGGGGGAATGGGTAGTCTCAGTAGGGTCCAGGTGGCAAATATAGGCGAGTATTAGAGTAATCTGATGCCATCATGCCTACCAACACAGACAGATGCACACATAGACAGGCACACACTGACCAGGATTTCTGCATGGATGAACACACATGTACATACATTGTCACACATGCTTTTGCACAAACACCAAACACACACACACATACACACAAACACACACACACACACACAGCCTCACTGATATAGTGCAGTGCAGACACTTTGTACTTTTGCATAGACCTCCTCACACCTACCCACACACAGACACACACACACACACACACACACTTCCCCATCCCTGTGCTCCAGACTGGAGTATTGCGGTGCTAGGCCATGCATGAGAGGTGGAACAGCTGTGTGCCGTGTGCTGCCTGGGGCCTCCGCCATTGACCTACTGCCCCTTTTACCTCCAGCTCTCAGACAGCCCAGAAGGGCTTACACACACTCACACATCTATGCACATGAACACACACACACACACATCTACATACATAGCACACACACACATTTTCACTATCCACAGTACACACACACACACACACACATACATCTATGCACATATTCATGTGGAATTAGAATCAATATCATCTTTGTCACAAGCACAATGGAATTTAGGTGTGATCCTTGTCAGTGCACGGACATCAAATAATAAATAATGTACTCATATGCATCCCCAGGTATGTCTGTCCCATGCTGAATTCTCTGCCCCAGGCCCCTGTGAAGTATCAGTATATGTGTGGCAGGCAAAGAAGGCCTGCCAGTGTGCTTAAACACACACACACACACACACAGTCCCATTGATTGATCAGTCTTTTGCGCTGGCTGAGGTTCACTGAAACTGCCACCTACTTTGGATGGATCAGCATTGTACTGTACTTACAGTGTCAGTCTGTCCTTGCACTAATGGAGAGAGAGAAGTGTGTGTGTGTGTGTGTGTGTGTATATTCTGGTGAATTCCACCTCTTTGTCTGAAAGATGGCCCTTATAATGTTGTTTGACATCATTCCCCCCATTTTGAGCATGATTTAGCATAGAAACTCAGCTAAATAATTGAACCCTTCTAGTTGAGTTGCTGCCTCACTGTGTGTGTATGTGTGTGTGTGTGTGTGTGTTACACGGTAGCACAACATCTCTCTACTCAACTCTACTCTTCTACTTCACAGAAACTGTACAAGGAGAAGTACGAGGCGGAAAAAGGAAAGGCAAGCTACACCAACATGAAGACCCTGCCTGACGTGGAACACGCCATGGAGGTCAACAAGAAGCAGAGCGAAGTAATTACCCAGCATGCAGCAGAGCTCTACCATCAGAAAATGTGACCCGTCTCGTCAGGCAGTTACTATCCAATCAATACATGGAAATTAGACATTAGATTTTGATTACAAGGACTGGTGAACAAATTAGGCCAGCCCTACTGGCCTTAAAATCAAACACTGACTACAAGAGATCTTCCTGTTTTCGTTTAAATGAATTGTTATCCAGTACATTCAAGGACATGATTGTTAATAATGCATGTAATGTTTTATAAACTAATACATTAGCTGTAATGTAATTATAGACCAATGCTGCCCCTAGAGTTAGATTCCAGAACTGCAGCATTTGACACAGACTCGGCTGTAGCTAGGACCA
Organism: Tenualosa thibaudeaui; assembly: GCA_027481765.1. Taxonomy (NCBI): domain Eukaryota; kingdom Metazoa; phylum Chordata; class Actinopteri; order Clupeiformes; family Clupeidae; genus Tenualosa; species Tenualosa thibaudeaui. The sequence continues at coordinate 7,411,681 of JAIFZK010000008.1, forward strand.
ATATGTATGTGATGCTGGCCCAGTTAGTCGTTGTGATGTGCATCCATAGTGACATCCCTGATGTGAACAATGCACCCTGGGGGCCAGTGAGTCTCTCTAGGGTACAGAGAGAGCAAGAGAGAGGCTGGCCCATGACCATGAAGCCCCAGCGAGGCCCATTTCTGTCATTGCATCAATTTTACATTATAGGACCACATTATATGACTTGGATTACGCTGCATTGCCTTCCCATCCATGCACTAAGACCTCGTCCACTTCCAAGGACTCTTGAGACCAGACAAGTGTACTTGCATAGATTTCCACACAAGACTCTTAATGCCAGTGCCTTAAAGTTAGCAGTTAGCAAGTGAATGAGGGAGCGAGCGAACAGGATCCTTTTTTTTTGTCAAGACCCCAGCCCCTGCGTACAGTATGTTTCCTGACTGACTTGTGCAAAGTAATCTGAAACCCAGGACTATGGGGAGGAAGGGCAGTGCAGGGAGGCCATCTGCTAGCAACAGCAGCTCAGCCCGGGCCCTCAGCATAGCTAATCAGCAGAACTTGCACGGTCAGATCGATATCTCTAATTGTTTCATACCATTAGATAAAGAAGCCCTCCTGCTGCTGCTGCTGTGAGACCACTGCCCTAACTATGTGTGAGCTATTGAAAAGAGAGGAGAATAGATTTTGGCATAATGGACTGCATTTTTGTAGTGTTTACGGCACATTTCATATTCTTTCTTTTTCTGGGTCATATGCACCTCGTTTGGAGATATGTTACTCCTCCGTTTTTGCGCTAGTATGCACATGTAGGTTACTGGGTGACAGTGAAAATTGTATTTATGGGTCATTAGGAAGGAGGTAGCGGTGCAGCTCTTTTCTAAATGTATCCACAGAATCCAGCATTTTGAAATATCTTCACTTGAGGGGGCGTTTTAAAAAAATATTTATTTGAAAAAACTCTGTTTAGCTGTAAACAAAAGGCCCAAACGGGGATATATATATATATATATATATGTATATCTCCATTTGGACCATAAAAATATATAGATACATGTAAACAAGCCTAAAGAGTGTAGTGCATTATAGTACACTATGTAAAATATGCTCTCTCTCGCTGATCACTGGCATCAGTGTGTATTATTGATATTTTATAATGCTGTAATGTTCTTGTCTTCAGGTGGAGTATAGGAAAGGCAAGCAGGATCTGCACAAATATAGTGAAGTCCTGGATAGACCAGATATACGCAATGCCACCGAAGCAGCCAAACTGGCTAGTGATGTAAGTGTGTGTGTCTGTGTCTGCATGTGTGGTAATACTTTTGTGGATTTGGGTATCTGTGTGTGTTTGTGTGTATGTGTGTGTGTGCACATGTGTGTGTGCACAAGTACGTGTCTGTCTGTATGTGTGTGTGTGTGTGTATGCATGTGTGTACTCACATATAGGTGTCTGTCTGTTTGTGTGTCTGTCTGTCTGCCTGTAGGTCTGTGTCTGTGCCTGTCTGTGTGTGTGTGTGTGTGTGTGTATGTGTTGTATGTGTGTGTGTGTGTATGTGTTGTATGTGTGTGTGTGTGTGTTTATTGGGATAGGTTCCTTGGTGTGTGTATAGGGGGCAGATAAAAGGAGTGTGTTGGTGGCTTTCATAAAACTTTAAGCAGTGCAGCTCCTACACCACCACCCAGCTGTTCTGTCTTGCATACAGAATTTCCATAATGGCAAAGAAAGCCAGGATCATTACTGTATCCCTCTGAATGAGCAGCAGACCTCTTGGTTTTGCATTTCATGCCTGTGTAACAAGCGGAGCAGTACCACCAACATGTACACAATCCCATAACAGACACAAGTGAGACTTGTAATGTTATAATGGTTGCTGTCACTGTTTGTAGCCTGTTGTGGTGCTGCAGTCACTGGTGTCAGGCTACAAGCCTTTAAAATGTTGCTGATTTTTTTTTTTCCGAAGCGACTAACGGTGTAGTTCTGATTAATCGTACATTCTCATATTTAAGATTCCATGAATTGGGCTATTGGGCTCATGTTCTGGTGCCGTAGATGTCAGATGTCTGTCTCAGTCTGTCTCACTCTTGCTCTCCCTGTGCTCACAGGTGGCATATAGAAGCAAAACCAAGGCTGAGGCATACAATGAACAGTCTGTGCTGGGCAGACCGGATATCGAGCACGCAAAGAGAACCTCTTCCCTGGCCAGCCAGGTATCCAACTCATCTGCCACGTGCAACAACACCTGTGAAAACAACACCTGTGAAATCAACCACCAGTATAGCCTCATCATATAACAATGCTTCTAGCACAGGGGTGGACAGGCAAATCTTTTAGGCTCAGGATCCAACATTGGGTTTTACACTTTGGAATTGGCATTCTTGACCAATCAGCCTTTGATTAGAAAGAATCATTATGCCTATTTCAAAGATGTTCCACTGGGCAGTTTGAAAAGCCCAACAGGCTGCAACAGGCTGCACCCGGGTCTTAGTTTCCCCACCACCAGCAGGCCCTTAGCAAGCAGATAATAACCAAAGTGTTTATGCCTCTGGTGGAAAAAGCAAGTAGTTGCTCTCTGCAGTGGTCTGACTCAGTAGCGTGAGTCAGTTTGGAGCATCAGTGTCTGGGGTCCATTCTGATATTTTGTTTGAATAGCTGTGTGAACAACAGGACACATTTACTATAAATGAAGTTTCAAGAACAGTTAATGGGACTTCCTTCAGCTGAATTCCAACCAAATCTACTTTGCAGTTTTCCCATTTGCGCCACGTAATACACCATTGCAATGCTAATGTTTATAGCTGCTCTTAAATAGTGATTAAGAGCCAGAAGTAGAAATGGTGGAGTTGGCCAGCTCTCTCAATCCATCTCTCTCTCTCTCTCTCTCTCTCTCACTCTCTCTCTCTCTCTGTTCCTCCCTCTTTTTTTCTCATTGCCCTTTTATAATGCAGTGAGAGCCAATTGCTGCATCACTGAAATTTCACAAACAGTATCAGGGGTTGGTGACTAAGCTAAGAGTTTGATTGTGACTGTCTATCTTTTTAAATTTTTTTTTTCTTTCAATCTTTTCTATTCCTGTTCTTGTCATCTATCCATTGCCGCTGATGTTTCTTCCCACACACAAAAAACTTCTGACTCATTCCATTCACTGACTGTTGTGCTGTTTGCTTCCTTGTCTTATACATCTCTTCCGTCTATCAGTTTGACTAAGGAGGTTGTGTCTTCTCATCTCATCCTGTGCATCCTCAGGTGAAATATAAAGAGAAGTTTGAGAAGAACCAGAAGGGACAAAAACCCCAGTATAACCCTGGAGACTGCATGTCCTTTAAACACACCCAGGCCGCCTCAGCCCTCGCCAGTCAGGTGGGTTTCAAAGAACTCTATACACCACTAGTCTACATTTATAAACACAGAGGTACACCAAAAATGTTGTTTGCTGCTCACTAACATACTTAACACTTATAAAGTATACAAATAATGTTCAATATATAGAAGTATACTTGGAATGTACTAATATACAATAGCAGCTTTACTTTTGTTATAGTGTTCAATAGATGCACCGTTGAACCACTGAAAGCTCTTCCTGGTGTTAGCATTGCAGTTAGGTTTCATTTAATAGAGAAACATGAAAGTAATCAGGCACTGAGAGGCTGTCCAGTCGTGGGGAGAACACCATTAAGTGAGCGTGGGCTGGCAGGTGAATTGGTAAGGTCCTTTTTGCTTGTTTCGCCTCTGTGTCTCTCGCTCAGTCATTCAGGTCCCGTTTATTGCCCTTAAAATGCATGTAATTCGTGCCACTAAGCAGCCGTTTCCATGGGAACCTTTGAAACGCAAATGGAGAGGCTTCAGGTTCGGACTGAAACAAACTGCTAGCTGCCCCACCGTGCACAGATACATCACTGGGAACAGAATGTCTTGGCCAGGCCTTGCAAGAACCCATAAAGACCACAGACCACTCCATAGGACACTGTATAGGCTAAGTGTGAGGGAAGTCACATTCTTTATGTCCTCTCTGCTGATTGGCTATCTCATGATCCCTTTAACTCTTGGTGATGTAAAGCTTGTCTGGGTGTCCCAAAATCTGCTGTGTGGGTGGAGTTGGGTGGTGGGGCAGTGGATGGCACTAGGTTGGCTGTCTCCTAGTGATGTAAAGCCTTGGGTGTATGGGTGGGCATCAGGGGCTATTGTGTGTTTTCTCCCCAGGCTTGTACAGTACTTGTGTCATTTGTTGGGAACTTGAGAGAGTTTTCTCAAGCCTGTGGCAATTAAAGCTCCCTCAGGGGGCATTATTGCGGTCAAAACCTAAAGGAAGATTGTTTGGTGATGACAAACACCTTATGCTCTCTTGTACGCTGTGTGTGTGTGTGTGTGTGGTGTCTAGCATTCTGCAGGTAGTATATGACATGACACAAACTGGCTGTTCTACATTTGAAGGACATTTCACATACTCTTTGTGTGTGTGTGTGTGTGTGTGTGTGTGTGTGTGTGTGTGTGTGTGTGTGTGTGTGTGTGTGCGCGTGTGTGTGTGTGCTTACCCTCAGGTCAAGTACAAGACTGGCCAGAGTCAGATGCATGAACCAGCCACAGATCTACCTAACCTGCTTCATCTGGGACACGCTCTGCATGCCAGCAAGCTGCAGAGCAATGTACGCCTGCAGCCTACCCCTTTCTCCTTACTCTTTCATATTCATTGCAGTGTACTTCTTTAAACTACACTATACTACACTATTGGGTACTATACTTCACTCATCACTTTCAGTGATGCTCCATACTCGTTCATGCTCTTCCATACTCATCCACAGTATGCTTTACTCTACACTTCACTGCTCATCTGTACATAGAATTTATGTATTATATATTTATCTAACACTGTGTTTTACAGTATACCACTGTTGTTACTAGTTAGCACTTGTGGTAGTGTGTCGTTATACTAGTTGGCACTTGTCTGCGTGGGTCTTTATACTAGTCTGCCCTTGCGTTCGAAGGTCGTAACACATCATGTTCTGAGGCTGGTCTGTGGACTTTTTCAGGTGGAGTACAGGAAGAAGTATGAGCAGTCTAAGGGCCGCTACCATATAGCTCTGGACACAGCGGAACAGCTCCACCACAAGGAGAACGCCGTGCTACACAGCCAGGTTAGTCACATGGCCTGTGTCTCACTAGGAGCCATGTCTTTCCATTCAGTCTGTTTTAGGTCTGTGTTTTCAACAACGCTCTGTGAGGGTATATTTTGAGCTGTGTGTATAAATGGCACTCTCTGTTCTGTTTGTACCACTTGGCTCACCATACCAAACTGACCTACAATTAATGGGGATTTTATCAAAGTATGCCAAAAAAATTCACAATTTATAAAACAGTAATTTCTGGAATATAAGCCGCACCATGTATAAACCTCATATAATAATGCATGTATTAACCTCAGTGTACTAAACATTACCTATTGACTCACAATTAGATCAAGTAGATTGATGAAAAGAAATGCCCTTGTGTGGGCTCCATGTATTAACCTCATAGATGAAGAAATTTTACAAAATTAATGTATTAACCTCGGTTAATAATTGGGACATGTGTAGTCACATACAAAGGCTTGTTAGGAGTTCCATACGGGCTACTGTACTGTGCCTTATCCTTGTGTACAGTCATGGAGAAATCCAGCATGCAGTTTGTTTAGTTCAAATTACACACATTTAGCGTACAAGTATCTCTCATCTATCTTTGTATGCCATTCAGGTCAAATACAAAGAGGAGTATGAGAAATCAAGAGGCAAGTCCCTGATGGAGTTTGTGGACACCCAGTCCTACAAAGTGTCCAAGGAGGCGCAGAAAATCCAGAGCGAGGTATGGCAGATGAGATATGGCTGTGATGGAGTTATATAATCAATCAAGCCATGTGCCCAACAGCTTAACAGTGTATTGCTGAACCATATATTACCCTTCTCATGGGGATGTGTGATACATGGTACAGTACAGCATCATCATGGATGCCTGGAGTGTGCCCAGGTGGGCGTTTGCATAGCAAACTGACAGTCAGCATGCTGAGCTGACCCTCTCCCACACAGACAACAGAGCCCTGAGATCCTCTCAATGTGGAAACAAATGACTCCTTCTCCAGTCCTCCCTGCATGCAAATGGAGTCAGTGTAGTCTTGGATAAATATCTCTATTTTTGCATGTCTTACATTGACATTACTTTAGTAATGTTATGTTTGATGCTCAGTTTAATCTTTAGAGCCCTTTTAGATGAGAAGGAAGATTCGTATTGCTTATATTAACATTTGAAGCTATCCCAATTGCTTTTGTGATGTTTCCCTTGTCTTTTACTGTCCTCAGAAAGAGTATCGTAAGGAGTATGAGGACTCTATCCGTGGGAAAGCCCTGGTGGATGTGGATCTTACCCCAGGATACATCACAGCCCGCAAAGCCACCAGCCTCGTTAGTGATGTAAGATACCTACATTTGTTCTAAATTGTACTGTTTGCAGTAAGGATTTGAGTTGTCCCTAAAAACTGTATATTATGAACTCAACTGCAGCTTGGCTATCATTGTTTATTTTGAAAAGAAGTCTTTGATGAGCAGAATTCTCATTTTAAGTAGTAACTCAAACCTATTGACTGTTATCTGGTGAGGATCAATTTTAGCAGTGAACACCTTACCTTAAAATAAACACAACAGAACACAAACGGTCCCAGATCTGACTTGACAGCTTGTCCTGTCTGCAGAAAGAGTACAAGAAGGATCTGGAGTTGGAGGTGAAAGGGAAGGGGATGTCGGTCCTGGAGGACACTCCTGACCTACTGCGGGTGAAGAACGCTGGGCAGATTCTCAATGAGGTACTCCAGGAGCTCCTCCTACTGGTTCCCAGTCATTCACTCCTTCAGTCAGGCATCCTTTCTGGGCCATTCCATCATATTAGTAACCCATGATGTGGTGTCACATTGTGATTACCACTCTCTGGGATTTCACAGGCCAGCATTCAGAGAGTATAGCTATGGTGCACAAAATGTCTCAAATGGCACACTAAAAGTTTGCAAGACCAAACATGGCATGCATTTATCTGCTGTTGTCAATGTTTTTGTTCTGGCAAACCATCAGTTGATCCATGGCCACTCTGCTTCCATGATTATTGTGTTTTATTGCAATTATATCAGGATTATTTTGACATAAAACACATACAAAGACACATGGCAAGATCACAGCACAACCACCGTCACACCATTATACTTTATACCCAACAAACAACACCCCAAAACAGATGCAAGAATGTACACACACACATTCTTTCTCTCTCTCTCTCTCTCTCTCTCTTTCTCTCTCTCTCTCACACACACACACACACACACACACACACACACATGCACACACACACACACGCACACAACATGCTGCTGCAGCAGCTCTGATCCCATCCTTTCTCTGCAGAAAGAGTACCGCAAAGATCTTGAGACGGAGATCATTGGGAAAGGCATGGAGATCAGTACTGATGTTCTGGAGATCCAGAGAGCCAAAAAGGCCTCCAAGATTACCAGCCAGGTGACTAACCCCTCACATGGTCCTCTCTCTCGGTCAGGTCACAATCTCTGTGTTGTGGATTTCACCTTTGGAATGAAAATTTTGCTATTGAATAAGAAATTCCTTTGTAGACAGTTGCGTGTTGCCCGCAATACGTTGTTGTGTTGCAGTGAGATTATGGCATAATGGTCTAAGAACCTGTGTTGCAGTGAGATTATGGCATAATGATCTAAGAACCTATGCTGCAGTGAGATTATGGCATAATGATCTAAGAACCCGTGTTGCAGTGAGATTATGGCATAATGATCTAAGAACCTATGTTGCAGTGAGATTATGGCATAATGATCTAAGAACCCGTGTTGCAGTGAGATTATAGCATAATGATCTAAGAACCTGTGTTGCAGTGAGATGGCATAATGATCTAAGAACCTGTGCTGCAGTGAGATTAGGGCATAATGATCTAAGAGCCTGTGCTGCAGTGAGATTATGGCATAATGATCTAAGAACCTATGTTGCAGTGAGATTATGGCACAATGATCTAAGAACCTATGTTGCAGTGAGATTAGGGCATAATGATATAAGAACCTGTTTGGCAGTGAGATTAGGGCATAATGATCTAAGAACCTATGTTGCAGTGAGATTATGGCATAGTGGAGTGGTTGAATGTGAGTGTTGCGCTTCAGGCTGACCCATACAGAGACACACAAACTCTCACTCTATTCCGTCATGTTGGGGAGTTGAGTCACTTTGTGTGCATCATTGTGTGTGTGTGTGTTTGTGTGTGAGGAGAGAGAGGGATTGAGAGAATACATGTATGCCCAGAGTAGTCCTATATGTGAGTGAAGTTTACATTGTGAACATGTGTGTGTGTGTGTGTGTGTGTGTGTGTTTTGTTATGGTTCTGCTTGTGTGCATTAGTGAATGTCCCTCCTTCACCTTTCACCTGTGCATGTGTGTGTGTGTGTGTGTGTTTCATGTATTTACATACTGTATCCAGTGTGTAGGTCCATATCACCAGAGTGTGTGTGCATGTGTGTCCACTTGTGTATGTGTTCATTTGTGTGTGCATAGATGTGGGCATGCTCACCGGTGTGTGGGTGTATGTTTCAGCTGAACTATAAGCAGACTGAGCAGCTGAAAGAGAACACATACGGCACGTTGACCGACACTCCTGAGCTCCTGCATGCTGCCTACCTGAAAGATGTGTACAGCCAGGTGAGGCGTCTGTCACTCTTCAGTCATTCAGTCACTCTTTACATCATTGGTTCTCAAACTGGAGTCCGGGGACTCCCTGGGGTCTACAGTGCATTGCCATGGGGTCCGTGAAAAACTTTGCTACAAAATAGCATCTAGCATCTAACTGAACTAATGGATATACTCCCTGTATGGTCAAATTTGTTTTGAAAGTATTGGATTTTGCTGCTCCTTGATGGGTCCCCATTCCAAAAAAGTTTGAGAACCCCTGCTTTACATGACAGTTTCAGTTTTGTGCCTACTAGTCTATTTGATTACCACACTAGTAAAAAATTGTGTTGCTGTTGATGAAGAATGCACCTTGTGTTCTGCTCTGTTCTCCTGTATGTAGAAAAAGTACAAGGACGAAGCGGAAAGAATCAAGGGCTCATATGGGGTGCTGTCTGACACCCCAGAGATGGAGAGGGTGAAGACCAACCAACGAAACATCAGTTCGGTGAGCAGAGCCCATGGGTCCTATCCCATCAGAGCACCACGCCATCAGCGTTCTGTGTCCTCACCTACACCCTAGCCAAATGTACAGGGCTGCAGACAGATCAATGCCACTGGGACGCTCACCAAATGACTTCTAATGTTTAGTGTGCTCGAAATCCACCCAGGTCTGATTATTTCTGCAGAGCTGTAATTTAGGCCCTGTTTACACGTATCTAGATATTTTTATAAACAGAATATTTTAATCCGTTTATTTTTTGAATTGCATTTACACATATCCAGTGGAATCCAGATAATACAGCATTTTCAATCTCCACTTTGATCTATACTTTGGAGGCCCAAACAGATAAAAAATATCTATTTATAAAAATATCTAGATACGTGTAAACCAGACTGCTAAGTACAGTAACTCTAATATCAATGGTGTTAGTGCAAACTATGGTACTGTATTGTGAGTGTCTAATTCTAGAATACTCTTAACACTAGTGTTTGTGCCCAGTGCCTCTGTCATTCATTTTTGGTGAGTTTGGTGAGGGTTTCATGAGGGTCACATGCATTACCTTTTAACACAAGAAAATATTATGTTTTTCATCTTATAATGATCCATTCCTTGTTAACTGTGTCTTAATATTTGTTAATTTTGAGCCAACTATAAATGGTTTAGCCCATGCAAAACTTTCCCCCTTCTGTAAATCCATGGCTGAGGTCAATGATATTGATTGCTAGTAATGGCTTTGCCTGTGCCTAAAACCATTTTAGTAGCTGAACTGACAGTATCTGTTTTGTTATGGTTCCACTTGTGTCCACTTGTTCATTAGTGAATGTCCCCCCTTCACCTTTTACCTGTGTACGCGCGCGTGTGTGTGTGTGCGTGTGTGCATGTGTGTCTGTGTATCTGCACATGTGTGTCTATCCGTACATATGTGCAGTTGAGATACACGTGGGACTCGAAGCTGATGAGAGGACTGATGTCCTCTGTCACAGAGACACCTGAGATTATTCTGGCAAGAGAGAACGCAAAGAATTTCAGCGATGTGAGTGTTCACTTTGCCCAGAGGGGACACGGATACCACAGTAACACTAGCACACCACAATGCATATTTGTCATCACTCACCTCACTGGCTCAGGTCACCCTTATGTACCATTCCTGCTACATGCTTTTTATGAACCCCCATTGCCTTCCAACACTCCAGGATGTATTAATCATTATCATGTTCCTTTTCTATGTTAACATCTAAACAATCCAATGAGTTGGTAATATCGAAAAGCCTACTAAGATATTAACAAATTATCAAGGCATTTGAACTAAATGTGATTTCTAAATCGGATTACTCAGAAATGGCTAATTGTATAGTTGCTTATACCAGTGTGTCCAAGTTGGTGTAGTATATCTTTAACCTGATTGGTTCATCAGGTGAAGTACCGTGAGGGTGTTGGCAGTGGAACCGCAGTGAAGGAAACGCCAGAGATGGAGAGAGTCCGCCGGAACCAAGAGAACATCAGCACAGTGAGAACTTTCAGCATGCTCACTCCTTAATATCATATTTAACTGCAACCAGTTATTTACTGTGTATGCTTTAGTGAACCCAATGCAACACTTTACATGTAATATATATAGTACAATTCAAGACACTCAAAGCGCTTTATAATGGCAGGGGGGCCTCACTAGCCCCCACCAATGAATAAACCAGGGTGATACACTGCCACCATTCTGCACCAGAACACTCACTACACACCAGCTTGAGGTGAAATTTGGGTTCTCATCTTATTCTCCTTTAGTCTGATTTATTCACAATTGCACAATGTATGACTTGTTTATAACTATGCTCATATTCTAAAACAGAAGACACAGTTTATCCACACATTTAGATCTTTGATTCCTTAATCTCCAAATGAGGTTGGAGGGATTTATTGAAAATGAAGCTTTGTAGTTCACCCATATCCCCATATATTCACAGCAGCATTCCTCAGGTCATGCACTTGAGTTAAAAACAGAGTCATGGTTGTCAGACAGACTGCCCCACATGGCCTTGAGCTCACCTGTTCTACAGCTACTTTTACAGAGCCACTGCCACCCCCCACCCCCCTCTCCCCACACACACCCTCCCACTGCCCCCCTCTTTTGGCCCAGCTCCATGTCCAGTCATTACCAGCCATTACAGGCCCAGAGCTTCACAATCCCTCATTGACAGCGAACAGACTCTCAGGGGCCGGGCGACAGCTCCTTCCTCAGAAGGCCAAGGAGTTTTGGTGCCAGGCTGACAGAACCGGGCCACAGTGTCAGTCAGCCAACCCAGACACCAGTAATGACACAGGCCCCAGCATGAGAATCACTCTCAGAAGGGAAACTAAAAAGGAGGGCTCCCCCCACCCACAACATCCCTCTCCTGGGGCCTTCAGTGATGGACAAGTCTGTTCACTGACACTGTTTGTGATCGTACTCCTGTGGCTCTGTGTGTCACAGTTCTTTTTGATGAAACTTTGTTGCATCATAGAATCGCAAACTAGTTTTACTCACAACTGTTTTGCGAACAGTTTTGAAAAATCTCAAGATTGTTACGACATTTTAGTGACACCAGTGTTCCTTTATCTATTATGACCAGGGTGGAACTAAACTTGAATTCATGGACACAGGCAGGAAGCCTTAAGGATTTTAAAGTAGCACACTGTTTCAGCAAAGAAATGATTAAGATGCTGAGGCATTTTGTTTGAAGAAGGTTGAAGAAATGTCACATCTTGTCTCTAAGTCTAAATTAGCATGCCATGTCACACATAATATTTGCTGAACATTGAGACAGAGGTTTTATTTCAATACTCATATGCCTAATATACTAGTATAAGGTGTATAAATTGTATTCTATACTGTTTTATTATTTTATCACTGCATGTATTAAGCAGAAGATTGGAGAGCCCAGATTTACTTGTGTATTGTGCTTGTAAGTGGATTTATTTTGCGTGTGCAGGTGAAATACAAGAAGCCAACTGGGCAATGCACCAGTGTGGGGATCACTCCAGAGCTGGAGAGAGTGAAACAGAATCAGGAGAACATCAGCTCGGCAAGTGTGCACCCACTTGGGAAACTCGCACTGATGCAGGGCATTCACTCTAAAACAATTTTATTTTGTGTTGAAATGTTTAGTTCTTTGGCTTGCTTTGAAGGAAGACACTTTTGTATTTTACCCATTGCCTCACTGTACTTTGTCCAGTATTTAAGTTGGGGTCAATGAAGAGATTGTATACCTGTATTGATCAACAGTCATGGATCATAGATCAACTCTCTTGCTCTCCATCTCTCTCTCTCTCCCCCCCTCCCCTCTCTCTATCTCTGTCTCTCTCTCTCTATGTATGTCTGTCTGTGTGTGTGTCTCTCTCTCTTCTCCCCCTTAGATAAAGTACCAGAAGGATCTGAAGGAGATAAAGGGGCGCTCTTGTTCAGAGCTGGACACACCTGAAATGAGGCGTGTCCGCAAGTCTCAGAGCGACATCTCCATGGTAGTGTGCCGGTTACATGATGCAGTTGCAGCGGGCGTAACCCTACTCACCTACCTTGAGTGGTCATGTCGCACGTTATGTGATTTAATGTGAACTGGTACACACACCCACACATCCTCACTGACCGGCAGGAGCCAACAAAAACAATAATGTTTTGTTGGTGTTGTGTGCGCATATACTAATAATAATTAATAAAGTTTTTTATTTGCCTGGTGTCCTGTGTGGAGTTTCTTACTCACTGACCAAAAGCAACCTCTGAGTTCTGTGTGCGTGTGTTTGTGCATGTGTGTGTGTTTGTGTGTGCGTGTGTGTGTATGTCCATATTATCTTAGAAGGATGGTTTCATTCATGCTTGGCATTCATCACACACCTCTGCCCTCTGCAGGCCAAGTACCATGAGGACTTTGAGCGGGCACGGGGTCGAGGCAGCACCCCGGGACTGGAGGACCATATGGGCATGGGCATGGGCATGGAGCGCGGGCACCCCCACCCCCACCACCACAACAACCAGGTGATGAGTGAGGCAGCCTACAAAGGCGTGCACCCGCAGGTGGTAGAGATGGACCGTAGACCGGGCATCAACGTAGGTTAGTGTGCTTTTACATCCGCAGGTAGTATACTTCTCCCAACTTCAGTTTCTCTTTCTTTTTCTTCCTGTCTTTCCTTCTTTCTCTTTCTTTCTTTCTCTTTCTTTCTTTGTTTCTGTCTTTTTCTATCTTTCTCACTCTATCCTTTCCAAGCCATGCCAGTCTTCTCCACCTGTCTATCCTGCTTTTTTGATTTCATGTCCCTTTTTATCCTTTGTTCATCCCTCTATCCTGCCATTCCCTATCAATCCTATGAAAGACCTGAAGGTGTGGCGCACTGATCCCGGGTCCATCTTTGATTTTGACCCAGTGGAGGATAACATTCAGTCTAAAAGCCTGCACAGACTCTCTGGTATTGCTATCCTTTTCATTGCTACATCTTACCCTGTTTGCATGAACATTGATCTGTTATTGTTTGTTTACTCTAATGTGTGATACCTCATTTGTGTTATGTTTATATCTAAGCACCATATGATATGTTGCTGTGTTATTTTAGTCAAATGAACTTGCATTGCCGGTTTCACACCCCATGTGGTACGAGATCTGTTTGTGGTGTGAAATAGTACAATCCTCATAAACATATCTGTCATGTCTGTCAGTTTCACCATTCTCATCATTCCTCTAAACCTTTTTCTCTTCCATCCTTTGTCCATCCTGACTCATTATGCTTTGTTTTCTCCCCCTTGTATTTCGTCTTGCTCTCTTTCTCTGTCTTTGTCTGCTGTGTTTCACACATGTCTGTCTGCTGCCCCCTGGTGGTGCTCAGAGCGGGCCAGTCGCCTGAGCAGGCAGCAATCGCAGCAGTCTCTGCCCTCCCAGGCCCAGTCTGTGTGCAGCTCCATCGGCTCAGAGCTGTGGGAGCGGAGCGTGTCTGTTTGTAGCAGCAGCTCTGCCATGCAGTCTCAGCCAGACAGAGGTAGCAATGACGCATAGCACAGGGACAGCTGTCGAAACCATGTGCATGCCATCTAGAAATGCGTCTCTTGGCAGCTGCCGCAATCTTGTTAGTTCTGCCATTGGTGAAATGGAATAATGTTGACCAAGATCATGATGAAAGTTAGCAATGACGCCTCTAGAAACTTAACCCAGATAAATACAGATTTAATGTATGTAATGCCTGTATGGATGCCACACAGTGGTGACATCATACATTGAAAAGACCATGGTTCTCAGGATTTGCTCTGTACTCCTGGGACAAACTGATAACCAAAGAAAAACACAACTTGTTTAAAGTGAATGTTAAGAAATAGGTTAAATAAATTGGTTGGCTCAACCAAGAGCAAAGCCTTTTCTATTTTCTTGATTAGTGCAAGTTTAACAACAGGGGTGGCCAAACTAAAGCCTGGGGGCCAATTGCGGTCCTCTGCTCTATATTAATACGGCCCACCATGAAGTCAAAAAATAAGATATAATGTGACCATTAATCTATTACTATATGTCCATTGCATGTCATAGTTTCAGTAGTGGTGACATTTTTGTGAATAATTTCATTAAACAGTATAGCATCAGATGACCTGCAGTTGCTCTTTCACTTAAAACTGGTTAAAATCTAGGCTCTTGATTTTACATGGGTCATTGGCAGCTTAGATTTTTCAGGATGTGGCCCGCAAACAGAAACGTTTGGCCACCCCTGTTTTACATGGCCCCTCCCTGAAAGACACTGATGGTCAGGAAATATTTCAGTTAGGATTTTGGGAGCGCATGGAAGTCACCGCATTTCACAATATTTAGTCACTTTGGTTTTATTACTCATAATTTCTCCATTACCCTACTGTCTTGCTCAAGCTGTCTTTTCTCTCTCGCTCTTGCCTTTTTATAAAATGCATGCCATTGTGTTTCGAGCTCACATTCTGTCAGCTATGCAGGGATTAGATGGTTCACATATTTTGCTTACTTCCGTTGTTAAGAAGGACCCCCCTCTCTCTCACTGAAGTGCACTTTGAATTTGAATTTGCATGCCATTTTCTCAGATGTGCAGTAAATGGCATGACATGGTTAACTAACAGTTGTTCACAGGTCCAAGCCACTAGGACAACTATTAACTTTAACCTGTTCATTAAGAATGTAGGGATGTGTTTCCATTGCCCTTGTCTGCAACCACATTCATCACTGTGCTTCCATAAGCCACAAAATCATATTTCATACTTATGTGAACATTACATACCACGTGTGCCTTCAATTGACTGCCCTAACACAGGGATGTGCTGATGTGAACTCAGGCCCACCTCTTCCTGTTTCACCCCACTGGGATATTAATCCACACCTTTGGTTTCTGGGTCACCCTCTAAACCCACTGTACTCCACTGAGTGTTTCCTCTCCTCTCCATTCTCACCTTCCTGTAGTTCTGTATTTCAGTTTGTGACCATTGGTTGCTGGCTGTGCTTTTAGGTGCGTACCACCAAGGAGGACAGCACCAGGGCTACTACATGCACCAGAGCAGCGTGTCCTCAGTGAGGTCTGTCCAGTCTCCCCCACACTCTGCCACCATGGTGAGTTTCCGAAAATCATTGATCTTTCTTTACTACGTCTTTTTTTATCACAGTAATGTGTTAAGCAATAACCCACAATGGGCCGTTGGTTTGTTCTGGATTTAGCAATGGGGTGTTGTTTTAAACCCCCATTAAAGCCCCTTAGCTGCTTTAAGTGGCTTATCGAGTGGCTTCTTGCTTTTCTAAAATAAGATAAGATTTTATTAGATACAGCCCCACAAATTACAAAAAATTTAATTGTGTATTGTAATAACCATTCTTCCAACAAAACATATAGTTCCTTTGGGGAAGTGGTTGCTGGGCAACAGTAAACGCTGCTAGTTACTTTGTAAAGTTTTTTTAATTCAAGTTCAGTGGAGTAATATAGAAGTAATATAGAAGAGGCAAACCTGCGTGATTATGCTGGATTTACATTGCCGAATCAGCCAATCACATTCAAGGAACCAAACAAGCAGTTTTAGAACTTAATATTAGCCACAGTGTATATATGTTGGACAGTGGAATAGGCAAATCTAGTGTATTATCCACACCCATATTAGCTGCAGTTTATTAAAAGTTACATATTATAAAGCAGAATCAGATCATGACATAATGTGAAAGTTAATTGCGGAAAAGATTTCACTCCCTTGTATAGCGCTCACCTATACATTAAACTCTGAAGAAATCATTGCACCAAGAATGAGCTTACTGTACTTTATTTACATACAGTGTGTTGTGCTATAGCTTTATTGTGCTTTGTGCTTTAGCTTAATTGATGATGAGCACAGGCATTAAATCACTGATGATGCTCAGCAGTGGTGCAGATATCGTTACACATCAAACAGGTTAAAATAGCAAATAGGGATTTCCTATGCACCATGCAGCAGTCCGCTCTAAGTCATTTCCACTTTACAGAGAGTGTATCGCGCCCTGTATGACTATGCCGCCCAAGACCATGACGAGGTGTCTTTCCGTGATGGTGACGTTATCATCAACGCACAGCCCATTGATGAGGGCTGGATGTATGGCACCGTTCAGAGGACTGGCAAGTCTGGCATGCTACCTGCTAACTACGTGGAGTGCTTCAATTAGTACGGAGGGCCTGGTTGTTGTTTTTCTGGGGGGTGGGTAGCTCACGCCTTCCCCTCAATCCCTTCTCCTGCCCTCACTCACTCTGTGGGCACAATAGAAGTCCTGGGAAGCGTAGGAGTCGAGCACATTCTAGTTCCAAGAGACACACTCCAGCCATAATGTTAGCCACACTGTTTAGATCTCTATGGGCATAAACTGGACAAGTATTC
This sequence comes from Tenualosa thibaudeaui, assembly GCA_027481765.1. Taxonomy (NCBI): domain Eukaryota; kingdom Metazoa; phylum Chordata; class Actinopteri; order Clupeiformes; family Clupeidae; genus Tenualosa; species Tenualosa thibaudeaui. The sequence goes on from JAIFZK010000008.1 coordinate 7,428,699, forward strand.
TACTGCTCCTGTGCCACATTAGTACACATCTTGCATTAAAAAACTGTGACTCAGCTATGCTTATGGGGTTTGTAATGTCATATTATTGTGGATGAATTATATTCAAATGGATTTGTCTTGTTCTGCTCAGGTAGTAACATTTAAGTGAGAGAGAACATAAAAATGCGTAGAATGGTCAATAGAACAGCTCCTTCCCCAGGACTTCTATTGGGAGGACAGACTTGCCTTGTATTATTCCTCTGTGTCTCTATTTTTGTTAACTTTCACATTTAGGTGTTGTCACTAATACATTTTTATTATTATTATTGCTATTATTATTATATTATAATTTTCAAAGAAGGAAAACATTTGAGTTATATGCTCTAGGTTTTCCAGTAAGGCGGACTACAAACAGCAACCTGATATGTTATTATTAACTCTTATTTTCTTATGAGTATTGTGTAAGCCAACTCTACAACTGTAGTTCAGTGCTGTAGACATGGTAAACAATGTCTCCTGTCTCATTGACCTTGACTGTGTTGTATGGTTCTATACAATATGCATGTAAAGACTACAGAATATCCATAGTATATTTTCAGAGGCAATGCCCAACTCTTTCCAGTGAGTAGCCATTGAATCCCTGTTTCCTAGAGATGTGTTTTAGGAAAGATGTTGAAGCAAAGTTCCAGCAAGTTGTTTCATCATTCTATGGCCAGTGGCATGAGACAACCATGAAAAGAAATTTGTGTATATTTGTACTGCTGAATCACAAGGTTGTTTAGGTGAAAGGTTAATTGCTGCATAATGAGGGCAGTCCAAAATAGGCCAGTTGTATAAGCAATATATCATTTTGTCACTTAGATACTTATATACAGTACAACCTTAAAATCTATGTTTCTGCAATGGAACGATGGATGTTGACTTTTTGACTCACTCAGCTCAATTAAAAAACTGGACATTATCCAGAATATTCCACATTATTTCAGCTCCACATAAAAGAAATGCAGATAATCATGGAGTGTTGCTCATCTATTTTACAAAATGGTTTCTAATCCAATTTCTGCACACATCAGTCTTGAGTTGATATTCTCTTGTACAAAACAAAATGTAACTGTTTCACTTTTTGATTTAATTGTTAACAAATGTACTGTACCAGACATTAGTTTCTTTTGATAACCAATGCACCTGAGTTTTTATTAATTGCAGTGGTTCACATGTGTGGCAAATAAACTGCTTTGTCAACATTCAGAGCTTGTCTTAATTGTGTCCTAATTATGTATAATGCATTTCTTATAATTATATTATATATTATATTATTATAATGCATTCCTTCACAAAAGGATTTGGCTAAAATCGGAGCCCAGTTTGGACAATAGAGAGGTTTGAAAACGGTATGCCTCTCGACCTAAAACCCAAACATCCCCAATTCTATCTGCTTTCGGCCTCAGTAATCAGCGAAGGCCTTGGCCAAGGCCATCGCTGGAAAAACAACTCCCCCAGAGAACAAGGTGGGGAGACGCTCTCGCTTCCCTCCCCTTCAAGACCTTCAAGACACCGGCAGATTGTTGTCTCTGCCTGGCTTCTGATCAAGGTTGTCTCCATGGCTACTGGCTGTGTTATCGCTATGTCACCCTGCAAACTGAGGCTCAACTGAGGCTATGAGAAGCTCTCTGGCCTTACACACACAAACTTATACACTTCCACTGATATGCAATCACCACCCTGACCCACCACCCAACACCTTCACCAGTTCATACCCTCAGTGAGACGGGCGGGTCTGGGACAAGCACCAGGATGGCTGCAAGACCGGACACTGTTTGCCCATGCTGACCCCCCCTTCCCTCCCTTCTCTGTTGCAGGTCATGCATCTTACGTTTTATGTGCTTATGTGTGCTGAGGTGTTTTTTTTGCCCCCCTACACTGTGCTCCCCATTGGAGCATAGTCTGGTGGAACCTTTTTTTTCTCCTCCTCTTGTGCCTTTAACCCTTTTAATAAAAGCTACTTATACTTATACTTACTTATACTTATTTCAGCTCAAAATAAAAATATCAACAAAAGGTGTTATATATGTTTGTATATATATAATCAGTTCTACATTTCCATATATATGCGTGTATAAATATCAATTCTGTCAATTTTCTTTCAGGCCCATTACCACTTTAGGCGGAATAATACACCTGTTACTCGCCACAACAGCAGGGGGCATTAACAATGTGCAATGGGACTGTGCTGAAGCAGAATAAGACATCATGCACGCCCTAATGTTGCGCTTGCGCAGAAGCTTTGCAAGAACCTAAGCACAACGAATTTAGCAGCCGTGCTGCTCTTTGCTGAGTCTATCGGTGTCCTGAAATACTGCAAAATGATGAAGTTTCTGCCAAGATTACTTTTGCTATTGTTACTAGCCTTTCCAACAACTATTATCCTGAAAGGTAAGTGAGAATCATTGCACAAGTTCAGTTAATCAGTCTTCTTGACTTTAAAATCAGCAGTCGAGCTAGTTAGCTGGCAGGCTATGGTGGCGCATTGAGTGAAAGGCCAGTCCATGCTCACTGGCATATTGTATTTATTGTAACAGTAATTTATCTTTGTGTGCTGATTGTTTGTTAGCATTTTCTACATAATTTTGTGCTGTACAGTAATGACCTTATGCTTAGTAAAGCTACATGGGAGTATTTTCTTCTTACGTGATCAACTGCACTTGACTGACGTGTCCTTACGGCTCGGGTAACGTTAGCCTGCTAGCTCCCTAGCTACATGCGTAATGGCTACTTAGCATTGGCTAGCGTACGTCGCGTAATCAGTCCTAAATAGTTTGAAGTTAGCATGAACGTTCGTCACCAAGCGTCTGTCAAAACAGATCTGCTTCTGGTACAGAAAGTTTGATTTCATTGCTGGTTGTGGTATTGTGGTCAACAATTCAAAATGAAAGTAGGTCATTTACAGGCGATATGGGTTGGGATTATGTTCTGAAATTGTTGGCTAATTCAGCTGTCAGTTTCGAGCATGTTGTACGGCGGCACAACCAGGAAGACTACGACAGGAGCTGGTTCCTCAGCTTGTAGGGTGTTCAGAGTTGTCCACTACGGGGACCTTTCTCTCGTCCTAGTTATTTTCATAACTAACTCTGACGTTTCGTAAACGTTGTTGGCTAGTGCTGAGTAGCCTTTGCCATTTAACTTGACATTAAATGACATTACAGAGATAGCAAGGTGCAGTTGTACGTAAATGCATCTACGAGGTTTGGAGCGACTAGTACTAGTAATATATAGTAATACATGCATATATAGTAATTTGTCTTTCCCTGATGAGTCAGGTTAGGAAGGCCATGAGAGATCGAAGTCCTGGCTAAACTCAATTTTACTGTAATGCAGGACCATTGGTGGCAGCTCAGGATGCTACTGAGGATGAGGAGGCTGCAGATGAAGACCTAGGAGATGACGCAATTACCGAAGATGACGATGAGGCTGAAGTAGAAGATGATGAAAATACAGAGTTGGTGAGAAGTTTTTTTTTGTTGTGCTATTTTTGTGTTTGTCATACATCACAAGTCTGTCTTTGCTTACACCTCATTAAAAAGTGTTGCGAATAAAGATAAGATTGCTCATAGTTGTCCTCTTACTCTTGCCACGCTGAGGAAATGTACAGGGTTTCTTTGATAAGACATTAAAATAGTTGTCTGTCTGCAATATAGACAGAAGAAAAAGATGAAGAGGAGGAGGAAGAAGCATTAACGGGGGAAGTAAAGGCCTCCCCTCATGCTGACACGACCATCCTGTTTGTAAAAGGAGAGGGTGAGTGTTTCTTCTAGCCATATGGATCTTTTCCTCATTGATGTGGCCAGCACATTTTCCAGCTCAGCTAAGTCTGATGCTCAGATGTTCTTGGGAACAGAATAACAATAAGAAATCGGAAGTATTAGGATGATAATGTGGTCTGTTCAGGATAAAAGGATAAAGGATAAAAAAAGGATAAAATTTATGTTCTGTTTGCAGTCATGGTTTATCTTCTGAATAAATAGCCTACAGTGCATCTTTGAAAACAGAAAAATATTTTGAAGTAAGACAACCTAATGAATATTTTGCAAACTGTTTAAAGAAAATTTGCTGAATACTTCATTGTTTTGACAATTAGCAGAGCTTGAAGTATTCAAGCACAGGTTAGGGCCAAAATAGTTACTTAGCCTAATGGCATCTTCAATTTTTTTCAGGGCAGGCATAGACATTTTCTTTGCTTTATTTCCTTATTTCAGACAGCAAAGATCCCTGGCCCATTCTCTAGACATTATTCAAATAGCAAATGCTGATCCCAGTGTCCTTTTGCACTGCATCCTCAGACTTCCCTGCCAATAACATTGTGAAGTTCCTGCTGGGCTTCACCAACAAGGGCGCTGAGAACTTTGTGGTGGAGTCCCTGGACGCCTCCTTCCGTTACCCACAGGACTTCCAGTTCTACATTCAGAACTTCACAGCTCTGCAGCTGGGCACCGTGGTGCCTCCCCAGCGCCAGGCCACCTTTGAGTACTCCTTCATCCCTGCTGAACCCATGGGAGGACGGCCCTTCGGTCTGGTCATCAACCTCAACTACAAGGACAGCAATGTGAGTTCAGAATGAGACAGAATCAGTAGTGAGAGCCTCAGACTTAAAAGGGCTTCTACCGATTTTCTCATGTACAATGCTGATTTTATTAGAATACAATTGAGAGAACTGGCTGTTCTGTAGTAGATTGAGCACAATGGACAACTGTCTGGTTTACTGTTTATGAGCTGTGATCGATGCACATGTTGTGCAAGTTGTAGAAGTGTAGAAGGGGGCAGTTGCTGGCTGCAAAATGCTGTTGAAGGTCATGAATATCTGGTGGCATGATGTTTCTGACTCCTTTCTCTTTGTCTCTGTCTTTCACCTCCGTCAGGGCAATGTGTTTCAGGATGCAGTCTTCAACCAGACCGTTACAGTCACAGAGAAGGAGGATGGCCTGGATGGAGAGACGTATGTGAAGGCTTTCTTACTTGTTGTCAGTTCTCACATGGAGACATGGACATGGAGGGTTCATCATGTATTACTTAATTAGTGGCTGGTCTTCAGTTTTTTTAAGTGTTTAGGTGATTTTTTCCCCCCTTTTGTCTGTTTGTGTTTCTTTTTAGTTGCCAGTAGGGGGCATTGTCACTTGTGCTCCTGCACTGATGTGTAATTTGTGTTCTCTCTCTCTCTCTCTCTCCCTCCCTCCATCTCTTCCCCCCCCCCCTCTCTCTCTCTCCCTCTCTCTCTCTCCCTCTCTCCTCTCCTCCCATCTCTTCCCTGATTAGGATCTTCATGTACGTCTTCCTTGCTGGTCTTGGACTCCTAGTTGTCGTTGGGCTCCACCAGTTGCTGGAGTCAAGAAAGGTAAAACACGAACACACCCTCACATGTGGAAACGCAACCATTCACCACCCACATGCATACCATGACAACCTCCACCTCCCTAACAATGCTTTACTTATTGCAAGCACCAACCCCTCCTGTCATGATGAAAGGTAGTTAGACATCATACTGAGCTATAACGTTAGCAAGTGTCTGTGCAGTGCAAGCTGTAACTCCTCATGTTGTCTCTCCTCAGGATAAGCGCAGCAGGAGCAGGGAAAGACAGTTTAAGACAGCCATGTTTCTGCAGATGAAGGAGGTAGACAGGGGACAAAGGAGAGAAAGGTTGCTTGTCAGGACCATGACCATTGTTTCGATTCAGTCTCTCATGCGTGTCAGCGTAAAGTCTGATTCACTTTTGTGGAACAATATAGTCCAGAATGGCCTGGTTTTAGCAGTCAGGGCCTCCATTTTGGCCTTTTTTTCTTCTTAGTTGGTATTTCTTGTGTTTTATTTATGCCTTGTAGTATTCATTGTCATACTATACACATTGCATTTGCACTGGGCATAGTCTAGCAATTGGCATTGCTTATAATGACAGTTTAATGAAGTTTATAAGCGCAGCATATTCAGAATAAGGTCAATATTCTGGTAAAAGCAAGATTGCGAAAAGGCAGTGTAATACAGGAATACATGTGTAATATGTGTGCAGTCACATCCACAATACCAACACAATGCGATGGAATGTTATGATGTGAATGATGGTTACACAAAATTTGAGTGTTCATTCTTCTTGGTTGTAGAACAAATTTTGAACCTTTTTACATAATCATTCGCATCACACAAATATAATGGCATTGTTGCCGTTATGGGCATGAGGTTGCGTGGAATTGCCCAGATTTTTTTATTTAATTTTTTCTCACATCAGACTGAAAGGAGTTTCACTGGCAAGTTTACATACTAGGAAGAGGGTTTTGCAGCCAGAATAAAACCTAGAGAAGTCACCTTCATTAATACTATGATACATCGGTAGCCACAGGAATGCTGTAGACTGTATTTATCCTTCTTTCTTTCTTTTTCTTTTTTTTAAGTACATGTATGTGCCTGTGGACTAAGGTCTGTGGTGAGTCACTGGAATATTCCATGTCTTACAACAGGGCAAGAATACAGCAGAGCTTCTAGTTTTGGGTTTGGGGTTAATGAAAGTGAGTCACTTGAGTGTACATTTGGTCTTAGTGTTTATACCAAACAAACCGTTGTCATCATTCCTTCCATGTAAACTCCCTCTCATATCCAGAGGAGAAGACCCGTTACCAAAGTGGAGATGGGCACCTCTAACCATGGCGATGTGGACATGGACTGGATCCCCCAGGAGACGCTGAATCAGATCAGTGAGTCCAACAAACCCTTATCCTCATACCCCTTAGCTTGACCTTCACCTTTGACCTTTGAGACCTTCATGCTCTGAACACCTCTCACCTCTCTCTACTTGTGCAAAAATCTCCTCAGGCTGTGTAGTAACTCCTCAGCTTTGCCAATGGATGTGGATAGGTCCCTTCATATTGCTTTTAGTGAGCTACTTTTCCTTGCAATGATAATATTGTTCAATGCTTTTCGCTTCCCTTTCCCCCTGCAGTTGGGTGCATTAAACAAGTTTGCAATTTCCTGTTTTTGAATTTGCAATCTAGTGTGCTGTAGTGAGTGGTTTAAATGTTATGATGGTTGTTGGTAGACATTTAAATGCCCTGCCAGGTGGTTGGAATGTATGCTATACAGGAAATGCCTTCTAATTGCCTGCCCTGCTACTAGTGGTGTACATGCTCTGCTGACTATTTCAAGTTTCTGTAACGTTTTCATGTATGCTTTGGTTCTAACCACTTGGTTCACTTGCTGTCTCTTGCTTTGGGGCACTCATTCGTTCTTTCTTTCTTTCCCCCTCTCTCTCTCTTTCCCTCTATCCCCCCCCCCCCTCCTCCCCTATGTCTTCAGTGCAAAGTCGGAGAGGTGAGGCACCTTTTCCTTCATGATGAAGTGGTAGCACAACAACAGTGTAGTATCATTACTTAGTACCACTGCTTAGTCCAATCATTTCCCAATTATTACCTACAATAGTGTAGGATGGTGTTTAACCCAGATTAAGCAACAATACAAATGGCAAAATGGCCATTGTTTTATAATCAGAATCTTGTTGATTGTATAAGAATAAAAGAAAAGAATGCATTATAGTATAATTGATTTATAATCTTTTATACTTGATGCTCCTTCACTCTTTTTTTTTTTTTTAACCCTGTAGGCCTATGATCATGTGGTGAAATCCCAGAGGTTAATTGAGGTGATTGGAGGATGATCTTGTGGGTGGGTATATAAAGTGATCTCACATGATCTGTTGTGCTTTGCTTCCTTTTCCACCTGCCCTGTAGACAAGGCCTCCCCCAGAAGATCACCCCGTAAAAGGACGCAGAAGCGCTCGGCAGGTTCGGATGAGTGAGGATCCGGGCTGGCTCGGGCCAGAAGTGGCCCAGTTGCTGGTTGGTCATGTCAAACAGTGACCGCACTGAGCAGTGGAGGGTGTCTCATCCCCTCCCTATTGCACCAACACACACACATGCACATACACACACACACACTCGTACACATCCATGCAGATCCTGCTATTGCCCTTTTTAGAGACTGCCCTCTTCAGACATGACATAAGTCAAGGTATGACTCCTTGTCCTCCCACTCAGAAGTTAAAATCTGAACAAGTTCAACAAAGTTGTGTGTGGTGTGGGGAGTTCAAAAAGTCCACGCAGATGAACATTAGGCTGGACATCTGTTCTTGTGTTTTGTTTATTTAGTTTTTTCCCCACTCTTGTTTTGTGTTTTGACGATATCTTGGCATCTTGATGGAAAGGGTTTGTTTACCGATTTAAACCACAGACACCGATTGGTACTTCAGGGCTTCTTCACTTTTTTTTTTTTTTTTTTTTTTTTTTGTTTTGCAGTGATGTCAGGGTGTCTCAGCAAAATTACAGCAGAGAGAATGTGCTTCATGAAATGTTTTAAGCAACACTTTTTTTATTGTTGTGTTTTTCCCTTCTGCACTGGTTTCTGTGTGCTTTAACACCTCTGCATTCTTGCAAGATGCTATTGTGTTTTATAGTGCCACAGAGAAAGCCCAGCTTTGACTTGCCATCTGATGTGCACTGCAGTGTTCAGCATTGTACTTCTTATGCGAACTCACATAATGTAATGTTAATTAATATATGGGCTGTGATGAGATTTTCTTTTTTTTGTTATTATTTACTTTTTTTGACCCCATATGCTAGAGGTGCCTCATTTGACATGTTGAATTTGTGTAGTTCTTTTGTCAAAGCTCCCAATTTTGATCAAAATAGTAATAATTAATGTCAGGATTTTAAACCTCTTTTTCTATGTTATCTGAAGAAAGCACTGGTGTTAAGAGGGAAACAAATGGGGTAAATGCAGTTAATTTATTTTGTTTGGGGTTTTCGATTTTGTCTGAACTACTCTTTTTTTTTTTTCCTTTCTTTTTCTTTTTATACTGTATCTTACACTGATGCCTAGAGGCAGCACTCACTACTGTACTTCGAAAAAGCCCTTCCAGGTTGAGTCCTGTGACGAGCCATAGGACAGCAACCGCATCTGCTTTCTGTAGCAGCTTCTTTCATTAAGACGTGACTCTGCAAACTTTGTTGTTGGAGTGGCTGCCAGGCAACCAAAGCCATTTGCCATCCATAAGACTACAAAAGATTCAGGATTGATCAGTCTCATATCTCAGCTGTTGACTCTCCATGTGCATTTTTGTTTTGTTTTGTTTGTTTTTTCTTCTTCCCTTCAACATTAGCCTTTTTACCATGTTGAAATTCAGTGGAGGGGTGCTTGTCTGGTTTTGTTTTGTTTTCTTCTCTTCTTTTCTTTTGAATGATAAGACCGCACCGTGTCTTACATTTTTTTTTTAAGTCTTTTGAGTATTAGCAAAATAAATGTGTAAATTTGGAGTGAATGATGTGGACTGAATAAGCGAAAAAAAGAAATAAACGTGAATGAAACTTTGAGTTTTGGTCGTCTGGAGTGTTAGGTTTGTGTGCTCTGGCTTATGGATGTTCTTAAAAAGAGTTACAGAGGCAATTAGCAATCCTGTAAAGTTAGGCTGCATTTTTTTAACCCTTATGCATGCTGAAACGTGTGTGTGCACACTTAAATTAAATTTTAATGATTATTACAGTTGCACAATACTCCTCCAGAGATGAGGAATTCAGATAGGATTGTGTTTGTATTGTTATCCTGCGTACTTGACATTTCCTTTTTTTTTTAAATATAGTCCAGCATGCAAAACGGACCTTGAAAAAGAGTAGGTTTCATGTCTCATAAATCACATCAGCTGATTTTTGCACTGATTTGTTGATTTGTTTCTGGCTAGAAGTGTGTTTATACACGTTTCCTTCAACCAATGGGTTTACTGCTCAACAAATGCAGCAAGTCACTCTTAGGTGGAGGGGTGAGGGCGGACTGTTGCAGCCTACAAGCCTGGATGTGAAATGTCAGATTAATTTTATTGGTGGAACTGTCTCGTTGCATCTTTGCCATTACACGGACAACAGAGGGCAGTAGATTCTCTGGTCACAATTGCTGATTGAGTTGTGTTTCTGTTTTAAAAACTTTCATGCACTCGTCTTTTCTAACCCATAGAAAATGTTATACCATTCTGTGAGGCAGGACGGACATGACATGTTTCAGTGGTCACAGAAATATGCAAGCCATTCTGAAATTAACTTTGATTTTGATATGCACAAGTGATTTTGTGCAGAATGAAAACAGGCCCAATGCAAAGTTATAGAGAGCTAAGATTAACTGAATGATCTGTAGTCTTGGCCCACTTAAAGACACTGAAGTCAAAATGTCCTGTCAAGAGGCCAGCAGGAGCAGACTTCCGCAGGCTGGTAATAAGACAGATTAAATTGGGAGTAGCCATTTACCTTTATGTGTACAGCAGCAAAGTTTATCTCGCAGACATGTAGGAAAACACTAAACGCATTTTGTTAACTCTTTGAATCCCCGTATTTATAAAATATGAACACATTTACAAAGGCTCATAATGCATTCATAACGTCTTATGCCATCAGTGTTCATAACTATACAATCTCATGACTGTACACATAAGGTATTATAGTGCTAGCCTGTACAGTTTGAAGTGTCAAAGCATTATATCATAAAATGTGTTAGCGTTACCCACATTTTAGTAAAAAGATGGATAGTGTGGGTTTGTGGACCCATTGTAGAATGCAAACCAAAATCTAAAACATTTCCTTAAGCATACAAGGTCTCTCAGATATCCTCTTTAGATGTTAAATATTGCTGCAAAATTCAGCACAATGACAGTCATTTTTAGATGTAATTATTTAGAGAGCAACGGTATATATATATAAAAAACAACTAGATATGTATGTAGCCTATGTATGTTTGGATGTCTGTATGTGTGTGTGTAGCCTACAGTGCATGCATGTGTACCGTGTGTTTATTTGCTTGCCATCTGTATATTCACTCACTCAGAACCTCGGAGAAAGGTAACATGCAATTACAACCTGTGTAGCCCCTACGTAACTTACAGGTCACGACTTTCTGTGAAGATCTTTTTCACAAACATTTGCGAAATAAACGTTTAAGGTTCGTATTACAACACGGTTTATTCAATCAATCAGACCCCCACGAGCATGATATCCACCTCTGAACTATTTGCTCATTCAAACTCCACTGTTCCCCATGCTTGTTTACCCTCCCTTGCACAAACGTCATGCGGTCGTCCATAAACGGTGACATTCTTTGCCGGAGCTGAATACCCCTGGAGCGCCTCCGACCAGTGCCCTACCTGCAATCGACGTCGCACATTGGATGCTGAATCTTTCCGAAGTAAACTTGACCAGAAGTATGGAGGAGACAATTGTATAGAGAAAATAAACGGCAAGAATGAGAAGACACATAATGCAGTTGTTAGTTGGAGTTTTCTGCGCTACTCTGATATCTCTGAGTGACTTTGTTTTGGCGAAGAAGAAAGGTAAGTCTACCATTTCTTGCGCTAGTCCTCGCTGTAGCCTAGCGTTTAATTTGTGCAGCTGATTATGTTATGTTCTGTTTCAAAGTAAAACGCCCGTTTCTTTTTTATTTTATTCGCTGTCTCTGAAACGAATAACGTTTCAGTTATTTTTACGCACAACGTTCAGCACAACACCGACTATTTTACAGTAACCCAACGTGTCCATCAGAGTTTGGATAAGGACGTTTTTCTATTACTAAAAACAAGTTTGTGGTTTATGAAAACAAGTCTAACTTTCGAAATGGATTTGGGATAACAGCTCGGAGGCTGCTAGGATTTTGTTTTGAAAAAAGAGCCATTTTCAAGCGACCACATTATCACCACAAAAGTAACCTGAGACCTCACCTCCTCCACCCAAATGAAAATCGGAGCAAAACCAGACAGGTGTTCCAAACCCCAACGTTGACAGTAATGAGAATGAGGGCACACAAACAAATACACAATTCGAAGTTATGTCTGACAGGCTTGGTATCAACAATGCTTCAACAAGACTTGAATAAACCACAAAACCTTTTTCTATCTTGTGTTTACAAAGAGCTGGATCTGTTTCCAGATGCCAGATGGAGTCTCTGAGAGAGGCTGTTGGCTCACCGTGTGGGCACTGCCCTGTCTGTCTACCCCTGGTCCCTGCTATAATCAAGCAGTGTCCCGAAAAAAACAGGGGTGCATGCCCAGCCTTTGTCTGCTCCCTGAGCAAGCAGCATCAAAACAGATGGTCGTCAATGTGGCCGTGTGTTTCCCCTCACTGCCTGTCTGTCACTTACTCAGCAGTATACACCCAAACAGCACATCTATTCCTGCTGGGCGTTCTTTCTGTGAGTGGAGAATAGGCTTTCTATAAGCTGGCTTGGAGGGCAAATAGCTGTTAGATTTTGTTTGCTTGCTCTGTTGTTGAGGATTCCCCAGAGGTTAGGCTATGTGGTTCTTAATGATAAGATGAGAAATGGGATGCTTACTAGAATATTTGTACAAAACCATTGTAATTTCGTGTAGTGTGGCGCTTCGTAAAACTAGAATGAGAGATTTATTTCTTACCCTGTGAAAGACTACTTCAATTGTAATTTTCATTTAGCCTTCATATTAACAAGATACTTGCTCCAGGCAGAATCTTAGTGGGATCAATTAAGAAACCATGGTATTTTCTTTTCTTTTTTTTAAATTTAAGCCTCACATTGAGCTTTAGCCTATTATCCCATGGCCTTCAGTTGTGATAGCATCAATCCAAGACATCCTTAGGAACTCTGTGGTTGAAAAGAGGCTGATGAGGCACTATCCTTTCATTTTTTTAACACCCGTTCTTCCCCCCACTTCTCCCAGGCTTCCCCCACTAGATAGGGGATTGTTCAGGTATGATTCAAAGTTGCTGAAGTGTGGGCTTTTTATTATCATGCCGTGAAAAGGAGGGATTGGATGAGTGATTGTCTTCTTGCAGCTTAAGCCTGACACTTAATTAATGGTGTGATAATTGATGTCAGTCATTCTTATTGTTACTTTCCCCCTCAGCAGATTCTCTCTACTTGCATCATTAGCGTCAATCAAGTCACTGGCTTTTTGTTTTTGTAGTTCCCTTCAGATTATGATTCATTTTTGAAGGGGCTAAGACAGATGGAGTTTGGAGAATAACTTTGTCCTCCAGAGTATCCCCTTTCAATTTTTTTTCTACCAAAGAGTGTTTGGTAGGGAGCAGCGCAAACAGAAAGCCTACTGATTGAAGTAGACTCACTCAAGTGCACAGTATTTTAAAAGCCCTTGTTGAGACTTTCATTAAAATGGGTAAATGTGAAAGGCTGGGGTGTTGAAGAGGAGAATCACCCTGTTTAAAACTCATACACATACTCTCACTGTCCTCTCCACTGCTTTGTGAAGAGTAGTCTCTCATCGTGTTGGGGATTGAGTGCAGTTTGTTTTCCACTGTCTCTGTTTTGATTTCTTTGGCTCGGCCAGCGACAAACAAAAGTGTAGCTCAATACGTTGATACTATGACCAGTCTCATCTGCCTTGGCCATATTGTTTCTCCTTTCCTCCCTGCAAGTATCTAGTGAGTAATGAATCACAAGTCCCTCATAGGCATGATCATCCACTCCTTGTCAGTTGGAGATTCAAGAGAGGAAGTGCTTGCTGTGCGGTACTTATGTAGTGTGTTTGTGTCTCAGCATGTCTCACCTGTATCCTAAAAACATGAAATATGATCTGTGGTGTGATAAACCAAGCAGCTGTCTAAATGCTTCATGTTGGTGGGATTTGGTTAATCCTCACTTCTGTTTTGGATCTGAGTTGTTGCATTGAACCACTGGAGCACCCTGTGATGTTCCTGTCAGTCTAGGGGACTTTGAACCATAGGATCTATCTCTCCTAGCAGTGTTTTTGTTATATCGAGTGCTAGCTGTAAACTTCTCTTTATTAGAGAAGAAAGCTTTTTCAAGTTGTAGCTGTCAAAGTCCCTTGCATGTCATTGTGAAAACTTAACTAACCAGTTCACCTTAAATACAAATCAAATCAGTCTCATGGTTTTTGATGGTTGACTGTGCAGATTTGTGACGTGGGCCTTCAAGATTTTCCCACTTAATAATGTCACATGTTATGTCCATGACTTGTTTTTGATTTGTAGAAAAATGTACACATGCACAGACCATGGTTAATAGAATTAATTCATTCATTCATTCATTAATTAATCTGTCTATAGCACTCCCACCTAGAGTTACCAGGTCTTTTTTTATTTTATTTTTGCTCTTACACGCTGTGGTAGCCAAGCTGAGTAAGTGATACAGGGAGAATGACTCTTTATTTATCACCCTCAGGTTTTTCAAACATGAACAAAAAGATGTTCAGAAACTCAAAGCCATGGGTGTCATGTCTCAAAAAGAAGCTATAGTGAAAAAGTCCATTTAGAGTTGCTGAACAACAAATGTACACAGACAGTATTCAGGACACTGAAGACATATTTTGTGCCTGAAGAGCAATGTCACAGAGCAGGTTTTCTCCATAGGCAGGTTTTCTCAGGTAGCAAAGCTGGAAGGTATATTCCTAGGAGGAGGAAGTATCGGCAAACAACTTCTCAGAAGAACTTATGCTCCCTCTCTCCTTCCTTCTTTCTGGCTCCTGACCCTTCCCTGCAGGGTTTCTGTCAATGGTATTTGGAAGTTTCATGTTCTCATAGATTTCCATTGCAGTGTATATGGCTGTTTTCTATGAATGTGTAACAACTTTTCCATGCGGTCCTTGGTGGCCATTTAAGCACATGTCATTATTACACATGAAGGCATTGTATGAAGAAGGGAGAGAAGGAGACATTAAGCTTATTGTGCATTGAGTGCTCCTAACTCCCCCCTTTTCAATCTCTGCTAAAATGTATTAAATGTACAGTGTAACCTTATAATACATTGTTCAGGGCAATCGGACATCAAAGAAATAACCAAGGACATGTTATCTAATTTCTTGCACTTGAGGGTGTTTTTAACAAGTAATATTACACCTAGCAGCTGACTTGAGGGCCAGTTTTTAACCTGGCCAATCTCAGTGACTCCTCTAGCACACATTTTCCAAATTGCTAGTTCAAGTGTGTTTGCACAACCTCGGTCGCTGTCCCCTTGACCCTGTGTTGTGATTTAGCTGCACAAACAAACCCCTTGTGACTGGAGAAGTTTAGGTAATAAGAATGTGCCTGGGTCTGAAAAAAATGTGGCATGAAAACTCCTCATACATTGGGAAAAGCTTCCGACACAACAGACCAGTTAGCAAAGGGAAGTCCAGTAAGAACCACAAGATCTAAAATTACCGTTAAACCTGCCTATGTGCTAATGTGACATTGCTCAAATGAGGGATTCAAAAATGAACTTCTCCAATCCTGCCTCTTAGTCCCTCCCCATTCTTGCAGTGACCACCAGCTGTGTTCACATGTTTATTTGACATTGTCTGTGCCCTATCATTTCCAGAATTTGACTGAGCTTAAGCTCTGATTGGCTAGAGGCAGAGGCTAACTATGAAACAAATACTGTTACTTCTGTTGCCCAAGTTTGTCAATAGGTTTGCTGCACAAAGCCTTATGGGGATACTTGGCCTTGAGGGTATCTGAGACATTATAAGGGCATAATCTGTAATTTTACTGTATGTTAGAGTTTCATTACGCTGTTATATTGTCTGCAATACTCTGCATTCAGGTTTTGTTTGTTTGTCAATATACTATATTCTAATGTTTATCAAACCATCTGCCCTAACTGCTTTATCGTTGTCTTTGTCAAAACGTCACTTGTCACATGTCACTGTTCAAAATACAAAACCTTTACATAGCATCCTGTATCTGAGAACAGCTATATGTACTGTATTGTACAAAAACAGAATATCCTATACAATACCTCAAGCTGGTTAATGGCTATAACTCTGTGACTTGATACATTTTTATCCACTCTTAAAATTCCTTGAATTCCTTGGCCTTTAAGAATGTAACTCAGCATGAAGGAAGACTTTTCCATGCCAGTAGGAACACAAAAACCAATGTGTCCAAGGTGCCTTATACAATTAAATAGTTTAAAGAATCTTACAATTAACTTCAAAGGGTCTCTCCATCAGTGTAACAAGGTTAGACAATAAGAGGGCTAAATAAGTAACTACAGGCACATATAGTTCTGATGTCTAACAAACCACCGTAATACAATTCACTGAAGCAACAATGGCAAACTTGTTCCCCTGCAAGTACAAGTATTTATTGTCATTAATTACAAGTATTTATTTATTTAGTATGTATGTCAAGTGATTATTTTTTCTCAGTCTCAGTTTGTGTTTGTTAGGCAGTAGAATAGGCCAAAATGTGGGAATGTGTCTTACTGTACAGAGCTTACTGCGGAGAACCTCAGTAAAGAATCAGAATATGAAGAAAGAGTATGAAGAATCAAATCTTCATATTTCTTGTGGTTTGATCCCATTTTACACTCATTCTCTTATCTTATTCTCATCACACCTTAATAGTGAAAAAAAATTCAGCACATTTTGTGCACAGCTTTCGTCTCAGGGCACAAGTTTAGTCAAGCCCACACCATGGTTGAAAGAGAAAGAGACACTATTTGAATACATGGGATGGATCTGTGTTTGCACTTGTGCCACATCCCTAACTGTGCCCCATCAGACATTTTTATACATTTTCCACACTCCCCATCAGAGGTGCAGTACTGGCAGCGGCAAATCTATCCGGCCTTTGACCTCTGAACTTGTGCTGAACTTTTCACCCATAAATTGTTTTGGCATCTGACTACGCAGGAGTTACTTTCACATTTTTTGCATTTTTGTTTTATTCTGTTTTATTCTTTATTTTACAATAAATACTGAATAATGAATATGATGTACTGCATTGTCTTCCAACCAGTAACATACTCTAGTGGAGTCTGCAATGCTGAATGATGTTGCATTTGCTTACGTTGATGGTTATGTTTATATTTCTTAACAGATGCTTTTGTCTAAACCAAAGCGCATTACATTTGAACCAAAGACCAAACAAAGAAAAACATGAGAGAGTTAGCTCACCCTTCAGTGCCGTGCTCCCTGTGGAACAACACACAGCGCTTTGGTATTGTTTGAGGAGCGGGCTGTCCCCACTTAGTTTGTTTCCAGTTTGTGGAGAGAGGGCTATGTAAGAAGAGCAGGTTTTTTTGCACAGAGAATGGAGAGCAAGCAAATCAGGAGATACAGTATTTGTGAATGGTATAAAAGTTATATCTTTACATGTCGTTCAGAATTACTTACCCTATCTTTAAAACCAATTCAGTTCATATTTAAACCTATTTAGTTCACATTTAGTGGCTTTTAAAAGCAGTATTTAGTTCATGGAAAATAATCCATTCCCTTTCCCATTTTTGGCACCACCCTAGGTGGTGCTGAAGTAAGACAGTGTAATAAAGTAAGACATTTCTTTTTGAAGATGCTCCATACTTAAGTGATGATCAATGTCTTTGACTATCAGGGATTTCAGGACTTTAAATGGATGTTGACGGGTATGTCATGTTGCTCTCTGCCTAATTTAGTGGAAAGGCCAACTTTTTGCCGCAATCGATTTACGTGGAATGGCAAAAACATTTTCTGTCATAGAATGTTTTAAAGAACGTCAATACAGCACTTGTCAACCACTTACGGCCCATGTGCTATCGAGTGAGTGGGGTGCACACAAAAGCCCTATTGAGTGTTGCACTGAGGATACCTCACTGCAGCCTGCGGGGAGGTCACACTGGCGTCCATTTTATTTAAATCGTTAATCTAGTTAAGTCTATGAAAATCATATCTTACACTTACAGCTGCAAGTACTTCTGGATATAAAGAACACAGCAGCCCATATGAGATGGGAATAATCACACGTGTTGATGTAATATAATAATATTATAACTATATGCAGTACTTTGTATAATAAGTAGTTTATTGATTTTAAACATCATACACAATTGTGTTATGCACATTACATTTTAGTTATATGTTTTTGACAAGTGTGTTATTGGAAGTACTTTAGAGTATCTTGTTTCCTTAGGTCAGGAAACAAATATTAATCAGCAGATGGTTTTCTGTGTCCACAGAACCGTGGACATTGACCTCTGAGTGACGAAGGTGCAAAGCTTCATGGTTGACCTAAGAACAAGTTCCTTGTTTCTATCTTTCAAAGACTAGCTTTATTCTGTCGACTGTAATAAAATCATACATCTTGTTAACATGTCTTGTAGTGAGCATACAAGCTGTGTATGACACCTTTGCATGTGATCTTTAAACAGTTTAGATATATTAAGTTAACACTCACTTTCCTCAACACTTCTGTCAAACCTGCTTAAGACTTTGAAAAGTCATGTGAGGTGTATGACTATTCTCCACTGCAGTCACCCAGCACTGACCACAAATGCACAAATAAGCCCACCAAGTGCATTTACTTTGCTGCAGTCAAAGGTGGCAAAGGCCTATGTATTCTCAGGAGGTGATGGTGTCCTGTTCTCTTTAAATGTGCCATCTAATTTCAGCCGCCGCAGATTTTATTTACCACAATTCAATTTGTCTGCAGCCTATGCACATGTTTCTCATTGTGGGTGTCGATAGTGATACTTAAAGAGGCACTGTTGGTGGAAAGAATGTGCTTTTCCCTGGTGGGGTTGTACTGGAGGGAAGATTAGATGTGGTACTTGTGGGATGGGGGGGTGGTGGTATGAGATAAACATCTCATACTTTATCAGCAATCATTCATGACGTAGTGCAATTCCTCAATGCAAAAGTTCAAAGTCAGAGAAAGACTTCCTTTTCACTTCTCATGCATGTTATTTGTTGCTTGTTTCAGGAGCACCCATCATTCTCATGATACCAGTGCCAGAACTGAGTTGTTAATAGCTGCCCTGGTATTTCCTTAACTTGTTTTTACTTTGTGATTTGTTTGGCTTATGTTCTTTTGACATTGGTTTAATGTGATATTAGGCCTTTGCTTTTGTTCCTATAGACTCGTTTGCATTACAATGCCAGTAGGCAGGATTGCCAGAAGGAAGCAGGCAGGTTTTCTTTGTGTGATGATGCAATGTAAGTCATACTCGATGGAGCCATTGTGCCATTGTTGTTCAAACAAGGCAGTACCCTTGTGGTTGGCATCTTCCAGTAATATTGCATGGGCTGGTGCAAGAGGATGACTATACCTAGGGTTATGGGACAGTGACCTCACACAGAGGATGATGCACCTTCCTACACGCAGCCCCTAGTTGTACACTCATCCATTTGTTGTATAGAGGTTCTTCGTTTCTGTGTACAAAATTCCCACACGCTAAACACACATGGATGGACTTTCAGGTCAAGGCTGTGTTGTACAGTGGGTGACAAGATAATTTGTTTTGTGAGTCATCTGTATGCACAGAAAGCAAAGCGGATCCCTCCAGGAGATAGTCCATGAGAGCTAGACTCTTGCAAATAATGCTGTCAAATCTGTCAGTATTAAAGTTGGTCAAGCAAATCAAAATATCTTATGAACATATAGTAAAAGGTAAATACTGGTAGTAACCGTTTGCTATTGTTTTTTCTTAAGCTAAACTGTTTTCTCTCCATGCTATTCAGTTTATCGATATCAAATCTGACACATATCTTTTTGTGCACTGTATTGACCAGGTCTCAGCATGTCTGACTGGCTGTTGGCAGTCACACATCTAAAATCCATTGCTCATGCTCTGTTGATCAAGATGAACACTTAATGCCAGTCCACAAAGAGTCTTTACAGTCTGAAACTGATGCACAAACTAAATTCCACCTCACACTGGGTCAACCCTGTTTACACAAGTCTCTAAAACCTCATGCTTTACAAGCTTTTGTAAGCTTTTTCAGAACAGTTCATTTTTTTAAACTTCAATTCTTCGATTCTTTTTACTATTAGCTTAAAAGTTAGTGTGTTTACAGCTTAGCAGTGACAGCTGAACAGAATTAACCGCTGGTATATCTGGCTAAAATGTGGTTATGCCTACAGGTCTATATGGAACAGCTAATTGCATAGAAACAGTATCCTTGACATGAATGGTAAATAACCTGAATGTATGTAAGTTGATGAAGTTAGGTAATCCACCATTCTTCTGCCTCACTGCTATCATGTCTCCCTCTATGATTAATTAGTTTGTCAAGTCCTAGCTGGTATTTATGTTCCTGTTATCTTAATGCAGATGTCTGACTAAGTGTTTGCTAACTAGAGTTCAGTCAGGCATATCAGTGTTATCCCTGTCACAGTTGTTTATGAAATCGAACAAGTAGGCAAGGCAGATCCTAGATCAGATGATGAAATCTTCCTGTACTGTTTGTCTTGAAAGATTCAGGAATTTAGCAGTAACAGAACTTGCATGTAAGAAGGGAGTCAAATTTGCCAGAGAAAACATGACATAGGTACAACAT
This sequence comes from Tenualosa thibaudeaui, assembly GCA_027481765.1. Classification (NCBI taxonomy): domain Eukaryota; kingdom Metazoa; phylum Chordata; class Actinopteri; order Clupeiformes; family Clupeidae; genus Tenualosa; species Tenualosa thibaudeaui. The sequence goes on from JAIFZK010000008.1 coordinate 7,448,987, forward strand.
AGACTGAATAGCAAACTAGCAAAGAACTGGCAAACTGGCACAGAAGCTTACTTTCAGTTTCAGTTTCCTATGCCCCATTCAGTTAACATTAGCTGCCAGCCTGCTTTTCGGATTTCTTTAATATAAAGAGGCAAACCTTACATTGACAAAAAAGTGAAGAAATGTTCTGTTTAAACAAACAAAAAAATGTAAAGGATTTCCCTTCCCATGATCATTGTGTAGGTAGCAACTTGTTCAGTCAGATCCGTTTGCTTGAGGTTCATTTGTGACTGACAGCTGATCCAGGGCCAGAGGGAACCATAGCTGAGTTTCAGAGTTTCAGGCCTTTTGCACACACAGTTCTAACTGAATATTTAATTCATCTCATGCTTGAGCTTGTCATCACTTCAGTTGGATCATGCCAGAGCATGTCATTATCTCTGATTGACCTTACTCTCTTCTTTTCTCTCCCTCGCTCTCTCTCTCTCTCTCTCTTTCTCTGTGTGCGTGCATGCTTGCATGTGTGCATGTTCTTGTGTGTCTTGGCTTTAACCAACATTAAAATAAGACAGAATTTGGCACAGAGAGCTTTATCGTGCATAATGTTTGATCACTTTTTTTTTTGACAAGCCAACTACCTGCTCAGCAAGTCTTGACAGAATGAAGTCAACAATTTTCACACATCTCTGCATCTTTGTGAATTAGTTCATAGTTTCTGCTCCTTTATCATAATCTTAATCTATCTACTTTCTTTATCTTTGCTGTTTTTGAGTCTATTAAACAGACCTGTAAGCTGATGATGTTAAGTCATAATTGTTTTTTGGCATCAGTACAGATTTTATTAGTTAGTCACACAATCGCTAGCCTATTCTTAGTATGTAACATTCTTATCACTAAAAGTGAGACGTTGAAAGTGGATGATAGTTGCTGCAGTAATGAGATGCTGGGTGAGACATTTCCAAGTGCCATTATGCTGTGCCGAGTCCAGTTGCTAGCCATACCAGTAAATAGCAAAGTTCACTTAGTGGATGAAAGCAACACTAACCTGTGAGTTCCTTTCAGTTTGCTGACTGTGTTTGGAGAAGGGAAGAGTCCGTGAACTGCCTGCCTGCACAAACAAGCTGTAGCAGAGTAGGTCGACAAACTGGCCCAGATCTGGCCCTGTTCCTGCTCACGCCCACTGGCCATGCACAGGCAGGGCTGGGGTTAGCATGTCTATAGGGAATCCAGCACCTCAGTGGCTGAAGAGACAGCACACAAGGGGAATGGAAAGGTGGTAGAACTGGGCTTCTGTAGCTGTCTCAGTCCCATGCCGTAGGCCAGTTGCAGGGAGCTTGTGTTTGTTTTCTGGAAACTTCTGTGATGGTGCGATGGCTTTCTCATGGTCTGGTATATCTGACTGCTGTGGTGTCATGGGAGTCATTAGACACTCAGGGCTGGACTGCTGCTTGGTCTGTCACAAATGGTGTATGTTTTGAATGGATTGCATTGACAAGACTTCATGGAAGAATATGTATTGCACTGCCTGTACTGATGTTTTATGAAGGCATGTTATAGGTATGTTATACATCTAGTCATGTCAGACTAAATACAGAAGTTAAACTTGAAAGAGAGTCAGATAAGTACATCCAGAATATTGGCCTCAAGATACTGGTATTTCTGTGACATGTATTTTGACAAAGGAACCATTCAAGGACAGGACTTAGGCCACAGAAACAGAAGTGATGCCAGATAAAACTACTGAAGTTTGATGTTCTCAGAAAACAGCATTTTAGGTCGGATAATATCAAGGCTGAGTGTAGAAAAGCGGAAGAAAACAGAAGTGAGGTATTCAGATACTCGGTCTGGGTCGAGTTACTCCAGATCTTGCCCCCTTCCCAGGGACTTGACTTCCCATCGAAAAAAGTCGAAACACAGCTCTGAGTGAACGCAGCTGTGTTGATGCAGCCGCAACAGAGCCAAGCATCCCCCGAAGAGCACACAAACATAGACAGACACACGCAACTCTGGGTTCCCATCTCTGGGGACACAAATTCCAGTACTACACCACACTGCTCCTCGCAGCACTAGGAAGAGACATTGCACCCACTGACAGAGCAACTCTGAGCCCCATACACCTTTTTTTAAATGCTTTAGTGTATGCATGGAGCTAAATGAATTAGTTAGTTATTATTCCATGAGCAGCTGAACTGTGAAGTGTGTGTGTACAGACATGCTAAGACATTAAGCTCTCTGCACACACATTCATTCCATGAACACAAACACACAGTTTCCACAAGTGATCCTCAAACACACCACTCTGATCCTTACAGATCCATTGCAGCAACACACTAATTTATCAGTTAGCCTCTAATAAATGTCAACAGTCATAAAAAGTACTGAATGAATACACTGTGTTGTGCTGTTGTTCTACACCATGTTTTCCCTTCACCATATATGTTGTTGTCTTCATATAATTCTTATAATTATCTTAATTATTACATCTTATATTTAAAAAATCACAATGATTTATTCAAATGTATTCAGTGCAAGTTACCTTTTCTCCACCTTTCTTACAGTGTGCCAAGGATTAAGCAACAAGCTGACCCTGCTGGGTAAGTATGATGACCACTACAGGAACCTGGTGCGGATGTACAGCAACTGCTCTGTGGTGCTGGAGAACCTGGAGATCACCTACATTCAGGAGCACCATGACCTCTCCTTTCTCAGGGTGGGTGAAGGCAACAGAAAGGTCTAAACTATATCGGAATTCACAACAGTGTGATTCTGTCTTTTCAATCAGATTTGTCTCAATTTTAGTTAATGACCAATAGGCACTCTTTACAAGTTCCAAGAAATTACAGCAAAATAAAAATGCTAGATAATATGTAATAGTTTTACCATAATCTTTTTTGTACTTTTGAAATAATCATGTAAGTGTAAAATTAGGCATCAGCATAGTAAAAGCTAGTCAGTACAATACACTGGAAACACAACAGGTGAGTAACATGTCATATCATGTGCAAGATCATGAAACTGATCAACACACTTCTGGTTTCATAACATGGATGTTGAAAACACGAGTAGACATGTTGAGCTATGTTGTAAAGTCACTGTACATATTTCTGTCAATGAAGTAAGTTCTGCAAGTTCTGTAAACTCCTTGTAAGACCTTATATGTAACAAATATTTAGATTCAATGGAAACCAAAGGCATTGAATTTAAATGAACAGATAGCATTTCATCAGCAAATACGTGTTGTGAGGAACATGATCGAGATATTAACTTGCTTCTCACACATATTGGATCTGTGGGTCATCTCTTCTGAATCTGCTACCATACTAACTTCCAAAGTAAATCTATGGATGACCTGGAAAAATAGTCTGATTTCTTCTGTCTTTAGCAATGCAAGGTGAAGAGAACATTCCACTTTTTATTACAAAGAGTGCATTGACTTAGGGCTGAATTCACCTTTGGAAGTAATTGGCCCTGCTTAAATTAATTGATTTGTCAGTTCATTCATTATTGTTATTTTCATTTTTTATTGTTATATTCATTTATCAGATGTTTTAACAGCATTTATCCTCTAAAGTAAACATTTTGGTTCATTAAATGGATATACATGCATTATTGACATGTCACAAATGTTTTCTTTTTAAAGAGCATTGAGGAAGTGAATGGTTACGTTCTGATTGCTGTCAACTTTGTTGAGTCGATCCCGCTGGAGAACTTGAGACTGATCCGAGGCCACTTGCTCTACGAGAACCGCTTCGCCCTCACCGTCATGTCCAACTACGACCGCAATTTTTCTTCACCTACCTTCAACGTCACCCGTGGCCTTAGGCAACTGCCCCTACGGAGTCTGACAGGTCAGAGCAGGCAAGAATACCTCAGCAAAAAGGTTTAAAATGGTGAAATGTAAAGTCATGTGAACTGTGCATTTTTGTGAACGCAGTCAGTGGTATAGTGTTAGAGAACAAAGTAAGAAACTAAAAGTGGTTACCCAGAGGCTACTTAAGTGACCTTTGCTTTTCATTTTTGTTCCACTCAAGAAATCCTCAGAGGGGGAGTGAAAATCAAACATAACCATCTGCTGTGTAACATAGACACCATCCAATGGAAAGACATTGTGAACAGTGGAGATATGGTGTCCGTCAAATCAGATTTTGCCAGTTTTTGTGAGTACATTATGTTATGTCATGTCATGTCATGTAATGTCATGGTGTATAGTTTTTATGGAGTAATAATTCTAATGCACAATTCTTTAAAACTTTACTGTCTGTGTTTGATTATTTTTGTCCTTCAGGTCATGGTTGTGATTCAAGTTGCTACAATGGATCTTGTTGGGCACCAGGACCTGAAAACTGCCAAACTAGTATGCACTTACAGTTTGTAAAGTTTTCACATTAAATATACAGAAATAATGCATGTCTGCATTTTATGATTGATTCGTCAATCAACAACGAGACTGGTACAGTGTCACCAGGTGTTGCATATATCAGCAGTAGTCTGATTTTGTGTTTTATATTGTCTGTACTGTTAGAGTGACACCACTGGCTACTATCAAATTCTATCTCTGTGTGTTTACTAACTTTCCTGAGCATTAGTGTTGAGTGGATTGGTAATGTTCTTGATTGTTTACAGTCACAAAGCTGATTTGTGCAGACCAGTGCTCCCACCGCTGTAAGGGTTCCAAGCCCATTGACTGCTGCAATGGGGACTGTGCAGGAGGCTGCACTGGGCCATACGCCTCAGACTGCTTCGTGAGTAAAAGAGTGTTTGTGTATGTTGTACTGCTGCACATATGGAATCTGGTCGTATGTATTTAAGCCATGGTGCTTCTCGTAGATCTTTTGTAACAGTAATCAGTACAATTAGTAATCAGTACATTACTCTGCCGTAATGTTACCCCTGATAACCATAATGTTGTTTGCGATTATTGTAGTCCCTTTTGGTTTTCTTTTGATTTTTTTATTTTGGTCGATTACATATAAAGCTGTTGATTCGTAATGGGACTGGTCTGACACGCCCTTTAATTTAAGGCCCCTTTTACCTCTGCAGGCCTGTAAGGACTTTGAAGATGACGGTATCTGTAAGAATATGTGCCCCCCTCTAATGCTGTATGACCCCAACACTCACCAGCTCATCCCCAACCCTAATGCAAAATACAGCTTTGGGGCCACCTGTGTTAAGAACTGCCCTCGTAAGTCTTTCTCAAGAGTTGATGTCTGCACATGTTGATGCTTTTCTTACAAATAATATTCTGAAACAATAAAGCAATGTTTCTGAATATGGTGTTACTGTAATCAAGATATACAGACATAGATCTGCACCATATTTGGCTTTATTCAATTAGTAGTGGGGATAATTAGCCAATTAGTGGTGTAGCCCAAGAAAGTTAAGGACACAGAAGAACCTATGAGCTGGCATGTAGAAGGAGCAAGCTTTACTATGTCATCTTTAGTATACATTGTATTATAGTGTAGATATTTGCTTCTGATCAAGAGTCCCATTTCTCTCTGACAGATAACTATGTTGTTACGGACCAAGGTGCATGTGTGCGCACCTGCAGCAGCAACACGTTCGAGGTGGAGGAGAATGGCATCCCCAAGTGCAAGTCATGCATCGGCCCCTGCCCCAAAGGCACTGACTTATCAGTACTATAATTAGTAAAACACTAAATATCAAATCACTGTTATTAGATTTCGTTACTTCACAATGCCTCTAAACACATGAGATGTTTGGGTCAATTGTGAGTAGCCAATTTATGTGCAGGACTGTTTGATTTTGAAATGTTGTAGTACAGTGGTCTTCTCTATGCTAACTCAATGTATGCATTTACTGTCATCGACACACTGATATTTTAAAGTACAGTGTGCGGTACTGTAAATATGAAATCCATCAGCATGCTCATTTCACCTGCTTCTCACTCATATTTCACAAAATATGACTATCACTTATATTCAACTTTAAGCTGACACTGCTACTACAAAAACTGAATCAATGGATTATATTTTTCAATTATCCTTCACTAATTCTCCTCTTTCTTTCTGAGTTAAAGTACTCATGAAACCATTCTTTGCGTTGTGTTTTGTGTCTTGGTGTGGTTTTGTCAGTTTGTAATGGGCTTAACATGGGTAAACTTGCTGGTGTTATGACAATCAATGCAACAAATATTGACTCCTTCAAAAACTGCACCAAGATCAATGGGGATATTTCCATTCTAAGGACCTCCTTAAGCGGGTGAGGAAAATCACTGTTTCTTTCTCTTGAGTCAAGCCTAGTGTTTTGTTGCTGTGTGTTGTACATGCAAAAAATCACTTTTAAAATTCATTTCAGAGACACATTTACTAAAACACCCAAGATGGATCCTGCAAAGTTGGACATTTTCAAGACTGTGAGAGAAATCACAGGTGCAGTACCTAAGCCTCTCAAGATGTCTTAGTAGCTGCAGTACTGGCAGTAATGCATTTAGTTGCGACTGTAACTGCAACTGTAAAGTATTTCAAATTATGACCATAATTGACCTAAACCTGAATGTAGTTGACACCTCACTTCTGATTTGTATAAAAGCATCTACCAAATGAGTGAATGTTAAATCTCGTTACAACTGAATCAACTCATGCTTCACTAGGTGATTATAAGGAAGTAAATAGTTGTTTTCTTTCAGTCTTTTTCCATCAAAACCATGAAATAGTATTGGCATAGCAACCTCAAATAAACATTGAGGACACCATTAGTGTGACACAGTACCAACCACTGAACCATGGAGAATAGCCCTACCTTTGTATTAGCTTCTACTGAAGCTTTAAAGAAATCAGCATTAAATATTAATTTCTCAGGGAAAAGATGTGAATATTTCATATTCAGTGTGATTGAAAGGTGACAGGACTGGAGTGGCCTTGTGTGAGACTGGAAAGGCAGAGTGTCTGTGTGTGTGGGGGGGCGGGGTTCCTGTCGCTCACTGCTGTTTTGCCTTTCAATCCTCTCAGGCTTTCTGCTGATACAGGCATGGCCCGACAACCTCACCTCTCTCAGTCCCTTTGAAAACTTGGAGATTATCAGAGGCAGGACCATGCATCTGTAAGCATTTGTGAAATGGTTGTTACTTAGCACTATTAGTTCCCATTAAAAAAAAAAGTTGGTGGCTACAGTGTTCCTACAATCCTGGCTCTGTAAATGAAAAGCAACTGTAGTGGTTTGTAATGACCCATTATCAATTGCTACTAATCAACATTTTGCTTCAGGAAGGATGTAATTTATTTGGCTAGTGCCCTGAAATATCATGAATCTCTTTTGCTATAATTAACACAGATAATATGCTTTATTAATTTAATATAAACAGCTAATATTTAATGTTGTTTATTTACATTGTCCCCATTAATAAACAGTTTTGTGTAATAAAATTCTGCGATGTTTGTAATGCAAGAACTTTGTTCGGTTGTGGAGCCACCATTCATGTAATTAATCTTGACATGTTTGGTAACCAGAAGAAGTGAAAGTGCTGTCAAACACATGGTGGTGCGTTTCACAAAAACAGTCTGACATTTGTCATTACTTCACATGACTGGATCAATCCCATATTTGTCTTCAGGGGAACAGCAAGTTTTGCTGTTCTGAACATTCCACATCTGGAACATCTGGGCCTGCGCTCGCTGCGAGAGGTTAGCAGCGGTGATGTGGTCATCCGTAATAATCCCCGCCTCTGCTACATGGGCGACGGTAACTACTGGAGGAGTCTCCTAAGGCTTGACAAACAGCGATACATGGTGGGCCAAAACGCCAACCAGGAAACCTGCGGTGAGAACCTGTAGGACACCTGGGGGGGATTCCAAGTCGAACAAGTGACAAGGAACAAAACAAATGTTTCAGGTAGTTGTCACAAAGTGTAAGGTTAAACAGGTCAGTCTCGTTGTTTCCGTCTCCTGGTAAAGCAAAACCACATAGTACTTTTGTGAGGAGATTTACCATCTATTCTAGCGTTGTCACTGAGCCACCTGGACCTACTTGGAAAATACACCTCTGACAGTGTGGGGTCTTTTAGCAACATCATGTATACTGGTAGACTGGTGTAGTTGTTGGAGTTACAGTGAAACAGTGTCAGATAAATAGTTTTCTGGATTGCTGTCTCTGTGTGTGTGTGAATGTACAGGTGCTAATTTTTATATTCTGTGTTTACTTCTGTGTGTTTTAATGTGTTCTGTGTGTGTGTGTGCATGCGTCCATGCTTATGTGTCTTCCACTTCCTTCTGCAGTGCTGCAGAACAGCACCTGTGATGGCCTGTGCTCAGAGGCTGGCTGCTGGGGCCCCGGCCCCTCCATGTGCCTCACCTGCCAGCTCTATAGCCGCAGGGGCCTCTGCGTGGATGCCTGCAGACTACTGGATGGGTGAGAGCAACAACAACATCATCATGAACAACAACAACATCAACAACAATAATCCCATGCAGTTTCATAATTAGTGTAGTGAAACGTGAATTTGATGCTAGTCATCGGGGTGCAACAACAGTTCATTCAGTGTTTTTTTACAATGAGGACTGTGAAAAGTGAATCTGTAGGCCGTTGTTATGCTCCTGGGAATTAAACTTATGACCCCAACATTGCTAGTTGCCAGTTGCCGGTTATTGAATTCAGTGTTCGAGAAGAACTCTGTAAACCTCTGGCACAACAGGCTTGCAGTGAGATGCCGTGACTGCCAAGCATGCAATCCATGAATGCCTCCTTAATGGGACTTCTTGTCAACATAAGCACCAGGCTGCTGTTGTTTGCTGCTTGCTGTTCTAATGGATGTCTTGTCTTGGGGCCCAGGTCTCCAAGAGAATATGTGCTGAACAAGACCTGTCTGGAATGTGACCCGGAATGCAAACCACAGAGCAGCCATCCAACCTGCTATGGACCAGTACGTCCAATTTCTAGCCATCGCTGACTGACTAGAACAGTGGAATTACAGATGAATGTTTTCTTGCTCATTGCTGTCTGTATAGATCATGATAACATGCTAAGCAGCAGTTGTCATAGGTATAGTTCTGTGAGCATTTTTATCATCTTTAGGAATTATTACATAACCATAGATCCAAACTTATGCCATCTGTGAATATTATTTTCATATTTTAATGACAATGAAATATCTTGTCATCTTCTGCTCAACCCTGGACAATTTCTTTTAACACATAGTGCAAAAAAAAATCTTGAATGGTTTGTTAAAACATGGATATGATTGGTATGCTGTAGTGATTACACAGTATGTATGTATATTGTAATAACGTGGCAATCTACCAAAGCTGATGAGCTGTGTCACTCTTGTAGGGTCCAGACCAGTGTGTGGAGTGTCTTCACTTTAAAGATGGACCCCACTGTGTCCACCACTGCCCCCACAATGTGTTTGGGGAGAACGACATGCTCATCTGGAAGTACCCTGATCGGAAGGGAGAATGCCAGCCGTGCCACGCCAACTGCACACAAGGGTAAGACCAATGGCTGTATATATATATGACCAAAAGAATGCTTTCTTCAGTTGTTTAAAACTAATCTGAATATTGGTGAGGTTGCTTTGATGTTTTGGTGGACATTGACTCTGGCAGTGAGTGTGCATGTTGTTGCATCATTGCTCAAACGCTGCTGGGTGTGTAATATGCCTATGAGGACTCATTACATGTGAGGGCTTATGGAGACAAAATACCCTGAGGCAACTGTCAGAAACCTCTCTATTCATACACTGCCTGCCTATTGTCTTTTTTTGTATGCTGTCAACAAAAACTGATGAATTACGATGACTTACAAAGCTTGGAAACTTCTTAAGCTCTCATCTCCTCTGATTTTTATCTGCAGATGTAGTGGGCCTGGTTTGTCTGGATGTGAACCAAGGAGGTGAGATATTGGCTCATGAATCTTGATGGCTGTTTTTCTTGCAGTCCTTTTATTATGGTACTTTGTTTGTCTTTGTGATAAATCTCACACTAAGAGACATGCTGCAACAGTCCTCTTCGTCTCCTAAGCAAGACAGAGAAACAGTCTGAGGGTGAAATCTAGGTGTTATTTTGTCACATTCAGGGGGTTATTTCAATTGGAAAGATGCAGATCGGCATTCAGGGTGATTTGGTCACTCATTCTGAACAATATAACAGTATAACTTTACTGAACCCCAGTAGTTTTAAAATACCTGGGAAGTCTTTCCATAAAGCCATTGGTAATTGGCACAAAGCCAATACTTGATTGATTGTGAAATAATATGAGCATTCTGCCCAAATGCATATGGACACAGTCAGTGATGCTATGTCACGCCTGTTTAATAACCAATTTACTGTATCAACCAGACATGCATTTAATGTACTGCTTTTCCATCAGTCACACTCAGGTTTGCACTTTTAAGAACAGTTTGCCCTGTCTATATGTAATCTATTATCCCGTAAAGTATGGAAACTGGTTTTCAACTTCTGTGGTACTTGCTGGATGTGTGTATGTAGGTGTGTGTGTGTGTGTGTGTGTGTGTACAGTATGTGTCCCCTCCAAGGAAAGATTCCTGGGAGATTTGTTTGAGATACTTGTTTGAGAAAGAGTTTTTCCTTTATTCTAGTTCCCACATGCCAATGGTGGCAGCGGGGGTGGTGGGGTGTCTGCTGGTGGTTGTCATCCTCGCTCTGACCATCTTCATCATTGCTCGCCGACGGCACATCCGAAGGAAGAGGACCCTGCGTAGGCTTCTTCAGGAGAGAGAGGTGAAAGGAACTTCTTAGAACAGCCTTCTTGTTTGCTTATGTGGGATACCTTATTGTCCTCCACTTCATACTGACAACTCAGACTGTGATTGGTTTCCATTATGGCGATCTTCTCAAAAGACCTAGCAATCCAGTGTAAAATCACACAAGATAAAACAATGTACTCTGATGAATTGTAAGAATTTTTGCCCAGCACCACAATGCACTTAGCTATCAAGTGCGTCCTTCTTATATGTTCAGTCATTTTTTTATTGTTTTTGACTGTTTATTGTATATGTTCACCTAGTTCAGGTCACAACATTTGTTACTTTTTTGTCCCTACAGTTGGTGGAGCCTTTAACTCCAAGTGGAGAGGCACCTAATCAAGCCTTACTGCGTATCCTAAAGGAGACAGAGCTCAGGAAAATTAAAGTACTGGGTTCAGGGGCCTTCGGCACTGTTTATAAGGTGAGAAGCAAAAACCAAGACACAGTTTCAGTAATGAGGGAATCAAAATTCTAAATCAAATAACAAATGGTCTATGACATTTTCCTATTTTATCAAAAGATAATAATTCTTGCAAATTTTTGATTCTTGATATGTTGATGGTTGGATAGATGGATGAATATATATGCTGTGTGTGTGTGTGTGTGTTTGTGTGTACAGTATGTGTCCCCTCTAGCATATTCCAAGGAAAGATTCCTGGGAGATTTGTATGAGCTATCCATTAAAGAGTTTTCCCTTTATTCTAGTTCCCACATGCCAATGATGGCGGCGGGCGTGGTGGGGTGTATATATGTGTGTGTGTATATTATGTGTATATGTGTGTATATTATTTCTGTATTTACACAAGTTTATATCTTATCTATGATTTGTTTTTCAGGGTCTGTGGGTTCCAGAAGGGGAAGATGTAAAGATTCCAGTTGCCATCAAAGTTCTGAGGGAAGTCTCATCCCCCAAAGCCAACAAAGACATCTTGGATGTAAGTTGCTGTCATTCTCTTAGGCACAAGTGCCTGCAACAGTCTTAAAACTGTCTCTTGCACCTCTGCAATGTGCAAAGCACTACATAGCTGAGGATCAGACAACCTATAGTAGAGCACTGCTGCTCAGGCCCTGTTTACATGTATCTAGATTGATGAGTTTTATAAGCTGATTTTTTTATCCGTTTGGGCCTCTCATTTACACGTAAACAGAGTTTTAGCCACCTTAGTGTGTGCGTGTGTGTTTTTGCGTGTGTGTGTGTGTTTGCGTGTGCTTACATGTGTCTCAGGAGGCGTACATGATGGCAAGTGTCGAGCACCCCCATGTGTGCCGCTTGCTGGGCATCTGCCTCACCTCCCCTGTGCAGCTCATCACTCAGATCATGCCCTTCGGCTGCCTGCTGGACTACGTCCATGAGAACAAGGACAACACCGGCTCTCAGAGTCTCCTCAACTGGTGTGTCCAGATTGCCAAGGTGAGATCTGGTGTGTCTGTGTGTGTGTGTGTGTGTGTGTGTGTGCAAAGTAATTGTATGCCAGTGGACACATGTTTATACTATTACACAAGTAAATTAGCTTAAATAGCGATATAAACCATGACTTATTACAACAACACTGACACTAGCAAGTTAGCTATTTTGTAGATACATAAAACCTTCCTAACACCTCCCACAGCCTTAGTCATCCGCTAGAACACCGCTAGAAAATACTGACGTGTTTGTTATTCAATATAGTCAGCAAAAGGTTTGCTTTCTTTCTCCATTTTTTTTGGGCGGCGAGGGGGTTGATCCTTGGTCTGAAAAACATGCGATTACAGTGATTGAAGTGATCAGTTCTCGCTTCTACTCAGTTCCCTCGGTTCTCAATTCCCACCTGACTCAAATCATGATAAATTGTAAAGAGTTGCAAAGCTAATTATAAAGCTATTGAGCCTGTATTACGGCAGAACAAAGACTGCAGTTTGCACTTTGTTATTTCTTCCTAAACCAAAGATATGGTTTAAGCAGTGCATGTTGGTAGACTAACTAGGTTTACTCAAGTATTAACAATTCATTGCATTTGTTGCCTGCTCTCTTCATTTTTACCTGCAAAGCTATTCTGCAGCTAAACTGATTTTTGTTTTGATAGCAGTGAATTAAAAGCATATAAATAGTATATTATCCTTGTTTCATAGTTAAGTTATACCTTTATGTCAATAATTCAGTAACTTGAAAGTAACTTTATCAACCACAAAATCTGTTTCTGGTTCTATGTGGGTATAATATTCACACAATCTTTCTCCCTTGTATTTTTTTTATTAAATGAGTTATTTTCTTTTGCTAAGTAAGACATTATTATCTCTGACCTTTCTTGCTCTGTGTATGCTTTTTTGTAGTTGATTCATTGACATATACTGGGAGCATATACCCACCTCCCTCCAGGCATTTCTTTCCTTCACCCTGTGATACGTTAAACCCAACCTTGCCTCCAGCTATTTGCCCTACACACATAGGCTACACACACCTCTCATCCACAGGGATCACTGTCAATGCTCTGTAGAAGCTTAGTTTATTAATTTGCACACTTGAGAAAGCACACAGATACATGTAAGAAAAGCAAACAGAACGATGGGGGCATTTGTTAGGTGTGTACAGCAACAGATCTATCTGTTCCTAATTGCATGTTGCATGTTGGGCTGACAACAGCTTTGATTGGTCTGTGTACTCCACACACCTGGTATAATAAGAGAACACACTTTCTGCCTACAGTACAGTAATTCCAACATTATAAACATGATCCTTTGCTTTCTGTCTCATAGGGTATGAGCTACTTAGAGGACCGCCACTTGGTACACCGGGATTTAGCGGCAAGAAATGTGTTAGTGAAAACTCCCAACCATGTGAAGATCACCGACTTTGGACTGGCCAAACTCCTCAGCGCTGATGAGAAGGAATACCATGCAGATGGAGGCAAGGTTAGAGAATGAAGGATTATTTAAATGAATTATTAATTTATTTATTAAGCTTTTTTTTTTTTTGCTTTTATCGTGAAATTTGACCGATATCTGCACAACATGCTTCTTAATGTTGCACCTTCGGAAATGTGTAAAAACGTCATATAGTGCTTCAGAAGTTAATCATAAGGGATTAATCATAATCAAATATATATCACATAAAAATAAATAATTGTAATTGAATACAAATGATGAATGTTAATGTAATGCACGTGACCGGACCAAATGAAGATAAATACACACGATTCATGAATGTAAGTGGAGCATGGAAGTTTGTGGCTAGATGTTTCTTTAAATAGATTTTTTTGCCTATATTTCTTAAATAAAGTCACAAAACACAAAAAGTCACAAATTCTTGCCTTGGCTTTGAGATAGCTTTTCTTTTTTTTTTGGACTCCACTCTTGTGTTAAACTAGGTCAGCCTTAGCCTGGCCACGCCTTCCTACACACTACAGCTCAATTGTCATCTCCCTACAGTGCTAGTCTGGATTTGATTCTCAACTGGAATTTTTACAGCATTCAGTCAGCGAGTTGTGAACACTGAACTAGAATGTTTTCAGTCAAAGCAGGCTGTCTGTCAAGGGCTGACCCAGTCGTTTTAAAAAACTTCAACAGAGTCGTATACCTCCAGCAAGCAATTTTTTCTTATTAACGAATGGCCAGCCCCTTTGTATGAAATTTAGTGTATAATGAGGGGCTGGTTTTACCACCAGGCTAGGTCAACCTTAAAGATGAGCTCTGAACCATGATGGGGGGCCTCGATCTTGAGCTGCTGAAACACGTAGTGGTCCTTTAAAGGTGTAATGTGCTACATTCAACAACAAAAAGCTTAAAGCAATGTTAGTAATGTAGTAAGTGTTTGCCCCCATTCCCTGGTACACACGCACACACATACTCTCAAATGTATTGTGCTTTACTTACAGGTCCCCATCAAGTGGATGGCACTAGAATCCATTCTTCACTGGACATACACCCATCAGAGTGATGTATGGAGTTATGGTAAGTAAAGGGAGATTAGGAGGTCTGCACAAACTACCCATTACAAACGGCTCAGATGGAATGGAGATTTACAAGTATCAATGGAAAAAAGTTATATGAGGTTATATTTTTGAATGGAAGTTAAACTTCAGTGATTGCTCATGAAACAGCTAACACTTTGGTACAATTTTTGTGTCTAAGGCTGGTAACTGCTTGCGTTAGTTGATGCCATCCACGGATAGTGAATCATCTTCAGCCTTCAGTCCTGAGCCAGGTCTTATAAGTCTCTGTCTTGTCAGGGGTGACAGTTTGGGAGCTGATGACGTTTGGGTCGAAACCTTACGATGGAATTCCAGCTAGCACCATCGCTGACATCTTGGAGAAAGGAGAGCGTCTGCCACAGCCTCCCATCTGCACCATAGACGTCTACATGATTATGGTCAAATGTGAGTATTATGGTAGCCTCCTACCTCCACCATAGACATCTGCACGATCATGATCAAATGCAGACATTAGTAAGATCATGGTCAAATGTGAGTGTGTAACAATGGCCTCCTTGGTGCACCATAAACAGGGTCATGATCGTCGTCAAATGTGAGTGTGTAACGGTAGCCTGCGGGCTGCACCATAAGACATTTACATGACCATGGTCAATTGTAAATTTGTAACAGTAGCCTCCTTGCTGCACCATAGACGTCTACATGATTATGTTTAAATGTAAGTCTCATAGTAGTCTTCTAGCTGCACCATAGACGTCTGTATGGTGACGGTCAAATGTGACTAATGGTTGCCTCCTTGATGGATGCTCATGGTCAATGTGTATATGGTAATGGTCAAAGATTTAGACATCTCTATGGTCATGGTCCAAGGTAAGGGCAGCCTGCTTGCTGCACCATAAACATCTACATGGTTAATTCCAAATAATGAGCCCTGATATGAGTATGTGTTCAAAAATAAATGATAAATTGTCTGAGACTGATGTGTTTAGCTTTAGGTGTGTGTTAGTGAAACTCCACACTAAACATCTCCTCCATCAGTTTTTGTTGACAGCAAACAGAGCAGACTGTCATAATCAGTAGTCTTGTATGTGTTGGGTGTTCACAGGTTGGATGATTGATGCTGACAGCAGACCTCACTTCAGGGAACTTGTTACAGAGTTCTCGAAAATGGCTCGTGATCCATCGCGCTACCTGGTCATACAGGTAATGTTTTTTAATATTTCTGTAATCTCTGCATGTTACTACAGTAAAGGTAGGCATATATACATGAACCAGGTTGATTTTAAAATGTTGGGGTGCTGTCAATATGAAACTTCTACAGCAGTTTACACAGTTATATATTGTTGGCCTACAGGGTGACTGATGGATCTGCTCCCATCTACCTTAATGACCTCTTAAAGCTCTCAGAACAACAGATACCCTCTCCATCTTCAAGAAATTCTTAAAGACTCCTCTCTTCCAAGAGTATCTCTTGGCTTAACTTCCTGTAATTCACTTACAATGCCACCCCCACAGTCTCTCTCTACTGACACTTTTATCACACTTCTGCACTTTCATCAGCCAATTTCCAGTTAGCAAGTTGCACTCTTAGTAGTTAGTCTTAGTAGTTTGTAAGTAATTTCTGATAAAAGTGCTAAATGCATACATGTAAATGTATAGATTGTTGATAGAAAAGTCACATTGCACTTCAAAGGATGCCGACTGGCACCTCTACCACTTGCACCACCATCGCAAATGTGCAGATATGAAAAAAAGTGGATGACTTGATGGATTTGATCTGGTTGATTTGCAAACCATGCTCATCAGTGAGATAAAAGCTGCATTCTGACTCACCCTCATGCAGGGAGATGAGAGGATGTGTCTGCCAAGCCCAACAGACTCCAGGTTTTTCCAGACCCTCATCAGCACTGAGGACATTGATGACGTGGTGGACGCCGAGGAGTACCTCCTGCCCAACAAGGGCTTCTTCGGCGAGAGTCAGACTGGCATGCCACAGCGTCCTCAGCAGCAGCAGCAGCAGCATCCCCGCGTAACCATGGTGACCACCGCCATCCCCCGCACACACACAACAACAACACACAACGGCTACAGGCACACAGGAGTTCCTCCAACCCCTCCCACCACCCCCCCATCACCTCCTTCATCATCACTGCACGTTCTCACTAGAACTAGAGTGAGTACACAGAAAACACTCTCCTGTACTTATTCACAGTAGCTGTCAAGTCTAAGTCTGGTCAAACCTGTTTGCCCTAATTTTCTCAGGAAGCTTGAGCTTTGGCAATTTCTAGTTTCTGTTGAAATAGCTGGCTGGTAGTGATGCATGATGTGTTGTGCAAGATGCATAACATGCACACCAGTAATGCAGTTCTCATTATAAATAGTTTGCTAACCATTTCACTGTGGACACTAGAAACTTGACTGCCTTCAACATTTTTGTGTGCATTTGTTTACATTGTACTGTCCATGAATAAAAAACATAATTAACTTACTGCACTTGTTACTGCATGGAAAACTCAAACAAATACAGAGCACATACAAAGAAATGAAACACAATGGAGATCATTAGTACACAATAGTATCATTAAGCCTGTTTTGATGGGGTGCTGTATGTGCCAGCGAAACAACTTGCTTTATGTCTCTATCTAGCTATATAAACAAGGTAATAGCACAGCATCTTTGTTGTCTATATAGAGGCTAAAATAAAGCGAACAACTTTTGATAAACTGGTGTTTTGAAATGTCAGGTTATCATTAAAGTGGTTTGTCTGTTTAGTAAGTAGTGTTGCGCTTTTTGTTTGTGTTATCTTAAGCTGTATCTTGTGATATAGGGGCAACTTTAGCATACTTTGTCAAGGTGTGCCAGCTCTCCTTAATAGAATCTGACGTGAGGTTTTATCTTCAACAGAATGGTCACCCTGTTAGAGAGAACAGTATACTCTTGCGCTACATCACAGATCCTACACAAGGACCACTCGAGAAGGATCATCCTCTGCCAGGTAGGGATCATCACAGGTCAAGCACATGACCATTGACCACTGCATCATGGCATTGCCAATTTCCCCTATTTCTAACAAAACTGACCAAAAATACTTGTTATTGTGTTGTAATCTCCTGTTAGTGTAGTCAAACCAAAACATGATACTTATATTGAGGAGTATAAAAGAACAACAAAAAAAATGCTAAATTCCTCTTTGTTATGAAAACAAAAGCTGTGTGGATTCCCAGTTGGGATTCATAGGTTTGGTTCAAGGGGCTTACAAATGAACTTGTGAAAGACTCCTCAGAAGTCGGGGGTGTTATTTTTAGAAATATAACATTTCTAGGGCCTGGCCTTCATTGAAAGTACAGCACCACCCACAGCTTGTATGCTTGAGCAATGATTTATGGGAATGCCTCACTCCAGGCCTTGGACTATCAAGCTAATCCTGCTGAGCCTATAAGCCAGTGTTGTGAAATGCTTCACATCTCTGCACAATAATCCTTTTTTCTAGACAGTTTCACTTTGTTATTTATTTATTTATTTGCTGATGTTATTTCTCAACTCCTAAAACAGAGTATGTGAACCAACGAGACTCCATGTTATGCGACATGATGAACCCAAACTACGAAGATCATGGGGCGGTGGACAGGAATGTCTGCGGTAATGGCAATAGTCACCATAGTTATGATGATGATGGTGGTGACCATGATGATGATGATGAAGATGGATACTGTGAGGTGCTCAGCGGCAAGCTGGCAGGGCCAGAGTACCTGAACACGGCCAGCTGTACACTACCCCGCTCCCCCTGTGCCAACCTGGACAACCCAGACTACCAGGAGGCATTCTTGCCTCTGAACATTCCCCGGAACCTCTTCCTGCCCGCCGCCGAGAACCTGGAGTATTTGGGGCTGAACACCAAAGTCCAGACCCCAGCGCTTTAGGAGTTCTGGGCCTCTGGCATCTGTACGCACCCTGGCCTTGGTTTGGAACAGGACTGGATTGTCATAAACTTTTCTTTTATCCTACAGTGTTATTTAAGACTTATTGGGGGCTTTTACATAAGCATCTGGACAAGTACAATGTGTGTCTTGTGTGTGTATGTGTGTGTGTGTGTGTGTGTGTGTGTGTGTGTGTGTGTGTGTGTGTGTGCAATCACACAAGTGTTTGTTTGTGTTAGCACGAATGTGAGAACTGACTTCAAAAGTCAGTGCCCTTTGATTTGGCTGCCAGTGAGTCATGGAGAACCCGGGATCCTCCGGATGAGTGGTCTCATCCACAGGACAAAGGTGGCGGATGCTTGCTGTGAATTTTCACCTTGAGCTGCGTTCACCTCCAGAGCAGTGTCCCATCCTCAGAGATCACCAGCGGAGGAAAAGGGCCTTCCCACGATCAGAAGCACTCTGTGCCGGACCCTTTGGTGTCACTGACAGATATACTGTAGTTGCTGGTGTGCTGACAGAATGAAGGCTATTTTGCAGCAGGTTGGATTGTTCTGTGATGAGATATCAACAGGCTGAGTTTTCACAAAGAAGGCTCTAAAAAGTACTTGAAAAAAAATTACTCACCTGTCAGATGGCTGCATTTAAGTAAGGTTCATACTCATAGGTATAGCATTCTAACTAGTAACTAATTCAATTAACAAATAGTTCAACTAACTGATTTCTTGTTCTCATCATAATGTACGTAGCAGGACATGATACAGATAACCTCAAGTTTTCATTCAATGTAGAACAGTCCATGAACCACAGTTGTTTAGCTATTCAGTTTTTCAGTAGCTAGATTTTGTAAGTGTTTAACTGTGAAATGGGTACAAAAATTGTGTTGTTTTTTGTTTGTCTGTATAAAGTAGCAACAGAATGTTGTAGGTTTAATGGAATGTAATTTTGAAGCAGTATTATTGTTTGTTTTTTAATGTTATTCAGGGACCAATTTTGAACAGGCAAGCAATTTGTTCTGGGTCCAAGTCAAGTCTGTAAAATAAGCAAAAACACCTAATAGAACACCAGAGTAAGCACAAATAAATTATTAAATCAAAGTCACTTTTAGTACAAAGCCTTCAATAATGCAAGTAGCACACTGCATGAAAACAACCTTCTACAACAATGGGGCAGTAATGGACAAATGTAGTGCAGGCAGCATTTTTACATCACTAAAACCTCTGATCTGACCTTGCCAAATTCACATTTAACAACTACTCACTGACCATGGAGAGACTTTGAAATATTTGTAGTTTCAGCACATTGTACTCTCAAAGTAATGTAGATATATATAGATTATTACATTGTCTGAATTAAAGCAGGATTGAAGATCTATTATCTGTTAGCTTGACTGTGCCATTTCAAATTGTACCAAATTAAGACCATTTGCTTATTCTCACAAAACAGAACAGAGACCAAAAAGAGACACTTACACTTGAATTGAATGAATTGAAATGAACCTTCTGGTGAATAGGGTTTTACTAGCCTGATCATAAAACCAGCCCCTCTTACTATACTTAATTTTGAACAACGGGCCTGGCCATTCGATAGTGAGAAACAATTACGTGCTGGAGAAGTGTAAAGTTTAAAATGATTCGGTCAGCCCTTGACTGATAGCCTGCCTTGACTGATAGCATTCTAGCTCGGGGTTCACAACCCCTCCCTCTGTTTGCTGATTGGATGCAGTCAAAATGCCACCCGAGATAACCAGCTCAATGGAATCAAATCCAGGCTAGCACTGTAGGGAGATGATAATTGAGTGGAAGTGTGTAGGAGGGTGTGGCCAGGCAAGGGTTTTACACATTATTTAGGCATTTTTCCTCTTAGTGTATCCAAGAAAGATATGTTCTTCATTCACTCAGTAAGAAATAATAAAGCTAAAACAGCATGCAGTTTTATGCATGCTTTTAAGACCCAAGCAATTGTGTTTTTAATACTGTGATCAGTGTCAATGGATTGACAATAAATCTAAATTAGGCTTCTTTGCCTGTTTTCAATATAGTTGAATATGGTCTTATAAACACATTGTTTACCAAATACATGTACCAAAGATCTGGCTGAATTTCACATTTTATACTCCCTGGTGTGTGTTTTTGGGAAATGTCAAAATGCAAATCCATGTAAATTAATTCATGATGTTTATACACATTCATTTAACCTCATCGTCCTACATAGCTAGACACTGTTTTGGTAAGCCGAGGAGGCAAAGTGAGACACTGTTTTTGGTAGGCCTAAAGCATTCTGTATTGTGCTAAAGTGGTAAACTGCTGATGTAGATCATGTGGTTAGTCTAGATAGGAGAATATGTTGTATGTGGTGACTTGGTTGGCCGTCCTGTGAAGTGATGCACTTGTAGGTACGTACATAGGAGTACAGTATAAATGCACTTAATGTTCACGTTTTGTTTGCAATTTAATATTAATATTGTCATTCAA
This sequence comes from Tenualosa thibaudeaui, assembly GCA_027481765.1. Classification (NCBI taxonomy): domain Eukaryota; kingdom Metazoa; phylum Chordata; class Actinopteri; order Clupeiformes; family Clupeidae; genus Tenualosa; species Tenualosa thibaudeaui. The sequence goes on from JAIFZK010000008.1 coordinate 7,469,982, forward strand.
AATAAAAAGAACCCAGTTGCACATGTACAGTGTATGTTTATCCTTGGAAAATGTACTCTTAATGATTATCTTTGACTATTCTTCTAATACTAAAAAGTTGACGGTACTGCTAAGTTAACATGTTTTAAATATCCTTGTCTTGGCAATGTTTTGAGTGTGACACTAGTTGTTGGGAAATGATGAGCAATCATTTCCCAACAGTTTTGCCATGTTGTGCCTGGCTTGCATCCTCTTCCTGTGACAGTTTTGGAACTGCATAAACTTTCTGCGAAGAGGAACTGGCTACCCATTAACCTGCTCACATGAGCACTAAGATTAGGGAAGATTGCCACAGTGTGGCAAAACCCAGTAATGACAAGTTGCACCAACCTGGTGTTGCATTGCCATCAGTTGTGCTAGTAAGTTTGATGTACCATGTGATCACATTATTGACTGAAATCCCTTTGAAGTCAAATACTGATGATAACAGTTGAGGTACAGGGATCATATACTAGAAAAGAAATATGTGGCAAACTTTTGTACTAAGCCTATTCATTACGAAAGCTGCTATGTGTAAATATTGAATACTTCTCAGTTGCAAATGCTGCTTTGCATTCACATGCATTGTATTTAATACAAAAACCACACAAGTACATGATTAAATATAAGACTTTAATAAAACATTATTCTTTTTCACAACATATACAATATATTGTAGTTTAGCTGGGTTTAGCAAAATGACATTTAGCAAGTGGTCTATCCATATAGCAACCATTCAAATGCCAGCATTTAGTCAAAATCCAGCAAAATACAGCAAAGAGTTTGGTGACCCGCAGGGGTCCACAATGCATTGCCAGGGGGTCCTTGAAAACGTTTGCTACAAAATAGCATCTATCATCTAACAGAACAAATGGATATGAACCTGTATGGTCAAATTTGTGTTGTGATTATGAGGGGTCCTTCGAAATTTTTCTGCTCCATGAGGGGTCCCTGGTCCAATAAAGTTTGAGAGCTCCTGTCCTAGACAACACTGAAAAAATAAATAACCTGCATCACCACTGTTCCAGTGTACCCAACCCAAAGCCAACAGGGAATGTTGATTAGTGTGAGGTAAGCACATGTTTTCAGGCACCTCGTGTCCATTTCTTTTCCTTCGTTAGACAGTCGCCGGCTTCATCAGCGCCTGCTCCCCAAACATCTGTTTGAAGTGGGCCACATGTTCCTCGCAGTGCTCACCTGCAACACACGCCACACACCGCAAAGGCGACAACAACTCGTGATGTGCTGTTAGCTCAGGCTACTGTGGATGTTGTCTCAGATGTAAACATCTCATGATTAGATTAACAGCTAATTAGCAGAAAGCTAGTTTACTCGCATATGTCCCTAAAAGGAATCAGTGGCCACAACTGCACAGCAAAACAATACACTGTAATAAATGCAAATACTTGAATACTGAATACTGAAATGCATACTATATACTACTCTAAGAATACTACATATCAGCCACAGGAATTGTGAAAATCAGCCACAAAAGCAGATGGTTCAATAAATATGGAAAATGATCAACTCTCCATCCTGTTTCACAGTGTAGATCATAAGTGTCCTTATATTGGCTTTACTACAAATATATCTAGGGGTTCACATATTTCACACTTCTATGCAACATGAATAGAAGTCGGTAAAGCACCACCCTAATCTGCAATGTGAAACCAAATGGATCCATGTCAGAACAAACCTGGATTAAAGCCTGGGTTTCCGCGGAGCCGAAGGTTCCTCTGCTCGAAGAACCGGAAGATGGTGTAGAAGAGCATGGGGTCGCTCGTCTGCCGTGCCGCATCCAGGAACTTCCGCGCTGACACATTGTCATGGCCACCAACACTACGGACAAACCGCAAAGCACCGAGAACCTGTTGCTTGGACAGGAGAACCTCTACAATCTCATCGTTAGCGGTGGAAAGCCTCTGTTGAACACACACAATGATGACGTTACCCTAACAGGTGTTCCATGAAAGATGGCTAATATAGAAAAACTTCATTCACAGCAATTTCCAGAGAAACGTGAAAAAAGAAATTACACTGTGCCCAACACACTGATTTAATTAGACTGCATTCTTTCTCAACCTTTTTTGTCTTCAGTTCAAAGCGCACCACAGTTACAGACTGCAGACATTACTTTGCAGCAAAGAAATAAGAAAGGCGTCATTATTTATGAGGGAAAATTACTAAGAACGGCCACACCAGGTGGGCAGCCAGGGATGAGGCAGGTGTGGCATGCTGGGTGAGTCCTGAAAGAGGAAGAAGGTGGATTATTATACCTTGAGCATGTCTAGAGAGAGCTGGTGGGCCGGAGGATAGGTGCTTTCCAGGGAGAGCAGCAGACAAGCCTGTGGTGGAGAACCAAACAGGGACTCAGGGAGTAATTATCACACACCCACTCTTGCATGGTCCATTACACAATATCACACACACACACACACACACACACACACACACACACACACACACATCCTCCTGCATTAGGGATGAGGTATAGTGCATCATTCACAGTACAGTGAACAAACTCAAATGATTTCCTCTGCAGTAAACAGGTTTATCCTCTACGGCTCATGACATAACGCTACCTGTGATTAACGTCAAGACATAGACCAAAGCACAGGTGTCAACAGATCCTGTGTCATGTACCTAATCAATACAGAAAGTCTGTCTGGGTTAAGCCTGTACTGTACGGTTGACCTGAACACTAAAACGGTGTGAAAAACAACTCAGGGAGAGGCCATGCTGTGCACATGTCTTACATGGACTGACAATGCTGCAAGGCTTGGGAACAGCATTTTTGACTTGTGAAAAAAATCTTTATGGCTTCTTATATGTTGACTAACAGTGTTAAAAGAAACATGTCATACATCATTCTCTGTATTATTTTAAGGTAAAAAACTGCATTGCATTGCTTTGAGTATGAACTGGCCAAAGCCTTTTTAGCCACATCCTGAGGCTCTGGAGATACACATCTTAGCTTCCAGACTTACCAGAGGTTTGGAGTCACTGAGGACATGATACTGGAGGAACTGGTGCAGCATATAGAAGAGGTTGTGATGCACCAGAGTTTTTATGACCAGCTCATACAGATAATGCTGGAGAAATCACAAAAGTTGCATTAGTGCTAATGAACAACTTCTCCCAAAAAAAAAAACTTTTTATCACACACTGACAGGCAGAATTACCTGCACAGTAATTTGATACTGGTTGAGGGAGCGGATATATTCCATAAGTACAGCAATGATAAACTTATGGGAGACACCCTGTTAAACAGAAAACAGAAGGATCTTTAGAAGAAGGCTTGTGAATTACACTGTGCATGCTGAGAGTTCACATATTCACTTCAGATATACGATCAGGAAATCTAAATCTGATTTTAACTGTCCAAGTTGTAAATCGAACTGCAGAATACAAATATTCAGGTGACTGTGATGCAGGAAATGCAGAAGTTAAAGTAGGTTAAGGTTAATGAACCTTGCGCTCTGTGAAGGCAGAAAGAACATGGGTGTACATGTCTGACTGGTCGATAACAGCCTGTGTTCTCACGGGCCTCTTATGAGAAGAGCTGGATCGGCTGGGACCAGATTCCATTGCCTGTGTGGTAGTAAAATTCTGTTTGTAAACAAGACTGAAGCATATGAAGCTCAGAGGGAAATACACAATCTGAAACTATACAGTTAAATTTCAAATTAGCACACCAAGGCATACAAAAATACTGACATACATACCAAACACTGGCATGTATACTAAATATTAACATTGATATTAACAGACATATGGTCAGCGGTTGTGGTTCCACTACATACCACAGTGTAAGACTGCTCTGCCTCTAGATATTCTTTGTAAACTTGGTTCAGTTTGTCAAACACAGTGGCCACCACAGGCAGACTGCCCTTCTCATCGCCCACCAACACTACAACAGAAAAAAACAGAATCAGTATGTTAGCTCACAGATGATCTGCATGCCATACTGCAGGAGGCATACAAAGCAGCTTATTGCTTTTCATTAACAGTTACTACATATACCTGGCAAGGATTAATGACAACATAGCAACTAGTCATATAAATAATTCATATTTTCATTCATTAATAATTATTCCTGAATGGCTGCTGAGGAACACAGAAACGCAGCCACTCTAACTACTGTATTAGTCTGTGAAACAATAATATTGAATGAAATGCAGTCAACTTGAAAGCGCTGGGTTTTACAAAGGTCCTGAACGCAAGGACCGAAACTATTGGTATAGAATTGCTTGTTGCAGTAAAATATACACAACCGACCAGAAGATTGGCCCAATCAAGTGCAGGCAGAGCTGATAAGGTTAGCAACTTGAGCAGTCTTACTCTGGGAGCACACAGACAGGATGACCATCTTGCAGTCGCGTCTGCGCAACAGAAAGTCCATAAGCTTGCCCTTGTCCTGCAGGAGGTTAAGCGTTGGCTGCAGCTTTACCTTCAGGTACCACAGGTAACCTGCAGGACATGTCATTCAGCACAATCACATTTGTTTCTCACTCAATGGTCACATACAAAAGGCTCCATTGCTTAGTCAGTACAATACAGTACAATTCTTAATGTAGTCTCTCCCTCTGGGAAGGAAGGAAGATGTCTGAACACACGGGTTATATTTGACACACTTTGTTTCAGTCACAGGGGACCAAGCAAAAACAAAGAATTCTCTACAATAGGACTTCCTCTAGCATCTGACCCTGTGTTTATTTGGCTGGCAGACACACACACTCTGAATAATAACTGGTCTCGGCACCAAACTAAAACAGCTATAATCCAGTAGGACTAGAGAGGATGGTGCTTCTACAATTCAACATTGAAATCAGGAAATCCTCCTTACCTTCACTGGCGCTGATGATGATGTCAGGCTGAAACACACTCCAGGTGGAGGAGTCTTTGAGTCAGAGTTAAGGATCCCACAACACATTAAAATTAAAGGGACCCTGCCACAACAAACCGTTTTTACCTGTTGTTTATGAGTTTGTGCGATATGATTAATGTGGGATTCTAATACTATCTTTGCTGTCTGCAATAACCAATGAAAAGAAAACTGAGAATAAATAAATAAACAGAGAAATCAGGCCAATTCGAAAAGTTAGTCGGTAATACATGGAACTGACTAACTCGGAGCTGGTAGAAATGAATTACTGGCCAATCCATGTTCTCCCGTATTTGATTAGTGCCCGCCCCATAGAATCCTAGCTATGCCAGGTCACTGGATATCCAGGAAATAAAAATAACAGGCAGGACAGCAACGGTCTCGTTCTTTGTTGTATGCCTAACATCAACAATGTGTTTTACCAAAGAGAGGAGTCCATCATTTCCAACACAATTTGAAAAGAATGCCTGTTCACAATGACTGAACGAGGCACTACTCTAGTGTGTGTGTGTGTGTCTCAAGTCTGAAAAGATACAAAGCTCACAGACTACTGGTGCTTGACTTGGGGCAGCCGCAGGACCTGGGAAAGGGTAAAAGAGCATACATCAACAGGGCTGTTTTACATACAATATAAATGACATCAGTAAATTAGCATGTGACCCTTTTAGCAAAACATTTTACAGTGTCAATGTTTCTTTTCAAGGGAACTGATACTGAATAAATTCTTATACAGAATCCTACATTATATTACAGGTTCAAGGTCAAGTTATAGTCTGCTATTTAGCTATTTACATATGTATTCATTTTCCTTGCAAATTACCTCTTTTTGAACTCATCAATATTTTCTGAAGCTGCTTTTTACACATGCCCGCAGAATTATATAATCAGACTGTAATTTGTGGTACAACAAATGCATGACATTTTCATAGACTTCAAAGTGCAATGGTAAATGTAAGCAGTCACAGCGCTGTCGTGGTTGCTCAAGGAAGGCTACCTGTGTATTTGAAATGGGTGTACATGTGAAATATGTATGACCAAGCAGGTGGATGCGCACCTGTCCGAGGGATCCTGTAAGGGTGGATGGAGAGAGCTGGGAGAACTGGCTGATGCACGTTCACAGGACAGTCAGGCTCCTGTAACTTGATGTCAAATATAATGGAGGTCTAGCAGAAAAGACAGGAAACAAAGCAACTAGTTTTCAGCACATGCAATCAGGTGCACTTTCCATTAAAGAATGTTCAGTTAACTTATTTGGTGGACTCAACTTTGTGTTGAGCATTGGCTGAACTTATTGAAGTGACGAGGCATGTTAGACAGCAGGTATGAACTTTCAATGTCACAAAGCAAGGAGCATGTGTTTACTCTAATATGCAGTTTTACAGTACCCTGCTGCATGCACACACCCATTCACATGCTCACACATACGCGTGCACACACACACACGCACACATACTCTTGCACACACACACACACGTGCACACACACACACACACAGAAGCATTAACTAGGTACTTACCTGTGAACTCTGATGGTGAACTACTACTAAATTGTCCACCACATTCAGTGCAAATTTCCCTGTAGTATTCAGCTTCAAAACATGGGTCTTCTTACAGGCTCCCTCCCTGCACAGAGATGATGATGGAGGAGACAAGGCTGAGAGTTGTTCATAAACAATACACAGAAATAAATAAAGTTATACTGTTGATTATTGTGAGGAGTGGTGGTAGCAAAGTGTGGCTAAGGAAACAGGCAGGCATGACAGTGGCCAGAAATGTTGCGAGTTTGATTCTCAGCTACCACTGTTATGCTCTGGAGGGCATAACAGCAAAGCACTGGAGTAATTTGGAGTAATTGATGGCTGTAAGTTGCTTTGGGGAAAAAAGCGTCAGCAAAAGGAATTAATCAAAAAGAAAAAAAGTCCTCTTACCTGGGCAGGTGATAGAGCACTACCTCAGCCCCAGGGCTGTTAGTGGTTCTGGAGTGATGCTTCAGGTACATCACATACAGCTCACCATATCTGAAACAAAGAATAGCCGATTAATGGACATCCTACTCAATATTGCTGGTGCTTGAAAAGGCCCTCAAAAAAGGCTCTTACATGGTAGCAACAGCAATATCCCTCTCGGAGAGGCTGAGTTTGGCAGGTTTGGGTACTGTAGGCAACTCGATTTCAAATTTGGACATCTTAGACATGGTTCCACTCTGGAGAGAATGCAGAAAGTGTTATGCCACAACATATAATTGATTGATCCCAATGGGATTGATTGATCCCAATTGATCCTTAATTGAGTGCGACAAATCTGATCTCACAGCAGAGATGAGGTTTCAAGTCACTTGTAAGGGAGATCTCTCACTTTGAAGGCGAAGGGCTGCAGCACATTGCCTTGGACAGTGGTGGAGAGCAGAAGCACAGCAGTCTCAGGGCAATACATGTACCAGTTCACATTGATGCTCTGACTCTTCAACAGCTTCAGGGTGCGTTTGTCTGGCAGGACCTACACAGATAGTTTGTCACATTTCAAGATTTAAGATTTAAGATTCAAAAACTGTATTGTCCATCACAAAGTAAAGGTAGAGAAATAGGGACAGGGGAGAGGTAGTAAGTCTTTTTCATGTCAGTGGGAATGAAAGGCATATACAATGATTTGTTTGCTTGTCACCAGTGCTAATTTCACCTGCAATCTCCTCATGTCACCCAAACATATTCATTTTACATGATCACTTGTCATTTATTCCCTCCTAATCACCAGAGATTGGGGCTTTACCTGGTAGAATTCTATCCCTTGGTCTGTGATGAACACAATCTCATTCCAGTTTGTCCAGCAAAAGCCCAACACGCTTGCATTTTTAGTCTGAAGAAAGACACACAAGATGCACATGCCGTTCAAGTGACAACAAACAACAATTATGTTAACTTAATATCCTCATTATGAAGAAATGATACAATACCTTGCACTCATGAGAGAATTCAATGTGTGGAAAATCAGGAATAAAATTAATGAAGTCCTGCATTGGAGAGAAAGACATAATTTTATTTATATTCACTCATTTTATTTTAAATGTGATTTTCAACTATATTCCAACAAGAACGACATGGGAACAATGACAATTACATAATGCATTGGCAAAATCCATATTTCACCACAATATATTACAAAACATACTGTACAGCACCATACAAAACAGAAGATTAGGCAGCACACTGCACAATAGTATCCAAATCTATAAACACCTAAACACCTATAATTTACACCAAGACTTACCACTGATTTTGGAGTCCTCTGGACAGCTAGTATCTTATTTCCAAGCGAAAATTTGATGCATTTCACCTCCCCTTTGTCATCCATTCTGGGAATTGCAAGGAACTCAGGTTTTACAATAAGTTCTAAAGAAGCAAAGGCGGATGTCAAAAATGTATGTAGCCTACCTGAATGCCACTGAACTTTTGTCATCTGGACCTTTAACCACAACACCAGTGGCCCCTCCAGATCGTACAGCAAACACCTGAGAGTGAGAATAAAGATCAATAATTCAAATGCAGTAACGTTAACCTTATGATAAAATAACAAAAACGAATCGGTTCAACACAACTGCATTCGCTGACAAATCTAACTAACACTAGCAATATGAATTGCTGCTGTACAATACAAGTCAGCGCATATGCGGTTGTGACATCAGGAATCTCAATCACTGTCCCATGATGCATGTTCTAGTTAGCTCTCTGCTGCAGCCCAATCCTCATATAGCATTACAGTGGAGAATAGTGCCATGTGATGCTGTAACGGTGCATGTGTACCTCAAATCAAGACGTTGCGTGCAGGCTAGCAGAGTGGCTAACATTAGGCTCTGGAAGTGTCCCGTTTCGAACATCGGTGCATGTAAGTTACAGTGATGATTACAGTGCAACGCATTTTCTATCATTTTCCCTCAGGACAGAGATAACTTTAAGCTGGGTGAAAATACCTCCATGCTGGAAGCTGTTTGATACAATACAGTTGCCTAAGAAATGTGAAATCAGATTGATAAATTAGTTGCCACTTCTGCAAACTAGCACAGCAGCTAGCAGGTAATGGCTAACTTGAACAGCGGTATTTCTGTGTAGCCAACGTTACCTGTTTATTGGCCTCGTCGAAAAACACATTGTTGACACTGGAAGCATGTTCGAATTGCACAGGGTTTTCACAAAGCTCCAGGTAGTATTCCTCATTCATGATTAATCCCGAGCATTCCCTGTTACAAGTTCAGTTCCTGTTTTTCCTCACCGGAGTCATGTGACAAGCTGTCTCAGAGGGCGTGACCTCCGAGTAAAGCATTCTGTTAAAGGTGTACTGCGCACTGGCACAGCAATTCAGTTTTATGGTTTTAAAATCACCTACCTAGCCCTATCAGACACCGCCCACTCACAAACACACACCTGCATTCTACTCACTTTGCCTGCCCTGCGCCTCCCGATGTCCCAAAACCACCCATTAGTTGGGTGTCTAGTACGTTTCATGCACAACTAATCAAGGGGCAGTAGGCCTATTCAGCATTTCAGATTATGAATCTCACAAAGAGACAAAAGATTTAATTAATCCCAAGGAAATCCAACAGTTATTTATACCAATTCACACAATTATCAAAGATATACAACAGAAGCAAAAGTTGTAGTGATAGCCCAAAAAAATGGTACCGTGGCGTTATTATGAGGTGTGCACTATGATATTGTACAGTATGTGTTAGCGCAAATGGAGAGGGTCTATTATTCTACTATTTTGTACATAAAATATTTCATTTGAACTTCCAAACTTTCAGTCTGACAGACTGACTGATACAGTATGTCAGTGTAGTATTTCCTTGTTGGGCTTAACTGGATCACTGAGATTCCTGAGCATTTATATTCACAGCCTTGCAGTGCTTACATTTTTAATGAATTCAAGATTAACTATAAAGGTCAAACATATTCAAACAACTACAGTGTTGAAGAAACAAAAATCACCTTAATTAAATGTCTCTGTGTATCCCACTTATTCAAGGCCCTGTTCTTCATCAGTTTATTTTTTTTAGTTTTCAGAGGGTTAGAACAACCCTTTTCATCATTAACATATGCTTCAAATCTGGTGGCTCAGGAAATTGTACTTAAACCTACCCACAGTATGCAAAGTAGGTAAACGTAAAATGTAGGCTTGTTCATTTGTAAATTCCACTAAACTTGAAATCTGGACTGCTGTTGGCTATGACTATGTCATTGAGACACAATGGAAAACCAGTCGGAGAACTTTCCATCCTCCAGAACTTTCCATCCTCCAGACTGCAAAAGTTTCCTCTTGGCAAAGTTTCTACATTTACATTTACAGTTTCTATATTGCTGGTCTACTGCTGGTTTCTTTAGAAACATTTGATTGATTTGATTTAGTTTGGGTTGAGGGTGTGTTAGGGTGTGTACGTGCAGTGCTTGATTTCTGGCTTAGCAGTTGTCAGTTTCCTTGGTAATTCCGCTTTACTGTGGGTGGGACTCTGGGACTGGCCATGTAAAGGTTTGACACAGCACACTCTCTCTCTCATTCTCTTGACTGGGCTACATGACGCTACTTCCAGTAGTACATTCTCTGCTCTTCTCCATTTCATGTTCAGGCCTAACTCCTCGACTTCATGGACACGCTCGCTATCCCTAATGGCTCGAGAAGACCATCATCTGTATCAATTTCATCACTTACCCCCACAAGCTGCAGCCATGGGGAACAACCTATGGTAGTGTACTGTGATACCTGCTCACAGCCCCTGTGTGACGTTTGCTTGGTTAGTGTGGAACACCGCAGCCACATTATGAAGACTTTAGGTGATGCGTGCAAAGACCAAATAGTGAGTACATTTTTTTTACTTCAATTGAATATTAAATGAAAGTTTGGTGATGCACAATACGCCAGTGACTGTATATACATTGTGTTAAGCAGTCATTAGGCACTTAAGTTATTGACTTACACTTATACAAAAATACTTGTATACTGTCCTATGTCACTATCACTATCTGGCGAAGTTCATGATCGTGAAGTGCCAGCCTTTCTACTTGCCTAGGGAGATAAGTTCGATCTTGCTGGTTGCTACTTACATACCCCCAGCTAACAGTAACAACGATAGGAGTGCGGCACTGAACAAACTGTACCAGGCCATCAGTGAACAACAAACAGCATACCCAGACGGCTTCATCATCATCGCAGAAGATTTCAATCATGCTGATCTCAAGACTGTTCGGCCAAAGTTTCATCAACATGTTCATTTTCCAACAAGACGACAATATTTTGGACTTTGTTTACACTCAGCACAAAGGAGCATACAAAGCCACCCCCCTCCCCCACAATTGTCACCTCTGATCACCTCGGAAATATGCTAATGCCAGCATACAGGCCGAGAGTGAAAGCCATCAAACCTGTTCTGAAAGAAGTAAGGTTGTGGCTACAGGAAGCGACCTCTGCTCTACAGGACTGTTTTGAGATAACAGACTGGGACATGTTCAAGAAAGCAGCAACCAAAAACATCATAGATGTCGAAGAGTACACAGACACTGTGACCTCCTACATCACCAAATGCATTAATGACGTGACCCACATGAAGAGTGTCACCAGTCGAGCTAGCCATGGCTAACAGGGGACGTCCACAGGCTGCTGAGGGCCAGAGACAGGGCCTTCAAAGCCGGAGACAAATCAGGCCTGAGAACAGCGAGAGCCGACCTGTCCCGTGGCATCAAGAAAGCAAAACAGGACTACACCAACAAGATAACCTCCCACTTCAAGGACAGATGCACGTAGCCTATGGCAGGGCATCCAGGCCATTACAGACTACAAACCTGCACCACAAAGCTGTGAGAGCGACATCACTCTGCTCAACAACCTGAACAGCTTCTTTGCACGCTTCGAGGCACAGAACACCACTCACCCACAGAAAACACCACCACCTTCACATGACCAGCCTCTGTGCCTGTCTGCTGCCAGCATGAAGAGGACGCTCTCCGCCATCAACACCCGGAAAAGTAGCGGGTCCGGACAACATCCCTGGTAGGGTGCTGAAGGACTGTGCAGAGGAGCTGAAAGATGTCTTCACAGACATCTTTAACACCTCCCTGAGTCAAGACATTGTACCATCAGGCTTCAAAGCTGCCAGCTACCAGTGCCGAAGAAACCATCACCATCCTGCTTCAACGACTACCATCCTGTGGCACTGACACCCATCATCATGAAGTGCTTCGAACAACTAGTCCTTTCACACATTAAATGCACCCTGCCACCCAGCCTGGACCCATACCAGTTCGCGTACAGAGCGAAACAATCTACAGAGGATGCAATCTGCTCTGCCCTCCACCCAGCCCTCACCCACCTGGACAAGAAAGACTCATATGTGAGAATGCTGTTCATAGACTTCAGCTCAGCATCCAATACCATAATACCACAGCAACTCATCTGCAAGCTGGACAAACTGGGCCTCAGCACCTCCCTCTGCAACTGGCTGCTGGATTTCCTCAGCCAGAGGCCACAAGCGGTGCGTGTTAGCAACACCATCTCCAACAGCATAACCCTGAGCACAGGAGCCCCACAAGGCTGTGTACTCAGTCCAATCCTCCAATCCAATCCACCCTACTGACACATGACTGCACACCAACCCACAGCTCCAACCACCTAGTGAAGTTTGCGGACGACACAACACTGGTGGGCCTCATCACCAACGGCGACGAGACCCACTACAGGAAAGAGGTGGATCTTTTGACCAGATGGTGCAAAAGCAACAATCTCCTGCTAAACGTCAGCAAGACCAAGGAGATTTTGGTCAGCTTCCAGAGGGGCCACGCCCAACGCCCCCCACTGACCATCGACGGTGCTGCACTGGAGAGGGTGAGCAGCACCAAGTTCCTGGGGGTGCACATCAGCGATGACCTCTCCTGGACCACCAACACTGCATCACTGGCCAAAAAAGCACAGCAGCGTCTCTACTTCCTGCGCAAAGTGAAGCGGGCAAGTACTCCACCACCCATCATGACTGCATTCTACAGAGGAACCATAGAGAGCATCCTTACCAGCTGCATCACTGCTGCACTGACTACAACAGGAAGGCTCTACAACGCATCGTGAGGACAGCCGAGAGGATCATTGGTGCATCACCCCGCAAGACCTGTACACCACCTGCCTCACCCGAAAAGCCATCACAATTGTCAGCGATGCAAGCCACCCAGCACGCAGTCTGTTCAGTCTCCTGCCCTCAGGAGCCTACAGTCCCGCACCACCAGACTCGCCAACAGCTTCATCCACCAAGCTGTGAGACTGCTGAAGTCTTTCCCTTCCCCACTCAGCCCCAGCCAGCAGAGGAACCAGGATGGCGGGAGTCTAGGAAGACACTGGACTCACGCTTTGCACGCACCCAGCCTTAAGCTACTTGCACTTATTTACAAACTAGGACTAGAATTGTCCTGTCTTGTTGTGCATCTGCACTTTACTGTTGTCCACGTACACGCATTGGACAGTGGGAAACGTAATTTCAATTCCTTTGCATGTCAAGTACACGTGAAGAAATTGACAATAAAAGCAACTTTGAACTTTGAACTTCACTTTTGCAGGATGAAATTGATGAACAGTTAAAAGATGTGGAGTCCAAAACCAAGGGACAAGATATCATTCAGCAGTGGGTAAAGTGGCAGGAAGAACAACTTACAGTAAGATTGAATCCTCTGTTAAAATTTTGCTTAAGAATAATAGGCCTACTTTTGACTGTCTTGACATAATACTCATTACCATATACTTTTTAGACTCAAACCTTAAGCATTTACATGGCTAACAGCTGTGAAAAGAGTTTAAAGTATTTTTTAATCAATTTTCACAGAGTGAGTTTGAGCGGGTGCAAGATGACTTCAATGAGAAATACACAGAACTTCAAGACCTGCTGGATCACAGCATGAAAAAGGCCCTCAAGCTGTTGACAGCTCAGCAGGAAAGTCAAAAGAAAACCTTGTATCAACAGGTAAAGGATGCTGAAAACTTCAAGATACGGACTAATGAACTTCAGGTTGAAATAGAAAATTTGAAAAGAAGGGTGTCATCAGGAGAGCGGTCTGCAGTTGTTCTGGTAAGATTCTGGTCAGTTGCTATTTTTGTAATTTCTATGTAGAGATGTCATTGCATCCTGTAATCTATACTAAGCCTATTGAACTCAATTTGTGCCATTATAAATGACTAGCATCAACCTAAAATGGTTTAGTAAAGAAATTACTGTATGTAAACTTACATTATATGTTTCTTGTGCTAATATATTATGGTATACTTTTGGATTTGTTTTGTATCTTTATCTTGCAGTGGGAAATTCAGGTGCATCAAATAAGGTTTGTCCAAATGTTTGTACATGTTAGCATGTACTAAACACATGCAAATTAAGTTCAGGCATTTTAATATATGTACACTGCCCTGTTTCGTTTAGATTTTTTTCTCTTTATTCTAGTGTAGACACTATAACTACATTTTACAAGAAGTCCAATCCAAAAATCTACATTACTGACAAATCAAGGATGGAGGCTCTCAAGAAATCCATCCAGGATATTGTTGAAGAAAACAGAGATTTTTTTCCCCGACCATGGGAATGTAAGGACAAAAAAGAACCACACAGATAAACACAGTAGAAAATGTATGATCTTTGCAGATATCATAAAGGTTATACTTAGCAGAGTGAATGGATTAATGAACAGAAAGGGTATAGGTTTACTATTTCTCCCTTTTAATAGGACATAGCTCACTTAAATCCTAAATCTTATCCTTTTCTGCATCAGTTTACAAGGACCTCACCTTTGGTACGCCGACAGACAGCACACTGCAAAGCCTAAGGATACGTGATGACCGCTTGCAAATATTTATTAGTCCCAACCAGATGTCACCCCAATACACATACCAAGACAAAGAGAACCCAATCCATATCCTAGCTGAGCAAGCCTGGCAGGATGGCCAACACTACTGGGAAGTGCATGTGGAGAACTGCCACACTTGGGCGGTTGGCATTGTGGAGATGGCCAATGGCAACCGGCTTGTGCCAGGGCACCTGGGCAATGGCAAAAAGTCGTGGATGCTCGAGTCAGACGAGGGGGAACTGGCGGTAAACCACAATGACATATTAACCCCAGTGGGTGGTGGAAAGAATTTGAAGCGCATCGGGGTCTACCTGGACATGACAAAGAAGAAGAGTCGACTTACCTTCTATGATGTGGGCAGGAACGTGGCGCTGCACACGTTTAGCACACGCTTCAAGAAGAGTGTTTACCCTGCCTTCAGCCTGTTTAGTGTGGAAGGCCAGGATCAAAGCCTGGCCCTCTGCAATCTTGGTTTCACCCCGACATAGACCATGGTTCAGAAAGAGTAAACCAAAATGTTTCTGTTCAACCTTTTGTGAATAAATAATTCCCCTTTCTGTTTCTTATGAAATAATTAAAAACATACTCCACGTTTATATAGTATGTTATCAGAGTCAACCGAGAGCCGACTGGTATGAGGCAGCCTGACACAAGTACAACATTTGAGTATCTGGTGGAAAAGAATTTTATTTTGCCTCAATAGACACACAGTGAGACTACTGAAGTGTTTAGGTTTGTCCAGTCAGTTACATGCTCTGCTCAAGCTCTGGACCGGCGCTTCTGAAGGTGTCGAGACCAGTAGCCTCCTTCAAAATCTCAGGCAGACTTCAGTCTTGGCCTTTACAACAACAAAGGAACCTAGAGAAGACAGAAGCTAGACATGATCTCACTGATGGCCTCCTGGTCCTCTCTATGGCAACCGATGACTCCTCAGGTTTGACTTGCACTGTAATTCAGAAAACATCCCATGAAATAACTTCCTCAACTATCATAGGGAATGGGATTAACTGGACAGAAAAGGATACTGTACGGGAGTCTTTACCTGGTAGTGATGCTACACGTCTCTATACATTCAAAAAAATGGAAAGAAAATATTATTTAATGTGGTACAGCAACAAACATAAGAATGATGACCATAAAAGCATCAATGTGGATATTTTTGCTTACTTTAGATCTCCAACAAATGGTAAACATCCCTTTTCTCCATTGCTTTTTGTCTGCCACTGGGGACTTAACATTTGCTGAGTCCTAGTAAAATGACCAATGGAGAAAGAGCACATTTTTCATTATTACTGAGTACATTATCATAACATTATGTCCAGACCATATCTGACATGACGGGCACGGGAGTTAACTAGTGCTCAAAATGTTTTTGCTGTCTCAGGCACACACAGAGAAAGAGATGGAAGAAGAAAAGTGCAAGATACACAAAGTCCTTCCTATTAAACAAGCTCTGGATATACTGTATAGCATTACTTCAGGAGGGAATCGAGATCAATCGACACCAGATTGGCCACTAAAACTATTCACACTTTAGTTTACAAATGGCTTATAAGTGATCCAGTATCTACCTCGTTGGAACTCTTTGCGATATTTGCAACAGTCTCCTCTGATGTGGTGGAAGGGCAAAGGGCCATCTGTGTTCTCACAGAGGAAAGGCTGCTGGGATACCAGGTGGACGTGGAGCACCCGCTAAAGATGCTGCAGCTTCCAGTTCTGCTACTGCTAACCCTGATGCTGCCACTGCCTATGCTAGAGCTGCTGTAGTCATCCTCAGGCAGTTGAGGAATGAACGCTGAGAACTCTGAGACGCTCTCAGAGTCTGTGTCTGACAGATCTGATTCCAGATCAGCTGGATCACACTCTCTTAGGGCTGTAATAGCAGGCCATGTTGAGTGTATTTTAAACACCAAATCTATAGAGATGTACAGGTAGGCTACATGCTGGCCAGTCACTAATGCTAATTATCTGTGTCTAGCTTGGCCATAATTCATTTCCGTTAACATTCGGCTTTACAAACAAAAAATGACTATGAGATTCATGACCATGGTAAGAAAGCAAACAGTCGCATATCACCTCTCTCTCTGTTCATCCTATCCATTGCCTCGTCCAGAAAATCAGCCACCTTCTCAGAGACTGTCTTCATGAGGAGTTTACTCACTAACTCCCTGTGCCCTCTGTCAAACCCCTGTGGTAAAATTAATCATTCATTTAATTACTGCTGAGTTGTAATGTCAAACAGATCTTTACCAAAGGTCGTTATTAATATTACTGATGTTCCTTAAAATATGTTTTACATAGAGCTGTTAATGTAAATGATGATGGTAGGCTACATTTTTATGGATGGTGTAATCTGTTGTGTAGACCTATGGTGGGAACCTAGCACTACCTGTGAAAGGGGTAGCACCTCCTCCAGCTCTCCGCCTACTGTAGAGGAGTAATTCAGTTGCAGACGGCTGGAAGCATTCATGAGTCTCTCCAGGAGGATCCTGGTAGACTCTGAGATGAAATCCTCCATGATCAGATTCCTGAAGTCAGAAAATTCAAAAACTGTGCAGTCTGCCTTGAAGGACTGGCTCTGGGATTTCCTCACGCCGATGAGCATCTCTGCCGTCCCTCGAATTAAGTCAAGGAAGGTTTTCCTTATCAGAGGCTGATCTTTGTTTGTTCTGAAGAACCTGAAAAAGTTCTCAGATCTCCCATACAAGCCCCTGTCCCAGATGACATAGCCAGGAGCCAACTCCAAGAGCGATGCAGAGATCTCCTGGGCTGTAGCTTTCCCCAGTCTCCTGGAGAGAAACAAATTCAAGTTAGTGTCATCGGGCATGGGCCTCGCCACATCCTGCATCCATCCTGCTTGGGGTCCTTCAGGGGGCTCCTCACTGCCCGGTGCTGGCTGCACCAGCAGTACAAGGTGGCTGAATGAAGCAGCAGGAGCGTTGCACTGCACGACGCTGGCCTCCATCTGCCTGCACACCCTCAGAGCAGGCATCACAATGTCCAGTGCCAGGAACCCTATGCATTTGATGAGCTTCTCCATCGCCAAGTCCAATTCCACATTGATGAACTAGCCAAATCATAAAATCATAGATTAATGTATGAAGATCAAGGACATATGTCTATTAAATATGACTTCTAAACTCCTCATAAGATATCTCTCCTATGATGCATATGCTTTGTTATATAGCTTTCTGTACATCTAGTAAGCTTATGTTGCACGGGCCTATCTAAGTTGTGCGTAATGGATACTGTTATCCATTTATGAGGTGTGGAGAACACACTCTATAACACTTCCACACTATTGCAATCAAATGCCACTGATCTTGCTGATGTTACTAAATGATTCTATTCTAATAACTTTTGTTCATCATTAAAATCATTAGAAACCTGTGCGCTGTGTTTTTCTTCTCATCACACACATTTACAAATTAGACTTGTTAAAAGGGGCAAAATGTTGGCTTACGTCAACAGTGAATGCCGACTTGATCCTCTCCAATTCCCTGGAACACAAAGCAAAAGCACACACCCATGATGGAAATAGATGGTTATGGTATAAAAGTGGTAACTATAAACGAACTGATAAAATAACGTACGTATAGGGAAATTGCTGGCTGAAAGGAAGGACTTCGATTCCACAGATGTCCACATCTGGAACGTCGTCAAAACACTGACGCACCATCTCCTGCAAAGACAATGCCTTCATGTTGAGCATTAAGGGCGTTCACTTCATTAGCCTGTCTCGTTACAACAGTTCCATTTAAAAGCCGATCACAGCAGAATAAAGCAGCAAGCAGCCTGTAACTACTAGCGCAAGAACCAGGTCTTCTCTGCAGTTCTGACCTTTACGTTTAAAAACTAACGAAAAAAGAATGTATTTTCTAACACTTGTAATGTATTTTCCACATACCTCAATGCCTTCCGTTCCCATGATAATATTATTCGACGTACTAGTCCATTACAATACCGACCTTGTGTTGTGAAGTGTGTGTAGTGATTAAATGAATCAAAATGCCAACATAATTCACTTCACCTTTCATGTAACCCTCCGTCACAAAACTCGGGTAGTGATGTCATTAAAGAAATGACTAAAACGTCATGACAACAATTTCCAGCACAGCTACCGATAAACGGAACTCCGCGCACACAGTCAAGATTCTATCAATTATCTTTGACTCAATGGCCCTGGTCTGTTTCAACACCACATGAGAAAATGTCTCATAAAAGACCACACGGTGGCAGCACCATAACAAAAGTTCTACGTTTTCTTTTCTTTTTATTGATCAATAGCCTGGCCAATGGCCAGCAGCTGTGTACTGTGTTTTTTAAATAATTGCACCGGGAAAATAGGAAATAATGATATGTCATCAAAAATGTCTTGTATCTGTATTTGTGTTCGACTTCATTAACACATAGCAATGGCAATATGTTGCTATATGCTGCATTCTTTTAGCATTTTGATTCATGGATGTGAAATTTGGTCAAGTAGCCTAATGACATAGCCTAGACTCCATAAAATCAGAGGTGAGATTTTTATACCCTACTTAATAAAGCCTGACAGTTTTGAAAGCTCTTGTGGTTTTACCGATTTTCAGTAGCCTATTGGTCATCCATTTTAGGCTAGATCACACTAGTTGTGTAGCATTTGATGACACATCTGCCAGTGCCAGATGATGGGAATGAATTGCCTTACCGAGTGGCGAATCCTGCAGGAGACAGTTCAGCCTGAACTCTGATCTTTTTGGTTAAGTACTTGTGAGACACCTGGTTTATGACAGCCCTATTTCTGAACAGCAGATGATGAAATAGGCTAGAAGGATTGTCCATGGCAGATAGAACTTTTTAGTTTTACTTTTAGAGCTTTTTTGCTATACAAATTAGACTGAATTTATTTATTTGTGTTAATCTTATGATGTGATGTTGCAGGTTGCACAAATACTGCAGCCAACATGATGTCCCAAGGTTATCATGTGGATATAGGATGAAGGAATGTCAAGGTCGGTCTATGACACCAATGCCTTTGTCATCCAGGAATGATCAGGCATTGTCGTGTACCAAGAGAAACTTACCCAAAACATGCTGAATGCAAAATCATGACAGCAGTGTTTCTGGAGGATTAACAACTGTGACCGTTGAAATAATAGCACATGTGCAGAGATGTTTCTAGGAAAAACCCAAAGTAGCAGAGAAGTTTGTGTTGTTCAACCAAGACTTTATTGCGTTCACCGAGAGAATGGTTATGACAGTGGTAATCCTCAAACCGTTCTAACCACTCTGATCTTTCTAACCATTCTAACCGTATACCTTCTCTATCTATCTTAAATACTCCTGCTAGTAGATGATGTAGCTGGCACAGAGTCAATCCTACGCGAGACCTCAGTCTTTGTCCTTTTACGATGCTCTAAACATGGTTTCAACCGACATAGACCATGGTTCAGTAAGAGTAAACCAAAATGTTTCTGTTCAACCTTTTGTGAATAAATAATTTCCCCTTTTCTTTCTTATGAAATAATTATGAAAAAAAGATACTTCAAGTTTACACACTATGTTATCAGAGTCAATCGAGAGCCAACTGGTATGAGGCAGCCTGACACAAGTACAACATTCGAGTATCCGGTGGAAGGGATTTTATTTTGCCTCAATATAGACACACAGTGAGTGAAGTGTTTAGCTTTGTCCAGTCAGTTACATGCTCCGCTCAACCTCTGGATCGGTGCTTCTGAAGGTGTCAAGACCAGTAGCCTCTTTCACAATCTCTTGGGCCCAGCGCGGTGGGATTTTTAATTTTCTTTTTGTCAGGCAGACTTCAGTTTTGGCCTTTTTGGACAACAACAAAGGAGACTAGAGAAGACAGAGGCTAGATATGATCTCACTGATGGCCTTCTGGAACTCTCTGTGGCAACCGATGACTCCTTAGGTTTGACTTGCACTGTAATTCAGAAAACATCCCATGAAATAACTTCCTCAACTATCATAGGGAATGGGATTAACTGGACAGAAAAGGATACTGTACGGGAGTCTTTACCTGGTAGTGGTGCTACACGTCTCTATACATTAAAAAAAAAGGAAAGAAAATATTATTTAATGTGGTACAGCAACAAACATAAGAATGATGACTATAAAAGCATCAATGTGGATATTTTTGCTTACTTTAGATCTCCAACAAATGGTAAACATCCCTTTTCTCCATTGCTTTTTGTCTGCCACTGGGGACTTAACATTTGCTGAGTCCTAGTAAAATGACCAATGGAGAAAGAGCACATTTTTCATTATTACTGAGTACATTATCATAACATTATGTCCAGACCATATCTGACATGACGGGCACGGGAGTTAACTAGTGCTCAAAATGTTTTTGCTGTCTCAGGCACACACAAAGAAAGAGATGGAAGAAAAAAAGTGCAAGATACACAAAGTCCTTCCTATTAAACAAGCTCTGGATATACTGTATAACATTACTTCAGGAGGGAATCGAGATCAATCGACACCAGATTGGCCACTAAAACTATTCACACTTTAGTTTACAAATGGCTTATAAGTGAACCAGTATCTACCTCGTTGGAACTCTTTGCGATATTTGCAACAGTCTCCTCTGATGTGGTGGAAGGGCAAAGGGCCATCTGTGTTCTCACAGAGGAAAGGCTGCTGGGATACCAGGTGGACGTGGAGCACCCGCTAAAGATGCTGCAGCTTCCAGTTCTGCTACTGCTAACCCTGATGCTGCCACTGCCTATGCTAGAGCTGCTGTAGTCATCCTCAGGCAGTTGAGGAATGAACGCTGAGAACTCTGAGACGCTCTCAGAGTCTGTGTCTGACAGATCTGATTCCAGATCAGCTGGATCACACTCTCTTAGGGCTGTAATAGCAGGCCATGTTGAGTGTATTTTAAACACCAAATCTATAGAGATGTACAGGTAGGCTACATGCTGGCCAGTCACTAATGCTAATTATCTGTGTCTAGCTTGGCCATAATTCATTTCTATTAACATTCGGCTTTACAAACAAAAAATGACTATGAGATTCATGCATATCGTCGCATATCACCTCTCTCTCTGTTCATCCTATCCATTGCCTCGTCCAGAAAATCAGCCACCTTCTCAGAGACTGTCTTCATGAGGAGTTTACTCACTAACTCCCTGTGCCCTCTGTCAAACCCCTGTGGTAAAAATTAATCATTCATTTAATTACTGCTGAGTTGTAATGTCAAACAGATCTTTACCAAAGGTCGTTATTAATATTACTGATGTTCCTTAAAATATGTTTTACATAGAGCTGTTAATGTAAATGATGATGGTAGGCTACATTTTTATGGATGGTGTAATCTGTTGTGTAGACCTATGGTGGGAACCTAGCACTACCTGTGAAAGGGTAGCACCTCCTCCAGCTCTCCGCCTACTGTAGAGGAGTAATTCAGTTGCAGACGGCTGGAAGCATTCATGAGTCTCTCCAGGAGGATCCTGGTAGACTCTGAGATGAAATCCTCCATGATCAGATTCCTGAAGTCAGAAAATTCAAAAACTGTGCAGTCTGCCTTGAAGGACTGGCTCTGGGATTTCCTCACGCCGATGAGCATCTCTGCCGTCCCTCGAATTAAGTCAAGGAAGGTTTTCCTTATCAGAGGCTGATCTTTGTTTGTTCTGAAGAACCTGAAAAAGTTCTCAGATCTCCCATACAAGCCCCTGTCCCAGATGACATAGCCAGGAGCCAACTCCAAGAGCGATGCAGAGATCTCCTGGGCTGTAGCTTTCCCCAGTCTCCTGGAGAGAAACAAATTCAAGTTAGTGTCATCGGGCATGGGCCTCGCCACATCCTGCATCCATCCTGCTTGGGGTCCTTCAGGGGGCTCCTCACTGCCCGGTGCTGGCTGCACCAGCAGTACAAGGTGGCTGAATGAAGCAGCAGGAGCGTTGCACTGCACGACGCTGGCCTCCATCTGCCTGCACACCCTCAGAGCAGGCATCACAATGTCCAGTGCCAGGAACCCTATGCATTTGATGAGCTTCTCCATCGCCAAGTCCAATTCCACATTGATGAACTAGCCAAATCATAAAATCATAGATTGATGTATGAAGATCAAGGACATATGTCTATTAAATATGACTTCTAAACTCCTCATAAGATATCTCCTATGATGCATATGCTTTGTTATATAGCTTTCTGTACATCTAGTAAACTCATGTTGCACAGGCCTATCTAAATTGTGTGTAATGGATACTGTTATCCATTTATGAGGTGTGGAGAACACACTCTATAACACTTCCACACTATTGCAATCAAATGCCACTGATCTTGCTGATGTTACTAAATGATTCTATTCTAATAACTTTTGTTCATCATTAAAATCATTAGAAAACGGTGCGCTATGTTTTTCTTCTCATCACACACATTTACGTCAAATGTGAATGCCACCTTGAACCTCTCCAGTTCTCTGGAACACAAAGCAAAAGCACACACCCATGATGGAAATAGATGGTTATGGTATAAAAGTGGTAACTATAAACGAATTGATAAAATAAATCACTTATAGGCAAATTGCTGGCTGAAAGGAAGGACTTTGATTCCACAGATGTCCACATCTGGAACGTCGTCAAAACACTGACGCACCATCTCCTGCAATGACAATGCCTTCATTTTGAGCATACTTTCCGAGTTTTAAATATGAATTTGAACTTATCTTATTGCTTACTTACCCATGACTCTCAATCATATCTGCCACCAAGATGTTGACAAGTTTCCTTCTTGAATGATCAGACAGACCATTTGTTTTGTTGTACTCTTTGATCACCTCTTCACCTCCAGGTTTTGAAGCTACATAGACCAGCTGCAAGAGACCAAAGAGGTTGCATGTCAAAGTGCTGCATTTTGCTGCTGCAAAATACACTGACATTCTAGCTATACTCCACAATAACTCATGATGAATGCCTTGAAAGACACTGTAGCTGATCTCAGTATCTCATCAAATATATCGTCATCCACATCCACTCCTAAGGAGTGCTCCACATCAAGTTGAATTTAGCTGAAACTAAGAACCAAAACACTAAATGGAATTTGCCAACAGATTTCCAGTATCCCAAGTATTTGTGTAATTGACAGAGGCATACTTGAACCAAAAGAGATAATCAACCTTCTCATGAAAATGTTTATTTTTTACTGAGATAGGGTATAACCACCTATGTTGTCTTTTTTAAAAGTTGAAGGCTAAAACAATACATCATTCAAAAAACACAATTGCAGGCAAGTTAAAATACAAGCTAATCTTGTTAATATGTTGAGAAATTAGCTAATTTTGCTACCAAAAACATACAATGCTGATTCCCTCTAAGTATTACATGATGTAATTTGGTCATAACACCGTAGTTTAATAATATGCACATTTGAAAGTGGTTTATACTGATCAAAGCCTTAATTGCTCTCTCTCCGTTTGCTTTTGTGGTCTACTGGTACTAGGGTTAGGTGGTATCCAAATTTTGATATCCTTAAACCCAGCTTGAGCTGCAGCCAGAAAAGGCAACTGTGTAATGATTTTCTTTAAACATATTATAAGTTGATTTTACCAATGTATGTTATTTAGGTGGGTGGGATGCAGTGACAGTTGCAGTGACAGCTCTTTTTTGAATAAGGACAATGACGCCCTACACGTAACTAGTTGAGTATGAACGCGATTTGATACGCCATTTGACACAACAGGCTGGTTTATTGTATTTGTAGATTCTCATTCATTCGCGTCATGGTAGTCAAAGGAGCTACGTTGCAAGCAACTTGACTTGTTTTTAGAGCTTGGACGTTAATTGTTCTTCATGCAGTGCAGCAATACTTTTCGAAAGTGATGTTATTTTTAGATACCGCGGGCTAACTTACTACTGTATTATTGCCAAAATCTAACTGGTACACGCATAAGCAGTGGCTACGTTGCACATGCACAGCGACGTGCCCACCATGTGGCGAAGCTGGCTGTTAATCATGGCGATTACCTTCCAAATGTTTACGGTTTTCAACATAAATGCCATCTATATATAACGTGATACTAGCAAATGTAGAATATATTGCGCATTTTATAAGTTTAATATATATATTTGAGGAGTTTGCAGTTTTGTTAAGTCAGGGCAGGGAATGATGTTTCCATGACTGTACTCCAAACGCTGACCTAACATTTTGTACTTTTTGACGTTTAAGCGCGACTTTCGCGGCGTCTCTGCTAAACAACAGATCAAATAGCAATATGGGTCGAACTTACCTGCTTCAATGAATCTTCCGTAATCGTAGCAGTTGGTATTCGTACCCACTTCTGTACACCCCCGAAGCACACCTGAACGAGCATGACTGCGAAATTAAGCAAAGTCAGAGTCAGTCAAAGACGAGCAAAGTTATAACCGTAATAACAATGCTATCACGTTCTTAGTTATAAAGCTGCAACGTATAGTGACAGATTTAACACTATGCGTCCAGGGCAAAGTTTAACTAACCGAATTTTTTAACTACTTGCAAGGTTACTTGCAAGTTTCATTCGCGTGGATGCAGGCACCTAGCTACCAAAGTGGCAAGGCATAGGTTAAGTAGCCGAACAATGTCACATCAATGTTAGGCTATGAGTAAATGTTAAACATAACCTGGTACTAAAGCTCTTTTAAAATACAAAACTGTTTTATATTGCCAATTCGATAAAAAAAAAACTTCATCATCACATCAGTAGAGATAAACTATAACATATAAAGCGAAGTTAACTTACAACTGTTGCTCTCAAGCTATCGACACCCGCCAGATTCGTGTAAGAAATGAAATCTGACTAGCTAAGTTTGGGCTAAGACAACAGCAGACTTTTACCACATTGAAAGAGATATAATCTATTAACTGTACATCATTACAGTTTCGCTTACCTTGTGCAGCTGGATTTTGCAATGGGCCAGAACTGAGAATATCTTGGTCTCTGCGTGGTTTGACTAGGCTGTTATGAAAAGCAAAATGGCGATGGATGACGGTTGGACATTTTTCTTACACATTCTACAACTGTTAAGTAAGAACGTGATTTGACCTACACCACTCAGGATTAATTTAACATCAATGTTGACAACATGTATTTCTCAAAGCTACCATATGCAGTGTTATTTTATATCTATGTGGTGTTAAAACAACACCAACACTCTCTATTTAACACAGTCCC
This sequence comes from Tenualosa thibaudeaui, assembly GCA_027481765.1. Taxonomy (NCBI): domain Eukaryota; kingdom Metazoa; phylum Chordata; class Actinopteri; order Clupeiformes; family Clupeidae; genus Tenualosa; species Tenualosa thibaudeaui. Next base: position 7,495,896 of record JAIFZK010000008.1, read on the forward strand.
TGAAATTTGAACACTCCCATATTTGCTGTGTAATGACATAGCCTAGACTCCATAAAATGAGAGGTGAGATAAAGCCTGATAGTTTTGAAAGCTCTTGTGGTTTTACCGATTTTCAGTAGCCTATTGGTCACCAATTTTGGGCTAGATCACACTGGTTGTGTTGCATTTGATGACACATCTGCCAGTGCCAGATGATGGGAATGAATTGCCTTACCGAGTGGCGAATCCTGCAGGAGACAGTTCAGCCTGAACTCTGATCTTTTTGGTTAAGTACTTGTGAGACACCTGGTTTATGACAGCCCTATTTCTGAACAGCAGATGATGAAACAGGCTAGAAGGATTGTCCATGGCAGATAGAACTTTTTAGTTTTACTTTTAGAGCTTTTTTGCTATACAAATTAGACTGAATTTATTTATTTGTGTTAATCTTATGATGTGATGTTGCAGGTTGCACAAATACTGCAGCCAACATGATGTCCCAAGGTTATCCTGTGGATATAGGGTGAAGGAATGTCAAGGTCGGTCTATGACACCAATGCCTTTGTCATCCAGGAATGATCAGGCATTGTCGTGCACCAAGACAAACTTACCCAAAACATGCTGAATGCAAAATCATGACAGCAGTGTTTCTGGAGGATTAACAACTGTGACCGTTGAAATAATAGCACATGTGCAGAGATGTTTCTATTTTATTTTGCCTCAATATAGACACACAGTGAGTGAAGTGTTTAGCTTTGTCCAGTCAGTTACATGCTCCGCTCAACCTCTGGATCGGTGCTTCTGAAGGTGTCAAGACCAGTAGCCTCTTTCACAATCTCTTGGGCCCAGCGCGGTGGGATTTTTAATTTTCTTTTTGTCAGGCAGACTTCAGTTTTGGCCTTTTTGGACAACAACAAAGGAGACTAGAGAAGACAGAGGCTAGATATGATCTCACTGATGGCCTTCTGGAACTCTCTGTGGCAACCGATGACTCCTTAGGTTTGACTTGCACTGTAATTCAGAAAACATTCCATGAAATAGCTTCCTCAACTATCATAGGGAATGGGATTAACTGGACAGAAAAGGATACTGTACGGGAGTCTTTACCTGGTAGTGGTGCTACACGTCTCTATACATTCAAAAAAAAGGAAAGAAAATATTATTTAATGTGGTACAGCAACAAACATAAGAATGATGACTATAAAAGCATCAATGTGGATAGTGTTGCTTACTTTAGATCTCCAACAAATGGTAAACATCCCTTTTCTCCATTGCTTTTTGTCTGCCACTGGGGACTTAACATTTGCTGAGTCCTAGTAAAATGACCAATGGAGAAAGAGCACATTTTTCATTATTACTGAGTACATTATCATAACATTATGTCCAGACCATATCTGACATGACGGGGGGGGGGAGTTAACTAGTGCTCAAAATGTTTTTGCTGTCTCAGGCACACACAGAGAAAGAGATGGAAGAAAAAAAGTGCAAGATACACAAAGTCCTTCCTATTAAACAAGCTCTGGATATACTTTATAGCATTACTTCAGGAGGGAATCGAGATCAATCGACACCAGATTGGCCACTAAAACTATTCACACTTTAGTTTACAAATGGCTTATAAGTGAACCAGTATCTACCTCGTTGGAACTCTTTGCGATATTTGCAACAGTCTCCTCTGATGTGGTGGAAGGGCAAAGGGCCATCTGTGTTCTCACAGAGGAAAGGCTGCTGGGATACCAGGTGGACGTGGAGCACCCGCTAAAGATGCTGCAGCTTCCAGTTCTGCTACTGCTAACCCTGATGCTGCCACTGCCTATGCTAGAGCTGCTGTAGTCATCCTCAGGCAGTTGAGGAATGAACGCTGAGAACTCTGAGACGCTCTCAGAGTCTGTGTCTGACAGATCTGATTCCAGATCAGCTGGATCACACTCTCTTAGGGCTGTAATAGCAGGCCATGTTGAGTGTATTTTAAACACCAAATCTATAGAGATGTACAGGTAGGCTACATGCTGGCCAGTCACTAATGCTAATTATCTGTGTCTAGCTTGGCCATAATTCATTTCTGTTAACATTCGGCTTTACAAACAAAAAATGACTATGAGATTCATGACCATGGTAAGAAAGCAAACAGTCGCATATCACCTCTCTCTCTGTTCATCCTATCCATTGCCTCGTCCAGAAAATCAGCCACCTTCTCAGAGACTGTCTTCATGAGGAGTTTACTCACTAACTCCCTGTGCCCTCTGTCAAACCCCTGTGGTAAAAATTAATCATTCATTTAATTACTGCTGAGTTGTAATGTCAAACAGATCTTTACCAAAGGTCGTTATTAATATTACTGATGTTCCTTAAAATATGTTTTACATAGAGCTGTTAATGTAAATGATGATGGTAGGCTACATTTTTATGGATGGTGTAATCTGTTGTGTAGACCTATGGTGGGAACCTAGCACTACCTGTGAAAGGGTAGCACCTCCTCCAGCTCTCCGCCTACTGTAGAGGAGTAATTCAGTTGCAGACGGCTGGAAGCATTCATGAGTCTCTCCAGGAGGATCCTGGTAGACTCTGAGATGAAATCCTCCATGATCAGATTCCTGAAGTCAGAAAATTCAAAAACTGTGCAGTCTGCCTTGAAGGACTGGCTCTGGGATTTCCTCACGCCGATGAGCATCTCTGCCGTCCCTCGAATTAAGTCAAGGAAGGTTTTCCTTATCAGAGGCTGATCTTTGTTTGTTCTGAAGAACCTGAAAAAGTTCTCAGATCTCCCATACAAGCCCCTGTCCCAGATGACATAGCCAGGAGCCAACTCCAAGAGCGATGCAGAGATCTCCTGGGCTGTAGCTTTCCCCAGTCTCCTGGAGAGAAACAAATTCAAGTTAGTGTCATCGGGCATGGGCCTCGCCACATCCTGCATCCATCCTGCTTGGGGTCCTTCAGGGGGCTCCTCACTGCCCGGTGCTGGCTGCACCAGCAGTACAAGGTGGCTGAATGAAGCAGCAGGAGCGTTGCACTGCACGACGCTGGCCTCCATCTGCCTGCACACCCTCAGAGCAGGCATCACAATGTCCAGTGCCAGGAACCCTATGCATTTGATGAGCTTCTCCATCGCCAAGTCCAATTCCACATTGATGAACTAGCCAAATCATAAAATCATAGATTAATGTATGAAGATCAAGGACATATGTCTATTAAATATGACTTCTAAACTCCTCATAAGATATCTCTCCTATGATGCATATGCTTTGTTATATAGCTTTCTGTACATCTAGTAAGCTTATGTTGCACGGGCCTATCTAAGTTGTGCGTAATGGATACTGTTATCCATTTATGAGGTGTGGAGAACACACTCTATAACACTTCCACACTATTGCAATCAAATGCCACTGATCTTGCTGATGTTACTAAATGATTCTATTCTAATAACTTTTGTTCATCATTAAAATCATTAGAAACCTGTGCGCTGTGTTTTTCTTCTCATCACACACATTTACAAATTAGACTTGTTAAAAGGGGCAAAATGTTGGCTTACGTCAACAGTGAATGCCGACTTGATCCTCTCCAATTCCCTGGAACACAAAGCAAAAGCACACACCCATGATGGAAATAGATGGTTATGGTATAAAAGTGGTAACTATAAACGAACTGATAAAATAACGTACGTATAGGCAAATTGCTGGCTGAAAGGAAGGACTTCGATTCCACAGATGTCCACATCTGGAACGTCGTCAAAACACTGACGCACCATCTCCTGCAAAGACAATGCCTTCATGTTGAGCATTAAGGGCGTTCACTTCATTAGCCCGTCTCGTTACAACAGTTCCATTTAAAAGCCGATCACAGCAGAATAAAGCAGCAAGCAGCCTGTAACTACTAGCGCAAGAACCAGGTCTTCTCTGCAGTTCTGACCTTTACGTTTAAAAACTAACGAAAAAAGAATGTATTTTCTAACACTTGTAATGTATTTTCCACATACCTCAATGCCTTCCGTTCCCATGATAATATTATTCGACGTACTAGTCCATTACAATACCGACCTTGTGTTGTGAAGTGTGTGTAGTGATTAAATGAATCAAAATGCCAACATAATTCACTTCACCTTTCATGTAACCCTCCGTCACAAAACTCGGGTAGTGATGTCATTAAAGAAATGACTAAAACGTCATGACAACAATTTCCAGCACAGCTACCGATAAACGGAACTCCGCGCACACAGTCAAGATTCTATCAATTATCTTTGACTCAATGGCCCTGGTCTGTTTCAACGCCACATGAGAAAATGTCTCATAAAAGACCACACGGTGGCAGCACCATAACAAAAGTTCTACGTTTTCTTTTTTTTTTTATTGATCAATAGCCTGGCCAATGGCCAGCAGCTGTGTACTGTGTTTTTTAAGTAATTGCACCGGGAAAATAGGAAATAATGATATGTCATCAAAAATGTCTTGTATCTGTATTTGTGTTCGACTTCATTAACACATAGCAATGGCAATATGTTGCTATATGCTGCATTCTTTTAGCATTTTGATTCATGGATGTGAAATTTGGTCAAGTAGCCTAATGACATAGCCTAGACTCCATAAAATCAGAGGTGAGATTTTTATACCCTACTTAATAAAGCCTGACAGTTTTGAAAGCTCTTGTGGTTTTACCGATTTTCAGTAGCCTATTGGTCATCCATTTTAGGCTAGATCACACTAGTTGTGTTGCATTTGATGACACATCTGCCAGTGCCAGATGATGGGAATGAATTGCCTTACCGAGTGGCGAATCCTGCAGGAGACAGTTCAGCCTGAACTCTGATCTTTTTGGTTAAGTACTTGTGAGACACCTGGTTTATGACAGCCCTATTTCTGAACAGCAGATGATGAAACAGGCTAGAAGGATTGTCCATGGCAGATAGAACTTTTTAGTTTTACTTTTAGAGCTTTTTTGCTATACAAATTAGACTGAATTTATTTATTTGTGTTAATCTTATGATGTGATGTTGCAGGTTGCACAAATACTGCAGCCAACATGATGTCCCAAGGTTATCATGTGGATATAGGGTGAAGGAATGTCAAGGTCGGTCTATGACACCAATGCCTTTGTCATCCAGGAATGATCAGGCATTGTCGTGTACCAAGACAAACTTACCCAAAACATGCTGAATGCAAAATCATGACAGCAGTGTTTCTGGAGGATTAACAACTGTGACCGTTGAAATAATAGCACATGTGCAGAGATGTTTCTAGGAAAAACCCAAAGTAGCAGAGAAGTTTGTGTTGTTCAACCAAGACTTTATTGCGTTCACCGAGAGAATGGTTATAACAGTGGTAATCCTCAAACCGTTCTAACCACTCTGATCTTTCTAACCATTCTAACCGTATACCTTCTCTATCTATCTTAAATACTCCTGCTAGTAGATGATGTAGCTGGCACAGAGTCAATCCTACGCGAGACCTCAGTCTTTGTCCTTTTACGATGCTCTAAACATGGTTTCAACCGACATAGACCATGGTTCAGTAAGAGTAAACCAAAATGTTTCTGTTCAACCTTTTGTGAATAAATAATTTCCCCTTTTCTTTCTTATGAAATAATTATGAAAAAAGATACTTCAAGTTTACACACTATGTTATCAGAGTCAATCGAGAGCCAACTGGTATGAGGCAGCCTGACACAAGTACAACATTCGAGTATCCGGTGGAAGGGATTTTATTTTGCCTCAATATAGACACACAGTGAGTGAAGTGTTTAGCTTTGTCCAGTCAGTTACATGCTCCGCTCAACCTCTGGATCGGTGCTTCTGAAGGTGTCAAGACCAGTAGCCTCTTTCACAATCTCTTGGGCCCAGCGCGGTGGGATTTTTAATTTTCTTTTTGTCAGGCAGACTTCAGTTTTGGCCTTTTTGGACAACAACAAAGGAGACTAGAGAAGACAGAGGCTAGATATGATCTCACTGATGGCCTTCTGGAACTCTCTGTGGCAACCGATGACTCCTTAGGTTTGACTTGCACTGTAATTCAGAAAACATTCCATGAAATAACTTCCTCAACTATCATAGGGAATGGGATTAACTGGACAGAAAAGGATACTGTACGGGAGTCTTTACCTGGTAGTGGTGCTACACGTCTCTATACATTCAAAAAAAAGGAAAGAAAATATTATTTAATGTGGTACAGCAACAAACATAAGAATGATGACTATAAAAGCATCAATGTGGATATTTTTGCTTACTTTAGATCTCCAACAAATGGTAAACATCCCTTTTCTCCATTGCTTTTTGTCTGCCACTGGGGACTTAACATTTGCTGAGTCCTAGTAAAATGACCAATGGAGAAAGAGCACATTTTTCATTATTACTGAGTACATTATCATAACATTATGTCCAGACCATATCTGACATGACGGGCACGGGAGTTAACTAGTGCTCAAAATGTTTTTGCTGTCTCAGGCACACACAGAGAAAGAGATGGAAGAAAAAAAGTGCAAGATACACAAAGTCCTTCCTATTAAACAAGCTCTGGATATACTGTATAGCATTACTTCAGGAGGGAATCGAGATCAATCGACACCAGATTGGCCACTAAAACTATTCACACTTTAGTTTACAAATGGCTTATAAGTGAACCAGTATCTACCTCGTTGGAACTCTTTGCGATATTTGCAACAGTCTCCTCTGATGTGGTGGAAGGGCAAAGGGCCATCTGTGTTCTCACAGAGGAAAGGCTGCTGGGATACCAGGTGGACGTGGAGCACCCGCTAAAGATGCTGCAGCTTCCAGTTCTGCTACTGCTAACCCTGATGCTGCCACTGCCTATGCTAGAGCTGCTGTAGTCATCCTCAGGCAGTTGAGGAATGAACGCTGAGAACTCTGAGACGCTCTCAGAGTCTGTGTCTGACAGATCTGATTCCAGATCAGCTGGATCACACTCTCTTAGGGCTGTAATAGCAGGCCATGTTGAGTGTATTTTAAACACCAAATCTATAGAGATGTACAGGTAGGCTACATGCTGGCCAGTCACTAATGCTAATTATCTGTGTCTAGCTTGGCCATAATTCATTTCTGTTAACATTCGGCTTTACAAACAAAAAATGACTATGAGATTCATGACCATGGTAAGAAAGCAAACAGTCGCATATCACCTCTCTCTCTGTTCATCCTATCCATTGCCTCGTCCAGAAAATCAGCCACCTTCTCAGAGACTGTCTTCATGAGGAGTTTACTCACTAACTCCCTGTGCCCTCTGTCAAACCCCTGTGGTAAAAATTAATCATTCATTTAATTACTGCTGAGTTGTAATGTCAAACAGATCTTTACCAAAGGTCGTTATTAATATTACTGATGTTCCTTAAAATATGTTTTACATAGAGCTGTTAATGTAAATGATGATGGTAGGCTACATTTTTATGGATGGTGTAATCTGTTGTGTAGACCTATGGTGGGAACCTAGCACTACCTGTGAAAGGGGTAGCACCTCCTCCAGCTCTCCGCCTACTGTAGAGGAGTAATTCAGTTGCAGACGGCTGGAAGCATTCATGAGTCTCTCCAGGAGGATCCTGGTAGACTCTGAGATGAAATCCTCCATGATCAGATTCCTGAAGTCAGAAAATTCAAAAACTGTGCAGTCTGCCTTGAAGGACTGGCTCTGGGATTTCCTCACGCCGATGAGCATCTCTGCCGTCCCTCGAATTAAGTCAAGGAAGGTTTTCCTTATCAGAGGCTGATCTTTGTTTGTTCTGAAGAACCTGAAAAAGTTCTCAGATCTCCCATACAAGCCCCTGTCCCAGATGACATAGCCAGGAGCCAACTCCAAGAGCGATGCAGAGATCTCCTGGGCTGTAGCTTTCCCCAGTCTCCTGGAGAGAAACAAATTCAAGTTAGTGTCATCGGGCATGGGCCTCGCCACATCCTGCATCCATCCTGCTTGGGGTCCTTCAGGGGGCTCCTCACTGCCCGGTGCTGGCTGCACCAGCAGTACAAGGTGGCTGAATGAAGCAGCAGGAGCGTTGCACTGCACGACGCTGGCCTCCATCTGCCTGCACACCTCAGAGCAGGCATCACAATGTCCAGTGCCAGGAACCCTATGCATTTGATGAGCTTCTCCATCGCCAAGTCCAATTCCACATTGATGAACTAGCCAAATCATAAAATCATAGATTAATGTATGAAGATCAAGGACATATGTCTATTAAATATGACTTCTAAACTCCTCATAAGATATCTCTCCTATGATGCATATGCTTTGTTATATAGCTTTCTGTACATCTAGTAAGCTTATGTTGCACGGGCCTATCTAAGTTGTGCGTAATGGATACTGTTATCCATTTATGAGGTGTGGAGAACACACTCTATAACACTTCCACACTATTGCAATCAAATGCCACTGATCTTGCTGATGTTACTAAATGATTCTATTCTAATAACTTTTGTTCATCATTAAAATCATTAGAAACCTGTGCGCTGTGTTTTTCTTCTCATCACACACATTTACAAATTAGACTTGTTAAAAGGGGCAAAATGTTGGCTTACGTCAACAGTGAATGCCGACTTGATCCTCTCCAATTCCCTGGAACACAAAGCAAAAGCACACACCCATGATGGAAATAGATGGTTATGGTATAAAAGTGGTAACTATAAACGAACTGATAAAATAACGTACGTATAGGCAAATTGCTGGCTGAAAGGAAGGACTTCGATTCCACAGATGTCCACATCTGGAACGTCGTCAAAACACTGACGCACCATCTCCTGCAAAGACAATGCCTTCATGTTGAGCATTAAGGGCGTTCACTTCATTAGCCCGTCTCGTTACAACAGTTCCATTTAAAAGCCGATCACAGCAGAATAAAGCAGCAAGCAGCCTGTAACTACTAGCGCAAGAACCAGGTCTTCTCTGCAGTTCTGACCTTTACGTTTAAAAACTAACGAAAAAAGAATGTATTTTCTAACACTTGTAATGTATTTTCCACATACCTCAATGCCTTCCGTTCCCATGATAATATTATTCGACGTACTAGTCCATTACAATACCGACCTTGTGTTGTGAAGTGTGTGTAGTGATTAAATGAATCAAAATGCCAACATAATTCACTTCACCTTTCATGTAACCCTCCGTCACAAAACTCGGGTAGTGATGTCATTAAAGAAATGACTAAAACGTCATGACAACAATTTCCAGCACAGCTACCGATAAACGGAACTCCGCGCACACAGTCAAGATTCTATCAATTATCTTTGACTCAATGGCCCTGGTCTGTTTCAACGCCACATGAGAAAATGTCTCATAAAAGACCACACGGTGGCAGCACCATAACAAAAGTTCTACGTTTTCTTTTCTTTTTATTGATCAATAGCCTGGCCAATGGCCAGCAGCTGTGTACTGTGTTTTTTAAATAATTGCACCGGGAAAATAGGAAATAATGATATGTCATCAAAAATGTCTTGTATCTGTATTTGTGTTCGACTTCATTAACACATAGCAATGGCAATATGTTGCTATATGCTGCATTCTTTTAGCATTTTGATTCAGGGATGTGAAATTTGGTCAAGTAGCCTAATGACATAGCCTAGACTCCATAAAATCAGAGGTGAGATTTTTATACCCTACTTAATAAAGCCTGACAGTTTTGAAAGCTCTTGTGGTTTTACCGATTTTCAGTAGCCTATTGGTCATCCATTTTAGGCTAGATCACACTAGTTGTGTTGCATTTGATGACACATCTGCCAGTGCCAGATGATGGGAATGAATTGCCTTACCGAGTGGCGAATCCTGCAGGAGACAGTTCAGCCTGAACTCTGATCTTTTTGGTTAAGTACTTGTGAGACACCTGGTTTATGACAGCCCTATTTCTGAACAGCAGATAATGAAACAGGCTAGAAGGATTGTCCATGGCAGATAGAACTTTTTAGTTTTACTTTTAGAGCTTTTTTGCTATACAAATTAGACTGAATTTATTTATTTGTGTTAATCTTATGATGTGATGTTGCAGGTTGCACAAATACTGCAGCCAACATGATGTCCCAAGGTTATCATGTGGATATAGGATGAAGGAATGTCAAGGTCGGTCTATGACACCAATGCCTTTGTCATCCAGGAATGATCAGGCATTGTCGTGCACCAAGAGAAACTTACCCAAAACATGCTGAATGCAAAATCATGACAGCAGTGTTTCTGGAGGATTAACAACTGTGACCGTTGAAATAATAGCACATGTGCAGAGATGTTTCTAGGAAAAACCCAAAGTAGCAGAGAAGTTTGTGTTGTTCAACCAAGACTTTATTGCGTTCACCGAGAGAATGGTTATGACAGTGGTAATCCTCAAACCGTTCTAACCACTCTGATCTTTCTAACCATTCTAACCGTATACCTTCTCTATCTATCTTAAATACTCCTGCTAGTAGATGATGTAGCTGGCACAGAGTCAATCCTACGCGAGACCTCAGTCTTTGTCCTTTACGATGCTCTACACCTGGTTTCAACCGACATAGACCATGGTTCAGTAAGAGTAAACCAAAATGTTTCTGTTCAACCTTTTGTGAATAAATAATTTCCCCTTTTCTTTCTTATGAAATAATTATGAAAAAAAAGATACTTCAAGTTTACACACTATGTTATCAGAGTCAATCGAGAGCCAACTGGTATGAGGCAGCCTGACACAAGTACAACATTCGAGTATCCGGTGGAAGGGATTTTATTTTGCCTCAATATAGACACACAGTGAGTGAAGTGTTTAGCTTTGTCCAGTCAGTTACATGCTCCGCTCAACCTCTGGATCGGTGCTTCTGAAGGTGTCAAGACCAGTAGCCTCTTTCACAATCTCTTGGGACCAGCGGTGGGATTTTTAATTTTCTTTTTGTCAGGCAGACTTCAGTTTTGGCCTTTTTGGACAACAACAAAGGAGACTAGAGAAGACAGAGGCTAGATATGATCTCACTGATGGCCTTCTGGAACTCTCTGTGGCAACCGATGACTCCTTAGGTTTGATTTGCACTGTAATTCAGAAAACATCCCATGAAATAACTTCCTCAACTATCATAGGGAATGGGATTAACTGGACAGAAAAGGATACTGTACGGGAGTCTTTACCTGGTAGTGGTGCTACACGTCTCTATACATTCAAAAAAAAAAGGAAAGAAAATATTATTTAATGTGGTACAGCAACAAACATAAGAATGATGACTATAAAAGCATCAATGTGGATATTTTTGCTTACTTTAGATCTCCAACAAATGGTAAACATCCCTTTTCTCCATTGCTTTTTGTCTGCCACTGGGGACTTAACATTTGCTGAGTCCTAGTAAAATGACCAATGGAGAAAGAGCACATTTTTCATTATTACTGAGTACATTATCATAACATTATGTCCAGACCATATCTGACATGACGGGCACGGGAGTTAACTAGTGCTCAAAATGTTTTTGCTGTCTCAGGCACACACAAAGAAAGAGATGGAAGAAAAAAAGTGCAAGATACACAAAGTCCTTCCTATTAAACAAGCTCTGGATATACTGTATAACATTACTTCAGGAGGGAATCGAGATCAATCGACACCAGATTGGCCACTAAAACTATTCACACTTTAGTTTACAAATGGCTTATAAGTGAACCAGTATCTACCTCGTTGGAACTCTTTGCGATATTTGCAACAGTCTCCTCTGATGTGGTGGAAGGGCAAAGGGCCATCTGTGTTCTCACAGAGGAAAGGCTGCTGGGATACCAGGTGGACGTGGAGCACCCGCTAAAGATGCTGCAGCTTCCAGTTCTGCTACTGCTAACCCTGATGCTGCCACTGCCTATGCTAGAGCTGCTGTAGTCATCCTCAGGCAGTTGAGGAATGAACGCTGAGAACTCTGAGACGCTCTCAGAGTCTGTGTCTGACAGATCTGATTCCAGATCAGCTGGATCACACTCTCTTAGGGCTGTAATAGCAGGCCATGTTGAGTGTATTTTAAACACCAAATCTATAGAGATGTACAGGTAGGCTACATGCTGGCCAGTCACTAATGCTAATTATCTGTGTCTAGCTTGGCCATAATTCATTTCTATTAACATTCGGCTTTACAAACAAAAAATGACTATGAGATTCATGCATATCGTCGCATATCACCTCTCTCTCTGTTCATCCTATCCATTGCCTCGTCCAGAAAATCAGCCACCTTCTCAGAGACTGTCTTCATGAGGAGTTTACTCACTAACTCCCTGTGCCCTCTGTCAAACCCCTGTGGTAAAAATTAATCATTCATTTAATTACTGCTGAGTTGTAATGTCAAACAGATCTTTACCAAAGGTCGTTATTAATATTACTGATGTTCCTTAAAATATGTTTTACATAGAGCTGTTAATGTAAATGATGATGGTAGGCTACATTTTTATGGATGGTGTAATCTGTTGTGTAGACCTATGGTGGGAACCTAGCACTACCTGTGAAAGGGGTAGCACCTCCTCCAGCTCTCCGCCTACTGTAGAGGAGTAATTCAGTTGCAGACGGCTGGAAGCATTCATGAGTCTCTCCAGGAGGATCCTGGTAGACTCTGAGATGAAATCCTCCATGATCAGATTCCTGAAGTCAGAAAATTCAAAAACTGTGCAGTCTGCCTTGAAGGACTGGCTCTGGGATTTCCTCACGCCGATGAGCATCTCTGCCGTCCCTCGAATTAAGTCAAGGAAGGTTTTCCTTATCAGAGGCTGATCTTTGTTTGTTCTGAAGAACCTGAAAAAGTTCTCAGATCTCCCATACAAGCCCCTGTCCCAGATGACATAGCCAGGAGCCAACTCCAAGAGCGATGCAGAGATCTCCTGGGCTGTAGCTTTCCCCAGTCTCCTGGAGAGAAACAAATTCAAGTTAGTGTCATCGGGCATGGGCCTCGCCACATCCTGCATCCATCCTGCTTGGGGTCCTTCAGGGGGCTCCTCACTGCCCGGTGCTGGCTGCACCAGCAGTACAAGGTGGCTGAATGAAGCAGCAGGAGCGTTGCACTGCACGACGCTGGCCTCCATCTGCCTGCACACCCTCAGAGCAGGCATCACAATGTCCAGTGCCAGGAACCCTATGCATTTGATGAGCTTCTCCATCGCCAAGTCCAATTCCACATTGATGAACTAGCCAAATCATAGAAATCATAGATTGATGTATGAAGATCAAGGACATATGTCTATTAAATATGACTTCTAAACTCCTCATAAGATATCTCCTATGATGCATATGCTTTGTTATATAGCTTTCTGTACATCTAGTAAACTCATGTTGCACAGGCCTATCTAAATTGTGTGTAATGGATACTGTTATCCATTTATGAGGTGTGGAGAACACACTCTATAACACTTCCACACTATTGCAATCAAATGCCACTGATCTTGCTGATGTTACTAAATGATTCTATTCTAATAACTTTTGTTCATCATTAAAATCATTAGAAAACGGTGCGCTATGTTTTTCTTCTCATCACACACATTTACGTCAAATGTGAATGCCACCTTGAACCTCTCCAGTTCTCTGGAACACAAAGCAAAAGCACACACCCATGATGGAAATAGATGGTTATGGTATAAAAGTGGTAACTATAAACGAATTGATAAAATAAATCACTTATAGGCAAATTGCTGGCTGAAAGGAAGGACTTTGATTCCACAGATGTCCACATCTGGAACGTCGTCAAAACACTGACGCACCATCTCCTGCAATGACAATGCCTTCATTTTGAGCATACTTTCCGAGTTTTAAATATGAATTTGAACTTATCTTATTGCTTACTTACCCATGACTCTCAATCATATCTGCCACCAAGATGTTGACAAGTTTCCTTCTTGAATGATCAGACAGACCATTTGTTTTGTTGTACTCTTTGATCACCTCTTCACCTCCAGGTTTTTGAAGCTACATAGACCAGCTGCAAGAGACCAAAAGAGGTTGCATGTCAAAGTGCTGCATTTTGCTGCTGCAAAATACACTGACATTCTAGCTATACTCCACAATAACTCATGATGAATGCCTTGAAAGACACTGTAGCTGATCTCAGTATCTCATCAAATATATCGTCATCCACATCCACTCCTAAGGAGTCATGTAGCTCCACATCAAGTTGAATTTAGCTGAAACTAAGAACCAAAACACTAAATGGAATTTGCCAACAGATTTCCAGTATCCCAAGTATTTGTGTAATTGACAGAGGCATACTTGAACCAAAAGAGATAATCAACCTTCTCATGAAAATGTTTATTTTTTACTGAGATAGGGTATAACCACCTATGTTGTCTTTTTTAAAAGTTGAAGGCTAAAACAATACATCATTCAAAAAACACAATTGCAGGCAAGTTAAAATACAAGCTAATCTTGTTAATATGTTGAGAAATTAGCTAATTTTGCTACCAAAAACATACAATGCTGATTCCCTCTAAGTATTACATGATGTAATTTGGTCATAACACCGTAGTTTAATAATATGCACATTTGAAAGTGGTTTATACTGATCAAAGCCTTAATTGCTCTCTCTCCGTTTGCTTTTGTGGTCTACTGGTACTAGGGTTAGGCGGTATCCAAATCTTGATATCCTTAAACCCAGCTTGAGCTGCAGCCAGAAAAGGCAACTGTGTAATGATTTTCTTTAAACATATTATAAGTTGATTTTACCAATGTATGTTATTTAGGTGGGTGGGATGCAGTGACAGTTGCTCTTTTTTGAATAAGGACAATGATGCCCTACACGTAACTAGTTGAGAAAAGTAAGAACGCGATTTGATACGCCATTTGACACAACAGGCTGGTTTATTGTATTTGTAGATTCTCATTCATTCACGTCATGGTAGTCAAAGGAGCTACGTTGCAAGCAACTTGACTTCTTTTTAGAGCTTGGACGTTAATTGTTCTTCATGCAGTGCAGCAATACTTTTCGAAAGTCATGTTATTTTTAGATACCGCGGGCTAACTTACTACTGTATTATTGCCAGAATCTAACTGGTACACGCATAAGCAGTGGCTACGGTGCTCATGCACAGCGACGTGCCCACCATGTGGCGAAGCTGGCTGTTAATCATGGCGATTACCTTCCAAATGTTTACGGTTTTCAACATAAATGGCATCTATATATAACGTGATACTAGCAAATGTAGAATACATTGCGCATTTTATAAGTTTAATATATATATTTGAGGAGTTTACAGTTTTGTTCAGGGAATGATGTTTCCATGACTGTACTCCAAACGCTGACCTACCATTTTGTACTTTTTGACGTTTAAGCGCGACTTTCGCGGCGTCTCTGCTAAACAACAGATAAAATAGCAATATGGGTCGAACTTACCTGCTTCAATGAATCTTCCGTAATCGTAGCAGTTGGTATTCGTACCCACTTCTGTACACCCCCGAAGCACACCTGAACGAGCATGACTGCGAAATTAAGCAAAGTCAGAGTCAGTCAAAGACGAGCAAAGTTATAACCGTAATAACAATGCTATCACGTTCTTAGTTATAAAGCTGCAACGTATAGTGACAGATTTAACACTATGCGTCCAGGGCAAAGTTTAACTAACCGAAATTTTTAACTACCTGAAGGTTACTTGCAAGTTTCATTCGCGTGGATGCAGGCACCTAGCTACCAAAGTGGCAAGGCATAGGTTAAGTAGCCGAACAATGTCACATCAATGTTAGGCTATGAGTAAATGTTAAACATAACCTGGTACTCAAGCTCTTTTAAAATACAAAACTGTTTTATATTGGCAATTCGATAAAAAAAACTTCATCAGTAGAGATAAACTATAATATATAAAGCGAAGTTAACTTACAACTCTTGCTCTCAAGCTATCGACACCCGCCAGATGAAGAAATGAAATCTACTAAAACTTCATCATCACATCAGCTAAGTTTGGGCTAAGACAACAGCAGACTTTTACCACATTGAAAGAGATATAATCTATTAACTGCACATCATTACAGTTTCGCTTACCTTGTGCAGCTGGATTTTGCAATGGGCCAGAACTGAGAATATCTTGGTCTCTGTGTGGTTTGACTGGGCTGTTATGAAAAGCAAAATGGCAATGGATGACGGTTGGACATTTTTCTTACACATTCTACAACTGTTAAGTAAGAACGTGATTTGACCTACACCACTCAGGATTAATTTAACATCAATGTTGACAACATGTATTTTTCAAAGCTAACATGTGCAGTGTTATTTTATATCTATGTGGTGTTAAAACAACACCAACACTCTCTATTTGACACAGTCCCTGAAATTTGAACACTCCCATATTTGCTGTGTAATGACATAGCCTAGACTCCATAAAATCAGAGGTGAGATAAAGCCTGATAGTTTTGAAAGCTCTTGTGGTTTTACCGATTTTCAGTAGCCTATTGGTCACCAATTTTAGGCTAGATCACACTGGTTGTGTTGCATTTGATGACGCATCGGCTAGTGCCAGATGATGGGAATGAATTGCCTTACCGAGGGGCGAATCCTGCAGGAGACAGTTCAGCCTGAACTCTGATCTTTTTGGTTAAGTACTTGTGAGACACCTGGTTTATGACAGCCCTATTTCTGAACTGCAGATAATGAAACAATGAAATAATAGCACATGTGCGGAGAGGTTTCTAGGAAAAACCCAAAGTAGCAGAGAAGTTTGTCTTGTTCAACCAAGACTTTATTGCGTTCACAGAGAGAATGGTTATAACAGTGGTAATCCTCAAACCGTTCTAACCACTCTGATCTTTCTAACCATTCTAACCGTATACCTTCTCTATCTATCTTAAATACTCCTGCTAGTAGATGATGTAGCTGGCACAGAGCCAGTCCTACGCGAGACCTCAGTCTCTGGCCTTTTACGATGATGCTCTAAACATGGTTTCAACACAGTTTTCAGAGAGGAGTCTACTGGTATGCACATAACTCTTTTGCTGGTACTTACACTTTCTTTTTATAGCACACACTGCTGCATGCTCTATTTTATTTGTGTATCCACACACATATATATGACTTGCTTTTACAGAAATCATGACACATGTTGCTACGCAATTAATTATTACAAATGGAGAAAGGTAAAGATTTTTTTTACACAAAGGCCTATGTGAAATCGTCACATCTGCCATTGTTGTGACTAGAGTCACTTGTTGATCCTACCATGCCCTCCCCAGGTCTCAAAGTGATCACTGCAGTGAGAAATGGGTGGTACAGGTCTGCCTCAGGAGGGTGAATGGGATGAGGCTGAAACTCACTGAAGTAAACACTCATGCTTCTTCTTATGGTGTACTTTTGGTTTTGTTTTGCATCTTTATCTTGCAGGGGGAAATTCAGGTCCATCAAATAAGGTTTGTTCAAATTTTGGCCATGTCAGCATGTACTTCAGGCATTCAAATTAAATTCAACCATTTTAGTATATGTACACTGCCCTGGTTCATTTTCCTTGTTTTTCCTCTTTATTCTTGTTTAGACATTTATAAGCAGTCCATTCCAAAACTCTACATTCTTGACAAATCAAGGATAGAAGCACTTAAGGATTCCATCCAGGATATTGTTGAAGAAAACAGAGATTTTTTTCCCCGACAATGGGAATGTAAGAAAAACAAAACTGATCACAGATAAACACAGTAGAAAATGTACGATGTTTGCAGATATCATAAAGACTATAGTTGCCAAGGTGAATGGATTAATGAACAGAAAGGTCATAGGTTTACTATTTCTCCCATTTATTAAACTCTTACTAGACTTTATAAAAATCTTTTCCTTCTCTGCATCAGTTTACAAGGACCTCACCTTTGGTACGCCGACAGACAGCACACTGCAAAGCTTAAGGATACGCGATGACTGCTTGCAAATATTTATTAATCACAACCAGATGTCACCCCAATACACATACCAAGACAAAGAGACCCTAGTCCATATCCTAGCTGCCAACACTACTGGGAAGTGGATGTGGAGAGCTGCCACACTTGGGCGGCTGGCATTGTGGAGATAGCCAATGGCAACTGGCTTGTGCCAGGGCACCTGGGCCATGGCAAAAAATCGTGGATGTGGAGATAGCCAATGGCAACTGGCTTGTGCCAGGGCACCTGGGCCATGGCAAAAAATCGTGGATGCTTGAGTCAGACGAGGGGGGACTAGCGGTCAGGCACAATGACATATTAAGCCCAGCCCAGTGGGTTGTAGACAGACTCTGAAGCGCATCGGGGTCTACCTGGACATGACAAAGAACAAGAGTCGACTTACGTTCTATGATGTGGGCAGGAATGTGCCGCTGCTTCAAGAAGAGTGTTTACCCTGCCTTCACTCTGTCTAGTGTGGAAGGCCAGGTTCAAAGCCTGGCCCTCTACAATCTCGGTTTCAGCCCGACATAGACCATAGTTCAGTAAGAGTAAACCAAAATGGGATTAACTGGAATGCAATTAACTGGACAGAAAAGGATACTGTACGGGAGTCTTTACCTGGTAGTGGTGCTACACATCTCTATACATTCAAGAAAAGGAAAGAAAATATTATTTAATGTGGTGCAGCAACAAACATAAGAATGATGACTATAAAAGCATCAATGTGGATATTGTTGCTTACTTTAGATCTCCAACAAATGGTAAACATCCCTTTCTCCATTGCTTTTTGTCTGCCACTGGGGACTTAACATTTGCTGAGTCCTAGTAAAATGACCAATGGAGAAAGAGCACATTTTTCATTATTACTGAGTACATTATCATAACATTATGTCCAGACCATATCTGACATGACGGGCACGGGAGTTAACTAGTGCTCAGAATGTTTTTGCTGTCTCAGGCACACACAGAGAAAGAGAGGGAAGAAGAAAAGTGCAAGATACACAAAGTCCTTCCTATTAAACAAGCTCTGGATATACTGTATATCATTACTTCAGGAGGGAATCGAGATCAATCGACACCAGATTGGCCACTAAAACCGTTCACACTTTAGTTTACAAATGGCTTATAAGTGAACCAGTATCTACCTCGTTGGAACTCTTTGCGATGTTTGCAACAGTCTCCTCTGATGTGGTGGAAGGGCAAAGGGCCATCCGTGTTCTCACAGAGGAAAGGCTGCTGGGATACCAGGTGGACGTGGAGCAGCCGCTAAAGATGCTGCAGCTTCCAGTTCTGCTACTGCTAACCCTGATTCTGCCACTGCCTATGCTAGAGTTGCTGTAGTCATCCTCAGGCAGTTGAGGAATGAACGCTGAGAACTCTGAGACGCTCTCAGAGTATGTGTCTGACAGATCTGATTCCAGATCAGCTGGATCACACTCTCTTAGGGCTGTAATAGCAGGCCATGTTGAGTGTATTTTAAACACCAAATCTATAGAGATGTACAGGTAGGCTACATGCTGGCCAGTCACTAATGCTAATTATCTGTGTCTAGCCTGGCCATAATTCATTTCTGTTAACATTCGGCTTTGCAAACAAAAAATGACTATGACATTTATGACCGTGGTAAGAAAGCAAACAGTCGCATATCACCTCTCTCTCTGTTCATCCTATCCATTGCCTTCGCCAGAAAATCAGCCACCTTCTCAGAGACTGTCTTCATGAGGAGTTTACTCACCAACTCCCTGTGCCCTCACTGTCAAACCCCTGTGGTAAAAATTAATCATTCATTTAATTACTGCTGACTTGTAATGTCAAACAGATCTTTACCAAAGATCGTTATGAATATTAGTTATGTTCCTTAAAATATGTTTTACATAGAGCTGTTAATGTAAATGATGATGGTAGGATACATTTTTATGGATGGTGTAATCTTTTGTGTAGACCTATGGTGGGAACCTAGCACTACCTGTGAAAGGGGTAGCACCTCCTCCAGCTCTCCCCCTACTGTAGAGGAGTAATTCAGTTGCAGACGGCTGGAAGCATTCGTGAGTCTCTCCAGGAGGATCCTGGTAGACTCTGAGATGAAATCGTCCATGATCAGATTCCTGAAGTCAGAAAATTCAAACTGTGCAGTCTGCCTTAAAGGACTGGCTCTGGGATTTCCTCACGCCGATGAGCATCTCTGCCGTCCCTCGAATTAAGTCAAGGAAGGTTTTCCTTATCAGAGGCTGATCTTTGTTTGTTCTGAAGAACCTGAAAAAGTTCTCAGATCTCCCACACAAGCCCCTGTCCCAGATGACATAGCCAGGAGCCAACTCCAAGAGCGATGCAGAGATCTCCTGGGCTGTAGCTTTCCCCAGTCTCCTGGAGAGAAACAAATTCAAGTTTGTGTCATTGGGCATGGGCCTCGCCACGTCCTGCATCCATCCTTCTTGGGGTCCTTCAGGGGGCTCCTCACTGCCCGGTGCTGGCTGCACCAGCAGTACAAGGTGGCTGAATGAAGCAGCAGGAGCGTAGCACTGCACGACGCTGGCCTCCATCTGCCTGCACACCCTCAGAGCAGGCATCACAATGTCCAGTGCCAGCAACCCTATGCATTTGATGAGCTTCTCCATCGCCAAGTCCAATTCCACATTGATGAACTAGCCAAATCATAAAATCATAGATTGATGTATAAAGATCAAGGACATATGTCCATTAAATATGACTTCTAAACTCCTCATAAGATATCTCCTATGATGCATATGCTTTGTTATATAGCTTTCTGTACATCTAGTAAACTCATGTTGCACAGGCCTATCTAAATTGTGTGTAATGGATACTGTTATCCATTTATGAGGTGTGGAGAACACACTCTATAACACTTCCACACTATTGCAATCAAATGCCACTGATCTTGCTGATGTTACTAAATGATTCTATTCTAATAACTTTTGTTCATCATTAAAATCATTAGAAAACGGTGCGCTATGTTTTTCTTCTCATCACACACATTTACGTCAAATGTGAATGCCAACTTGAACCTCTCCAATTCTCTGGAACACAAAGCAAAAGCACACACCCATGATGGAAATAGATGGTTATGGTATAAAAGTGGTAACTATAAACGAATTGATAAAATAAATCACTTATAGGCAAATTGCTGGCTGAAAGGAAGGACTTTGATTCCACAGATGTCCACATCTGGAACGTCGTCAAAACACTGACGCACCATCTCCTGCAATGACAATGCCTTCATTTTGAGCATACTTTCCGAGTTTTAAATATGAATTTGAACTTATCTTATTGCTTACTTACCCATGACTCTCAATCATATCTGCCACCAAGATGTTGACAAGTTTCCTTCTTGAATGATCAGACAGACCATTTGTTTTGTTGTACTCTTTGATCACCTCTTCACCTCCAGGTTTTTGAAGCTACATAGACCAGCTGCAAGAGACCAAAAGAGGTTGCATGTCAAACTGCTGCATTTTGCTGCTGCAAAATACACTGACATTCTAGCTATACTCCACAATAACTCATGATGAATGCCTTGAAAGACACTGTAGCTGATCTCAGTATCTCATCAAATATATCGTCATCCACATCCACTCCTAAGGAGTGCTCCACATCAAGTTGAATTTAGCTGAAACTAAGAGCCAAAACACTAAATGGAATTTGCCAACAGATTTCCAGTATCCCAAGTATTTGTGTAATTGACAGAGGCATACTTGAACCAAAAGAGATAATCAACCTTCTCATGAAAATGTTTATTTTTTACTGAGATAGGGTATAACCACCTATGTTGTCTTTTTTAAAAGTTGAAGGCTAAAACAATACATCATTCAAAAAACACAATTGCAGGCAAGTTAAAATACAAGCTAATCTTGTTAATATGTTGAGAAATTAGCTAATTTTGCTACCAAAAACATACAATGCTGATTCCCTCTAAGTATTACATGATGTAATTTGGTCATAACACCGTAGTTTAATAATATGCACATTTGAAAGTGGTTTATACTGATCAAAGCCTTAATTGCTCTCTCTCCGTTTGCTTTTGTGGTCTACTGGTACTAGGGTTAGGTGGTATCCAAATTTTGATATCCTTAAACCCAGCTTGAGCTGCAGCCAGAAAAGGCAACTGTGTAATGATTTTCTTTAAACATATTATAAGTTGATTTTACCAATGTATGTTATTTAGGTGGGTGGGATGCAGTGACAGTTGAAGTGACAGCTCTTTTTTGAATAAGGACAATGACGCCCTACACGTAACTAGTTGAGTATGAACGCGATTTGATACGCCATTTGACACAACAGGCTGGTTTATTGTATTTGTAGATTCTCATTCATTCGCGTCATGGTAGTCAAAGGAGCTACGTTGCAAGCAACTTGACTTGTTTTTAGAGCTTGGACGTTAATTGTTCTTCATGCAGTGCAGCAATACTTTTCGAAAGTCATGTTATTTTTAGATACCGCGGGCTAACTTACTACTGTATTATTGCCAAAATCTAACTGGTACACGCATAAGCAGTGGCTACGTTGCACATGCACAGCGACGTGCCCACCATGTGGCGAAGCTGGCTGTTAATCATGGCGATTACCTTCCAAATGTTTACGGTTTTCAACATAAATGCCATCTATATATAACGTGATACTAGCAAATGTAGAATATATTGCGCATTTTATAAGTTTAATATATATATTTCAGGAGTTACAGTTTTGTTAAGTCAGGGCAGGGAATGATGTTTCCATGACTGTACTCCAAACGCTGACCTAACATTTTGTACTTTTTGACGTTTAAGCGCGACTTTCGCGGCGTCTCTGCTAAACAACAGATCAAATAGCAATATGGGTCGAACTTACCTGCTTCAATGAATCTTCCGTAATCGTAGCAGTTGGTATTCGTACCCACTTCTGTACACCCCCGAAGCACACCTGAACGAGCATGACTGCGAAATTAAGCAAAGTCAGAGTCAGTCAAAGACGAACAAAGTTATAACCGTAATAACAATGCTATCACGTTCTTAGTTATAAAGCTGCAACGTATAGTGACAGATTTAACACTATGCGTCCAGGGCAAAGTTTAACTAACCGAATTTTTTAACTACCTGCAGGGTTACTTGCAAGTTTCATTCGCGTGGATGCAGGCACCTAGCTACCAAAGTGGCAAGGCATAGGTTAAGTAGCCGAACAATGTCACATCAATGTTAGGCTATGAGTAAATGTTAAACATAACCTGGTACTAAAGCTCTTTTAAAATACAAAACTGTTTTATATTGCCAATTCGATAAAAAAAAAACTTCATCATCACATCAGTAGAGATAAACTATAATATATAAAGCGAAGTTAACTTACAACTGTTGCTCTCAAGCTATCGACACCCGCCAGATTCGTGTAAGAAATGAAATCTGACTAGCTAAGTTTGGGCTAAGACAACAGCAGACTTTTACCACATTGAAAGAGATATAATCTATTAACTGTACATCATTACAGTTTCGCTTACCTTGTGCAGCTGGATTTTGCAATGGGCCAGAACTGAGAATATATTGGTCTCTGCGTGGTTTGACTAGGCTGTTATGAAAAGCAAAATGGCGATGGATGACGGTTGGACATTTTTCTTACACATTCTACAACTGTTAAGTAAGAACGTGATTTGACCTACACCACTCAGGATTAATTTAACATCAATGTTGACAACATGTATTTCTCAAAGCTACCATATGCAGTGTTATTTTATATCTATGTGGTGTTAAAACAACACCAACACTCTCTATTTAACACAGTCCCTGAAATTTGAACACTCCCATATTTGCTGTGTAATGACATAGCCTAGACTCCATAAAATGAGAGGTGAGATAAAGCCTGATAGTTTTGAAAGCTCTTGTGGTTTTACCGATTTTCAGTAGCCTATTGGTCACCAATTTTGGGCTAGATCACACTGGTTGTGTTGCATTTGATGACACATCGGCTAGTGCCAGATGATGGGAATGAATTGCCTTACCGAGGGGCGAATCCTGCAGGAGACAGTTCAGCCTGAACTCTGATCTTTTTGGTTAAGTACTTGTGAGACACCTGGTTTATGACAGCCCTATTTCTGAACTGCAGATAATGAAACAATGAAATAATAGCACATGTGCGGAGAGGTTTCTAGGAAAAACCCAAAGTAGCAGAGAAGTTTGTCTTGTTCAACCAAGACTTTATTGCGTTCACAGAGAGAATGGTTATAACAGTGGTAATCCTCAAACCGTTCTAACCACTCTGATCTTTCTAACCATTCTAACCGTATACCTTCTCTATCTATCTTAAATACTCCTGCTAGTAGATGATGTAGCTGGCACAGAGCCAGTCCTACGCGAGACCTCAGTCTCTGGCCTTTTACGATGATGCTCTAAACATGGTTTCAACACAGTTTTCAGAGAGGAGTCTACTGGTATGCACATAACTCTTTTGCTGGTACTTACACTTTCTTTTTATAGCACACACTGCTGCATGCTCTATTTTATTTGTGTATCCACACACATATATATGACTTGCTTTTACAGAAATCATGACACAGGTTGCTACGCAATTAATTATTACAAATGGAGAAAGGTAAAGATTTTTTTTACACAAAGGCCTATGTGAAATCGTCACATCTGCCATTGTTGTGACTAGAGTCACTTGTTGATCCTACCATGCCCTCCCCAGGTCTCAAAGTGATCACTGCAGTGAGAAATGGGTGGTACAGGTCTGCCTCAGGAGGGTGAATGGGATGAGGCTGAAACTCACTGAAGTAAACACTCATGCTTCTTCTTATGGTGTACTTTTGGTTTTGTTTTGCATCTTTATCTTGCAGGGGGAAATTCAGGTCCATCAAATAAGGTTTGTTCAAATTTTGGCCATGTCAGCATGTACTTCAGACATTCAAATTAAATTCAACCATTGTACACTGCCCTGGTTAATTTTCCTTGTTTTTCCTCTTTATTCTTGTTTAGACATTTATAAGCAGTCCATTCCAAAACTCTACATTCTTGACAAATCAAGGATGGAAGCACTTAAGGATTCCATCCAGGATATTGTTGAAGAAAACAGAGATTTTTTTCCCCGACAATGGGAATGTAAGAAAAACAAAACTGATCACAGATAAACACAGTAGAAAATGTACGATGTTTGCAGATATCATAAAGACTATAGTTGCCAAGGTGAATGGATTAATGAACAGAAAGGTCATAGGTTTACTATTTCTCCCATTTATTAAACTCTTACTAGACTTTATAAAAATCTTTTCCTTCTCTGCATCAGTTTACAAGGACCTCACCTTTGGTACGCCGACAGACAACACACTGCAAAGGTTAAGGATACGCGATGACCGCTTGCAAATATTTATTAATCACAACCAGATGTCACCCCAATACACATACCAAGACAAAGAGACCCTAGTCCATATCCTAGCTGAGCAAGCCTGGCAGGACGGCCAACACTACTGGGAAGTGGATGTGGAGAGCTGCCACACTTGGGCGGCTGGCATTGTGGAGATAGCCAATGGCAACTGGCTTGTGCCAGGGCACCTGGGCCATGGCAAAAAATCGTGGATGCTTGAGTCAGACGAGGGGGGACTAGCGGTCAGGCACAATGACATATTAAGCCCAGCCCAGTGGGTTGTAGACAGACTTTGAAGCGCATCGGAGTCTACCTGGACATGACAAAGAACAAGAGTCGACTTACGTTCTATGATGTGGGCAGGAATGTGCCGCTGCTTCAAGAAGAGTGTTTACCCTGCCTTCACTCTGTCTAGTGTGGAAGGCCACGTTCAAAGCCTGGCCCTCTACAATCTCGGTTTCAGCCCGACATAGACCATGGTTCAGTAAGAGTAAACCGAAATGTTTCTGTTTAACCTTTTATGAATAAATAATTTCCCTTTCTCTTTCTTATGAAATAATTAAAAAGATACTCCAAGTTTACACACTATGTTATCAGAGTCAATCGAGAGCCAACTGGTATGAGGCACCCTGACACAAATACAACATTCGAGTATCCGGTGGAAGAGATTTTATTTTGTCTCAATATAGACACACAGTGAGTGAAGTGTTTAGCTTTGTCCAGTCAGTTACATGCTCCGCTCAACCTCTGGACCGGTGCTTCTGAAGGTGTCAAGACCAGTAGCCTCCTTCACAATCTCTTGGGCCCAGCGCGGTGGGATTTTTAAGGCCCTGAGTTTTCTTTTTGTCAGGCAGACTTCAGTTTTGGCCTTTTTGGACAACAACAAAGGAGACTAGAGAAGACAGAGGCTAGATATAATCTCACTGATGGCCTTCTGGAACTCTCTGTGGCAACCGATGACTCCTTAGGTTTGACTTGCACTGTAATTCAGAAAACATTCCATGAAATAACTTCCTCAACTATCATAGGGAATGGGATTAACTGGACAGAAAAGGATACTGTACGGGAGTCTTTACCTGGTAGTGGTGCTACACGTCTCTATACATTCAAAAAAAAGGAAAGAAAATATTATTTAATGTGGTACAGCAACAAACATAAGAATGATGACTATAAAAGCATCAATGTGGATATTTTTGCTTACTTTAGATCTCCAACAAATGGTAAACATCCCTTTTCTCCATTGCTTTTTGTCTGCCACTGGGGACTTAACATTTGCTGAGTCCTAGTAAAATGACCAATGGAGAAAGAGCACATTTTTCATTATTACTGAGTACATTATCATAACATTATGTCCAGACCATATCTGACATGACGGGCACGGGAGTTAACTAGTGCTCAAAATGTTTTTGCTGTCTCAGGCACACACAGAGAAAGAGATGGAAGAAAAAAAGTGCAAGATACACAAAGTCCTTCCTATTAAACAAGCTCTGGATATACTGTATAGCATTACTTCAGGAGGGAATCGAGATCAATCGACACCAGATTGGCCACTAAAACTATTCACACTTTAGTTTACAAATGGCTTATAAGTGAACCAGTATCTACCTCGTTGGAACTCTTTGCGATATTTGCAACAGTCTCCTCTGATGTGGTGGAAGGGCAAAGGGCCATCTGTGTTCTCACAGAGGAAAGGTTGCTGGGATACCAGGTGGACGTGGAGCACCCGCTAAAGATGCTGCAGCTTCCAGTTCTGCTACTGCTAACCCTGATGCTGCCACTGCCTATGCTAGAGCTGCTGTAGTCATCCTCAGGCAGTTGAGGAATGAACGCTGAGAACTCTGAGACGCTCTCAGAGTCTGTGTCTGACAGATCTGATTCCAGATCAGCTGGATCACACTCTCTTAGGGCTGTAATAGCAGGCCATGTTGAGTGTATTTTAAACACCAAATCTATAGAGATGTACAGGTAGGCTACATGCTGGCCAGTCACTAATGCTAATTATCTGTGTCTAGCTTGGCCATAATTCATTTCTATTAACATTCGGCTTTACAAACAAAAAATGACTATGAGATTCATGCATATAAGAAAGCAAACAAACATACGCATATCACCTCTCTCTCTGTTCATCCTATCCATTGCCTCGTCCAGAAAATCAGCCACCTTCTCAGAGACTGTCTTCATGAGGAGTTTACTCACTAACTCCCTGTGCCCTCTGTCAAACCCCTGTGGTAAAAATTAATCATTCATTTAATTACTGCTGAGTTGTAATGTCAAACAGATCTTTACCAAAGGTCGTTATGAATATTACTGATGTTCCTTAAAATATGGTTTACATAGAGCTGTTAATGTAAATGATGATGGTAGGCTACATTTTTATGGATGGTGTAATCTGTTGTGTAGACCTATGGTGGGAACCTAGCACTACCTGTGAAAGGGGTAGCACCTCCTCCAGCTCTCCGCCTACTGTAGAGGAGTAATTCAGTTGCAGACAGCTGGAAGCATTCATGAGTCTCTCCAGGAGGATCCTGGTAGACTCTGAGATGAAATCCTCCATGATCAGATTCCTGAAGTCAGAAAATTCAAAAACTGTGCAGTCTGCCTTGAAGGACTGGCTCTGAGATTTCCTCACGCCGATGAGCATCTCTGCCGTCCCTCGAATTAAGTCAAGGAAGGTTTTCCTTATCAGAGGCTGATCTTTGTTTGTTCTGAAGAACCTGAAAAAGTTCTCAGATCTCCCATACAAGCCCCTGTCCCAGATGACATAGCCAGGAGCCAACTCCAAGAGCGATGCAGAGATCTCCTGGGCTGTAGCTTTCCCCAGTCTCCTGGAGAGAAACAAATTCAAGTTAGTGTCATCGGGCATGGGCCTCGCCACGTCCTGCATCCATCCTGCTTGGGGTCCTTCAGGGGGCTCCTCACTGCCCGGTGCTGGCTGCACCAGCAGTACAAGGTGGCTGAATGAAGCAGCAGGAGCGACGCACTGCACGACACTGGCCTCCATCTGCCTGCACACCCTCAGAGCAGGCATCACAATGTCCAGTGCCAGGAACCCTATGCATTTGATGAGCTTCTCCATCGCCAAGTCCAATTCCACGTAAATATGACTTCTAAACTCCTCATAAGATATCTCTCCTATGATGCATATGCTTTGTTATATAGCTTTCTGTACATCTAGTAAGCTTATGTTGCACAGGCCTATCTAAATTGTGTGTAATGGATACTGTTATCCATTTATGAGGTGTGGAGAACACACTCTATAACACTTCCACACTATTGCAATCAAATGCCACTGATCTTGCTGATGTTACTAAATTCTATTCTAATAAGTTTTGTTTATCATTAAAATCATTAGAAAACGGAGCGCTATGTTTTTCTTCTCATTTACGTCAAATGTGAATGCCAACTTGAACCTCTCCAATTCCCTGGAACACAAAGCAAAAGCACACACCCATGATGGAAATAGATGGTTATGGTATAAAAGTGCTAACTATAAACGAATTGATAAAATAAATCACTTATAGGCAAATTGCTGGCTGAAAGGAAGGACTTTGATTCCACAGATGTCCACATCTGGAACGTCGTCAAAACACTGACGCACCATCTCCTGCAATGACAATGCCTTCATGTTGAGCATACTTTCCGAGTTTTAAATATGAATTTGAACTTATCTTATTGCTTACTTACCCATGACTCTCAATCATATCTGCCACCAAGATGTTGACAAGTTTCCTTCTTGAATGATCAGACAGACCATTTGTTTTGTTGTACTCTTTGATCACCTCTTCACCTCCAGGTTTTTGAAGCTACATAGACCAGCTGCAAGAGACCAAAAGAGGTTGCATGTCAAACTGCTGCATTTTGAAAATACACTGACATTCTAGCTATACTCCACAATAACTCACATCTTTTGCCACTTTACCGTCGGGTGGTCCCTCAACCAGTTGCCTTTTCTGTGCTTTGGTGCTCTCTATAATCAATGTGGAGGCTGAACTTCTCGTGGAGCTCGCAGACTCAGTTGATGAGGATGACATTGTAGACTCAACGGCGAAAGACGCCCCCTCATCAGAACAGAAGTAAGCTTCAGACACGTCATTCTCAGCTAAAGGCACGAGTGAAGGTGAAAGTGTGGAATAATATTAACCAAAGCATTACACAAAGCTGACATCTCCACAGTACTCTAATCAACCAGACTAGTTTCTCTTCACCATGTGCAGTTGTATCAAATGTGGTGCACTGCAATTCATCTTCTTACTGACAAATGTATTTAATGGATATATAAACGTGCAAATGTCCTATAGAGAACAGAAATGTAAGGATTCTTACCGGAGTTCTTGATGAATGCCTTGAAAGACACTGTAGCTGATCTCAGTAGCTCAAATATATCATCCACATCCACATCCACTCCTAAGGAGTCATGTAGCTCCACATCAGCCCCATTTGGCAAGTTGAATTTAGCTGAAACTAAGAACCAAAACATTGGAATTTGCCAACAGATTTCCAGTATCCCAAGTATTTGTCTAATTGACAGAGGCATACTTGAACCAAAAGAGATAATCAACCTTCTTATGAAAATATTTATTTTACTTACAATGCTGATTCCCTTTAAGTATTACATGATGTAATTTGGTCATAACACCTTAGTTTAATAATATGCACATGGTTTATACTGATCAATCACTCATAAATATTCAATAAAGAAATATTCAGGAGTCTAGATTAATAACGCAAATTTTAGATTCCAAATTTTCCTTGTTAAACTGTTGTCCTGTTTTTCTTTGATCGGAGTAGCGAGCAAAACAGCGCCCCCGAACACTACATTTATGGGCTATAGTCTACGTTACGTTTCAGTGCTCAGCTTTATCCTAGTTCATTCGCATTAACAGAGTATAACTGGTGAAATACTACCATCTACCTAAAGGTTTTAGCCAATCAGATTGAAGCTCGGTTTGCCGCCGAACGCTCATCAAGGTCCATAAACAGTAAAAATAAAAACAATGAGAAGGCCAGCTTCAGCCGCCAGTGTGTGGGGACAAGCGAAATTGTCGAATTCGAAAGTGGTCCGCAATGCAGTCGGAACCGATGTGTTGAGGACTTTAGAATAATTTGCCGCAAGATGTTACAGATTTAACGTTGGTAGTCTTTCTTCTTTATGCGTAGGGCTTCACATCACATTGGAGTTGTTTCATGCTATTTTAATGTCACATTTTGGCTGCTGGTGTATCTGGCGCACTTTGGCGAAAGAAACATTCATTTCCTTATAGGCTATCTTTAATGTAAACATCAAACCACTCAGCATGGCCAGACGTGAGTCTAACGTTTGTGTATAGCCCCGAATGTTTTAAACAGCTAGCAACGCTCCTGCTAATTTGTATTTAAATTCATTATATATATATGGGTGTGACGCCATTCAGTAGCTTGCGATCTCTCTGGCCTCCTCTAAAATTGGCCACGCACCGCCACTGAATAGTAATAAAAATAACCACCAGTAATCCACATATTACTGTTATAAACCAATTGTTTCATGCCTTTTCTTTAACACTGACAAACGAGGAGGGCAATCTTGATCTTGAGTCTTGATCTCCAACCACAACCAATTTTATTGTATACATGACTGCATCGTTCCCAGCTGCATTCATGCGTGAAACTGAAACTTAATTTAGCATCAAAGGAGAAATCTGGTGTGATTCAATCCATAGTCCTGTTGTTTGTGGCCACTGGGTGCTATAGGAAAAAGAATAAACAGATTTGAATTGAATAGCAAACATGAACTGAATAGCAAACCAGCAGCTAACATTAACTGAATGAGGCATAGGAAAATGAATAGTTTCTGTGCCTCATTCAGTTAGTGTTACCTGCTATTACCTGTGACTGTGTGATCTATGTTGCATCAAATTTGATCATTCTTTTTCCTACGGACAGCACTCATTATAAAGTGTTATTGCTGTGGGTAAGAAAGTCCTCATATATCTGTCTATACTACAACTCAGTTTGGCAAAGCCTCCAACTGAAACCACTTGCTTTGCCAATGCATGTGATTTATTGTCCATAATGTGTAACAATTTCTGTACATCCTCCTCTCCACCATCAATTCCAGGGGTTCCAGAGTAGTCCTCAGCACAGAGCCTGCCTTTGTACTCAGCTTGTTCAGTCTGTTACAGTCACTGGCCCTGATACTGCAACCCCAACAGATAACAGCAAAGAAAATTGCACTTGCCACCATAGACTGATAAAACATTTCTAGCATCTTAGTACACACATTAAAAGACCTATACTTCCTCAAAAAATAGAGCCTGTTCTGACTTTTCTTGTAGACAGCCTCCCCCAGACATTTATAGCTCTCTACCCCCACTACCTCTTCCCCCAGAATGGAAATTGTGTTTAGCTTAGCCCTGGTCCTCCCAAAGGCCACCATCATTTGAGAGCAGGTGGTTGTTACCACACCACTTAGTTAAGTATAGAGAGGGTCCTGTGGATGATTCTTATCAGTGACTGCCGGGCCCTGGAGTAGTGTTTTCCACCCTTCCCAACCTGTAGTCAAAAACTCACCACTGATGTGCATAAGATTCAAGGACATTTCTTGCTTCCCCAGAACCCACAGGAGAAGAGCTCACACAGAAGATCAGAATTGTCCACTTGGGCACTACCTGATGTGGGACACATGAGGTTAAAAGGTTGTGGCTCTGTACCAAAGTAATGGATGTCAATGAAACGAGAAACAAAGCTTCTTAAGATGATCAAAACAAATGTGCTACTTTTCCTGCACAATCAGACATTTGTCATGTTATGTAAGTCATGAGTACACTGTGAACAGTTTATGACAGCTGCTATGAATGTGTTATGTATTATGTATAACTTTCACATGACCCTACATCACAAAACTTGGATTGAGATCTCATTATGTCATTGAAATTGCCATGTCATGACAACAATTTCTATGGAACTTCACCTATTTTAGCCACATACATAGAATCCTGATGTTTAGGTAGGTTCTATCTCTCAGCCCCATGTAAAAATTGCTTAGCCTAATTGACCACAAGGTGGCAGCAGCATAACGGAATGTTCACTCAGAATGCTGAATTCTGTTCTCTGAGGCCTGATAGCTATGAACTGAGGAATAGAATGTTGTATAATCAGATTGCTCCCCCTATCTGCAATCTTTGTCCTAAATTTTTCAATTAGAAGTTGTTTTGCTATAGTTTTGTCCTAAATGGGTTTAAGACTTGAACTCAACCTCCAAAGAAACTGTTGTTCAGAGTTGCGAGTGACTAGCATCATTGGAAAGCTGAGATTAGGTGCAGTTTCACGTGATATGTGGATGGTATCTGTGTGATAAAAACTCCATTTTAGTAATATTTGGGGGGGGGATAAAGGAACTTAACAATGTCCATGGGGGAACTCGCAGACAATTTCCTTGGCATGGTAGACATTTTGCTTGATGCAACTCTAAACTCCTACTACTAAAGTCTCCTTAAAAGGTGTGACCTGTTCAGACCTGTTTGAGTTGTTTTGAGAAAAAAAAACTCCCTCCAAATGGGCGTTATTCTGTAAAGTTTATCCATGTTGTCTGAACTTACAGCAACCCTCTCAGACGATGGCAGAGTGAAAGTGTAACCAGTTCCCATGACTTATGAAACCCTTCACCATGATGATATGCCGCGAATGAAATGAAGGTATTTTCTTGTTTTGGCATTCTGGTGGGTGGCATGAAGTCGCATCAAGTTTGTCTGGTTCTTTTGCTAATCAGATTGGGCGGAATTCTCTTAAGCCCTTAGCTGCACAATTGTCAGTCATTTGTTAATTATACAGACGACTCAAGTTTGTCACTTAAGTGCCATAAGGCCAGTTGTGCATTTTTCTTTTGGACCTAAGCATGTGGGAGAATTCCGCCCATTGTGAATGGATGCCAGTCACCACTGAAGAGCCTTCTGTCGGTGTTGTGGGGCTAATTCAAAAGATCACAGATGAAGAAAAGAAGCTTTCTTCTACGGGTGGTGGCAGTGGTGTAGCAGTTAAGGAACCTGGCTAGCATGCTAATTGCCTGAGACTGGCCCTGATGTAGTTGATAGTTGATAAATGTAAGTCGCTTTGGATAAAAGCATCTGCTAAATCCGTAAATACAAACAAAAGGCTCTACCCAGCCATGAGGGTACCAGCAGTTAATTTGCATTGAATCACTGGGGGATGATAATTCTATTGTTTCTGCCACCATGCAAATGCATGGTGGCTCCTAGCTGTCTGAGGCAGAATATACTTCTACAATTATTGCTATCAGTTGGCAGGTATGAGAACAACAGAGTTTGGCATGACATAGACCAAAGAGCGAAATGGCAGCCTTTGCTAACTAATGATGGCAAAAAAGCTTAATTTTCCTGTGCCCCCATCAATTAGCGTTAGCCGCCAGTTCGCAAATTCAGTCTATGTTGTACCAAATGTTGTCACTTTAATACCTGACAACAATACTCTTTGCTTCGTTGGTGATTTTGTTGTTTTGATTCTTTGGTTGGGCATTCAGGAAGCTGGCAGCGCATGTGGTACTGAGAAGCTACAAGGGAGTCAACTTGACCAGAATTCAAAAACAACAAATGGCAGATCAAAGAGAAGACACAAGTTTATTTAGAGGCTTTCCGTGAAAGGTATAACCTGTTAATAAACGTAATACTTCACATGAAACTCATTCAACACTCTAAAGACTGGAGATGGTGGTGGACTTTAGGAATCACCCCACAATGTTGCCTCCCCTCACTATTTCCAACAGCCCAATATCAATTGTAGACTCTTTCAGGCTTCTGGGAGTCCAACATCTTACATCGTACAACAGTTTATGGATACAAACACTAAACGAGTATAGCCTTCCTAATGACATCTATGTGTATTATTTTATTGTTGACTTTTTTTTACCATATTTATATTTCTTTTATTATATGTATGATTTAGAAGCTTTCTTTGGAAGGCATAACCTGTTAGCACCACAAACACTTCCTACTTCATGTGAAACTCATGCATATTTATGAGCATAAAACTAATTCATTTCAATGAAAAGGAAGTGTCAGTTAGTTTCATTATGATCATGTCAAACATTATCTTTAATGTTTAAGCCAAAGACTATAGCTGAGATCTCACTAATGGCCTCCTTGTCTTTGCTTCACAGGTCTGTCCTCCACTGTAATACACATAACATTTCTCTCATGACACAATCTCAATCAGCAACCAAACTGACAGAACTGAATGAAAAAATTAATACTGTAGGCTACACACAGGCCTACCTGGTGCTGAAGCAACAGATCTCGGTATACTGAAGAGTGTATACGGTCGTGGTCAGATGACATTACTTTGTACCCAGGGGTTTTTCAGTAGAGTCCTCATTCATATGCAGATATACATGTAGAAACAGAGAGGTACAGTATGTCACACATCATTTATCTGAACACTCATATTACAGGCAAGTGAGAGAGGTGTCCATTTCATTTAAAAAATAATAATTTGAATCATCCAATAAATTAAAGAAAACAGATTAGATAATTAGATGATTATGATAATGACATCTATTTGTATTATTTCATTGTTAATTTATATTTATTGACAAAATTTATATTTTCTTTTTTCTTTAAATCTGTTACACATTTGTAGATGATTACACAGGTCTAAAGACATCATAAGTCTTTACATAGGCCTAATGTTTTTACTCAAATTATGTTTCTGTGCTCATGCTACTAGGGAGTCAACTTGACCAGAATTCAAAAACAACGAACAACAGATCAAAGAGAGGCCTGATAGTTATGAACTGAGGAATAGAATGTTGTATAATCAGATTGCTCCCCCTATCTGCAATCTTTGTCCTAAGTTTTTCAATTAGAAGTTGTTTTGCTATAGTTTTGTCCTAAATGGGTTTAAGACTTGAACTCAACCTCCAAATTAGATTAGATGAGATTAGATTAGATTCAACTTTACTGCCATCACACATGTATGAATACAGAGTAACGAAATACAGTTTAGCATCTAATCAGAAGTGCAAATGGCAGAACATACAATATGTACAGTATGTGCAGTACTTACAGTTAAGAGCAGTTATATACAAATAAGGGCAGTGTAAAAATGGGAATACATATGTGCAGATTATGTACAAATAAGTTATGGTAGAAATAGTTATGTGCAGATACAAATAAGTTATGGGAGCAGTTATGTACAGATAGGGCAGTGTAAAAAATGGGTATAATTAGATGTGATTTTCAAAAGAGCAATGTGCAGATGAAATATGTTAATATGCAGATGATTCTATACTACTATACATAAGGCAAATATACAGATGTACAGATATACAGATGTAATATGAATAAATATACAGGTGTGTAGATATATTAATATATGTATATACAGATGTACAGATGTGTAGTAGAAGATAGGCAAAGTGCTATGAATGTATATACAGTAGTGAAGAGAAGCGGCTGTGAACTAATTATGCCATGGTATAGCGTGTGCATAGGAAGAGAAGATTCATCAGGGGACAAAGTTCAGTAGGGTGACAGCTGTGGGGAAGAAGCTGTTCCTAAACCTGCTGGTTTTAGTCTGAAAGCTCCTGGAGCGCCTTCTGGAGGGGAGGAGCTGAAAGAGCCTGTTGGCTGGATGAGAGGAGTCCCTGAGAATGCTGTGCACCTGGCGTAGAGCTGTATTACTTATGTGAAAGAAGGGAGAGAAGGCAACATTTCCTCTTTATTTTTTTTATTATTATTTATTTTAATCATTATTCATAATTTTTTCTTCAGTCTTTCTTTTTCTGTTTTAGTTTCTTTTCATCACATTAGTCACATTGTTGTGATTTGGGCATTCCCTACAGTTACTGTAGAAGAGATTACAGTAACTGTTATTAGTTATTAGTTATGTGAAATAAACAGTATTTACAACAAGCAAGCCCCACTTAAACATCATACAACTTTTTATCTGTGCCTTCATTGTTTTCCTTTGATTTTTGGCATGGAACGAATTATATATCTCAAAGAAATAAAAGTGTTCAGAAATGCCAATTTTGGCTGTCATTTTGTTTTGGGTGAAAAACTCAAAATTCAGCTTGGGGGCTGGGACTAAGCATACCTTAATTATCTTTAAAGTATAGTTTTCTAACTTTTACTAAAAAAAGGTTCTAGGATGCACACTTCTCAGAAATGTGAGCTAGTTAGTCTATAGCCTGGTTACCAAGGTTCCAACAAATTGTTGGCTGGGCAATCAGTGAACAGAGGGCTCTGGCATACCCAATATTTTTCTCAGAAAAATAGTTCTTAGAAAGTATCTGCCCATGAGGAAGGAAACTTACTCTAGTTGAGGGATTCCAGACACTTTGCACAAAGTGAAATGGCGTGAAAGCGTTTGGTGCACCAAGCCACCTAGTTTATGGTGTTTGAGTTGTTTTGAGAAAAAAAAATCCTCCCTCCCAATGGGTGTTATTCAGTAAAGTTTATCCATGTTGTCTGAACTTACAGCAACCCTCTCAGACGATGGCAGAGTGAAAGTGTAACCAGTTCCCATGACATGAAGTCACATCAAGTTTGTCTGCTTCTGTTGCTAATCAGATTGGGCGGAATTCTCCCAAGCACTTAGCTGCACAATTGTCAGTCATTTGTTAATTATACAAATGACTTAAGTTTGTCACTTAAGTGCCATAAGGACAGTTGTGCATTTTAGCATTTCTTTTGGACTTAAGCATGTGGGAGAATTCCGTCCATTGTGAATGGATGCCAGTCACCACTGAAGAGCCTTCTTTTGATGCTCCTGATGCAACTTTTGCAGTTTGATGTAGGCGATCAACTCTTCACCCTTCCATGTCTTTACCTTGCTGCCTACTGTACAGAGCTCATAGACTACTTTATTTCTGTCAAATGATAAAATAAGATGTTTTATGCTGTTTGTAAGGGATTAATTGCCCTGGGAATG
The DNA here is from genome assembly GCA_027481765.1 of Tenualosa thibaudeaui. Lineage (NCBI taxonomy): Eukaryota > Metazoa > Chordata > Actinopteri > Clupeiformes > Clupeidae > Tenualosa > Tenualosa thibaudeaui. Next base: position 7,532,904 of record JAIFZK010000008.1, read on the forward strand.
GGTTTGATACACAAGAAAAAAAGTATTTTTTTGGTAACACTTTACTTGAAGGAGTCTACATCATTCATCTAACCTCATAATTCATCTAACCTTCCCATCTGGGTAGTTATTGTAGAGTATGTGGGGTAGGAAGAAAATAAAATAAAAGAGCGACATGAGCCTGTTATAAACATGACATGACATGTATCACGGGCATTAATGAAACTTCATTCATGTTTATGACTTGTCATTACGTGTCATTGGGCTTTTGTAATGTGTGCATCCCAAACAGCGTCAACTTTACATTAAGCCAAAATCCAAAATAAACTAATATCACAACTTTCATCAACCTTACAAATTAATCAGAGGAAACTGAAAATAAAGCTGTGTTTAATTTCTTTTTGGAAGCCACTGTTGGGGCAGCTCTGATCTTTATTTAAAGCTGGTTCCAGCATTGGGCAACATAATGGCTAAGTGCCATTTCACCCTGCCTAGAATTTTCTCTTGGCACTATCAGCAGTAGCTCTAAAATACTGCAGGACGTTTTCTTAGAAAGGCGTGACCTGCTCACCACAATTGAAACCAGTCTCCAAAGAAAATGTGAACTGTTGTTCAGAGTTGCGAGTGACTAGCATCATTGGAAAGCTGAGATTAGGTGCAATTTCACGTGATATGTGGATGGTATCTGTGTGATCTGTGTGACAAAAACTCCATTTTAGGAATATTTGGGGGGGATAAAGGAACTTAACAATGTCCATGGGGGAACTCGCAGACAATTTCCTTGGCATGGTAGACATTTTGCTTGATGCAACTCTAAACTCCTACTACTAAAGTCTCCTTAAAAGGTGTGACCTGTTTGAGTTGTTGTTTGAGAAAAAAAAAACTCCCTCCAAATGGGTGTTATTCTGTAAAGTTTATCCATGTTGTCTGAACTTACAGCAACCCTCTCGGACGATGGCAGAGTGAAAGTGTAACCAGTTCCCATGACTTATGAAACCCTTCACCCTGATGATATGCCGTGAATGAAATGAAGGTATTTTCTTGTTTTGGCATTCTGGTGGGTGGCATGAAGTCGCATCAAGTTTGTCTGGTTCTATTGCTAATCAGATTGGGCGGAATTCTCTTAAGCCCTTAGCTGCACAATTGTCAGTCATTTGTTAATTATACAGATGACTCAAGTTTGTCACTTAAGTGCCATAAGGCCAGTTGTGCATTTTTCTTTTGGACCTAAGCATGTGGGAGAATTCCGCCCATTGTGAATGGATGCCAGTCACCACTGAAGAGCCTTCTGTCGGTGTTGTGGGGCTATTTCAAAAGATCACAGATGAAGAAAAGAAGCTTTCTTCTACGGGTGGTTGCAGTGGTGTATCAGTTAAGGAACCTGGCTAGCATGCTAATTGCCTGAGACTGGCCCTGATGTAGTTGATAGTTGATAAATGTAAGTCGCTTTGGATAAAAGCATCTGCTAAATCCGTAAATACAAACAAAAGGCTCTATCCAGCCATGAGGGTACCAGCAGTTAATTTGCATTGAATCACTGGGGGATGATAATTCTATTGTTTCTGCCACCATGCAAATGCATGGTGGCTCCTAGCTGTCTGAGGCAGAATATACTTCTACAATTATTGCTATCAGTTGGCAGGTATGAGAACAACAGAGTTTGGCATGACGTAGACCAAAGAGCGAAATGGCAGCCTTTGCTAACTAATGATGGCAAAAAAGCTTAATTTTCCTGTGCCCCCATCAATTAGCCGCCAGTTCGCAAATTCAGTCTATGTTGTACCAAATGTTGTCACTTTAATACTTGACAACAATACTCTTTGCTTCGTTGGTGATTTTGCTGTTTTGATTCTTTGGTTGGGCATTCAGGAAGCTGGCAGCGCATGTGGTACTGAGAAGCTACAAGGGAGTCAACTTGACCAGAATTCAAAAACAACAAATGGCAGATCAAAGAGAAGACACAAGTTTATTTAGAGGCTTTCCGTGAAAGGTATAACCTGTTAATAAACGTAATACTTCACATGAAACTCATTCAACACTCTAAAGACTGGAGATGGTGGTGGACTTTAGGAATCACCCCACAATGTTGCCTCCCCTCACTATTTCCAACAGCCCAATATCAATTGTAGACTCTTTCAGGCTTCTGGGGGTCCAACATCTTACATCGTACAACAGTTTATGGATACGAACACTAAACGAGTATAGCCTTCCTAATGACATCAATTTGTATTATTTTATTGTTGACTTTTTTTTGACCATATTTATATTTCTTTTATTATATGTATGATTTAGAAGCTTTCTTTGGAAGGCATAACCTGTTAGCACCACAAACACTTCCTACTTCATGTGAAACTCATTCATATTTATGAGCATAAAACTAATTCATTTCAATGAAAAGGAAGTGTCAGTTAGTTTCATTATGATCATGTCAAACATTATCTTTAATGTTTAAGCCAAAGACTATAGCTGAGATCTCACTAATGGCCTCCTTGTCTTTGCTTCACAGGTCTGTCCTCCACTGTAATACACATAACATTTCTCTCATGACACAATCTCAATCAGCAACCAAACTGACAGAATTGAATGAAAAAATTAATACTGTAGGCTACACACAGGCCTACCTGGTGCTGAAGCAACAGATCTCGGTATACTGAAGAGTGTATACGGTCGTGGTCAGATGACATTACTTTGTACCCAGGGGTTTTTCAGTAGAGTCCTCATTCATATGCAGATATACATGTAAAAACAGAGAGGTACAGTATGTCACACATCATTTATCTGAACACTCATATTACAGGCAAGTGAGAGAGGTGTCCATTTCATTTAAAAAATAATAATTTGAATCATCCAATAAATTAAAGAAAACAGATTAGATAATTAGATGATTATGATAATGACATCTATTTGTATTATTTCATTGTTAATTTATATTTATTGACAAAATTTATATATATATATTTTTTAAATCTGTTACACATTTGTAGATGATTACATAGGTCTAAAGACATCATAAGTCTTTACATAGGCCTAATGTTTTTACTCAAATTATGTTTCTATGCTCATGCTACTAGGGAGTCAACTTGACCAGAATTCAAAAATAACGAACAGATCAAAGAGAAGACCCAAGTTGATTTAGAGGCTTTCAGTGAAAGGTATAACCTGTTAATAAATGTAGTACTTCACATGAAACTCATTCATACTCATTCAACACTCTAAAGACTGTGGAGATGGTGGTGGACTTCAGAAAGGACCCCACAATGTTGCTTCCCCTCACTATTTCCAACAGCCCAATATCAAATGTAGACTCTTTCAGGCTTCTGGGATCCATCATTTCCCAGAATCGGAAGTGGGAGTCCAACATCTTACATCTTACAACAGTTTATGGATACGAACACTAAACGAGTATAGCCTTCCTAATGACATCTATTTGTATTATCTTATTGTTGGCTTTTATTTTTTGACCATATTTATATATTTTCTATTATATATCTGAAGCTTTCTTTGGAAGGCATAACCTGTTAGCACCACAAACACTCCCTACTTCATGTGAAACTCATGCATATTTATGAGCATAAAACTAATTCATTTCAATGAAAAGGAAGTGTCAGTTAGTTTCATTTTGATCATGTCAAACATTATCTTTAATGTTTAAGCCAAAGACTATAGCTGAGATCTCACTAATTGTCTAATTGACATTTCTCTCATGACAAAATCTCAACCAGTAACCAAACTGACAGAATTGAATGAAAAAATTAATACTGTAGGCTACAGGCCTACCTTGTGCTGAAGCAACAGATCTCGGTATACTGAAGAGTGTATACGGTCATGGTCAGATGACATTACTTTGAACCCAGGGGTTTTTCAGTAGAGTCCTCATTCATACGCAGATATACATGTAGAAACAGAGAGGTACAGTATGTCACACATCATTTATCTGAACACTCATATTACGGGCAAGTGAGAGAGGTGTCCATTTCTTTCATGAAAGGTAAAAGGAAATGTTAAAAAATAATTATTTGAATCATCTAATAAATGAAACAAAACAGATTAGATGAAACTATGTAAAAGTAATAAAACCAATAAAACACACCTTTTCAGTCTTTACAGTGACATTCAGCACTGTAATATTTGTGACCTTTTACGCTCAGATATTTTTTTATGTCTAAGTTTATAAGTCTAAGATTTATAACTGTAAATTTAACCAAAATATAATGCATTGCAGATCATTTAGGTGTTTTCCCGTCAAGGAAGTGCTTGTACCATTGTACCAGTGCTTGAAATGACATCATGATAAGGGTAAATTGCTGAATATGAGCAAATGAGTTAAAATGCAGCACCTTAGAAAAGAACGCTTCACTCTGCTTTAGTGATTCAATAATCACGCTGATTATTGCATTTAGGATTTATTTAAATCCTAAATGTATCTGACATTCATCAATATTCTATAATGACTCTGAAATAGCTGTTCAAACTGCTCTCATTTACTACACAGTGCAGTCCACTGGTATTTGAAATATGTGGCTTCATAAGTAGACACCTGATGTCCTATCACCAAGGGGAAACAGATAGTCTGTATCTACTCTCTCTCCCCCTCTCTTTTTTTCAAACTTCCTGATACATTCGGGTTCCAACGGGTTCGGGTTTCCATTCGGGTGATAGTCTGTAATTTTAATATAATGCAAGTGTTACATTACAGATTACATTACAGTTTTTTTATTAATCCAATGGATTATGCATTCATTACATATTTTGTATTCAGTTACATAAGAATGCTTTTTCTGATCTTGCCCTCAAACTATGTGAAGCATTGCATGCTTTTGCAATGTGATTAGGACACCTGTGATAAGGAAACCTGATGATAAGGGCATGAGCAGAGGTTATTCATTAGATACTTAAATCATAGCAAAACTCTCTAATTTCTACAATTTAAAGAAGAGAGCTCTTTAACTCTATGGAGTATGAACTTCATTAATTTTAATCTTAATACCATTAGGGCTTTTTCTGGAATATAATATGTAATGAAGTTTATATATAGGCCAAGTGCATCTAGATCCAATGATGTTCTAAAAAAGATTAGAAAATTGTTTTAGAAAAAAAGATTCGTAAATTCTGTATTCAAGCAGCTACCACCCTCCTTTAATGAAAAAAGTCTCCCTTGATGGGAGATGATGAAGAAGAGTTTGAAACTCAAGGATAAAATTGTTTATGGTTGTTTCATCATAAATTGGTTCCTGTGGACCCCTCTTTAGACTAGGTATGTCACTGAGTGGGGAGTTGTTTTTAAAGAAAAATGAACTTACGGTCTATGCCATTACATTCTTTCTCCTCTCTGGGAAGATCTATTGTTCAAAAATATTAGCTTAGTTTATCTAACAATGCAATCGATTAGACAGGATATTCTCGGTAAGAAAGAAAACACGTTTCAATCTTCATTTTAATCTGTGAAATGTCTATGTCCATTTTTGTTACACATATAAAAGTAAAAGACAATTAAGAGTAACAGTAAAAGAGCAGTAGTGAACATAAATAAACATAAAACTAAACATAAACAAACACAAAAATCATTACAGTAAATAATTTCTTACCAGATCATTTAATGAATTAGTATATGACTATTTAGTATATGCATGCTTGACAGGCCTTATCATAATGTGAGCTTTGGTAGCAAATGTTGTCACAGTAATTATTGTCGTTAGTGTTCTGTTCAGTTTATTTCCAGGAAATGAATCTATAGATACTATTTTAGCCATCAGTCAGCGAAAACCAATTAACTAGGAGCAGTGGGTAACCACTGCTGTAATGCTCAGGAGTTAGGGGTTAGTTGCCTTCTTCAAGGGCACCTCAGTCATGGATGTGGACATTGGAGAGTGATATTTAACAGCAGTGGTAAGAAACATGAAAAGTGTAAATGTTTGAATACTACCGTAGTCTCTGTAGCTTCCTGGTCTCGGTAACATCTACATATTAAAAGAGTAATACGAGTAGTAAGAATAATTAATATTAGTAGTAATGTGAATCTAAGCTGTTAAACATCAATTTGGGAATTGGCCAGCAACAACTGTCAGCTTCACAAGACCTGGTGCCAGGGCTCAGATGTGTTTCCAAAAGGACAGTAAGTTACCCAGAAGGCTAAACTCATTTTAGGTGTGTGTAACCACCTAGAAGAAAAAACTGAATTGTAGGCTCAGTACTTTATACAGTAATTCTACAGGGTCTCAGCTTTCCAAATAGACCAGGCATGTGATTACAGGACAAATAATGAAGGGAAAGTCCTGGGTGCTGTACAAAAACCTAAAAAAAAAAATTGAATTGAATTAAATGTGACATAATAAATTGATTGTCGGTTTCATAGAACTATGACTGTCTCCTCTTCGCAGAAAATTGTATAACCCTTAATTTGTGAACTAATTAAAGGTGGATTCCTCAGGTGGTATCATCAGCTACCGCAAATCTAAATCATGATTCATGCCACACATACCTCCTGTCACACACCATTAACAAACATTTGAAAGCAGCTGAACCAGAACGCCCTTTCACACAGAGGAGCAGGCAGACTGGAAAGAATAGATGAACTCTTATGTAAATTCCATACGTTTCACCTATAGTCTGATTGTTGTAAGGGATGTGCTGTAGGTAACTTTTTCATCTCTGGACTTTGAGTCTACTTTTATCAAAAGTTGCTGGTATTTATTCAGTGGAAGGCTAAGTTAGAGTGCTTGGTCTACTTCTTTTCAGGCTAACCAATGACTACAGTAGGCTTATCAGTAGTCATTAATGTGTTGACTGAGTGACTGATATGTTTCACTTGAAGGCTATTTTGAGATGTTTACCTTGCTTTACATAGAGGGTAGTGAACATAAATATTTCCATAAGACATCTAAAAGATCTAAAATTGTATAGAAATAGCAACAGAATAGTTAAAAACATGCAAGATTCAAGATTCAAGATAGTCTTTATTACATCTCATTATACTAGTATAAGAGACTAAAATTCTTGCCTTGTTGTTTCTCAAAATAATAATTATTATAAAATAATTCATAAATAGTATGTTAAGTGTTGAGAGAGTGTTTGTGTGTGTGTGTGTGTGTGAGGGGGAAGAAAAAAAAAGTTGGAGTCTGGTGGTCTGAGCCTTAAAACTACGATATTGCTTACCAGATGGTAGCAGCTAAAGCAGTCCATGACCATGTCCCTACTTATTCTTTTGGCCTTCAATCTTCCATCTTGCATTGTTTTGGCCTTGTATCACCTCTTCTACAAGTCGATGAAGGGCAGATCAGAGAGTCAGAGTAGGTGAAATCATACTGCAAATGAAGTCTCTCAAAACATTTAGTCACGATGGGAGTGAGTGGCACAGAACGCTAGTCATTCACGGTGGTGATTTTGCTGTTCTTTGGTGCTAGAACAATGTTGGATGACTTGAAGCTGCTTGGTAAAACACCCAATGACAGAGGGAGGTTGAATGTGTCCGTGAACACACCAGCCAACTCCTCTGAACATGCTCTGATGACACAACCTGCTATCCCATCAGGCCCTGCTGCTTTATGGATGTTGACCTGCTTGAAGGTTTTCTGCACATCAGCCACTGTGACCATTAGGCCTGGATCAGCTGAGAGGTTAGTGATGGAGAAGGTTCTTCTCTAATATCAAGTTACACAATATGATTTATACCACATGATGTATACATGCCAACCATTGCTCCTGACATTCACATTATGACCTTCACCTTGAACTGGATACAGTATAGACCTAAGTCCAGCATGCTACAAAGTTTACAGCTGATGTATAATTTTTCATGGTGTGTGACAACAACAACCTGTCTGTAGGCCGCACTAGAAAAGAGCCTAATTCATCTGCCATCAACAGCAATGTTGTCTGGCAAGCACAAGAGACATCCACTAATGCCATGGAGTGTTCTCTTTCTCTGTATCATTTTTCATTTTTTGGAACTAAAGGAATAATGGGTGTGTATTAATGTTTTGATTTCTTGCCAGTACCCACTGTAGAAGGAAGTGAGTGGGCGGGGAAACTGGGGAAAGTCTTAACTAGCCTGCTGCCACCATACAGCAGTCACACTTATGACAGCTCATTAGCTGCACGCCTCACACTCCTCCACTCTATGTGCTAGCTGCCGTTATGTCGATCAGTTCAGTCTCCAGTGGCTCTCGGCGACCGTCGTCGGTGTCTGGTTCTTTATTGTCCAGTGATTTAGATGTCTCACTTGGATTTACAGACTGCAGCCAAGAACCCATAGTAGTGTACTGTGATACCTGCTCAAAGCCACTGCGTAGTGGTTGCTTGACTGGTTTCGAACATCGTAGTCACAAGTTTAAGACAATTGAAGAAGTGTGCAAAGACAAAATAGTGAGTGGCTACTTTTTTTAATTTACTGTATTTAGAAGTTGATTTGTCACAAAGTCATCATCCTTAATAAATAATAATCATCCTGTTTTTGCAGGATGAGATGGAGCAACAGCTTAAGAATTTATCAGCAAGGCCAGACCAGAGTTTCATTCAGGAATGGGTGAAGAAGCAAAAAGAACAGCTTAAGGTGAGAGTGAATCGTCTTAATGTTTCTTTTAGTTTTATTTTATGAAGGAATTCTGTAACTCGTGTATTTAATTAAGTTCTCAATAGATACACACACACACACACACATATATAGTTTTTTCTTAAAATACTAAAACTCTTGCAGTCAGGGTGTGTTGAAAAGCCTCCTCATAATGTGTCAATTGATTTTCCCTTTTCTCAGAGTAAGTTTCAACAGCTGGAAGACAGACTTTCTGCAGAGTACAGTGAACTTGAGGAGCTGCTTGATCACAACATGAAACAGACTTTCAAACTGATGGAGGAAATGCGGCAGGGTCAGAAGAAGACTGTGTATTATCAAACAGAGAAAGGAGATAGATACAAGCAAGAGGCAAATAACCTTCTGAAGGAAATAGATATTTTGAAGAAAAAGTCATTATCAGACCCAAAATCTAAATGCATTAAGGTGAGATTCAACAGCTCCAGCAAATGTTTATACCTAAAAAAATAGAAAACATGTCATTGTACAATATTGTTGTTGAAACAATGATCTTGATTATGATTATAAAAATATCTTTCTGTAGCCTAGTGCTAATAATTTAATAATTAATTTAGTTTTTTCTTCATTCCTTTTTACCTGCAACAGGAAATTAAGAACCATCAAAATAGGTTTGTACAATTTGTATACAGTATACATCAAATATTACAGTCAAGTGTTACTGAACACATTTCAGACTTTGAATTTCCAGTGTATTATACATGTGTTACTGTAATTTAATTATTTCTATTTCAATATCCCTGAATATGAATGTGTTATCCTGATGTTGTTATGCTCTTCTTTATTTCAGCATTGACAAGATTATCGAATTCTACAAGAGGGTCCCTGAAAAGACCAATCTTGACAAATCAAGGTTAGAGGCCCTGAAAGAATCTGTCCAATGGATCTATGGAAACATCTCTGAGATGCTTCGTCGACCATGGCAATGTAAGTGCAGAATTAAACACAGTGAACGAGAGTGCAGTAGAAAAAGTGTCATATAAACATGTTTTTGGTACTCAAGTACTCATTTTCTATATGATGGCCCAATAACTCATTTTTTGGATTATTGTTGTTTTTAATGCATGTGTGTACTCTGTGCTCCATGGAACTGTTAAACAGTATATGACTGTATAGGCAATGCTTAGACTGTGTATTAGTGGGTGTGCGTGGCTGAAATGCCTAGGCAGAATTTTCTATTCCAGTTCAGTCTGTATGGCATGTTTCTTTAAAACAACAAATATATTGAGGATACCTCTAATCATAACTACATAAAAATAGCTCATCCTGAAACCATGCTCTCTCTCTTTCTCCCTCTTGCTCTCTTAGTTTATGAAGACGTCACCTTTAATCCTGACAACACAGACAAAAGCCTGAGGATATCTCCTAATGGTGCAGAAGTATGCATCGGTTTCAAACAGAAGTCACCCAAAAATGTGTACCGGACCGAGGAGACCATGGTCAACATCCTTGCCAAGGAGTTCTGGAATGATGGCCAACACTACTGGGAAGTGAATGTGGAGAACTGCCGCACCTGGGCGGTTGGCGTTGTGGAGCTTGCCAGTGGCAGCCAGCTCCCACAAAAGGCTGCAGTAAGGCGCCTGGGCTGGGACAAGAGGTCATGGATGCTAGAATCAGAAGATGGGGAGTTGGCAGTGCTACACAACAACCACTTGGACATAGTGAAGGAGCAGGATGTGAAGCGGCTCGGGGTCTTCCTGGACATGACCAAGAACAAGAACCGACTGACCTTTTACAATGTGGACAGAAATGTGCCTCTGCACACATTCTACCCACGCTTCAGGAAGAGCGTGTTTCCTGCCTTTAGTCTGTGCAATGCAGCAGGCCAGGTTCAAAGCCTGGTCCTCTGCAATCTCAACCTCAAGCAGGACACAGAATTTGACTCTGGGGTAGACATGAGCTCCAGGTCAAGCTCGCCCATGTCAAGTCCTGAATCCCTGAACACATCTGGGTACTCTTCAGATCGTGACGGTTTCAGGAACATTGCATTATCTGTGGAGCTTGAAATGACCACCTCTGTATAATCTATGGCTTTGTCCCAAATCAGGTGTGAATGCTTCTAAGAATGTATCTGTTGTCTGAGTCTGGTTTATGGCTACTAAGCACAATCCTTATTTCAAATATAGGCTGGAATTTGAAGCACATATTTAGAATTTCTAGTCACCTTTGACTTGCAAAATAGTATGTGGTATTTATGCACAAGTATGTGGTATTTCATGTGTGGTATTTAAGTGGCTGTTTATTTTCTGTTTGTCATTTCGGAACTCATGTTGATGTATATGAGATTAACTTGGTTCATATATTTCTAAAAACATTTATTCACATTGTCTTGCTAATGCAATTGTTAAAGGCAAACTAAGTGTCCTTATTTTCCACTGTCTTGACTGGACATGTAATGATGTAAAACATATTGTTATTCAAAAGGGTTATTTATAATAAAAGAATATATGTTAATAACAGAATATGAAGTGAAATATTTTAAGCCTCACAACCCCATAAAGAAATAAAAAGACAGACAATTAAACAAATTTTGATAAAAAAGTAAAAACAAAACAAAGGAGAAACCATTTTCTCCTTAATTGTAAAGCAACCAGTACTAACACAGTCTTCATAATGATGCTAAAACTCCATTAGGAGAGCAGGGTACTGTTGTAAGAATGCAGAAGAAACTGTACCAGTTGTAGACCTTGCTGGACATTGCTTAATTGTCATGAGAAGATAAGTCAGAAACAAAAACTTGTATCGTTCATTTATCATGAAAAGAAATAAAGAGAGAAGAAAGAATATCAAAGTTCCTTTATTTCTTGCAGATGCTTGCGTCACCAGCCAAAGCTGGGATATTTATGCAGGAAACCCCAGTTACACACAAACACAACACAGAAACTGCTTTACAGGAAAAACATTCCGCCGACCCTACTCCACAGTAGAAAGCAGACGGCAGGGGGCGGGGCTGCCGATGTCACGACGCTACACACAGACCCCTCGCACGCTGGTTTCGTCACAGCTCCCAACACGGAAGCGGCGAACAATAGTAAATCCACGGGAGCAGGTAATTAGCAGTTCTACAGGAGCACGCGACAATAATTCCACGGTATCAGGCCATCAAGAGTTCCACAGGCAAACAGTAATTCCACAAGAACAGGCAAACAGTTAAGCGGGAGCAGGTAACCACAGTTCCACAGGAGCAGGCAAACAGTAGTCCACGAAAGCGGGCAAACAATATTTCCACAGGAGCGGGCACCGCTCGGCGTTCAACAGTTCCGCTTAACGTTACTTCACTCATCCTTGATGCCGGCAGTTAAGGACAGATACTACACACTTGATCCAAAGCCGCGGAGCGATGCAAGCCACACCGCGACACAGCTTTCGGACAATGGACAGCCACAGCAAACGCAGAACAGTCTCACGTCCATCGCAGAATTTGGTGATCGCCAGCGGCCACCCAGGGATTCGTTCCAGTCAGTACTACAGCCCGAAGTCCCTCCGACGTGCCCCAAAAGGCAGCCCATCCCCCTTTGTCCTTGCCACAGCTGCCTTTCATTGCAAACGTAGCCAACCCGTGATGTAGGCGTCAATTACCCACACCTGTTGCTTCACTTAACTGATCCTAGGCAGGCACCTGGATGTCCCTAAGGAACTGACTGTCACAGCACAATACCACGCCAGTGCAAGATGTACACAAGCAGTTCAGCACAAATCAACATCCCCAATCCCCATCATTTAAAAGTTACTACTTACCCAAAAATAATCAATAAACAAAACGTGACACTTGTTCTTTCACGTTAGAGAATGTCCCTCAGCATCGTCGCTTCATTTGATTAGCTTGTTCTTCCAGTTGTGCAGTGTATTCTAAGTTTCTCTGTGTTCATTTTGGTGGCGTTATCAACTAGATTTACAGACGTTTTATGGTCTCTGCATACCGGTTCACATAGCTTTGCATGCTGTAGAATCACTGGAGTGGATCAACAGCCAAATCTTGAGATAACATAGCATGCCAATAGAGAACTTAACTCAGTGAAAGGTTTTTAGTTTTTAGATAGAAAAGAAATATGAAGTTCTGCAAGCTGAATTCCCATTCAAATCCAGGTAAATTTTCTGAACTGTGTAATTTTAATAACGTGAAAAGAACATGTTTATTTGTTTTTGGGAATGTGACTGTAGGAGAGTCAGGCCTTTTTTGTACTTGCCAGTCACAGGTACTGGCTTTTTTTCAACAACTTCTAGACCTCCAGCTAGCCTCTGAATGTGCATGGAACTGAGAACGTATGACCTCTAACACAGAAAAGGCAGAGGCAGGTGATAAAAACTAGAACAATACAGATTTACTTCAGCTCAGGACACATGCAATTTATCTGTCACTTTTATTTTATCTATTGTGAAGCTACAACAACTGATGATTCAGGTGAATGGTCCGCACTGTTTCACGCACTATTAAGAGACTTTAGAAAGCAGCCAGAGCAGAACACTTATATTCACTTTCCCAAACAGAATTTGCTAAGTACAAATGGCATGTAAATATCTGCATATTTAGAGTTGCTTTGAGCAGGAAGTAGTTTTGTGTCAAGAAAAAAACTTCTTTGGGCAGTTCAGAGAGTCAGAGTAGGTGAAATCACTGCAAATAAAGTCTCTCAAAACATTTAGTCATGATGGGAGTGAGTAGAAGTAGTAGAAGAAAAGTATAAGACTGTTGAAATACTGCCATGGTGTTCACAGCTTCCCGGTCTTGATTTACATATACAGAGAGTTGTATTCCTATCACTTTGAAACAAGCTAGTCATGCCATATACTATGGTTATGCAACTACAAGCCATTAAACTGGCATCAACAAGCATAATCAGTAGATATCAGCACTAGAAAAGAGCCTAATTCATCTGCCATTCACAGCAATGTTGTCTGGCCAGCACAAGAGACATCCACTGAGGAAACTCTTTTTAGCTTACATGTCATTATGTCATTTAATGCCCTGATATAATATGGTATATCTATGGAAATATTCCTTGGAGTGTTCTCTTTTTCTGCATCATTTTTCCATGGAACTAAAGTAATAATGGGTGTGTATTAATGTTTTATGTATTAATCATTTCTTGCCAGTAACCACTGTAGAAGGAAGTGAGTGGGCGGGGAAACTGGGGAAAGTCTTAACTAGCCTGCTGCCACCATACAGCAGTCACACTTATGACAGCTCATTAGCTGCACGCCTCACACTCCTCCACTCCATGTGCTAGCTGCCGTTATGTCGATCAGTTCAGTCTCCAGTGGCTCTCGGCGAGCGTCGTCGGTGTCTGGTTCTTTATTGTCCAGTGATTTAGATGTCTCACTTGGATCTACAGACTGCAGCCAAGAACCCATAGTAGTATACTGTGATACCTGCTCAAAGCCACTGCGTAGTGGTTGCTTGACTGGTTTTGAACATCGTAGTCACAAGTTTAAGACAATTGAAGAAGTGTGCAAAGACAAAATGGTGAGTAGCTACTTTTTTAAATTTACTGTATTTAGAAGTTGATTTGTCACCTAAAGTCGTCGTCCTGAATAAATAATAATCATCCTGATTTTGCAGGATGAGATGGAGCAACAGCTTAAGAATTTATCAGCAAGGCCAGACCAGAGTATCATTCAGGAATGGGTGAAGAAGCAAAAAGAACAGCTTAAGGTGAGAATGAATCCTCTTAATGTTTCTTTTAGTTTTATTTTGTGAAGGAATTCTGTAACTCGTGTATTTAAGTAAGGTCTCAATAGATACACACACACACACACACACACACACACACACACACACACACACACATATATAGGTTTTTCTTAAAATAACAAAACTCTTGCAGTCAGGGTGTGTTGAAAAGCCTCCTCATAATGTGTCAATTGATTTTCCCTTTTCTCAGAGTAAGTTTCAACAGCTGGAAGACAGACTTTCTGCAGAGTACAGTGAACTTGAGGAGCTGCTTGATCACAACATGAAACAGACTTTCAAACTGATGGAGGATATGCGACAGGGTCAGAAGAAGACAGTGTACTATCAAACAGAGAAAGGAGATAGTTACAAGCAAGAGGCAAATAACCTTCTGAAGGAAACAGATATTTTGAAGAAAAAGTTATCATCAGACTCAAAATCTATATGCATTAAGGTAAGATTCAACAGCTCCAGCAAATGTTTATATTTATAAATGTTTATGTTTAAATTTGTCACTGCACAATATAATTTAACTAATAATTTAATAATTAATTTTGTTTTTACTTCATTCTTTTTTACCTGCAACAGGAAATTAAGAACCATCAAAATAGGTTTGTACAATTTGTATACAGTATACATCAAATATTACAGTCAAGTGTTACTGAACACATTTCAAATTCCGACTTTGAATTTCCAGTGTATTATACATGTGTTACTGTAATTTTATTATTTCTATTTCAATTTCCTGAATATGAATGTTTTATCCTGATATTGTTATGCTCTTCTTCTTTGTTTTAGCATTGACAAGATTAACGAATTCTACAAGAGGGTCCCTGAAAAGACCAATCTTGACAAATCAAGGTTAGAGGCCCTGAAAGAATCTGTCCAATGGATCTATGGAAACATCTCTGAGATGCTTCGTCGACCATGGCAATGTAAGTGCAGAATTAAACGCAGTGAACGAGAGTGCAGTAGAAAAAGTGTCATATAAAGATGTTTGTGGTACTCAAGTACTCATTTTCTATATGATGGGCCCAATAACTAATTTTTTGGATTACTGTTGTTTTTAATGCATGTGTCTACTCTCTGTGCTCCATGGAACTGTTAAACAGTATATGACTGTATAGGCACTGCTTAGATTTTTTATTAGTGGGTGTGCGTGGCTGAAATGCCTAGGCAGAATTTTCTATTCCAGTGCAGCCTGTATGGCATGTTTCTTTAAAACATCAAATATATTGAGGATACCTCTAATCATAACTACACAGAAATAGCTCATCCTGAAACCATGCTCTCTGTCTCTTTCTCCCTCTTGCTCTCTTAGTTTATGAAGACATCACCTTTAATCCTGACAACACAGACAAAAGCCTGAGGATATCTCCTAATGGTGCAGAAGTATGCATCGGTTTCGAACAGAAGTCACCCAAAAATGTGTACCGGACCGAGGAGACCATGGTCCACATCCTTGCCAAGGAGTTCTGGAATGATGGCCAACACTACTGGGAAGTGAATGTGGAGAACTGCCGCACCTGGGCGGTTGGCGTTGTGGAGCTTGCCAGTGGCAGCCAGCTCCCACAAAAGGCTGCAGTAAGGCGCCTGGGCTGGGACAAGAGGTCATGGATGCTAGAATCAGAAGATGGGGAGCTGGCAGTGCTACACAACAACCACTTGGACATAGTGAAGGAGCAGGATGTGAAGCGGCTCGGGGTCTTCCTGGACATGACCAAGAACAAGAACCGACTGACCTTTTACAATGTGGACAGAAATGTGCCTCTGCACACATTCTACCCGCGCTTCAGTAAGAGCGTGTTTCCTGCTTTCAGTCTGTGCAATGCAGCAGGCCAGGTTCAAAGCCTGGTCCTCTGCAATCTCAACCTCAAGCAGGACACAGAATTGGACTCTGGGGTAGACATGAGCTCCAGGTCAAGCTCGCCCATGTCAAGTTCTGAATCCCTGAACACATCTGGATACTTTTCAGATCGTGACAGTTTCAGGAGCATTGCATCATCTATGGAGCTTGAAATGACCACCTCTGTATAGTCTATGACTTTGTCCCAAATCAGGTGTGAATGCTTCTAAGAATGTATCTGTATCTGTTGTCTGAGTCTGGTTTATGGCTACTAAGCACAATCCTTATTTCAAATATAGGCTGGAATTTGAAGCACATATTTAGAATTTCTAGTCACCTTTGACTTGCAAAATACTTATTTCTTGCAAGTATGTGGTATTTATGCACAAGTATGTGGTATTTCATGTGTGGTATTTAAGTGGCTGTTTATTTTCTGTTTGTCATTTCGGAACTCATGTTGATGTATATGAGATTAACTTGGTTCATATATTCAAAAAAAAAATGTAGTTATTCACATTGTCTTGCATTGTTAAATGCAAACTAAATGTCCTTATTTTCTACTGTCTTGACTGGACATGTAATGATGTAAAACATATTGTTATTCAAAAGGGTTATTTATAATAAACGAATATATGTTAATAACAGAATATGAAGTGAAATATTTTAAGCCTCACAACCCCATAAAGAAATAAAAAGACAGACAATTAAACAAATTTTGATAAAAAAGTAAAAACAAAACAAAGGAGAAACCATTTTCTCCTTAATTGTAAGGCAACCAGTGCTAACACAGTCTTCATAATGATGCTAAAACTCCATTAGGAGAGCAGGGTACTGTTGTAAGAATGCAGAAGAAACTGTACCAGTTGTAGACCTTGCTGGACATTGCTTAATTGTCATGAGAAGATAAGTCAGAAACAAAAACTTGTATCGTTCATTTATCATGAAAAGAAATAAAGAGAGAAGAAAGAATATCAAAGTTCCTTTATTTCTTGCAGATGCTTGTTCCTTCACGTTAGAGAATGTCCCTCAGCATCATCGCGTCATTTGATTAGCTTGTTCTTCCAGTTGTGCAGTGTATTCTAAGTTTCTATCTGTTCATTTTGGTGCCGTTATCAACTAGATTTATAAAGACATTTTATGGTCTCTGCATACCAGTTCACATAGCTTTGCATGCTGTAGAATCACTGGAGTGGATCAACAGCCAAATCTTGAGATAACATAGCATGCCAATAGAGACCTTAACTGAGTGAAAGGTTTTTAGTTTTTAAATAGAAAAGAAATATGAGGTTCTGCAAGTTGCATTCTCAGAACTCAAATCCAGGTCAATTTTCTGAACTGTGTAATTGTAATAACGTGAAAAGAACATGTTTTTGGGAATGTAGGAGAGTCAGGCCTTTTAGGACTTGCCAGTCACAGTTGTTTTTTCAACAACTTCTAGACCTCCATCTAGCCTCTGAATGTGCATGGAACTGAGAACGTATGACCTCTAACACAGAAAATGGAGGCAGGTGAAAAAATCTAGAACAATACGGATTTACTTCAGCTCAGGACACATGCAATTTATCTGTCACTTTTATTTTAGCTATTGTGAAGCTACAACAACTGATGATTCAGGGGAATGGTCCGTACTGTTTCACGCACTATTAAGAGACTTTAGAAAGCAGCCAGAGCAGAACACTTATATTCACATTCCCAAACCACATTCCCAAGTACAAATGGCATGTAAATATTGTTGTTTTGAGCAGGAAGTAGTCTTGTGTCAAGAACAAGATTTCTTGGGCAGTTCAGAGAGTCAGAGTAGGTGAAATCATACTGCAAATGAAGTCTCTCAAAACATTTAGTCACGATGGGAGTGAGTGGCACAGAATGCTAGTCATTCACGGTGGTGATTTTCTCTGTTCTTTGGTGCTAGAACAATGTTGGATGACTTGAAGCTGCTTGGTAAAACACCCAATGACAGAGGGAGGTTGAATGTATCCGTGAACACACCAGCCAACTCCTCTGAACATGCTCTGATGACACAACCTGCTATCCCATCAGGCCCTGCTGCTTTATGGATGTTGACCTGCTTGAAGGTTTTTTGCACATCAGCCACTGTGACCATTAGGCCTGGATCAGCTGAGAGGTTAGTGATGGAGAAGGTTCTTCTCTAATATCATGTCATACATGTTACACAATATGATTTATAC
The DNA here is from genome assembly GCA_027481765.1 of Tenualosa thibaudeaui. Lineage (NCBI taxonomy): Eukaryota > Metazoa > Chordata > Actinopteri > Clupeiformes > Clupeidae > Tenualosa > Tenualosa thibaudeaui. The sequence continues at coordinate 7,551,170 of JAIFZK010000008.1, forward strand.
CACATGATTTATACATGCCAACCATTGCTGCTGACATTCACATTATGATCTTCACCTTGCACTGGATACAGTGTAGTCCAGCATGCTACAAAGTTTACAGCTGATGTATAATTTTTCATGGTGTGTGACGACAACAACCTGTCTGTAGGCCATGTGAAGCATAAGGTACATCCAGGCTCCAGGCCTTCAGGCTCAACTCCAAGATTAAAAAAAAGTAAATTATTTTAAATGATTAAGTTTCATATATAATTTTTCAGGATGCTAAATTCACTCCTTGATATACCGAGGTATTGAACAAAGCTTAACTGACAATTGAACTGACATTAAGAAATGAGAATGCAGGCTTAACTATACAGATGATAAACTGAATATTTTAAGTGTCGGTATGAGGGCGATGGACTGGCACACCTGTTGCGAAGGCAACAGTAGAAGAAAAGTATAAGAATGTTGAAATACTGCCATGGTGTTCACAGCTTCCCGGTCTTGATTTACATATACAGAGAGTTGTATTCCTATCACTCTGAAACAAGCTAGTCATGCCGTATACTATGGTTATGCAACTACAAGCCATTAAACTGGCATCAACAAGCATAATCAGTAGATATCAGCACTAGAAAAGAGCCTAATTCATCTGCCACCTCCTGCAATGTTGTCTGGCAAGCACAAGAGACATCCACTGAGGAAACTCTTTTTAGCTTACATGTCATTATGTCATTTAATGCCCTGATATAATATGGTATATCTATGGAAATATTCCTTGGAGTGTTCTCTTTTTCTGCATCATTTTTCCATGGAACTAAAGTAATAATGGGTGTGTATTAATGTTTTATGTATTAATCATTTCTTGCCAGTAACCACTGTAGAAGGAAGTGAGTGGGCGGGGAAACTGGGGAAAGTCTTAACTAGCCTGCTGCCACCATACAGCAGTCACACTTATGACAGCTCATTAGCTGCACGCCTCACACTCCTCCACTCCATGTGCTAGCTGCCGTTATGTCGATCAGTTCAGTCTCCAGTGGCTCTCGGCGAGCGTCGTCGGTGTCTGGTTCTTTATTGTCCAGTGATTTAGATGTCTCACTTGGATCTACAGACTGCAGCCAAGAACCCATAGTAGTGTACTGTGATACCTGCTCAAAGCCACTGCGTAGTGGTTGCTTGACTGGTTTTGAACATCGTAGTCACAAGTTTAAGACAATTGAAGAAGTGTGCAAAGACAAAATGGTGAGTAGCTACTTTTTAAAATTTACTGTATTTAGAAGTTGATTTGTCACCTAAAGTCGTCGTCCTGAATAAATAATAATCATCCTGATTTTGCAGGATGAGATGGAGCAACAGCTTAAGAATTTATCAGCAAGGCCTGACCAGAGTATCATTCAGGAATGGGTGAAGAAGCAAAAAGAACAGCTTAAGGTGAGAATGAATCCTCTTAATGTTTCTTTTAGTTTTATTTTGTGAAGGAATTCTGTAACTCGTGTATTTAAGTAAGGTCTCAATAGATACACACACACACACACACACACACACACACACACACACACACACATATATAGGTTTTTCTTAAAATACCAAAACTCTTGCAGTCAGGGTGTGTTGAAAAGCCTCCTCATAATGTATCAATTGATTTTCCCTTTTCTCAGAGTAAGTTTCAACAGCTGGAAGACAGACTTTCTGCAGAGTACAGTGAACTTGAGGAGCTGCTTGATCACAACATGAAACAGACTTTCAAACTGATGGAGGATATGCGACAGGGTCAGAAGAAGACAGTGTACTATCAAACAGAGAAAGGAGATAGTTACAAGCAAGAGGCAAATAACCTTCTGAAGGAAACAGATATTTTGAAGAAAAAGTTATCATCAGACTCAAAATCTATATGCATTAAGGTAAGATTCAACAGCTCCAGCAAATGTTTATACCTAAAAAAATAGAAAATTTGTCACTGAACAATATAATTTAACTAATAATTTAATAATTAATTTTGTTTTTACTTCATTCTTTTTTACCTGCAACAGGAAATTAAGAACCATCAAAATAGGTTTGTACAATTTGTATACAGTATACATCAAATATTACAGTCAAGTGTTACTGAACACATTTCAAATTCCGACTTTGAATTTCCAGTGTATTATACATGTGTTACTGTAATTTTATTATTTCTATTTCAATTTCCTGAATATGAATGTTTTATCCTGATATTGTTATGCTCTTCTTCTTTGTTTTAGCATTGACAAGATTAACGAATTCTACAAGAGGGTCCCCTGAAAAGACCAATCTTGACAAATCAAGGTTAGAGGCCCTGAAAGAATCTGTCCAATGGATCTATGGAAACATCTGAGATGCTTAAGTCGACCATGGCAATGTAAGTGCAGAATTAAAACGCAGTGAACGAGAGTGCAGTAGAAAAAGTGTCATATAAAGATGTTTGTGGTACTCAAGTACTCATTTTCTATATGATGGGCCCAATAACTAATTTTTTGGATTACTGTTGTTTTTAATGCATGTGTCTACTCTCTGTGCTCCATGGAACTGTTAAACAGTATATGACTGTATAGGCACTGCTTAGATTTTTTATTAGTGGGTGTGCGTGGCTGAAATGCCTAGGCAGAATTTTCTATTCCAGTGCAGCCTGTATGGCATGTTTCTTTAAAACATCAAATATATTGAGGATACCTCTAATCATAACTACACAGAAATAGCTCATCCTGAAACCATGCTCTCTGTCTCTTTCTCCCTCTTGCTCTCTTAGTTTATGAAGACATCACCTTTAATCCTGACAACACAGACAAAAGCCTGAGGATATCTCCTAATGGTGCAGAAGTATGCATCGGTTTCGAACAGAAGTCACCCAAAAATGTGTACCGGACCGAGGAGACCATGGTCCACATCCTTGCCAAGGAGTTCTGGAATGATGGCCAACACTACTGGGAAGTGAATGTGGAGAACTGCCGCACCTGGGCGGTTGGCGTTGTGGAGCTTGCCAGTGGCAGCCAGCTCCCACAAAAGGCTGCAGTAAGGCGCCTGGGCTGGGACAAGAGGTCATGGATGCTAGAATCAGAAGATGGGGAGCTGGCAGTGCTACACAACAACCACTTGGACATAGTGAAGGAGCAGGATGTGAAGCGGCTCGGGGTCTTCCTGGACATGACCAAGAACAAGAACCGACTGACCTTTTACAATGTGGACAGAAATGTGCCTCTGCACACATTCTACCCGCGCTTCAGTAGAGCGTGTTTCCTGCTTTCAGTCTGTGCAATGCAGCAGGCCAGGTTCAAAGCCTGGTCCTCTGCAATCTCAACCTCAAGCAGGACACAGAATTGGACTCTGGGGTAGACATGAGCTCCAGGTCAAGCTCGCCCATGTCAAGTTCTGAATCCCTGAACACATCTGGATACTTTTCAGATCGTGACAGTTTCAGGAGCATTGCATCATCTATGGAGCTTGAAATGACCACCTCTGTATAGTCTATGACTTTGTCCCAAATCAGGTGTGAATGCTTCTAAGAATGTATCTGTATCTGTTGTCTGAGTCTGGTTTATGGCTACTAAGCACAATCCTTATTTCAAATATAGGCTGGAATTTGAAGCACATATTTAGAATTTCTAGTCACCTTTGACTTGCAAAATACTTATTTCTTGCAAGTATGTGGTATTTATGCACAAGTATGTGGTATTTCATGTGTGGTATTTAAGTGGCTGTTTATTTTCTGTTTGTCATTTCGGAACTCATGTTGATGTATATGAGATTAACTTGGTTCATATATTCAAAAAAAAAATGTAGTTATTCACATTGTCTTGCATTGTTAAATGCAAACTAAATGTCCTTATTTTCTACTGTCTTGACTGGACATGTAATGATGTAAAACATATTGTTATTCAAAAGGGTTATTTATAATAAACGAATATATGTTAATAACAGAATATGAAGTGAAATATTTTAAGCCTCACAACCCCATAAAGAAATAAAAAGACAGACAATTAAACAAATTTTGATAAAAAAGTAAAAACAAAACAAAGGAGAAACCATTTTCTCCTTAATTGTAAGGCAACCAGTGCTAACACAGACTTCATAATGATGCTAAAAACTCCATTAGTAGACCAGGGTACTGTTGTAAGAATGCAGAAGAAACTGTACCAGTTGTAGACCTTGCTGGACATTGCTTAATTGTCATGAGAAGATAAGTCAGAAACAAAAACTTGTATCGTTCATTTATCATGAAAAGAAATAAAGAGAGAAGAAAGAATATCAAAGTTCCTTTATTTCTTGCAGATGCTTGTTCCTTCACGTTAGAGAATGTCCCTCAGCATCATCGCGTCATTTGATTAGCTTGTTCTTCCAGTTGTGCAGTGTATTCTAAGTTTCTATCTGTTCATTTTGGTGCCGTTATCAACTAGATTTATAAAGACATTTTATGGTCTCTGCATACCAGTTCACATAGCTTTGCATGCTGTAGAATCACTGGAGTGGATCAACAGCCAAATCTTGAGATAACATAGCATGCCAATAGAGACCTTAACTGAGTGAAAGGTTTTTAGTTTTTAAATAGAAAAGAAATATGAGGTTCTGCAAGTTGCATTCTCAGAACTCAAATCCAGGTCAATTTTCTGAACTGTGTAATTGTAATAACGTGAAAAGAACATGTTTTTGGGAATGTAGGAGAGTCAGGCCTTTTAGGACTTGCCAGTCACAGTTGTTTTTTCAACAACTTCTAGACCTCCATCTAGCCTCTGAATGTGCATGGAACTGAGAACGTATGACCTCTAACACAGAAAATGGAGGCAGGTGAAAAAATCTAGAACAATACGGATTTACTTCAGCTCAGGACACATGCAATTTATCTGTCACTTTTATTTTAGCTATTGTGAAGCTACAACAACTGATGATTCAGGGGAATGGTCCGTACTGTTTCACGCACTATTAAGAGACTTTAGAAAGCAGCCAGAGCAGAACACTTATATTCACATTCCCAAACCACATTCCCAAGTACAAATGGCATGTAAATATTGTTGTTTTGAGCAGGAAGTAGTCTTGTGTCAAGAACAAGATTTCTTGGGCAGTTCAGAGAGTCAGAGTAGGTGAAATCATACTGCAAATGAAGTCTCTCAAAACATTTAGTCACGATGGGAGTGAGTGGCACAGAATGCTAGTCATTCACGGTGGTGATTTTCTCTGTTCTTTGGTGCTAGAACAATGTTGGATGACTTGAAGCTGCTTGGTAAAACACCCAATGACAGAGGGAGGTTGAATGTATCCGTGAACACACCAGCCAACTCCTCTGAACATGCTCTGATGACACAACCTGCTATCCCATCAGGCCCTGCTGCTTTATGGATGTTGACCTGCTTGAAGGTTTTTTGCACATCAGCCACTGTGACCATTAGGCCTGGATCAGCTGAGAGGTTAGTGATGGAGAAGGTTCTTCTCTAATATCATGTCATACATGTTACACAATATGATTTATACCACATGATTTATACATGCCAACCATTGCTGCTGACATTCACATTATGATCTTCACCTTGCACTGGATACAGTGTAGTCCAGCATGCTACAAAGTTTACAGCTGATGTATAATTTTTCATGGTGTGTGACGACAACAACCTGTCTGTAGGCCATGTGAAGCATAAGGTACATCCAGGCTCCAGGCCTTCAGGCTCAACTCCAAGATTAAAAAAAAGTAAATTATTTTAAATGATTAAGTTTCATATATAATTTTTCAGGATGCTAAATTCACTCCTTGATATACCGAGGTATTGAACAAAGCTTAACTGACAATTGAACTGACATTAAGAAATGAGAATGCAGGCTTAACTATACAGATGATAAACTGAATATTTTAAGTGTCGGTATGAGGGCGATGGACTGGCACACCTGTTGCGAAGGCAACAGTAGAAGAAAAGTATAAGAATGTTGAAATACTGCCATGGTGTTCACAGCTTCCCGGTCTTGATTTACATATACAGAGAGTTGTATTCCTATCACTCTGAAACAAGCTAGTCATGCCGTATACTATGGTTATGCAACTACAAGCCATTAAACTGGCATCAACAAGCATAATCAGTAGATATCAGCACTAGAAAAGAGCCTAATTCATCTGCCACCTCCTGCAATGTTGTCTGGCAAGCACAAGAGACATCCACTGAGGAAACTCTTTTTAGCTTACATGTCATTATGTCATTTAATGCCCTGATATAATATGGTATATCTATGGAAATATTCCTTGGAGTGTTCTCTTTTTCTGCATCATTTTTCCATGGAACTAAAGTAATAATGGGTGTGTATTAATGTTTTATGTATTAATCATTTCTTGCCAGTAACCACTGTAGAAGGAAGTGAGTGGGCGGGGAAACTGGGGAAAGTCTTAACTAGCCTGCTGCCACCATACAGCAGTCACACTTATGACAGCTCATTAGCTGCACGCCTCACACTCCTCCACTCCATGTGCTAGCTGCCGTTATGTCGATCAGTTCAGTCTCCAGTGGCTCTCGGCGAGCGTCGTCGGTGTCTGGTTCTTTATTGTCCAGTGATTTAGATGTCTCACTTGGATCTACAGACTGCAGCCAAGAACCCATAGTAGTGTACTGTGATACCTGCTCAAAGCCACTGCGTAGTGGTTGCTTGACTGGTTTTGAACATCGTAGTCACAAGTTTAAGACAATTGAAGAAGTGTGCAAAGACAAAATGGTGAGTAGCTACTTTTTAAAATTTACTGTATTTAGAAGTTGATTTGTCACCTAAAGTCGTCGTCCTGAATAAATAATAATCATCCTGATTTTGCAGGATGAGATGGAGCAACAGCTTAAGAATTTATCAGCAAGGCCTGACCAGAGTATCATTCAGGAATGGGTGAAGAAGCAAAAAGAACAGCTTAAGGTGAGAATGAATCCTCTTAATGTTTCTTTTAGTTTTATTTTGTGAAGGAATTCTGTAACTCGTGTATTTAAGTAAGGTCTCAATAGATACACACACACACACACACACACACACACACACACATATATAGGTTTTTCTTAAAATACCAAAACTCTTGCAGTCAGGGTGTGTTGAAAAGCCTCCTCATAATGTGTCAATTGATTTTCCCTTTTCTCAGAGTAAGTTTCAACAGCTGGAAGACAGACTTTCTGCAGAGTACAGTGAACTTGAGGAGCTGCTTGATCACAACATGAAACAGACTTTCAAACTGATGGAGGATATGCGACAGGGTCAGAAGAAGACAGTGTACTATCAAACAGAGAAAGGAGATAGTTACAAGCAAGAGGCAAATAACCTTCTGAAGGAAACAGATATTTTGAAGAAAAAGTTATCATCAGACTCAAAATCTATATGCATTAAGGTAAGATTCAACAGCTCCAGCAAATGTTTATACCTAAAAAAATAGAAAATTTGTCACTGAACAATATAATTTAACTAATAATTTAATAATTAATTTTGTTTTTACTTCATTCTTTTTTACCTGCAACAGGAAATTAAGAACCATCAAAATAGGTTTGTACAATTTGTATACAGTATACATCAAATATTACAGTCAAGTGTTACTGAACACATTTCAAATTCCGACTTTGAATTTCCAGTGTATTATACATGTGTTACTGTAATTTTATTATTTCTATTTCAATTTCCTGAATATGAATGTTTTATCCTGATATTGTTATGCTCTTCTTCTTTGTTTTAGCATTGACAAGATTAACGAATTCTACAAGAGGGTCCCTGAAAAGACCAATCTTGACAAATCAAGGTTAGAGGCCCTGAAAGAATCTGTCCAATGGATCTATGGAAACATCTCTGAGATGCTTCGTCGACCATGGCAATGTAAGTGCAGAATTAAACGCAGTGAACGAGAGTGCAGTAGAAAAAGTGTCATATAAAGATGTTTGTGGTACTCAAGTACTCATTTTCTATATGATGGGCCCAATAACTAATTTTTTGGATTACTGTTGTTTTTAATGCATGTGTCTACTCTCTGTGCTCCATGGAACTGTTAAACAGTATATGACTGTATAGGCACTGCTTAGATTTTTTATTAGTGGGTGTGCGTGGCTGAAATGCCTAGGCAGAATTTTCTATTCCAGTGCAGCCTGTATGGCATGTTTCTTTAAAACATCAAATATATTGAGGATACCTCTAATCATAACTACACAGAAATAGCTCATCCTGAAACCATGCTCTCTGTCTCTTTCTCCCTCTTGCTCTCTTAGTTTATGAAGACGTCACCTTTAATCCTGACAACACAGACAAAAGCCTGAGGATATCTCCTAATGGTGCAGAAGTATGCATCGGTTTCGAACAGAAGTCACCCAAAAATGTGTACCGGACCGAGGAGACCATGGTCCACATCCTTGCCAAGGAGTTCTGGAATGATGGCCAACACTACTGGGAAGTGAATGTGGAGAACTGCCGCACCTGGGCGGTTGGCGTTGTGGAGCTTGCCAGTGGCAGCCAGCTCCCACAAAAGGCTGCAGTAAGGCGCCTGGGCTGGGACAAGAGGTCATGGATGCTAGAATCCGAAGATGGGGAGTTGGCAGTGCTACACAACAACCACTTGGACATAGTGAAGGAGCAGGATGTGAAGCGGCTCGGGGTCTTCCTGGACATGACCAAGAACAAGAACCGACTGACCTTTTACAATGTGGACAGAAATGTGCCTCTGCACACATTCTACCCGCGCTTCAGTAAGAGCGTGTTTCCTGCTTTCAGTCTGTGCAATGCAGCAGGCCAGGTTCAAAGCCTGGTCCTCTGCAATCTCAACCTCAAGCAGGACACAGAATTGGACTCTGGGGTAGACATGAGCTCCAGGTCAAGCTCGCCCATGTCAAGTTCTGAATCCCTGAACACATCTGGATACTTTTCAGATCGTGACGGTTTCAGGAGCATTGCATCATCTATGGAGCTTGAAATGACCACCTCTGTATAGTCTATGACTTTGTCCCAAATCAGGTGTGAATGCTTCTAAGAATGTATCTGTATCTGTTGTCTGAGTCTGGTTTATGGCTACTAAGCACAATCCTTATTTCAAATATAGGCTGGAATTTGAAGCACATATTTAGAATTTCTAGTCACCTTTGACTTGCAAAATACTTATTTCTTGCAAGTATGTGGTATTTATGCACAAGTATGTGGTATTTCATGTGTGGTATTTAAGTGGCTGTTTATTTTGTTTGTCATTTCGGAACTCATGTTGATGTATATGAGATTAACTTGGTTCATATATTCAAAAAAAAAATGTAGTTATTCACATTGTCTTGCATTGTTAAATGCAAACTAAATGTCCTTATTTTCTACTGTCTTGACTGGACATGTAATGATGTAAAACATATTGTTATTCAAAAGGGTTATTTATAATAAACGAATATATGTTAATAACAGAATATGAAGTGAAATATTTTAAGCCTCACAACCCCATAAAGAAATAAAAAGACAGACAATTAAACAAATTTTGATAAAAAAGTAAAAACAAAACAAAGGAGAAACCATTTTCTCCTTAATTGTAAAGCAACCAGTACTAACACAGTCTTCATAATGATGCTAAAACTTCATTAGGAGAGCAGTGTACTATTGTAAGAATACAGAAGAAACTGTACCAGTTTCCAGTTTCAAAGTTCCTTTATTTCTTGCAGATGCTTGTTCCTTCACATTAGAGAATGTCCCTCAGCATCATCGCTTCATTTGATTAGCTTGTTCTTCCAGTTGTGCAGTCAATTCTAAGTCTCTCTGTGTTCATTTTGGTGGCGTTATCAACTAGATTTATGAAGACGTTTTTATGGTCTCTGCATACCGGTTCACATAGCTTTGCATGCAGTAGAATCACTGGAGTGGATCAACAGCCAAATGTCCAAGCTAGACTCTGAATGTGCATGGAACTGAGAATTTATGACCTCTAACACAGAAAATGGAGGCAGGTGAAAAAATGTAGAACAATCCAGATTCACTTCAGCTCAGGACACTTGCAATTTATCTGTCACTTTTATTTTAGCTAGTGTGAAGCTACAACAACTGATGATTCAGGTGAATGGTCCACACTGTTTCATGTTACAGTCATGCGCTATTAAGAGACTTTAGAATGTAGCCAGAGCAGAACACATATTCACTTTCCCAGAGTTTGCTAAGTACAAATGGAATGTAAATATCCGCATATTTAGAGTAGCTTTGAGCAGGAAGTAGTCTTGTGTCAAGAACAAGATTTCTGATTGGTCATATGTATAGCCAAGGCTCAAGTACAGAAAATAAAATCACAACATGGAGAGAAAACTATACAATCAAAACTGTGATAAATCAGCAATAAGACCCCTTCTAATAACAGAAATTCTCACTGAGGTCATTCCATCTTAGCTGTCCATTTTGACCAATGATGTCGCTTGTTTCTGAGAATGGGGTGGGAGGATGAACACCTTTGTGTAGACTGATCTGAAAGCCACACACTTGTCCGCAGGTAGACAGGTAAGCGTAGATAAGATGCTGATGTTGGGCCGATTTCAGCTTCTCACTGGTGTCATGACAGCCATGCAAAAGAATGTAGAGGAAAGATAGGCAAAATGATAGACAAGGCAGATTTGACATGAAAGCTGTGTGGCTTCATGAAGTCTGGACTAGAGATGTGCCGATGGCGGTTACAGCCACAGACTCGGGCGGATGACATAACAAACATTCTAATTAAATTCGGGCAGGTGGCAGTAATTAACTGGAGTCTACAAAACAGGTTTGTCCTAGTTGTCATTAGCATATAATGTGAATGACTTTTTGCAAAAAAATAAAGTGCATTAGGCATTAATCCATATGCTAAATACCAGCATGTTTTTAAATGATGTGCCAAATTGTGTTTTTTATTACAATGATGAAATTGTACAGTAGCCAATAAGGTCAGGTATGTGCATTTTACTTAGGCTATTTATTTATTTTTGTCCCTGTGCGCAGATCGGAGACAGACTTCACTGCTGATATTCTGGGGATACAACATAGCCAATAAGCTTTAGCCTACTAGGGACTTTAGCCTTTAAATATCTTTTGCTGCATTGGATCAGTATTACAGACAGTATCAGTACTATAGACCCATAAACAACCAGCGAAGGGCGGGCTCGCGCAGTTTCGAAAATTGCTGAAAAAAAGTTGTGGATAGACGGCGGATGGATGATGAGTTCTGTGATGCAGTTGTGGATGACATAGTAGCTTATCCACACATTGTTTGTCCTTTTTTACGGCAATGTTATTTTCATGTGTGAATTTGAGTATGTCAGTGTATGCAGTATTTCTTGGCCTCAACAGTCACTACAGGTATCCATATTATGAAGACAGGGAAAATATAACTACAGTTTTATTAGTTATTGTGGTTCAACATTAACAATTGAACAAATTATGTATTGTGTTACAGAACTGGCAAATCATTGTATTACAGTGACACACTGACTGGTATCAACAGGTGAAAAACAAAAGCGTAACAGATGATTGATCTACAGATGAATCTACCATATTTTAGTGTGTGTACATACAACAAACTGGCATCTTGTAATGCTATACACTTTGTTCTTAGTTCAAAAAATATAATTCATGTCATTAATATTACATCATGTCTAACTGACAAATGCGTGGGAAACACACTGTAGATTTGATAGAAGCATAAACATATGGACACAAACATTACTTGCGATTCAGTATCAATACACTCCAACCATGCAGTGAATTTAGGGGCTGTTATCACGTTAAACTTGTCTAATAACACAAGTAAGTATAAGTACTTTAAAGAACAGTCCTCAGGCTATCTATAAAGATGAATGCAAATGAAAGTAGATGTATAGAGTTACAGCATGCCACTAAATAGGAGTCACAGGCATGCTCTCAGGCATAGGTAAGTAGCCTGAAAAGTTGTGGGTTCAAATCCCAGCTGCCACCGTTGTGCCCTTGAGCAAGGCACTTAACCCTAAGTTGCGCTAGGGGAGACTGGTAAGTACCTTGAAGATAAGATCACTGCGCACTCAACAGGCTGTCAAAACACAGTGGAGTAAACTTGTAACCCGATCCTTTGTAAAACTTGTTCTGAAATTCCACCCTACAAAATGAATGAAAACATAACATTTTATAATTGTGAATATGATGCCATTTTCATTTCTTCTGTGAGTGATACATGATGACATGCATGGCCTACTTAAGTGCTCAACATCTACATAGCAATAAGTATCTCAAATTGAGTACACTTCAAACGATTACACCGCAAGATGGCTGTACTTATTCTATCTGGACATCTGTTTTTAGCTGTTTAGGGGCATGTGTGTGTCATCAACACCAAGTAAGCAACAGTGCTGGGTTACTGCTGTGCTTGGAAATTATACTTCACTCTCCCAAGGAGTGGAAAATTTGAAGATGAGGATGGCATGCAGAAACACCGGTATACTAAGAATCCCTTTGAGCAGGAAGAAGTCTGTCTCAAGATCAAGGTCAAGATTCTTGATTTGTTACACACATGGTTAGATAATTACAACATGCAGTGAAAAGTTACCTCCAAGACTGTGCAATATTTCAAATAAAAAGAAAAAAAAGGAAGCAAACATGTCCACTGCTCTATAGACAACATACAGTCAAGGTGAAAGATGGCGATAGGTACTAGTATTCTCAGACTTTCAGGTACTTTATACAACACTGGTCACACACACTTACTTTTGAAAGAACTGGTATTTTAGAAACAGCTAGACCATAACATTATACTCAGACAGTCTCAAATAGTCTGGGAATTAAAGAGAAGAATGGATTTGAGCTCTTGTGTGAATTCTGTGTGTTTAACTTGTAGTCTGACATTTGTAAGTAATGGTATTTGTGTAAGTGCTGTAGCCGTCTCAGAGAACATTGACACCTTGGATCTCTTTAAGCATGAATACCCTCTAGCATTGAAGTCAAAGTTATATGAGAGGCATATCTTGTCAAACTAATCTTATTTGTGAATGTCTAACCAAAGCCACATACCAGTGAAGTCTGAGTGCATGCAGGAAAGCAGACAGGCCCTCCATGACCAAGAGGATGGTGACAGTGAGGACAGCAAAAACGGCAAAGATCACCGCCACCAGCACTGAGCCCATGCCCGATGTGACACCCAGGGCCACGTGGAGGACCATCTTCCATAGAACCTCTGACAGCTCTGGAGGAAAAGAAAACGTGCTCTTATGCTTACACTTGGTTACAGCCATTCAATGAAATGCTAGTTCTTCAGCAAGTTGCTGAACAATAACCTTGCCATACTGATTTATGAGTTTATACATGGAAAACATTTTCAGAACTGGTAGAAGTTTTTTGTTATCAATAGCCACATGAAAACAGTTCCTTTTACTGTGGTTAAAACATTTAGAATTTAATCTTTATCAGAGGGACAATCATATGGATATTAAAACTATCTATGGACACTAACTCTTTTTAGATATTGAATACCCTAAATCTTTCATTCCTGACCCATACTAGTATTGATTTTTAAATTCATCATTGGGGTGATGGTGGCGCAGGCAGTAGAGAAGCTGTTTGGCCACCAGAGGGTTGCAGGTGGCAGGGTGAGTAGGTTGGCACCGGTGTGTGAATGGGTAAATGTGAGGCATACACTGAAAAGCACTTTTAGTGCTTGAAGGAGTAGAAAAGCACTATATAAATGCTGTTCATTTCCATACAACAGTATCACAATCACAGCAAAATGACGGGAAGAAATAAATTTACCGGCATGAGCTAAACTGAGAGCCCATAAGCGTAGATAAGATGCAGTGTTTGAGATACACCCCAGACAGTACTCAATAGTGTGTATGGCCTGATACACAAACACGTCCTCCATGCTGATCTGTAAAAACATCACACTTCAGAATCAGTAACCCATCAGCAATCAGTAACCCATTCAAAGGTGTAGTATCTCTCCAGTCTGTGTCCCAATAGATATGAAGCAGGCCTTCATTAAACAATGCATTGCACCAAGACTGTATACACACTGTCTAGCTTACAGACAAATTGAGGGGTTCAAAATAAACAATAACCTGCTGGCCCAGGGGAAGTTGGAATAGCATGTCAAGCAACGTGTTTGGCCAGTTACAGTTGACCTGAATGGGCCAGTTTTTCTGCTAATAATGTAAAAATGTCTTTTGGGGGGCCCAGTAGAATAATCACAGCCAGGTTAGCACCACCACCTTCTGCTCAATTTCTTCTAGCTCCAACACTACGTGAGGGAGCCACTGCTTCGGTTCCATTGTCCACCATCTCTTCCACCATCTCTGAGCTGGGACGGGCCAATCAGCAAACAGAGGGAGGGCTGAAAGCGATAACGTTGAATTGAAACAGTGCGCTCCAGTGCATAACATACATCACGGCCAAACAGTAGAGACTGGTTGAAGCAGAAAGGATCTGCCCACCATGGAGCAAATACATGTCAACTGGTTTCAGACACTTTGCACAAAGAGAAATAAAGTGAAAGCGGCCAATTCATATGCACTGGCCCAAGAGCCTGAGAGCCAGTGATGATAGTCTTGTGTTGGATCCTGCAAGGGGGTGTTATCCTTTCTGTCCTTGTACTGTCTGTGGTGACTGTGGTGTACTTGAACTATGGGCAGGTGCCCACAGGGACCCGGGTTTGAGTCTGACTTGCATTCTTGTCCCTGTCCCATTACTCACTTCCTGTCTATCTTCATTATTCCATCACAATAGAGTCAAAAAGCCCCAGGAAATCACTTGCCCTTTGGTTTCACTAGATTACCCAGCCAGTTTCACCTGAACTACTCTTCACTGACTCATTTTGGCAAACAGATTTAGGACAATCTGACTTCCTCCTTGGCAGACTAATTGGATGGAAGGTAACAAAAAAAGGTGCAGTGGAATGTGGTTAGACAGGTAGCAGATTTTACAGAGGCAAATGCTCACAACTTGAATACAGACCAGCAGCCTGAAGGTTGAAGTTTGATGCCAGTCATCATATGCAAAATGTGGTGACCATGAGGGTCAAAACAAAACATTTCAGAAAACATGATGGGCTTGTCACAGCAAATATGGAACAACACTTTTGGTTTCCTTGCAGGAAATACTTTCTTTTGTTGTTTCTGTATGACACAATTAAATTTGGAGTTTCAATATCTGTCATTTGCGTGCTATTACCATTTCCTGCTTGTGATCAGGTGCCAAGCCAGCATTCATATCAGAACTGGCCTGCTGATGTTGCCATCTGTTCCCAAACACCTGTGAATAAGAGTATCATATTTGACTAGACTGGAATTGAATTTAGAAAACTTGGTTAACAATGGCTTTCAGGAGGAGCTGATGTATGATGTTGATAAGACATATGATAAGAATTCTACATATGTATTGTATTCTACAAGAACATTCTACCATACTTGAGAGCACAAAATGTGTTTTTTATCAAGTTTTGATAAGACATGAAAAGAGAGTGAGAGAGAGACATGAAAAAACTGCCAAGTGCAACATCCACAATTAACAACTGAAATTACACTCTACACTACTGTGCCTTGTGGTGATACATATTTACATTATCTCTTCAGTGTCAGGTTTCAGTCTTTTCTTCAATGGCAGATACAAAGGTAAAACATGCATTCCTTTATGTAGCTGTAACGGTAATCTACTGCTGTGACAGAGCAAATATGCTTCAACGCTGAAAAGCTGTAAAAAGATGCTATTGCACAGCATTCCTGTTCTTTACTTATAATCAAGATGTTTTCTAAGTGCCTTCACTGGCACGAACCAATTCATAAAATGTGAATCAATGGATGAAGATGCTACAAAAACACTTAAAGGTATACACCCTTTCAATGGAAAAACATAAACAATGCATGAACGTTTTATTTAGGTCCGAAGCTATTTTTAGCTTCTAGCTATGTTTAGCCTGTATCATATAAACCAGCCATAAGAACTAAGAGAACTAAGATAAGCTATGAGGCTGATAACGGAGGTCTCCTGAAATGGATGCTCTCTGATAATGGAGCTCTTCTATTGGTAAACTGTTTTACAGTGTTATTACAGTTGATTGGTCCTAAGAGATCAATGCGTTTGACAGAATAAAAGGAGGAACCGATGTATGAATAAATGTATGTCAGGACTTGCCTGTTTTTTGTGCTCCCTGTAGAGTAGCAAGGGTTTGGCCAACAGCAGCCAAGGGACCATTAGCAGAGCTAAAACCACCAAGAAGATCTGCAAAGGCTTCTGATGGGAAAAAGAAATTGCCACAAAAATCTTGCTTACAAATATGTCAGAAAAACCTGTACCCTTAGAAACTAAATACTGAAACTTAAAATATAGCATAGGGATTTCATTAAAGCAGCTGACGAATATTATACAAGTTTATTAAGAGGGTACTGTAATGTTAGGGGAGAGGTTAGAGTTAAGTTCACTCAGTGAACGAAATATCTCATTGACACTTATCTGGAAAAATATGTTGGATAAAATACATAATTCAGATAACTCAGATGAAATACACAAATATATCTGATCTGATACAAATACAAAGTAATTAAACTTTGTATTGACAAAAGAACAAAAGCAGTTATTAAAAAAGACACACGTGACAGACTTTAAGAGTATATCATTTTTGGCATCAACAATAACCTATTAACATTTACAGAGTGTGTGTGCGTGAGTGTATGTGGGCATGTGTCCGTGTGTGTGTGTGTAGCATGTGCATGTGTATATGCATAGGTGGATTAATGTGTCTACATATGGGTGAGTCTATGTCAGCCTGTGTTGCCTGAAGCGACATACCAACAGACAGAGTATCGTATTGTATCTACACAATTACAGCACACACACACCTATACACCGAAACACACATACACACACACACACACCCACACAAACGCACACCTGCCATTCAAACAGCAGTGAGTCCTGAGAATCCTCATAGGCAAAGAGCATCATGTTGATGAAAAGAAGCAGTATGCTTGGCGCCACATCTGATTTCAGAGCGATGCACCACTTGTAGAGAATCAGGGCCACCAGGTAGCCAAACAGAGACAGCATGAAGAGAAGCTCTGGCACAAACTGCAATAGGATGTGCCTAAAGTTTTTGAAGTAGCTGACAAGGAAGAAGTAGAACAGGATCGTATGTGAATTTATGACCTAGTTCAAACGATTCCCACAGACTATGTTCAACCAAATGCAATGTGTTTTGTAACAACACTTCCATCAAATACATAGCTCTGCACAGTTGCTGGTAATGGAATGAACACTCACATGTAGTTTACTAAACTCAGGGTGACTCCAAAAACCATGTGGATGACCCCGATGATCACAGACATCTTCATCTTGTAGGAATTAAGGAATGTGAGCTTGTTTGATGCAATATTCCATATCTTGGCAAGATGAAATGAGAAAAAGAGGACAAAGAAAGAAACAAATAAATAAATAACACATTTTATTTGTTACACAGAGCCAACTGTATCACCATAACAGAAAGAAGGTTTTGCAAAAGTCAATCAAATTAACTTTCCTGGGAGTATTTGAACCAATTCTGAAGTCAGTTTCCATACTGAACTAAACTTGCCAACATGTGAGCAAGGATGCCATAGCAACAATGTGTAGTAAAAAGCATCCAGAGCTAATATTTTATCATTTTGGCTAAAACCAACAATTGAGCTAAACCACCCAAACGTTCCCTCGTTGTCCTAAATCTTGCTCACTTGTATACTAGCCTTGAAAAAAGGGGGTGGCCGAACATTGTACCCGGCCGAAAACTGGTTATAGCAATGCCTTGTAAGAAAACAAACACGGATTAGAAATGCAAATATAACACCCCATTAGCAAAATTAGGCCTACTCGTCCATGAACTTGACTGTTCAGACTGATATGCACTAGTGAGCATAGAACACTAGTGAGCATGTTGATCCCTATCATTTGCCCTTGATGAGGTCATGACATGACATTAGGTTACCTGACAAGAATTTCTCTGCATTTCTCCACAAATGTGTGGTAGACACATAACTTAGGCAAAATTATTCTTGGCAGATTATATAAGACAATTGGCTCAAAACTTGTAATGACTTTTGATGTCTCAACCATTGCCACATTTTAGATTAGGACTATTCAACACAGAACTAACTAGTGTAGTGCATTTTGTCAAGATGATATCAAGAGAAATTGATAATGTAAAAAAAACAAAGAATTGTACACAAAACATGACAAGGATGTGCTAACTAATGAGGAATAGCTTTTAAAATGTTCTCAAGTGACTAAATGTTGTGGAAGCTGACTTATGAAGTAAAAGGATGCCACCTAGTGGACAGGACAGTAATTAGTCTACGCCTCCTCAGTGACAGCCCAGTCAAAATAGTTCACTGTTAGATTCAAGCAAGCCAACCAAGCAACTGATTGGTGCAAGATTAGGGCCACAAGCTTTGCCGGAACAAGCCAGTTTCAGCCAGCCAGGTAAAGCAACCACAGTGTCTTTCCCAACTCACCGGGTCGATGCCAAACACGTAGGGGCTCCCTGAAAAGACACCAGGCACAGTCGGATCCAGCTGGAGATGCGTGTTATCATGAAGCGTCTCATTCCTAATGATGAGACAGGCAACATAAACTATTAGAAATCTGCTTTCATCTTCTTGTCAGCTTCTTGTCAGAGTGTCCTTCGAAGGAAAAATTCTCTCTAAATGGAAATGGACCATCTGATGGAACAACAAAGCTTATCAAAGGGAGTTCTGTGTTTATTTTAGGATTTACATGTGAGTGATGTACTCTGCATATGCTGTACATTCAGTACTGATCAAGGCAAGGCAAGGCATTTTTATTTATATATTGCATTTAATACAGAAGCAGTTCAATGTGCTTTAAAGGAATGTCAGCAACACACAGAATAACATGCAATTCAATAGTAAACAAATAAGCACAAATAAACAACCAAATAAGCATTAATTAAAAATAACAATGAAAGTTAAAAAATAGGAGTTAGTATATAGCTGTCAACTGTTGGGGCATTTTTTATTTGACCTGGTAGTTGGTTCCATAGTCGAACTGTATAATAGTTAAAGGTGGCTTCTCCACACCTTGTTTTAACATTAGGCCACTAACAGGGATTTTCCCTGTGACCTGAGGGTTCTTGGACGCCTGACAAGCCATCCTATAACATCAAAATATATAGTCTGGGCATGACGGAGTGGGCCTGGTTCAATCCTAGGAATGGAATCAGTAGTTGTCTTTCAAACTGGATAGTGCTGCAACCAATCACATCAACGTCAGCAAAACATGAAATAACATACGTCCTTCTGTGACTTTTTCTGCTCAACTTTCAAAGAAAAGCTCAAGTCTAACACCCAAGTCGATGCTAAAGCCAATTCCAATGGCTGCTATTCCTTGGCCACTGTTGACAGCCCTTGCTAAGCCCGCCTAACTACTCTCCACAAAGATAGAGCATTATGATTGGTCCTACCAAGGCTTTGTAAGACATGGTGCGTGGCAAGATGTACCTGCTGAGCAAAACTATTTGCTACCACTAGGGTGCATCTAGATTTCTAGGCTAGGTTCTAGGGGGTATGTAAGGTTGAAACATGTTGGCAAGATGCTCAGGCTCGATACCATGAAGTGATTTAAAAACAAGAAGTAAAACTTTAAAATAAATTCTGTAGTTTACTGGAAGCCGGTGCTTAGGCCAGGACATAAATATTGGGGTTTTGTGGTCTGATTTCTTGGTTTCGGTGAGAACTCTAGCAGCTGCATTCTGTATGAGTTGAAGTTGTTTATTGTTTTTAGGGGGGAAACCCTAATGGATAAGTTTTTTAAGATCATGCAGGTCAGATCCCTGTTTGACAATATTCTTTAAATGATTGAATGCTGATTTGAAAATTCCTTTCATGTGGCTGCTGAAGGTAGGTTCATCGTCAATAAGGACACCAACATCTTTTCAAGAAATCAAGAAATGCAATCCAATCAAATTATTGTGACGCATCTCTTGAAAACTCCAACAGTGATGCAACACAATGAAATCTAAAGGGCATTTGACAATTCCTTTTGAAGTCAGACACATTAATTATTTCCCATCACAAGCTGATTATTTGCAAGCTTATCTTCAGAGCACATTCCAGATACACCGTATTAGACACTGTAACAAACTCCCATTTCTTCATTTTCATACTTGAAATGAGTGAGATGATATACTGGAATTATTCTGCAACATCATTCAGCATACTAAATTAAACAAGCAAACTAAGCTGACCCATTTTCAGCGGGTACTTACCACATTGTAACAAATCACAACAGTAACTGAACACTCACGTCCAGGGGCCATGGGGGTAAAACATGGGCCTGACACTCCAGGAGGATCCAAAGATGTTGAATGATTTGGAGAAGCAGTCGTTGTAAATGAGGCCCGTGTAGATCGAGAAAAGCCCCATGAGCAATACAATATAGCGTCCACCAAGCAAGACGTCGATTAGCTGGGGAAGTGAAAACTGTGTCACAAGATAGGTTCACAGCCCAAATCTCTCGATCTCCCTATCTCTCTCAAACACACACACACACATATTATATATATATATATATAGAATATTATATACTAGCCATTTGTTAGACGCTACAAATCACGTATTAATACTTTTTCCTACCCATAATAGACCATTAACTCAGACCTTTTCCAATATTAACTCTTAAGTACTGTTTATTCACAGAGAAGTTGGTTGTTGTATATGAATTATAATTTATTATTTATAATAATAATGTATATACATATTTTACCTCATTCTTTAACTTCCGAAAGCACTCCTCCTGGTGAATGAGCCAGGCAGCCAGTAGGCTCATGACCAGGCCGTGGCCACAGTCCCCAAACATGATGGCAAAGAGGAAGGGGAAGGTAACAATGGTATAGGGAGCTGAGGAACCAAAACACGATCCAAGATTTCACTAACATTTTGAAAATTATTGAAAATTGAAAGTTCGTTTTGGATAAAAGTGTTTACCAACAACTTGTAAATATAAACACAAATTACATTCTAATTATAGTTCATGTATTTAATGTTAATTTATGTCATTAAAATCGTATAACTTTTTCACCCGTAGAAATTAAATTCTGACTGGGTGGCCATTATTCCCTGATAATGGGACACCTATGACGTAGATCTGCCTGTAACTAGATCTGTAGCCTGTAACTGTAACTGTAACTTTAACGGAATAAACTAGATTAGCCTTGTGGATCTACTTTCCCACAAAGCGTTTGACTTCACCAAAGCTACAAACCAGCCGTGTTTATGTAAATATTATTTTAAATGAATAGAAAATAAGTGTGACAATAGGGTAATAAGTGAGATATCTATATGACTTTCAAGATGTCCCGATCTAGGAGAATAATGGACTTACTTACTCCACCTTACGGAGTCGTGGTGTTCTTTGCCCCCTCCTCGTTCATTATTTTCCTATATCAGGACACATCAACGGCTGTTATTCCTAACATCATGCAGTGCTAATGTAGTGAGATAGAGGTAAGAACGCCATAACGCTTTAATTCTTAACACTTACATTTTAATATACCGGTCATATTTTAGACATACATACAGCTAAAGCACTGCACATTTAAATGTCCCTGATGTTATTTATCAACTTTTTCAGTGAGTATATTTACTGATAAGGAGTTTTGTTTACATTTTGTGCTTATACTAGGTAAAGTTGATGCAGAAGGTCTGACACATCACCTGGGTTGATTTCCTGGTAGTTGGCCACTCCATAGGCATCGATGATGCTCTGGAATCCAGTCGTGAAGGCATTGGTCCTGTTGAAGGTTGGCGGTGTATGATTGGTTGTGATGCGGTTCAAAACAGGGCTTAAACTGCAGCCACTTTGCTCCTATTCTTTCACACACGCACACACACACACACACACACACAGATTCACTTGAATTTAATCAAACACTCCCGTATGCAATGTCAGGAGTCAGAGAGAGTTCATGTAATTTGCCTTATTCAGAAGTGTTCCTGCCCCGTCCTTGAATTGTTTTCCAACGTCAGGGTACGCCTCGGCTTTATTAAATACTTTCCTAATCTTCCCCTGTGTCTGCTGACTGAATTATGTTACTCCAAATGGGACTCCAAATAATCAACAAACAATTTGTCGGCGGCTCCATTAAGTCGACTACGACAGACGGTGAAGTGTACTCTCACAAACATAAACTGTGATTAAGAACCACTCATCCTGAGTCCCCTTATATCAAATAAAACACCACACAACGT
Source organism: Tenualosa thibaudeaui (assembly GCA_027481765.1). Lineage (NCBI taxonomy): Eukaryota > Metazoa > Chordata > Actinopteri > Clupeiformes > Clupeidae > Tenualosa > Tenualosa thibaudeaui. The sequence continues at coordinate 7,573,321 of JAIFZK010000008.1, forward strand.
GCTCACTCTTTCTCTCTCTCTCCCATTCCACCCCTGCTCTCTCTCTCTCTCTTGCTCTCTCTATCTCAGGCTATTCTACTTACAGATCCCTTCATCAAGGCAGCCTGGACTGTTCCTAGGTCAGACACTGGGCACCAAATCTCTGCCACAATCAGCTTCTGAGTGATGTCAATGTTGCAGAGGTTTAATGTGTAGTAGATGGCCTTCATCTTCCTCACTTTGGCAGTCCAGTCCTGGATGTGGCTGGCAGCCGAGGTCAGGACGTTCAGACGGTACTCCTCAGTCTTCCTCAGGATCTTTGGAGAGATGGAAGGAGGGATGTCCAGAGAGAAAAAGAACATAGAACTTGTATGTCTAAAATTAAACACAGTTAAGGTGGATGCTGGCCCAATAAGCCAAAAGAGCCAATTATTTTTGGAGCATTAAGGGGCATTGTTTAGGCAGGAGTTGAAGAGAAGTGCCTAAAACTTCCCTTAAGGCCTATTCATATAGGAAGCAGTTTGCACTCTGCTTGCTGCTGGGTACAGCACAAAATAGTTGTGCTATGCGTGCTATGAACAAAATGAACAAAATATTGAAATAATTGCTCATGGGAAAAGAGGGAATAAGTGTAGTTGTCCAGTAGACTAAAATGCTTTTTTATTTCATTGGAAATGAAATTCCTGTGCCTGTGAAAATCTTTGTTAGTCAAGGACAAGAAACTGTTGGTTTGACACAATTGGTTAGGTGTCAAAGGGTGCCAAAATATTCATTTTAATTTTCACGCAGACACAAAAGACTTGCTCAGGAGACTGTATCTCTTGTGCTACCTTTTATCTCTTGACACTTGTTTACAACATTTGTATTTTATTCCTCTCTTATAAATGAATTGCTTGCAGTTTCCATTAATTCACTTTCTGTTTTGCCTGTTACCTCTACAAATGTTTATGTAATGAAGCACTCTGAATTACCTTTGAAAATGAAATATGTTACGCTGCAAGAGATGAACTTGCTTTGTTTTCCTCTCCACTTAGGGAGAGATACATTTCTGAAATGAGCAGTACTCAACATTACTGCTGTTGGGCCCTCAAGCTTAGACTCCAAGTACATTTTGTTCTGTATATCTGTCTCGCCACGCTTTAACCGTCTCTACATCTCTCCAAAGGTACCAATGCCAAAAATTAGCGCCAGTGTGCCATTTTGCCAGTGGAATGAAGTGACAGATGAAAGCTGTGTTGATAATAGAGCATTTCCAGCATTTTAGATGTGAGATTTGACAAAATGTCTGAGAGCAAGCATAGGATTATTTGTGTATTTTTTTATGTACACACAGAGAGGGGTGGTGGTAGTAGCATGGCAGCTAAAGAACCTGGCTAGTATGCTAGTAGCCTGGAAATTATGGGTTCGAATCCCATCCCATGCCTCTGTTGTGCCCTTGAGCGAGGCACTAAACCCTAAGCCCTGAACTAATTGATAGTTGACAAATGTAGGTCGCTTTGGATAAAAGCTAAATGCCTAAATTCAATCATAAAAATGTAATCATAGAAATACACAGCATTTGTGGGTTACACATAGAAAAAACATCTTCACCACCATCATCCATTATATTATATTATTACATTATTATGTTATATTAGTGCCCAGTAGTCTTGGTATTCATGCAATTGTCTGATGCCATGAGGGCCTACCATTTTGAGGTCTGAGATGCGAGTGGTGACACTGATCCTCATGTCTTTACGGGCACCAGGTGTGTTTGGACAAGGATACAGGCTGGCATGGAAACTACGTGATGAGAGAAGGACAGACATATAGAGAGACAGAGGGTGGTGACGGTGGGGCGGGGGGCGGGGGGTAGGAGAGAGAGGTTTGGCCACATTCAAATATGCAAGAGCTAAGGAAAAAATAATACAGAGATGAATGTACCTGAAACATAATGCATGCTAACTGTAAAGCTGTCAAAACTGTGATGACATCGTAGACTCACCCTTCACAAATTTTCCGGATCTTTCTGCGGACATGATCTCCTTGAATGAATATTATGAACACAACTTTCTTCACAGGCTCCTCCTTGAAAATCATATTACATTCACTTTGTTGCATTTTTAATTGTTCCATTTCATTTTGGTAAACAGTTCTTTCATATGCGTGGATGCTTGCCTGTGTGTGTGTGTGTGTATGTGTGTCTCTCTCATACTTCCCTCACCATTTGATAGTGGGTCTCTCTACTTTCCAACTTTCAAGCAATTAATTTCAAATGCGTATCTTGTTTACCTGAAACTCCTCTGATCTTATCCGCTTAATCATGTTAACCTAGATAATGTGAGTTATTGAGCAGATGTTCTCACTGTGCTGCTGTCCTCCTCCTGGGTCTGTATTTCAGCGTGACGCAGAACAAAATTGCCATGAAACAGTCGCCACAGGATCTTTTCAAAGGAAAGGAAACGTTCATGTCTGATTACTCCGGCGACAAACCTGAGGAGAGATGTTGAACCTGGTGTTAGTGTTGGTGCCGTGCCATATGCACCATTAGAAATTATAATTAAATTTGTTTTAAATCAATGCTACATACTACATAGAACTGCAATGACGTTAGTAGAATAAGAGAAAGACAAAAACATACATCCTTTTAAATTACATGCAGTATTCAAAGTTATTTTAAGCAAAATATTGAGCAGAATATTAATAATAATAATAATAATTAAGCAAAATATAATTATCATTGCTATGGTAATATTATAATAATATAATATCACATGAATGCACAAAATTGCAATGTCCTAACAGGTCCTTTGGCAATATATCCATTTCATACAGTGTAATGAATCTGAATGTTCACATTTGTCGCATATGCTGTTTATGTACCCTAGTTTGAGCGGGCCAGTGTTGCTGGAAACACTGCTTGTGCGGCTGACCATGCGTGACGAGGTGGTGAGAGTGATGGAGTCCTCAGACGGCAACTCAGAAGCCGACAGCTGGCATTCAGCCTGCAGGGCACAACAACAGCTCTACTATGCCCGTGTTCCCTCTGCACCAACACATACTGGTAAGTGATAGTTCCCCTAACCGCCAAAAAGATGATCCATGTGGCATATGGTTTTATCATTCTACTATGTGTTACAAAAACAGTATATCTAGGCAACATCTGCTTATTCTAAGCGCAACCAGGTTTAAATAACTGAATGCCACAACACATACGCATGAATGTTCAATGTAACTGATCAGTTCTCATTTCTCTTAAGGCCTTGGCTTTCATTTATCATCAATTAACAAATAGAGATTATGCTTATGAGTAAGTCATCAAAAATGAGATACTAGTGATTCCAGGGTAATAAGACATGTTGGCCTTATAAGACTGATATTGGCATCAGATACATAAACGTGATTTAAAAACATTCAAACGTTTTTGGTTTTTATCAAAAGTTTAGAAAACCCTTCACTTGCAAACTGCCATTGCTGTAAAAAGTGACATCCTCTGGTTGAATCAAGGTCCAATCAAAATGCAGCAATCAAGCTGACACCATCGGACACCATCAATATCAACCAAGTGATGTCACTTTTTACCCAGAAAGCATTTAGACGTAAATGCATTGGCAGCTTACAAGCTCTGCAAATGAAGGGATTTTCTAAAAGTTTCAACAAAAAAGAAAGCATTTTGAGTGTTGTTAAATCCTCCAATATAGCTGCTACCAACATCAGTTTTATAAGGTGAAGATGTCTTACTAGTCAGGGATCCTTTTAAATTACTGCAAAGAAACTGTGACATAATGGACATTGGAGCCTATGACCTGAGCAATATCAGTGACTTGAGGCCAGTGACCAGTGAAACTTCTGGAAGGTCAAGGAGGTAGCCAGACTGAGGTATGGTGCTAGTATGTCCCTCAGCAGGCGCTGACCCAGATCATGTACGTACAGTACGTACCTGTTCGAAGAAGTCTTCCGCCATGTGCAGCAGGTACTTCATCTCCATCAGCTCAGTGAAGTTATGCCTCAAAGTCTCCCTGTTGGAGTTGATCTCCCGCAGCTCCTGTTCCAGCTTCTCAAAGGTAGACTGTATGTGTGCCGCATATCAAACCACAGAATGTTGAGTAGGAGAATTTGCTGTTGCATGCTCATGGGAAACAGATAGCTAATGTAAAAATAAGATATACAGTGGTCGCTTTTTATTCAACAGATAGGGTGGACTAAAACTACTACATTAATATTCAATTAATCATCAATGTTCAAGTGGCACTGCAACAGATTAATAATCAAGCAGGGCAAATCCAGCAACCATTTTGATGCAATATTTGCTGTCTGTGTATAGTTTGGTGAAACAAGTGGCAACCAAATAGCCATCAGATCAACATGACATATGTAGGTTAGACAGTGTTACCTCAAGTTCAAATACATCCCTTGAACAGGGCACTCCCTCTGTGTCTGAGCTCTTGGCAACTGCAATATTGCTCTTCAGCATCTCTTTCTCCAAAAGCCCTGAATCAAGAAGTTCAAGCTGTCACAAACTGTCAGTCCAGCTCTTATGACCAATATGACCCTACCATATAAAACAATGGGCTGCAAAATCTGAACCTGACATCTGTGAAAGGCTAGTTCACTGGCCCTAATATATAAAGAATACATCACAACTCAGAACTACAATTGAGTTTAGTGATATTATTTTCCCCATAACATAAAAAAGCTTACGAAGAGAGGTATACAAGGACCTTTGGGAAGCACCGCAGTTTCAATAACACTTTTTCCATAAAACCTAATAATTATTGACATTACTATTAAAATCAGTAAATCTATTCTCATCACTGAGTTGTTGGTAACACTTTCTATGAACCCAGTATTCATAAAGCATTGTAAACACATTAATAAAGGGTTATAATGCATTCATAAAGTCTTATAACTAATGACATATTCATAAGTGTTCGTAACTGCTTATACATTCTACTACTTATACATTCAACTACTTATACATATATCATATAAGCCTTTACAACTTGTGTCAACTTGTGTACAACAAGTGTCACAAAACATTATAAAGCTTCAGTCTCTTTTATATGTCCAGTTCCTTTAGCCAACTAATGAAGAGTTACAAGCGCTCAATACTCTAAGTAAAGTGAGATGAACACATAATTACTCATGAAAATCACTGACACCATTACAGACAATAAGTAAAATGGTATGTTTCCCTAGTATCAAATGACCAAAGAAGCTTATAAGGCTTTGTGACACTTTAGGTATAAAGGCTTATATGAAACATCATATAAGAATGTATAAACAGTTGAATAAATGAATACTAAAGTCATTAGTTACAAAGCATCATGAATGTTTAATAACTCTTTATGAATGCATTTATAATGCTTTATGAATATTGTGTTTATAAAAATGTTACCGATTTGTTAATTGTCCTTGCTCAATTGCTCATAACAAATAATGAAGAATTACAATTACTCAGTGTATACTCTAAGTGAAGTGAGATGAGTATACTCACGGAGTATTCTCTCCATGTCTTCGCATTTTTTCACTTCCTTTACGAATCTCCTCTGAAAGGCAGATGTGTCTGGATTAAGCTGAAAACAGCAAAAACAGGGCACGCTCAGAGTTATTTTGTCTGTCAGTTTGATCAGTTTGATCCATTTCAGCACAGTCAGTGTTTGCAAAAACACAATGACTCTGTTGTTGGGCTTATGTCTGATGGCTTACTCAGAGGAAGTGTGTTTACTCAGAGGAAGTGTGTGTGTGAATGTGTGTACATGTGCGCATCTGCTTCTCTGTGCATATGTATGTGTGTGTGCATCTGCTTCTGTGTGTGTGTGTGTGTGTGTGTGTGTGTGTGTGTGTGTGTGTGTGTGTATGTATGTATGTGTGTGTGCGCGCACACATCAGCTTCTCTGTACATACATGTGTATGTGTGTGCGTACGTGTGTGTGTGTGTGTGTGTGTGTGTGTGTGTGTGTGTGCATGCGCATCTGCTTCTCTGTGTATCTGTGTGTGTGTGTGTGTGTTTGCCTGTTTGTCTGTCTGTCTTTCTGTGTGTCTTTGCATGACAGGAGCTGTGTATGAGAGTGTTATCCAGGAAACTGAATCAATACAACACTGTCCCTGGACTAAATGCACCATGCTAGTTATGTAATGGCAAACAGACTGTATAAGCCTTTTCTGAATGGTACGATTGAGCTTTAAACAATTCCCTAACGTTTGGTGATTTACATGCTAATTAAGATTCAATTCAACTCTCAAAACAAAAATCAAGTGAAAGACTGTTGTAACTGCACCATGGATAGATATATAGATTGATAGACAGATAGATAGATAGATAGATAGATAGATAGATAGATAGATAGATAGATAGATAGATAGATAGATTCTTCTATTTAAGCCATTTGTTAGTGATACATGTGTTTAAGAAGAAATGTGACACTTACATCTCTAAACTGCACAAGTCCAAGATTTCCAAGCTCACTGATGCAAAAGTGGGCTGATTCAGTTTGAAAAAAGAGTTGAACAAGACACATCTCCTCACTTTGGAAAAAAGAACCCATTTCTCAATTTGTCTCGCAAGACTCCTTTTCTTCCTCAGATGTTGCTGTTTTCAAAGCAAACTAACAGTGCCAGCACCTCTCAAAAGCGGTGAAACAGTGCGACTGATGAGAATCCCTGGCTTTTGACAGAGTCTATTAAACGTTTTTTCTGACAGGAAATCAATTGAGTGCTTTGGTACCACTGGGATCAATAAGGCCTTTGCTACACCATAGTGCTAGAATGGCCAAATCACTGATCACTTCCTGTTCGCTTTTGCACCATTACAGGTTTAGATGTGGTGACAGATTAGCAACTACAAAAGAGCAAACTATTCACCGTAAAGTGACAGAACATGTGGCTCACCACATTATTGCATTGTAGAGACACATAAACAAACCCAGATAAACACGGGCACAAAATGGAATAATTACCACATGCAGTCACACACATTAGACAGCAATATGCCAGCAAGGCTTTCAGTGCAATCCATCTCAACAAATCACTGTCATCAGTCAGGATCCGTGGGAGGAAGCCTAATGCCTAAGGAGATGGGTGACCTCATCACTGTGAGTCATTTTTATAAATTTGCAGGCACATTTTTTGAAAACCACACCAATAGATAAATGCATATTGGAGAGTGTTGGGCCATAGAGATACTCATAAGTGGAAAAACCCTGACTTTATGCCATCCACAAACTGTTGTGTTTGAGTAGAAGTGCACTGGGCACAGTGCTTAGAGTCCAGGGAGCACCTCATCCCTGCATGACACACATGATGCTAATGCAAAAAAAAACAAAAAAAAAAAACAATATAGGAGCTATGAGCACCTCTGACACACTTAGCCTGCATCTGATCTCGAATAAGCAGAGACTTCATGTCACTGTGGAGCCTCATCCATACTGAATGTAGACGTAAGACTGGGGCAGGACCTCTGGGACTGTCTTATCTAGGTTAACTATGCTGGTGGTATATAGACCTCAAGTAGCCCACATAAGGAGACGGTTCATTTCAATGCACCGAATGGAGAGGCCACCTCCTAATGGAAGTTTGGAGGCTTGAGTGCATTTGGTGTGTGTGTGAGTATATATATGAGCAATGTCGCAGCACTGTAGTGAGGACACTTTCACACATTTTCTTTCAGCCTTAATGTTCCCTTTCTTTATCTGATGGATGGGATGCTCTCTACTGTATTGGATGCATAATTCTGCTCAGTCAACTGTATGACCTCAGGTTATCATTTACGTCTGAATTCACACAGAGGCACAAATGCAGTTTCCTGGCTCTCGTCAGCCTGACCCATAAAAAAGTGAAACAATTCTCTCTTGTAAAGTTGCAAAGGCTGCAGTGCTTGCACACAGACTTGCATACAGGCTTATATAATAAAATTGTGATTGTAATCGAATACATCCAAGCATAAACAACATGTATAGACTGAAGTATAGTTTTAAAATGCATTAATAATTGACAGACTGGAATGGAATGTGAGGAAGAGGTATACTATTTAATCCTTTCATCTCATGTTAAAATCATATGTACTAAAAAATATTTCACAGTTTTTTTTCTGTGGAGTTATTCAATCCAAGAAAGTATGTCTCTATGCTCCATTAGCATCACAAAAATACTAACAAGTATGGCAAGAGAGTAACCTCCCTACCACTATAGGTAAGCTAATCAAAGCATGGATTATCTGGACATACTGCTGAGACAGGATGGAATTGGGGGGGTTAGCCTCATGTCCCAGATGGCAAGACAATTTGGAGACCAGACCCCAGTCACTTGGGTGGCACGCAACAGAAGTGAACGGCATTGCTTACAGATAATACCATAGAGTCTCAGCAACTGAGGGTTAGGCTAATCTCTAAATGCCTGGATTTAGTGGTGGTGGTGTTGGGAGTGTGTGTGTGTGTGTGTGGTGGGGGGGGGGGAGTGGAACAGAAAATCTGTCCAAGCGAAATGCATTGGAATGATACTTTGAGTTGATTTCATCATTTTAAACTTACTGTTACTCTTACTGTATGAAACTGTTGGAAACAAATGTCTACGTCTCCTGAAATACCCCCACTTAATCAAATAGGGATTTTTTGTAAAATAAATAAATACATACAGAAATACATAAATACACACATATGTAACTACTAGTTAATTAAGGAACATACCAAATAAAGATAATCCTAAAATCAGTAAAAATCATATAATGTTGCCTTCTTCCTAATGATGACTTCTGTAGACTTCTGTAAGACAACCAAGCTTGCTCTTAAAAGTTTCCAACACAGAATGCAACTTTGGAATTTAAATGGTCAAGTAGATATGATATGTAGAAACGCAAATATATATGTTAACCATTTAATAAAGACTACTTCCGAATAACATCAATCGCTTGTCTGAATTGCAGGGGAAGCAGCTTGATTGCATCCTGCTAGGTGTCTGTCTGGCCTCTTCGGTCTTCCTAAAGGATATTGGGGGAGGTGGTCTTGCATCACGTGACCACAAACCAGCCTTGTCGACCCTTTGTTGTACAGGCAACACAACAGAGCCTCTGAGTATAGAGTCTACATTGATGTTTTATGGTGCAGGAATTGGATGATATCAAAGAAGTCTTAAGGGAAGGACGTGGATCTGAAACCTCGCTCTCCTCTTCCTCCCGATGAATTGAATGTATTGGCGGATTGAAGGAAAGGCACACAAAGACAGCAGGACCTACGACTAAACAGGGACCGCGGAGAGGCTGGCTACTCATTTACGTGCGCACACGTTCGGGACATTGAGAAAGAGCATGAGTGAGTGAGTCGTAAATACGGCAAGAGAAAATGTCTTTTTAGTCTCATTCAGAAGCAGAATTATTAGCGACAGGGAGTGATGCTGGCATTTATGTATACACCATCCCGGGAAATACTCCCCATCCACGCAACCATCTTTTAATCACTGGAGAGGAACACTTGGAAGGGGGTGTTTTGCCTCGGCGAAGCTGCATGCGCTCTCCCTAGGTCGCTTTTGTTTTCTTGTTTTAGCACGAGACATCGAACGAGGAAGCGAATTTATTGCAAACCGAGGACACCTTCGTTTTCATCATGTTGAAAGGCTATCGGATCGTACGATGGATGGGACCAATGCACAGCCAGCCTCACCTAATGTTCGTCTGTTTATTGACCATCTCGTCTTTGCTTGGGGTCCACTCATCCTATCCACAGAGCGGCGAATGTGTGTCAGGCAAAGGGAAAGGCTGCGTCGGTAAGTATTTAATCATTATCCCAATGCATGCTCATGTCGAAAGATGTAGACAAACCATAATGCAACAGTCAACATACGTTTTGCTCGTATGGCCTTGTTTTTAGACAAAAGACACATCAATGAGTTGAGTAAAATTAGGGTGTAGGTATAAATTTCATGTTGAAATATTTTAGGTATTGATAATGATTACTTTATTGGTTAGTATGGTGTAATAACTCTTATAGGCTTTATGTCAGGATAACCCCAATCGACCCTCCTTGATGATGCTCTCCGTGTTCCTTGATGCTACGCTGGTGACACTGGCGAACGAGATCAGGTGTAGCCTATGATAAAAGACTAGCAGTCCCGAACCCCACCCTTCAACGCTCTTGCGCGTAGACCCCTGCGAAAGACTCAAACAAGCTTTGGCCGGTAACCCAGTTCGTACAAAAGAGTGGCGCACATTTAAACAGCGTCACCGGCATCGGTCTTTCCCACCACGTTTGTTTTTCGCGCAGGTCGTACATAAACGCATCCTTACGGATTTTACGAATAGGGCAGCAGTGTTATGCGATGGAGCTAAAACGCATTTCTGCTTCTTTACCATCTATTGTTAATTGCGGCTTGCTCTAGGCCTGAGGCAAAACGTTGGTCCCACTCTGTGGTGGTGATGTGAGCTAGGGGGCAGGAGACATACACATCAGAAGACCATTTTGTCAGTTTTATTGTTAACTAGGAGTGTTTTATTTGGCATTAACCAGAAACAGTACATAAGAAATATCACAAAAAAGCTTAGGACAAATCAAGTCATACTACATTGGTCCCACCAGGCTGAGAGTCTGCCAAGCTTTAGGCATCTGGTAGTAATGTATTGGGCAAGGAATCAAACTGGATTTTGTGTTGTGATTTAAACCCTTTCCCAGATTCAGTAGTTTGCCAGTGATGTGGTTTGGCACTTAAGAGGATGTGGGTAAGGGAAATAGCAGAGCCTACCCAGAACCCTGTTTGAACAACACAAGAGCGAGAACCACATGGAGCAGTTTATATCGCCAGAGGTTTCCTTGATGTTGCAGAAGCCAAAGATGGGGACCATTCCAATCCCTAATAGTGAACAGTTGCAGAACTGCATCCTGTCATCTTTGTCGAAACTGTGTGGAATATAACATTAATCTCAGAAAGAACAGACTGAGGGTCTGTTTTACTAATTAATAATCTGGCAGCCGTATATTGTCTAAGCCATGGCTTGTTTGTGTGTGCTGGTGGGCAGTCCTCCAAATGCATTGGCGTAATCAATTCTGGATAGGACAATGGTCTGGATAATGTTGGTCTGCATCTGCCAGGTTTAATAAAAGCTGTTATCAGAATTTTCATTTTAATCACAGGATAAAAGAGCCTTCAATGCATTATTTAATTGAGGTCTGAACTGCTGTACTATAACTGATGCATTAGAAGATAAATTATGGCTATTGATATATTAGCTGTCACATTTCGGAAGCAAGTACAGGTCACTTGCTTCTTATGAAAAATTGTTGAGGTTATTTACCCCTCATCAACAATCTCATCATGCACCATATATGCTAAAACAGTTTTTTCCCCTCTCCCACTTGTTTGAAAAAGGCTAATTTGTTTTTTCTAAAGTGGCAGGTATCTGTAAAATGCCTAGTTTCTTTCTGTTTTAATTGTGTTCATTGATTACAAAAAACCATTGTCTGAAGACTTTTCAGACACTTGAGCTGACATTTAGAAGAATTATAGCGCTATCAGCATTCTGAGGCCCCAAGGATTTGCATTGTCGAATATTCAGCTAATTTAGGTGTGAGGACCAGCTCTGCATTGGGTTTGTACTCCTGGCATAGTCACAGACCAGAAACAGGCTAGCCATAATTAAGTTTTGCTTGCCAATTCTTGCTAGATTGGTTGATCATGTGTGCTCTCACATACAAATGAAATTAAAAAATATATATATTTTTAATTTCCTAAATGTAATAACTGGCATATTCTACAGAAAACTATGTTTGTCACTGGTTGTGAAAACAAAACAGGAGAAATAGGTTCAATGAGAAAAAGAATAAACTTTATGTTATGTGAAAATGGGCTGCTACAGAAAGCCTACTTGGGGGTAAATATATGGCCTGTTCACAAAATATTCAAAGTATTTTTTGTACACCTTTTGTACATTTGTTTAACTCTGCATCTACAGCGTGATCTATGGCTCTCCATCCCATATTACTGAAATAGAAAATTAGTGACTTTTTCAAAGTATTTTCCCCTTTCATTAGACATAATAACTTCTTGTGAGGGCTTGTTCATACACAGCTCCAACCAAATTGTTAAGTGTAGCAGAAAAAAGGGTGGGGGTGATGGTGTGTGTTTGTTGCAAAGTGTTTCTTGAGGCTCCCAAGTTTCTATAGAGGCTTTTATTTGATCTCACCCTTCCCTCAGGACAGATCAATGGTTTTTATTCCCCTCCATTTTGTGACACTGAGGGAAAAGCAATGACAATAGTGGCCATTGTGCGCGATTGGTTACAAGCGCAAGGCCCTGGGCCCTTCGAAAGAGAAGCTTAATCAGTGGTGACCAGAGAGAGGCGAGAGCTTGGCTTTATAAATGGGCCCGGAGACAATGGCCGCTCCAGGATTCCTTGTGCCACTAGTTACTGTGACTTTGCAAAGGCAGTGTCGGACTATTGTGGCTTGATGTGTTCGTGCTAAAAGGGGCATAGCCACAGTAGCAAAAAAAAAAGCAAAAAGCATTTACACCATTTATTATTAAAACAATGTAGCAGCCTGTTCTGTAAAGTTCTGGTTTGTTACATTCGCTGTCCTCTTTGCCACTCCGTGTTGTGTCACAAAAGCCAATATTGGGACTTTAAACCAAACTGGACCAAGACTCAGTTTTTGATTGACACATTTTTTCTCAAGAAAGATTATTGGAAATTTGAAACTTGTCATAACACCTACACAACTCCTTAAAGTATGAGCATAATTGGTTTGTTGAGGGTGAAAAGTTTGTGGTTTTTGTGGGCTATTTCTCTGGAGGGTCATGAACTATTAAATGTGATCTTTTTGAGGTCAACTGTGTGGGTTACATTAACAAGTGTTTAGTCATGATTGATAGGCTTTGGCAAGTCTCCACTTGAGGCGGCCCTAATAGCTTCTAACAAAGTAATGGGTTCGCATGCATTAGTTGGTGGCTCAGTTTGAGGCTATTCAAAGTCGCAAGTAGAAAGTGATGTGGCTGTTGTATTCAAGGGATTGTTGAGGCGAAGTTGACAAGCTGAGAGGAACTGGGTTGTCAAAGCCAGGGATGATGAACTGAGAGTTAGCTGTTGTTTTTTTTTCCAAGTTAGGAAAACTCAAGGTTGTTTCAAACGAATTCAACGAATTCGTGATGCAAACTGGATAGGGATTGTGATTAGATGGTTGGTGAATGTTTATACCATACCAATGCTTCCCTAAAAAAACATTATGTTATCACACACATTCCCTTCAAGGGATTAAGGCATCAAGGATCATCGAAGGAGGAAGAAAGGCAATATGAGTAATGTAAATAAATAGGCAATACATTTACTTCAGTAATTTTGACTAGCCTGCAGCTTAACTGGGTTAAGCTTACATTTTCAGTTTAGCTGTTATTACATACATTGTCCTCTCTTAATTCACAAAGATATTTACATAGCTCAAGTTACCACTTAATTATGCAGGTTACCATCATATGCAGCTCATTTTCTTGTATTTGCACTGTGTTATGTCTTTTTACTGTTGTTTGTTTACATTTTACTCAAACACAACCAGGCTCTGAAAAAAAAAAGACTATTTCAGTCAGACTCAAGTCCTTTGTAAATCAGGCCGCCATTCTTGATGCACCTGCATGGTAGTGTGCCTAATGCTCTCAGGCTATACGGTTGTCTTAACACAGCCACATTCATGGTTCTGGTGGCCTTTCAAAGCCAAGAACAAGCCTGTCAGCTAGGAACACTTCCTTTTTGCTGCAGTACCCAGAGCTTAGACTACTATTTTTTATTGTTCTACTGATTTCTTCAATTTGAAACATTAAGCAGCAACAGTAGTAAGGAGTTAAGAGTGGAAGCCTTTTCAAGGCATTTCTGAAATTGTAATTGTAACTGTAAGTGCAAGATATGTTGTGTCATATCCTTGAATATGTGCCTGATATATATTTTTTTAAAGATGTATTTTTTTATACTGTTATATCATCATGAGATGTCATTAAGATATAGAGATTGTGTCCAAAGAGAGTGCGTAGCAGTTATCAAAGATCTTTGTTGTGTCATTAAGCCATCTTAAATGCCAGTCACCAAGCATTTGTGTTAGACTGACTGCCTGTCAGAAATAGGCCAGCGTCAGTCATTGCAAAACCTATTTATGTGCTTTGGTACATCTTTTGTATTAGATAGCTGTGAAAATATGTGAATCAGAAGCACCATTATTAACGGTCCATTAAATACGTCATGGCCATGACAGAAATAACCAATCGAAAAAGGTAGACCTTCAGAGCGTTCCTTGTTTTATCTTGCATATTTGTTCTGATTTTATTTGAGACATGTTTATATGATAGATGATGACACAGCACAACAGCACTTTATTCTGCTATAACAGCCTAATTTTTCCCATCTATTGAACTGGTTGGAATGAATAATAAACCCAATTTAGAAATGTGTAAAGACAACAACAGGATTGGTGATCTGTGGTGCGAGCTGCTAAGAGAACTGCTAGTGCACTAGGTGAGGAGCTGGTGGTGGTGTCTGTCTGAGGGACACAAAGACGCAGAAAGAGGGTGGAGTACACTGAGGAGGGATGCAAACACCGTCCGACTGCAGTCACACATGCCTGCACATGCAAGGGCCTTCCAGTTTTGAAGCTTGCCGCTTTGTAGCTCGCACACTGGCAGGATGAGTTTTGTGCATGGCTCGTATCCTACCACCTCAGTTATGTCGTCTCATGTTGTCTCAGCACCCTCGCATTAGAAATCATGTTTTTCTTTGCTTTTTTTTATCCCCTACCAGCCCATGCCTTGCCCAGCCCTTTGGCTTTGAAGTGAGCCCCTCAACAACCAGTAATCAAGTGCTCATTAAGCTGAGTGATCTCCTGCAGATGTCTCTCAAATGCATTTCTTTACCCTCTCTCTCTACTTAGTGCACGCACAACTGTCTTTACCACCACACTCAGCCAGACAGTTTATGACCATTATCGCTTTGTTACTGCTTAACAGCTAGTGGAAGTTTGATAGCTGTGATATTAATGTTTCTCTGAGGTTGATGCTGTCCATCATAAAATGCCTTGTCATCGGCGATGTCGAGGCTCTTTAGAGGATTAAAGCTAGACGGTTCTACAAAACATGGAGATAAAACGTTTGCTTTGCGTTTCACTCTCTTGGCAGCTAGATTAAAACAGTGTAAATGAAGAGGACTCGACAGCGTCAGCCAATTTGTCATCATTTCAGTAAGAATGGACACTAGAAGAGAGAGTTTATTTCTTCCTGAGACTGTGTGGCAGGCTCAGTGTCACCTGACGATCAATGTTTTTTAAACAGCACAATACAAACAAGCTCAAATCCCACATGGACAGGAGCAGGCGGATGTGCTAAACCTTTTTGTTCATCCGTATTGTAGAGATCAGGGCTAAGTCTTGGGATATACTGCTGGAGTCTATCTGCTGGAGTCTATCTATCAAGTCTGGAGACTTTTCTGAAGAGAAACATAATGACCTGCTGATTCCTTGGGTGAATACAACAGCAGAGTTGTGTGTGTGTCTGTGTGTGCTAATGAGTTGAACTCCGGATTAACAGGGAAAGCCCTGGTCTTTGTTTTTGCAACAGACCCCTGGTTCCCATCTCTGCTTGTTCAGCGCCCATGCCGTTCCATGATACCACAATCCTTCTGGATTCCAGGCCTAATTAATCAATTTACAAGGAAGTGAGTGCAATGTGGTCTCACTAATCATCAGAATCTGAACCTTTTCAGTTTTTGCCTTCCACTCTGGTTGTTGTCCCCCTCTCAGCTTTTTTGTTTGTTTGTGTCTGGCTCTCAAGTGATGGACAGAGACTTCGTTCTCCTTGCCCTGAGAGGAGTCGTGGCGGGGAGATAACAGTGTTGACTTTGAAAGTGCCTCGGTGAAAAATGCTCCCCGTGGCCTGGCCCACACGGCGAGAAATCGAGTCTCGAGTCTGGCTTTGCCGTTAACCTCTCTTTAGCAGTCTATCGCCCTCCCCGAGGTGAAGACTAAGCCAGAGTTGTCGGAGCTCAACAGTGATTTTCCTCTCACAGCATGGAGCCACTCAGCTGGAGTCAAGAAAACAGGGAAAAAATAATGAAAAATAAAAGCCCTAAGTTAGACAGCTTGTCTTTCTCCACACACAAACTGTGACATTGCTTCAGGTTAGAATTGCATTACTGCAGACAATACCTCATTTGTTGCTACTTAAAAGGCAGGGAGCCAAACGTGTATTGTCTGAAAGACCCAATATGCTATAAATGCCTGTCGATTTCACTGCCATTTTTTTGTCAAATGACCTCTGTGAAAATGCAAAGCAAACAAGTATTTTGATTGACAACCATAAAAACCAAAGGCTTGAGGGGATGACAGGGCCAGTGTCACGCTATTGGCTGGTTTGTCCGGGACCTCTGGGTCATTGACCCACCGTGGTGATGAGTATTGATGTTTTGCAGAGTGGAGCCAGATGATAGGGGGCACCTTTGACGTGGCTTCTTGCTTTACCAGCCCCCCTCTGCTCCCTGTCTCTCTTTCTATTTCTCTCTCTCGTTATCTGCTTGTATTTTTTCCTCTATTTCCATTCTCTCATCCATTGCTTAGTTTTTTGTTTCCCTCTCTCTCTCTATCTTTCCTACATACCCTTCTCTGGTACCCGTCTCTCTCTCGTTCTCCTCCACTTTGGTGACATTGATTCTGCTCTCTGCTCTGATTATCCCGGTGTCAGCGTGAATCTGGTTCTCCGCTCCTCTCCTTTGGCCCGGCCCAGCTCCCCTGAAGCTTCGGGCTGCCCGCTGGCGTCCATTTTGGAGCTCAGATCACACTTCACAGAACTGGGTCAGAGGGGATGAATGAGAGGGGACGTTCTCAACTTGGGGAGGGTGGAGAGAAGTTTGGGGTTGGGGGGATGGTCAACTCTGCCTCCAAAAAACTCTTTTGCCTTAGTCCACTGAGCCCCATCATTTATTCATCAGTAATGCTGGTCTCGCAGCGTTCCGCTTTCGGTCGTACTGAGTAAATATTGCTGTCAGTTTGTTGTCCCTCCGGGCTATTTATTCCTTCATTTGTGTTTCTCGTGCATTTTTACCAGCACAGATTTTCTTGTTTTGCAGGCCTACAGCAGCCTACTGTGATACACGGGCACTAACACAGGCCCTTTTTAATGTGTATTACTGTCATTTGTGTGTGTCTTAGGAGAGGGGGGTGTTTTTTAATCAATCTTTGGGTTCCACTTGGGCTTTTGTATTAAACATTAATACACTACAACAACAGTGTCCAGTTAGAAAATGTTTAAGAAGTTAAAACTACACAAAACAACTCCACAGACACCCCCATTAGACTCTGGCATGGACTGTCTTTAAAAACGTAACTGATATCATCCGCTGTGTCCAAACAACTTGGCTGTCCAGTCTGGTCTGGTCTCGTCTCAGCATGGTTTCCCCATCTCTCAAATGTACGAGGCGGCTGAGCGCCAAAGTACCGTTGCCGTCGCTTAAGTCGCGAGCACTGATTAACAGTCCATCCTGTCACTTCTCATTTCCTCTACCATCCTCACACAACTGTTTAAGATTCAATGGGCAATGATAGAGCTCTCTTGTGACGGAGGTGATTTTGAAGAGGAAGCATGTTGAGCATTTGTTTTTTTACAGTCCTGTAAAAACTGGTGGCTGTTAATGTTGCTTGGGAGGGGGGTGTCTTTGGATTGTGTATCAAGGAGAAGCAGTGCTCATGCTCAACTCTTTTATTTTCAAATGGGGCAGTAACTGCACAATGTTGGTCTTGACTCTTGACTGTATAACCCTACCTGATGTAGATTTGGGGGTTGCTATACCACTGGAACAAGGAAGTGTATCTCACAGAATCTTGCATTGCACAGAACAATAAGAGTTCATCAAACCTGTTGTTTAATCTGTGATGTTCCTCCAAGACCTTCCTTGGGTATCACTATTCATGTTTGTTTTCATCTGACAGATACTAACAAAAGTGATAATTAGTGATTAGTGATAGTTTTTCGGTGCCCTAGGAAAAGAGCAGCTTTCTGAAACAACAAGAGTAAATGAATGAATGTAGGGGAAAAAAAGAGGAAAGGAAACTGGTAATAAATAAATCTGGTGCCCATGCAAGTCAATTCTATTTGTCCCCTGTGATCCATGCTACACCATCTAAGCTCCGTCAGTATTTCACCATCACCTCTCTAGTCTTTTTCCTTCCATCTACCTCTTCTTTCCTCTGTTCTCTCTTATTGTAAGGTTTTATAAGCTCCACTTCCCTCTGGGTGTATTCGTTGTATGTCGAAACCTTCGTTGTCGTTTTTTTGTGCACTCAACATGACAGCAATACTTCATCCTGCTGCCCTGGGCAGGGATGTACGGGAGAAAAATGGCTTTCATAACGAATCTTGAGTTCAGCTCCAAGTCTGTTCCAATAAAGATTTTTACTGCCTCTGAAGTGCCTTCTTAATTGATGGTGCTTTAAGTTAATTATTTTCGATGAATGATTAACAGTGGTGTCCTTGACTGGTCAATCTCATGGCCTACATATTGACATCTCTAATACTTTACCCCAAGGTATCGAGTATTGACTCACACTACCCCTCCGGTCTCTATGCTCTTATTGACAAACTGAAGTACTTCATAGACTTAGTGATTCATACTGATGGCCTTTTTTGACTCAAACTGAGCTAGTCTTTGCTCATCTGTCCTTGCTCGGCTTTCTTGTCGAAGTATGGTGGGCACAGTGATGCTGCTGTCAATATGGTTTAAGAATTGCTTTTAGGGATTCGTGAGGACGGGTCTGTTAACCTCTGCCCAGGAGGCAAGCGTCTCCCCTGCCCCCACACCACCCCACTCTCCCCCCACCCAAACCCCATCCTTCTCCCTGTCCTGTGCTAAATGGAGGAATGCCACTGACTTAATGTGCCCCGATGGAGCGTTGGCAGCCCGGGGCCGTGACGAGGCGTAGAGCGCGGTGGGCGGCAGACGGGTGCCAGCTGCTCGGCTCTGCACATGCTGCGCCCAGCTGCTGGGTCACACTTCCTGTTGGAGCTGACAGGAAACGGGGTTGATAGCAATAGAGTGTGTTATGTGTGTAAGTGTGTGTGGGTGTCTGTGTGTGTGTGTGTGTGGGGGGGGGGGGGTTGCTGGCTATGTGATACTCAAAGAGTACCCCATGGAACAAGTACTGGTTTGTTAGCAGCCACTCAGACTGTAGAGTCTTGAGTGCCCTAGAGTATAGCTGCTCACGTGGGAACAAGACAGAGAGAGAGAGAGGTAGAGTGCATTTTCAGTTGTTACTAGTATACTGTATCTGTGGGTGCCTCTTTTTTACAGTGCTGCCTCTGTATATCTACTGCTGAGGTGTGTGTGTAGTGTATAAGTATTGTTGTGTTATTTCAGTCTTAGTCATTATTGTATTTCTGTCACTTGAGTTGTGATTATGTATATATAGTTTGTTGGTTAAGTGGATGCTGGTACACTGGATTTTCACTTCTGGTATCTTTCCCTTCTTGGATGAAGAAAGTCTGACGATTTATCTATTAATATCATAGTCTACTGATAGATCAGTCAGTCTATGGATCAGGAGTTCTGCTGATGCTTCTTTTTTGGTGGGTGTTTGGTGGTGTCCTGTTGAATGTTTCCAGTAAATGCATTTAGATGATGCCATGACCATTCAATCTCACTGACTGTATGCCAACCCAAAGAAGAGAGACAATCAGCTTTTGTCTGCTGTCTCCTACTTCAAAATTCACAATGTTTGGCGAACGACTTTCTATCTTCTTTACAATGTATACATAGCAAATAATTCAGGCCGAATGGAAGTTTTATGTACATTAGGGTTATGAGTGAAAACCCAGTTGGCTTAATGCACAACAATTTATATTTAAATGTGATGGTTTTTTTTTTCTTTTTTCTTGCATACAAGAAAACCACATTGTTGTGGTATGTGCATATTGATGTTGATCTTGGCTCGCATTGGGTTTGCAAAATGAGTAAAACCACAAGAGTTAAGATAAACAGTCCAGGCCATATAGTCTTCCCTTAGTGGGAACAACTAGATGCCTTTGTGAGTCTGAACCTCAAACACTGACAGACTTATGCACTGTGACAACAGCTGGCCTGAAGGCTAAGTTTGAGTTGATGCCCCCCCCCCCCCCTTTCTTCCACGCATCTATAAAATTAGCGTCTTTGTGGAAATAGCCCCCTCATCTGCTGCAACCTCATGTAGACCTGCCATTAGGAGTGGTTTTTACTGCTGTGTAAATATACCATCCCTTTCAGTGCTTAGAAAGACCTGTGGTTAGTTGTGTGATTCTTACAGTGGGTGCTGTTTTTTTCTGCTTTCACACTTGTACCTGTTCAGAATTTTCGGTGCTGTTGAACCTGACTCGCCCTCTGCTCATCTTGTCAGGAGTATTGGAGTATTTTTTCTATTAGCCTTTGTGCTGGTGTCACGAAGACCCGTGAAAAGGATGAGGCCGGAAAAAAAGTCAAATGCGTTCAGCTGATTCACTCCCAGCTTGGGGGGGTTGTCGTTGAAGTACACTACGCTGATATTCTTTGGTCTAAAGGTCAGGTTTATAAAGCCCCTGGATTACTTGAAGAGCATCTGAATCTCTCACTAATTTCAATACCTCACACAGGATGGGAATCCTTTTGTGTGGAAGGAAAGGAAGGAATGGAGGAGGGAAAAAACAACAATACATATTCAGCATTGAACCCCATATCAACACCAGCAGCACTTTGCAATGCAGATGATCTTAAATCAATGGTAGATGAATTAATATTTATGTCACAAGCGTGGAGGGGAGTGCATTTGAATACTAGCACATAAGAGGTAGTCTTGCCACAGGGATTATTAGCCAGTTCATGAAATGAAAAATGTATTTTCAAATAGGGCCTTAAAATAGAGACAAAATGAGGCACATATAACATGTTAATAATTACTATAATCATTGTCATTAGCCGTTTTTAAATTTCTAGGGTTATTATTTAAAAATGTAGGGCACATATAATTAGTAGTCTTGAAATCATAATATGAAAAGAGGTGCCAGTAGGTCATTAATCATGTTTGGTGTAACATCAGAATATTCTACAGGGTTCCTTATGCTGTCTGTTAATGTAGAACTATACAGAACATTGTCTTTCCTCTGACAAGGTACTGATTATTGTATAAACGTATTTTTTCCATGTTCTCTAACCATACCAGAGGTGTTTCAAAACAGGCTCTGAGCTCGGCTTTTAAAATGGTGACACCTTACTGCCTGGTTGCATAAATGTGCCCTCATACATAAATCATGTGGGCTAAAAATGTTTAAATTACAGACTTCAATGCCTCTGCAATGCTTTTAACATTCTTACTGCCACACTCTCCCAGTTGTTTTGTTCCCTTACAAACTATACAATACCTGCATTTCATATATTTTTGTTGTTTTGATTAA
Organism: Tenualosa thibaudeaui; assembly: GCA_027481765.1. Classification (NCBI taxonomy): domain Eukaryota; kingdom Metazoa; phylum Chordata; class Actinopteri; order Clupeiformes; family Clupeidae; genus Tenualosa; species Tenualosa thibaudeaui. Next base: position 7,594,678 of record JAIFZK010000008.1, read on the forward strand.
TTGCATCAGTTTATCTCAAGGTTTCTCAATATCCTTTTCTTTCCCTTCCCATTTTGAAATGAGTCGGCAGGCTTTTTGTTGGTATTGTGGAGTGATTTAGTGTCCCGCCTAACTAAACAAACAAAGACAATAGCATAATGCCCTCATGTGCATGCTATGCAACCCCTCTGAGCCAAGAGCTGCAGGGATACATGGGCATGTTTCTTCCTGGATATGGTGTTAATCTTGTAGGCTTAATCAACCATGATTTAATTGCAGGCCTGTATTCTGCCTGAAAATGAGCATCACACAGAGACACTGAAGTGTGTGTGTAGCTGTTTCCATATGAAATGTGTTCGTACTAAGAGTGCATATATGGATATTCAGTTGTGACTGTGACTGCGACTGTGACTATGTGTGTGTGTGTTTGGACAGAGGCATAGCTATTTGTCTGTATGTGCATCTGTGTATATTTAGTTGTGACTGCAGAGTACTGTATGTGTGGGTCTTCCACTCTGTTTCACTTTGGCCTCTTCTACATCTCTCCTTTCAGATTTGTCGGAGAAGAAGAGTGACTTACGAGTTTGCGATGCAGCCACATGCCGCTTTGGGGGCACCTGCCGCGATGATGGCTCAGACCTGAAGTGTGTTTGTCAGTTTCAGGTAAGGGAGTGGGATCTTCATCTTGTGTTGTTTCTCGTCTAAGATGCGTTATCTCAGCCGTTGTCATATCAACAGTGCAAGGGGATACAAAGAGGTGGCGGCACCAAGACAGCTTCTCTGCCTATTTGCCTGAAAACAAGTCTCTCTCTTGCTGTGTCTGAATTCCTTGCTGTTTTTCGCTACTGTTTTCCCTCAAGACAGCTTCAGGGTGTGTGTTGCTCATGTCTTTTTCTTTTCTTTTTTTTCTTTCTTTCGCTCTCTGTCTCTTTCTTCACTACACCAGTGCCATAGTAACTACATTCCCGTTTGCGGTTCAAATGGAGACACCTATCAGAATGAGTGTTTCTTGAGGCAAGCTGCCTGCAAACAGCAGAAGTCCATATCAGTGGCATCAGAGGGGCCGTGCTATCCTGGTGAGTCTGAAGACGACGCCCAAGAAAGTTCTGAATACTCCTGCACCACCCCGCATACAGATGGCACAGTTATTACACCACCAGCTGTGATGACCGTTGACTGACAGAAACCTGTCTAACCTGACTTTGTTTCTCTCTCTCTTTCTCCCTACCCGCTTGTTTGTCTACAGATAGCAGTTCAGGATCAGGGGATGGAGGTGAGGAATAAATTCCTTTCTTTTTTTTTTCTCGTTTTGTTTTTTAGCAAAGTAATTATGTACACAGGTCAGGTGTTAGGGAGCCAACAGCAACAGCACTATCAGCCTGAGCTCCACATGCGCATGTATTTTTCACAAGAGTCAAACAGAGTAGGGGAGAAGCTACAAGCATCTAAATATGCAAAAAATACCAACATATTCTTCAAAGGTTTTTTTTCCACCTTCTGTCCTAATGGGTCATATAAATAGTGCATTAAGACATCACACAGCTCTGTCTCAATGCCATAGGCTCCCTCAGGGTAAAAAGCAGCACACACACACACGCACGCACGCATGCACGCACACACACAAATCTGATGGTATGCACAAGGTAATTCATTTTTACAGTTCGTTCTCCATAGCGAATTAGAGAAAAAATACTCCCGCGGCTGGTGTTTTTGTACAGCTTTCCGAAATGTTCTTAACACTGATCATCAGACCAGTGATGGGGCTCAGCTGAAAAGAGGAAAGGGATTTGAGGGGTGGGTGGGTTGGGAGGGGGGTGCAGAGGATGGAAGGCTGTAGATTGTCAGAATATCCTTATTCAAAGCTTATTTTTAGATCCAGCTGCGTTGTGAGTAGCCGGAGCTTTTGGCCAAGAAACTGACCGAGCAGTGTTTAATTTGAGACTCCACCTCCTGAGGTCTTTTTTTTCTTTTTTTTTAAAGGGGGGGAGATGAAGAGCGGCTTCTGAGGCTTGCTTTCCAGAGCTGTCATTTTGCTAAATTACAGGGCCATGCAGCAGGGGCCCCAAATCTGCTGTGGTCTTTGTCCTTAGAAGGCACAGAAAATCGACACACTATACACATTCACACAACACACACAAATACACTCTCAAGACAGGCACACAGAACGCACAGAACACACACACACACAGTCACACAGCCGTCTTCCTCTATGCTGCCCCATTCATTGAAAAGTGTTTGTTTTGCATTCACAGTTCTTTTTGCCTCAGAATTAAGCACTACACAGCTAATAAACAGACACAGAACTCAACTAAACACAGGCAGCGGTCCTGTAATGAAAAGCAAAACATGGCCAGAAACAAGGAAAAAAATACACTGTAAACACACAGTACACCACAGCCCTCTGGCACTGACCACGGCTGTTAATACATTGTAATCTTTGAGCGATTATTTGAGAGTTGTTGCTTCTGACGTTTTAGAATGTCGCATGCACATATACGTGTGTACATCACCATACTTTGGGTATTATCCGTTTACGTTTTCCACCGGCAATTATTACGTTGAGTAGAGAGCTACCAGGAGAGCAGACTTATTATGATTATTACACGCTTTAAGGAGCGAGGGGGTGTCCGCTGAAGTACTTTTGAATTAAAATGGTAATTCCTCGGCTTCATCCTATTTTGCTGTAGCTGTAAATTACATTGCCTCTGCAATGGCACAACAAAGTGCGCACAAGCCCAAGTGCCACAAGCCGAGGAGGGACTCACTTGGTCATTAAGTCCTTCAGCACTGGAAACATATATCCTGTTCATCAAAGCACATAGAAAATGGATTTAAGAAAGGAAAAAAATACATTTTAAAATTATATCATTCCTAAATTACAGAATATGAAGGATCTGGAAGCGACTCAGGCAAGAAGGCCAAGTGCGGCAATTGCAAGTATGGAGCCGAATGTGATGAAGACTCTGAGGATGTCTGGTGAGTTTTTTTCTTGTCTAGTCCCTCTGTCCATTGTGCATTCACACAATATTTGAGGACTGTACTGCACTGTATCTGTTGATCTGTGCTAAATGTTTTATTACAGTGATGTAACAGAGCAGGGAATGTACAGTATAGTACAGAGAATGACATCAATAATAGTTCAGCTGTTGAAGAGCTTGACAGGAGCTTAAAAGGGGAGGTTTGCCAGCATAATCCACTTACATACAGTTGTGGATGACAAAAATGCACATAGCTGGAGAAATTGGCTTGGTGAAAATTGGTTGGAAAACTAAGTGGAAATTGGGTAGTCCCTACTGGAACATGGACTAGAATCGGTCACACGGATTCAGTGTATACCTTATATTGGATAGAAGTAGAAAAATGTTCTTTCTGGGGAAAATTCCCAAAATCAAGCTATTTATTCATGGCTCTTGCCACAACACACTTGTCCACTCAGGAAAACACTTAAACACTGACACAATGGTTCTCTCATGTTGGTTTGCAGGTGCATGTGCAACATTGACTGTAGCGGCCACAACGAGAACCCTGTGTGTGGGACTGACGGGAACTCCTACAACAACCCATGCCACGTGCGTGAGGCCTCCTGCATGAAGCAGGAACAGATTGATGTCAAGCACCTCGGGAGGTGTCCAGGTAATACCCCAGTCCTCCACACACGTAAACCTCAACAGTAAAACCAGATCCCTCGACCAATCCCTGGGTGTTTGCACAGCACCAATCTCAAGAGATTCACAGGTTTGCAAAGTGCTCACCAGATTTTCTCCTAGATAAAGCTCTCCAACACTAATACTTTAAGAAGCCTTTTCTGTCTTGATTAAACACTCTTGCCACACATAGTGGAGTCCTATTCTCAACTTGGGGTGCATTGCATAGGTCAAGCTGTGCTTTACAGTTCTAAGCAAATGCCCTGACAAGATAATGTTGTCTAACACATAAAGCCAACAATTGGGATTAGTTTCTAATACAAGGTTTTCTTCTTTAAAAACAGATAAAGGAAAGAAGGACGTGCCACCCGATGTATTTGGTGAGTGAATTAAAATTTTTTGTTGCAGTTTTAAAGGTTTTCTCTAATTTTCTCCAAAGAAATTATTAATGGTCCAGTCTTAATGAATGCATAGCTCATCATGCCTAGATAGCCTCCAGGTTTTGAGAAAAGACAGCTAACGAGTAAAGTCATGTTGTAAGCTTGCAGGGACATTTAGAAAATACATACTTAGGTAATAAAGTCAAAGAGTAAATTAACTCAGCCTGAAGAAGGTCTACCAAATGAAAGGTTGCGCAAATAGTAAAAAACCTTTTTGCACAGACTTGTGTGAGGCAGGTGAGGAGGACTTGAGTGTGTGGATTTTTCTTCTTTCTTTTAAAAATACAAACTTAAAATGAAGGTTTGTGCAGAATGTGAAAAATGTGGGTAGCACACAGTCCCAATTTCCTTTAACATAAATATTAAATATTTAATATATTATTAAATATAATACATTAAAGGCATTTATTTATACCTTACTGCCTCTTCCATCACATTTGGTTTATGGCACGCATGTTTGCCTCTTTACCCTTTGGATCTTCCTTCTTTGGCATTAGCTGGTACAAAGGACTATTAATTGCCAGCTATTTTGTTAAAATGTTCTGTCAAAAGAAAATGACCAATAAATAAAATATTGACAAAATATTTTATTTATTGACAATAAATAAAATATCTAAAATATCTAAATATCTTTGGTGACTGTTGACAAAAGCACGGTATAAGCTTGAGCTTTGGGGAATTCTAATCTACATTTTTCCATGTTTACAACTATGCAATTAGTGAGCTTTGTTGTAAAATATGTCTACTGACTATGGAAATAACCCGTAGTTGCAGACCTAGTGAGTACAGAGACATTGCACACTATACTACTATACTGCAGTTTCTGCATGTGTCCAATATAGGTGTTTAGGACCATGGATAGAGACTGTGATGAATGTGCCGTCTCTGTAGTATGAACCTATAGATGTATCTATATATGTATATCTATATCTATGATACGAACCTACTTCTACCTCAACAAATTCTACATCAGAACAGAACATTTATACATTCAGTAAGTTACCATGGTACCACATTGACAATACAGGACCGCACTCAGTCTGCTTCTGCTTGATGTGATGACAGGCTTGTTCACCTGAATAACTGCCATAAATATTTCATTCACAGCGGTTGTTAAAGAAAAGCCAGATTTGGGCAGTGGCAGAACTAATGGCTGGACTCCAGTGCCATGTACAGAGGACTACGCCAACTTCTGTCTTCATGGGCAGTGCGAGATGAAATTTGGTGTTGTCTCTTGCAGGTAAGAGCTCTGCAGGCTATAGGATAGGTGTTAGGTTGAGCTGCTGTAATCAGAAAGAAGCCATGGTGGACTCCCATTGTATTTTACTACAGTACTACATCAGGGAACTCTCCTAAAGCGTCACACTCCCAGACTAATTTTTTAGCATCCAGTCATCCAATCAGACTCTACACAACAGTTAAATGTAGTGAAAGAGTCTGGTCCACCAGACTAGGAAAAGACTACTCCACCCCTGACCATTTTTTTTTCAGAGAATGTGACATACTTCATGACTTACGATTTGTCGTCTGTGACATTCTACGACAAAAAGACTAGCTTGTCAGGATTTTGTCAGGAGATGGATAACTTTGTTGACAATGATGTTGTTCTAAGCTTGGTTCTAAAATTGTATAATGTGACATGATCAATAGTAACTGACAATTGTGTTATTATAGTTATTATTATATAAGTTATTATAAATTATATAATCTGACCTAGCCATTAGACAGTTTGATTTGCCAACTAGAATCTACACAGTCTTTAATGTGTAGTAATGTGTAGATTATTTAGCTTCAGCCTTTGATGACGGAGCATTGTTTACAGGTGCGAGTCCGGTTACACTGGTCCTCAGTGTGACGTCCAGGACTACAACATCCTGTATGTGGTGCCCAGTGGACAGAAGCTGCACTATGTGCTTATTGCAGCAATCATTGGTGCTGTGCAGATTGCCATCATTGTGGCTGTTGTCATGTGCATCACCAGGTGAGTTCTCTTCTACCGATTTCAGTGGACTCTTGATTCAGTGGACTCTTGATGATAGCAGAGAGGGTAATAGAATGGAGCTAGAGGCACAAACATCTGTTAAGTTCCGAGTTCTATTTTCGCAAGGAGGACTTTGATTGAGCCCTCATGCGCTGATAGAGAATATCATCAAAAAGTTTATATTATGACGTTATGTGACACTCCCATTTATGCAGACCAGAACTATTCACATTTGCTCCCATTGTAACATATTATGTTGCTCTATCTACAACCTATTCTGCTGTGCCCCTGAGGAAACATTTCATTGAGAATGTGAAATTGTCTGGCTAACCCTGGAAAATTGAGGCCTCTGAGGTACAATATGAAGTTCAAAAAGAACAAAACAGTCTGGTAAATAGGTCTGGGAAAAAATGATGTTCCTTGTTCTCAAAGGATGGATGAAGAAAGACTTTTTTAATAAAAAAAAACACCAGTTCTATGAGAGATAGATAAGGATAAGGAATTTATAGTGAGTGAGGCATTAAAATAATAATTTTTTTTGTTGTTGCTTTTATAGGAAATGCCCTAAAAATAACCGCGGACGTCGGCAAAAGCAAAACCTTGGACATTTTTCTTCAGATACTTCTTCCAGGATGATGTAGCTGTATTTTTTATTTTAATTTTTATACTTTTTTCGTACCAAGTGGATTACATTTTTAATGTATCAATTTTATTTTTTCCTGATTTTTAAACTTGGGAGGACGACATGGTATTTTCTTTGTTTGTCTTTAAATATTATTTTGAAAGAGGCCTTATTTTTTCTTTACTGGACATTAAAGGCACTTCCTGTTGTATGTGTGACACACTTTCAACAGGAGCAAGCTATTGTGGGTTTAAATATTATTTTGATACTTTTATTGATTTCGTTTTTTTTGGTTTGTTTTTTATTTTATTTGTTTTTAATGTAGCTCTCGGCACACATACCTTTACCACCACTGAAATGGATTTCTTGCTCTCTCTTGGAATGTGCTACTCATTGGGACCACTCTGAAATGGATTTCTTGTCTTAAACTTTTTTTCTCACCTCTTTGCTTTCCTTATTTTTCTCATTTATTTTGCAAATTGAATGCAGCTGAACACCAAATGCAGTTGGACATGAATGAAATGTGAGCCGATGATGATGTTTTAAAAAGGAAAAAAAAAAGTTTACAAAAAGTTCTCTCTCTTTTGAAAAAGGAATTCCAGCAATGGAACACAATGTGTTTTTTGACATAGCTAATCATTTTTCAATGTTGGATCGTTTGTAGTTTTTTTATGTTCTAATGTTATTGGTGTTACTGTTGTTGATGTTGAAATGATCATTATTATTGACATTAATTTAATTCTAGACACTGCATATCGCATGACCTGTGGAACTGTGTCCAGTGCTGTAGACTTGATAGAATTAAATTCCCTGTCCTATAAGTAGTTTTGCTGCTTCCATCTGAATATTAGTCACATAAGATGTCAGTTGCATTTCTGTACCTAAACATGCTGCATTGAATGTGACGCCCACAATGTACGAAGGAAATGGTCTATGTGAATGTTGAATGGAACTGCCAAGGGGGACCTTATCTGAAGACGATAAAATAGTGGTGGGTTGTGTGAATGTTTAAAACAAAATTATACATGTTTAAAATTATACACATTTTTATATAAACATTTTTAACACAGAAAAGACACTCACATCTAATTTTGATTAACCCAGTACCACTTTATACCGTCACCTTCACAAGGACTAAAATATTAAGTAGCAATTTAATTTTTGTGTCCTTACAACCATGCGATATGAGGCATACGAGAACAAACCTTCTAAATTTCAATAGAGTGATAGATAGATTTTAATAACGTCAATGGTGTTTCTTTTAATAAGCTACATTGTACCATCAATAAATAATGACAACCCCACCCACCCACTCTGTATCCCGTCATAAAAATGGCATGAGAGGGGTCCACTAGAGGTAGACAAAGGCACATTTCAATTTCCCAGTACTGCTTTAACTCTTTTGTCAGCATTGGTCTGTTTTACATTTATCCTCATGAAAAGTTTATTAAATGATCTTTTTTAAAATAACGCATAAAACCCACCATGATCGACCCATGCACAATTTTGATCTAACTGAATGACTGAATGTATGTTCCGCAAATTCTTTACCATCAAGACAAAACAAAATTAAAATGGTCTCCAATGTATTAAAATTATGGTGTTAAATTGTTATTGTAGACAATGCACTGAAAGCAGGTCGATAAAACCTGAGTTAAGTATCATAACGTTACATGAATGAGACAAAATATGACAAGGATGTATATGTTGGAAGGGTTCCAGTGGATTCATGCAATAGATAAATACATATATACATACACATTCACTTCCAGAACATACGGTATAGGGTTAGGGTATTATTGGATAAATACCATATATTAACTGAACAAAATCTATAGTTAAGGCAATGTAACAGGTTGAGACCATATGTTGAGATGTTGATATTGCACATAATCCTCGCCTTCCTGTTTCTGAAGACCTGATCTGGTGTTTGTGGTAGAGTATAATAAAAGGGCCTAGGACTGAGGAAATTTAAATAGAGCCTCTCTGGCACAGGTGAGGCTACATATTGCCACAGTTCCAATTTGCAGCCTGAGGCGAACAAAACAGTTTATTCAAAGAGCTGACATGAAGCACACTTATATCTCATCAGCCTGTGAAAAATTTTAGCGAAGAAGCTATATGGTTTCACATGAAGAGTGTCTTTGAGTATGATATACTATGAACATGCATTTGAGTCCCACTCTGCGTGTGTGTGTGTGTGTGTTGGTGGGTTACAAGTGCGTTACAACAAGTCTACAATGAGGCAGCCTGAACTCGACTGTGACAAGACGGATGGGTAATTATAGGCAGGTCCCGGTGGTAATTATAGATAGCAGCTGGTGGCATAATTTTAGGGATTTGGACAGCCCTTCCCCCCAACCTCACGACCCCCCTAACAAACCCAGCCCTGTATCCACACCCCAATCCCACCCCTGTCTTTCCCCTGAGGTGCTAGTGCCTCACTAATGCAGGGCAGTCTTGAACTAGTTGCTAAGTGACAGGCGCCTAACCATCCTAACCTTTTTGCCGTTCAGGAAGACAAGACAATGGAAATAAAAAAGGTGGCCCTCAGGCATGTTGAAACACACACACACACACACACACACACACACTCTCTCTCTCTCTCACACACACACACACACACACACACACACAGAGTGGGCCACAGGCTTTAACCATCTGTCAGCTGTGGTTTAATAATGAGTGCACACGGGAGACCTGTTTAATGTGCATGAAGGTACATCATTAAACAGGAGCTGGCAGGATTAAAGGTTAGGTATAGGAAAATGGGTCTCAAACAAAAAAGGAAGATGTTCCTCACACCTGATAAGACCTTTATAACTGATTATACTCACTCTGACAACAACTTCACTACAAATGGCAGATTACAGATTATACAGTCCTTTGACCATTTAGTCTTAGCAAATAAAACAAAGCAAAAACAAACAACAAAATTAATTTAGATGACACAGGCAAGCAAAATGATATTGATAACTATTGAGAAGAAATATCTTTGAACTATACGGTAAAACAGAATTACCATTTCATACATGGATGTTGTAGCCGATTGCTCACCAATGACACAGCAATGCATCCATGACTAAGGGTTGAGATCACTGGGAGTGGTGACGCCCCTGTGAATCTCCCCTAAAACTCTGGGACTGGCTCAACATGACCATGAGAATGGGGGTGGGGGGGCTTATCAAATACATGGGGAAGTCCACTCTCTGATTAAGCCATGTACCTTGGGCTTAGCCCTGCACTGCACACTTGTGTGTGGCAATACTGGGTGTTGCTTTCTAAACACGCAGTCATGAGATCCGTGTTGATGTCTTCTCCTGCCAATTGCACTCACATGTCCAGGCCAATCATTCATGGTCATTCTTAAGCATCGGCACTCCACTAGACCATACAAGGCAGGGGCCATGTATAGATGCCTTTACAGTTGTGTATGTTAACACAAAAGCACTGTGGTGGTGCAATGGAAAAGAGAATAAGTCCCAGAGTACTAATGGAGGGGGGCTTTCCATTCTCCCAGACCCCCATACACATCTTCTAAAAATGTCAGGGTGTCACCTTACTAGGGATATTTATAACTGTGATGAATTCATGCAGAGTGGGGCACTCCCTCACTCTGACTCTACCTTCTCAGTTCTTGCCCTCTCTATGTCTCTCAATCTCACTCTCTCCCTCTCTCTTTGGACGTACCATGTGACAGCATCTGCCCTTTGATCCCCTGCTTTGCCCTACATGTTGGTGAGGTGGAGCTTCCATGTTCTTCTGCAGCAGACCTGGGTGAAAAGACACTTCAGCTGGAGAGCCTCTGCCTGTCTGTCGGTCCACCCGTCCTCCCATCCACCCGACCCCCTTTGATCACAGGACTGTCCACAGCGCAGCCCCCATGATCCTGCACTCGAACCCGTCCCCTAAAAGATCCTAAAGTCTTCTCCCAATCAACTTTTTTCTTTATCCCCTTCTACAAGTCCCTTGGTCTTCTCAAAAGGAGTTTGTTTGAGGAAAATCAGCAGCGATGGCTCAGAAGATGGACGTGTCAGCGCTGGAGGGTGAGGCTGGGGTGCTGGCGTTGCTGGAGCGTGTGGCGGGCATCATTGACAACGTCCAGGCATGCCAGACGCGCATGGAGGAGAGGCAGCTGGAGCTGGAGGCCAGTGTCAAGACCATCCAGGCTGATGTGGCCAAGCTGACCAAGGACCACACGACCACCAACACCGTTGTGGAGAAGCTGCTTGAGAAGACGCGCAAGGTCAGCTGCCATATCAAGGATGTGCGTGTGCGCATCGAGAAGCAGAATGAACGTGTCAAGAAGGTGGAAGAGACCCAGGGCGAGCTGCTCATGAAGAATAAGTTCAGGGTCGTCATCTACCAGGTGAGACCAGCGCATTATTAAAGACAAAGGGGTCTCAAACTGTTTGTTTGAGCACTGGATATAATTAGATGATTCATGATTTCTAGTTTATTAGGGTGAGAAGAGTTCTCTCTGAATAGTTTGGTCTGATTTCTTCATGAAATACTGCATAGCCACTTGCACATTGCTTTGGTTGTTTGTCATTCAGACTTCCATTTTTGGCATGCAATTTCTATCACGTCTTGCTAGTGTGAGACTAAACTGACACTTGTAATTTCAGCACAAGCTAAAACTGGCCACCAGGAAGGTGGATTTCAAGGAGTATGACTGAAAGTACGTTCCTGACTGTTAAGCCAGTGGCTTGAAAGCCAAGGACACTTAGATTAAGAGGTAGAATCAAAACGCCACTCTGCAATTGTTTTGCTCGGTGGGGAGTCGTTCTGCCCCAATCCTCTGGCCCTGACCGTGAATGGCTGACAGCCCACCGGTGACCTGATTATTTCAGTCCAGTGCTTGACTTGGCAGTGCGCAAGATAAATGGCCAGGCACCAAAAGGTTAGACGTTGCCCTTACGAAAGTTAATATGTAGAGGCCTGGCATTGCAAATCTAGTAGGACAGGGTTGCCAATCCTTGCAGCTCTCCTCTAAGCCTCTTTTTGGCTCTGGGGGACACTGAACAAGGCCGCCATCTTGTCAGGTCATTGTGGGAGGAGTCACAGGAGTGAGTACTCCTCTCCACGCCATTCATTACATTACAAGACTCCATCATTAAATACTGTACCAACACTGAACAATGAATTCATGAACATATACTGTATGTACATGACAGCCATTTACTGGACTTATATCAAGGAAAATAGAAGGATAAAATTTACGAAATTACTGAGTGCTGAAATTACCTCAAGAGAATGAAGTAAGCTAGGAAGACACACTAAATTCTACAGGTACATATTTACAGTTCTACCAGGGCCAGGACATTATGACTATCTATTTCTGTCTAGATCTATTCCCACACTGACATCTGAATGAAACAGTATTTGTACAAATTGTAAACCACAAATTAAACTCTGCTAACACACAATATATCAACGTAACCTGTTTTTAACAAATATGTCTAAAAGGTAGTGAAGTGCACATTTAGGCTGCAGTGACCCAGGGTCAGAGAGTTTATGGGTGAGACAAGGGTGTTGCTATCATTCAGAGCCAGGAAATAGGGGCCACATTATTCTGATTTGGAACTGATTTAAGGCAATATTGTAGATAATATATATAAGACCATGTCATGTCTTTCTGTATTCATACCAAGAGCAACTAAAACGACGACAGCAACAGAAGTAATACATTTTCTATTAATAACAGGAACAATAAGAACAACAAAACAATGAGTGTCAACCTTTGGAGTGTTAAAAAAGTTGAGGACTGCTCAATTCTATGTAAAACAGCTATGACGTGTTTCAGCTACAAATGACAACAATGGGTGGCAATGGGTCATGTCACGAGTGACTTGAGCAAACACAAACATTTTGATTTTAGAGCACCTTCAGTACTTTTACAGCTTCAGTAGATCTTGGTGTGAACATACAGTCTATGTTAGCTGTGATATTGTTAGTCTGTCATATCATCCATCCCACTTTTCAGCAATACTACTTGGCTGAGGTGTAATTAGATTTTTTATTGCTGCAATACTACACCTCACTTTTGGCAAAGTGAAGGATATATTATACTTGTTTTGATTGTTGGAATGAATTATTGTGAACCATTTCATTAATATCAGTGAACAGGCACAATTTCTATACTGAGTTAGATTATGGTCATGGTTTCAGAGGAACACCTCAGACATTTGTATGGCTCATCCCATGCCTTAGCTATTCGTCCTTTAACATTATTATCACACTGCAAAATAGAAATGGCTATATACAGTAGGCAGTACAACCCCTTTCAGTCTGGTGCAAGCTGTCTACTCTAGTCATACATACGGCTCAGCCTGTCCTGTCTGCTGGGGCGTGCTGCACCAGGGCACTGACTCAAGCAACCCGACAGCTGACAGTTTGTTCAGAGTTATTCTGAGAGCGTGCGCCATGAAGCCACACATTTCCTAATATAGTACTATCATGTTTGACGCAGCTACGGTCGAAAAAGCCCCGCCGAAAAAGTCACACTCTCTCCGTCTGGAATCACGAACCCTACCACCATTAGTAATTATTGATCTAGACTTATGGGCAAAAGCATTCTGCCTGCAAGTGTGCATTAAGCATTTAGAGCTGTCCGTGCAAGAGGCAAAGTGTGGAGGTGTCAAAGTAAACTGTTCAGATAAGCCTAGCCATGCATCTGATGAAACCAATGCATAAAATGGATGTGGTGAGCCGAGCAGAACAAGTGTCTTCTTAATGGCTTGTGCGGTAAAGAGTAGGATATTGGTTACTGGCTGTGACAGGTTGGCCACAGTGGTGTGGAAGGTGCTAACACACAGCCAGCAATGTGAGTGGCACAGCACAGTCATGATATTTGTAAATGTCATTGTGTGACAAGCCAGTGTCATATATGCTTACACAACACCTCGGCCTCATTTTCAAGTTAGGAGCCTCTGCAACTAGAACGATGAATATTTCATCAACTGATATGTCGTCAAAATGCACACCATCAGGTTTTTGCTGACGTTGAGTTGTTACATAAGTTTAGCAAGACTCTCTCTGACAGCCATCTCAGCACAGAAGATACTGCTGATCCTACTGGGGAAACAACTTAGAATGCACTAATGTATGTAATCATGGCGAGACAGATCATTTCAGACTAATGTTCATAATTTGGTTATTGTCAGATAATGTCTTAACTCTAGGGCCAATTCCTCTATAAGGAATTTGTGTGATTACACCATATCACTGTATATCTCTAATATCACAATATCAACTGATTTGTTACCTGTTCTAATGTTTTCTTTGTTCTTTTTGTAATCATTTATTTCAAGTGAAAAAAAATAATTTATTGTAAAAGGTTTATATTAAAAAAGATGTGCCCTGAATTGATAGCATGCATCTGAGACATCAGACCTGACAGATTTCCACAGGTTTGGAAAATGACTCATTTCCCTGCCAGCTGACATCATGTAGACATTGCACATATGGGATGATAAATACGAGCAAATGGCTTCTAATTCTGAGGGACCAGTGAGATTTCAGTGTTGGATTTTAACATAATGAAATGACATGACAGCTGCAAACTTCCTGCCGTTTCCTTCCATTTTCTTTTTATAAAGGAACACATTCTATGCAGTCATTACACTTAGTGTATCATTTAGTGCATTAGGTAGGTAGATATTATCTATTAACAGATGCTTTAGCGCTAGCTTTTTTTGATTAAGGTGCTTTCAGATAAGGCTAGTTTAGATTTAGACTGATTGGAGAAAATATATTTGTAGCTATCCCAAGATATTCTATTCCAACTGAACAGGTGGCCACCAGAGATGCTAAAATGAAACGGTTTAGCAATAATGTTGGCTGCTGAGTCTGTACCATACAATTGGGTCCAAGTGCTTATGAGGTTTATAACCGATCCATGGTCGTTTTCTCTTAGTTGATGGCATCTCTCTCCTGTTTGTATTATGTTATTCTTTACTGTAACATCTGAATAAAGGCCAAACATACTTTGGAATATTGGTTTAATTATTATGACTAAGAATGATAACATAAATAGTATGTTGTTCTTCTTCTAGGGTGACAATGAAGTCAAGGCTGTAGCAGCACCCAAACCAGGCCCTAAGGAAGCATCTGCTGATGCCAAAGAGGACACAGTCGAACCTCCCGTCGACTCTGATGAGGAATACATGGTGGTGGAAGAGGGCGACTCATCCGCAGCCGCCCGCATGAAAAAGTCAGGCCTGAAGCGCATCGAGAGCCTGAAGAACACCTTCTCACGCGAGAACATGAGCAAAACCAAGGAGAACCTGGGCTCCAAGGTGGGCAAGCTGGGCGAGCGCATAGTAACAGCTGAACGTCGCGAGAAGATCCGCCAGTCAGGTGAGCGTCTGAAGCAGTCAGGCGAGCGCTTCAGGGAGACCATCAAGACCGTGCCTGCCAAACTGAACCTGAAGAAGGAAAGGACTGTGGCTGAGGGCCAGGAAGGAGCCGAGGGCTCCACAGAGGGGACTGCACCAGTCCCCCCAGCTAAGGGTCGCAAGGCCAATGATGTTGCCTACACCGAGGTGGCATTAGATAAGGAAGAAGGAGCCGAGGGCAAAGGGGAGGAATCAGAAGTGCCAATGTATGACATGAAGCAGCTCTCCTAAACAGGGAGCCATGTTAAGGGGAGAAATGTGGAGTACCGTTTGATTGCTGATGGAAGTTTGTTTTTGCCGAACGGTCTGGTTGCTAATGGTTCATGTTTGGATTTTTCAACTTCTCCAAAAGTGGAAAAAAAGAGGGAGAGGGTCGGCAACTGAGTGGAAAAGAAAGAATAATGATACAGAAAAGGGCCAGTCGGAGCTACACAGAGATTTATTTGTAAGAAGCAAAACTGCTGTAATATTTATTTGCTAGTATTTCTCTGTTAGGAGTGGGAAAGGGTAGTGAAAGAATTTATATGGGATGAGTTACAAATACATTTAGCTGTTTTCCTGAAGTTTTTGTCTTGTTTACACCAAATATAGACTCTGAGATACAGAAGAATGGAGAGTTATGAGGAAAAATATAATTGTTGCTACTGGGTACTGGGAGGGAGCAGGAATGTTTTTGGACTTTTATGGAATTTACATAGTATGGAGAGGCACTGGATGAAAATTGTCTATGATTTGCATGTAAAATCACAGATGATGCAAGTTTGAATGAACACTTTCTTTGAGGATGGAGAGCTCATGTGTGTTTTTGGGGTAAATGTGTAGTGAAGAACAATAAAACAACCTTTTTATGTATAACATTAATGGTAACAGTAGAATATTTGAGATGCATTCACTTACAGTTTTCAAGTCAATCCTGTAGTATTAGTTTCATATTCATTTACATCACAGGACACAAATTTAATAAAGAACTCTGTCAGCTGGTTTCTGATGAGTACCTTAAAAGGTTACCTGAATGGTGCTGAGGAAGAATATATCATAACATTCAAAAAACACATGGTTATTAAACCAGCACATTAGATTGCATTTAGCTCAGCAAGGTAGGTGGCATTTCTAGCATTACTAAAATTCTAAAACTGATGATAACAATTGGGTCTGTAGAATCACAGAGGGCCACATACCACTTAAGATTCCTACTTTACAGCCTTTAGCTTGATGCTAAAAGGTGTTTGGCCCTTACAATTTCGACCAGCTTCAGCTATATTGAAAGACGATGCACTGTGACCAGGTAATATTGCATGTTTGGGAGTTTCTTTATTGTACATATTATTGAAAGTAATAGCTTATCTTTTAAAAGGTCATTATGTTTTGCATGTGTAGTTATATATTTATGAAGTTCAATTAGTTTAATTTGTTAAGTGTTATGTGATATCCAGCATTAATTGCACTTGGTTTTGAATTATATGAATGCTATATTAATGACTGCTGCTAGACTTTTAATTTAATTGTTTTGCAATTTTAGTAAACATCTACATGTTTAGAATGAGTTATAAAATGCTTTTTTTCCTTTAGGTATCACAGATGAAATAGTATTCAATGATGCAAATATATTTTCTACAGGGCTGACAGATAACACAAAGTCATTCTTCATTCAAACAATGAACATTTTGTGATACTTTTTGAATTGTTTTTATTCTCTGATTACGTATTTGGAAAACTGCTAATAAAAGTGCAAAAAATAATCATGAACCTTTACCATATTCCTCAAGTGTACATCTTGCTATTTGTGAGGAAAGACAAAATTTAACCAGCGCTGGATTCTCTGTCTGCATGGGCCATTACAATAAAAAAAGGACACGCATAGAAATTGGCTAATTGACCTTACTAACACCCAATTAGCATAACTGACCTAGTTACCAGAATATAACTTTAACAGAATTAATTATTTTTTTTCTTAACAGGAAAAAGTATGTACTTCCATTGTAAGCTCATTAGATACATTCTTTGCCAATTTCATGATCACTTAAATCATAATTAGGTCACTAAAGAGAGACATAATACAGCAAGCACAGGCAATTTCATTGGCTTACTGTCTGTATAGCTAATGGTTGTTACTTTCACCAGACAGAGCATATGTGATCGATTTGTTTGTTGATTAGGTTGAAGAACTCATTATGTTTTGGAATACTCAGACCCTAAAAACCACCCATTTGAGCCCCAAGACCCCCCAAGAATCACTACAGCATGTGGGCGGACACATTAGCTCCTTTTTCCCCCTCAGCTACTTGCTTATTTGCAGTCACACAGCAGCGCCACTCCCCGCAGTGTCCAGTGCTCTACGGGCTGGCTGGTTCGCAGGAGGAGGGAAAAGATGAAGGTGAGGTCAGTGCGCCGGGGCTTCTTGTACACGGGACAGGGGTAAAGGCTCACGGCTGCCGGCTTCTTGATGTCAGGAGGAGAGGTGCTGCTGATGGCGTAGATGTGCACCACGGGCAGCGGAGTGAAGAGGACCTAGGGGAGGACAGGATCAGGTGTCTGATTCACGTGGTAAGGACTGACATGCACGTGTTGAGGGCATCACTTTGAGCGGGACTGACTTGTGATATATCAGAGAGAAAAGGTAGTACTAAAATGGAAAAAAGTTAAATACATTTAAAATAGACACTAAACTTTCTTAAAAGTACTGATAATTATATCAGTTACATTACAGAAAAACAAGGTTAGCATTAGGGCTATACAAGTACAAGTACAGCTACTGTTGATCACTACTGTACATGCATTTTCTTGTAATGTACTGTAATGTAATGTATTTTTTTATTTATTTTTTTTACAAAACACACCACAGTTGCTTAAGGGCATACAGCATATGACCCCACAGATGCATACTATTAAGTCATTGAAACTTGAAGAAGCATCTATGTGTTTTACCCCTTAAGACCTGGAGCAGCATACAGTATATGTCACTTTCAATCATTTTGTCCATTTTTAGGCCTGTAACCAATGACTTTCACAAAGTACACTTTAAGACCATGGCTAAGCAAGTCAGCCTAAGAAAGTACAAGACAAAGCTGAAAGCTCTTAAATGTTTTATTTTTCATGCTTCTGTCTTCTACAGAACCTGAGAAATAAAGCATGTAATAGGCGTTGCCAATTATTTAGCATTTTCTGAAAATCCTATGTTTTACAGGGACTTTTTAGCAAGCATTTTAGGTCAAAATGGGTTAAAACATACCAAGGTCTAGTGTGAAATTGCCTGTTTAGCATTAAGTGGTGGCAGCTGTGTTACCTTGGGAGTGGACTCGGTGAGTTTGGTGTTCCTTTTGTCCCAGCCTGCCCCCTCCAGATAGAGCCCGTAGATGTAGACCCCACCGACATCGCTGGGCGGCGGGGCTGTGACATCCTCTCTCATCATACGCGTGACGTCGTTATGGAGGACCACGGTGTCCAGAGCCCAGCCCTTGGAGAGGTTCATTCGTGTGGTCTCCTGACGCATAGCAGTCAAAAAACCCTGCAATGACACAGGAATTGGGGAAGAACAAAACAAATAACAACCAGAAGTCGTTACCCAAATTAAGTAATGATTTCAACTCACTGCTGATTCAACTAAATTGGAATAAATTCTGTCTTCCTCGAGGTGCCATACTTTTTCAATAAATCTTTTAGCAAGGATCAGACTCATTAAAGTAGTTAAGTCATGATATAAATGCAAAGTACTTTATAAAAGGATTAACAACTCAGGAAATAGATTAAAATGCAAAACCAGATACACATTTCTGCCTGGAGGACAGGTTCTGATAATCAGTGCACTGGCAAGAATCACAAGGGTATTTACTTCAGAAAAATTGTGTGGGATGTTTTTGTGCCTCCTTCATAGACACTCATTGCACTAACAATGAAGCGCTAAGGTACCAGAAAACCAAAAAAAAAAAAAAAAAAACTATTGCAATACAAGTCTCTTTAATAAAAAAAATGTGTTTTTGTTTTGTTTTGGTGGACAAACCCACTTGTGTGTGTACCTGGGGATTGAAGAACCCAGTGAGCCAAAACTGGTTTGGTCTACCACTGAAGGTCCAGCTGTGGAGCTGCTGGTTCCTCTCGAGTAGCTCTGTGAACCAGAAGCCCAGTGTAGACGACTCCCAGGAGATCTTCTGCCAGAGATGTGGCACTCGCGCGTCATACATACTGTCCAGAGCATCCCGCAGGTCCTCAGACATGATGATGGTCCCTAATTTATTAAAGATTTGTACATGAAATAAACAATGCTGCTGTTGGTAAGATGGATACATACATATTAAAACAACTCCAAATGGAAGCTAACAACAGATTGTTTGTATATGTAATGTGCCCTTAAGCATGTCCTTTGTAGAAAAAGCTACAATGATGACACATGGAGTATGTTTACAGGTAAATGTATGTGTGGTCTTTTATTGTGTGGAACTGCACTGAAATGACGATGTTGGTATCACAATCACCATCTATAGCCAGTTTGAGGTCAGTGAGTGTGCTCCGCACTCTTCCAATGATTCGCTGCATGCGGTCGATCTCTTGTCGCAGGAAGATTGTCATTGGCTGGAAGGGTCCCATTTTCTGCAGATGGGCTCGAACCTAAGAGTAAAAAAAACAGAACAATTTATGGACATAAACAGCCAAACAGTCAAATTTTAACCAGTCAACCTGCATAACCTGCATGACAACAGAGGTCTGCTTTCAGCTGTAACTGCCTTATGAGGCTATGTTTTACTCTGTGCGGTTTCCTTGCTGTCAGCTTCCAGACAATTTGTGTTTATTGAGCAAGTGATAAAAAGGGAATAAAAACTGTACATCAAAAGGCACCCCAGACATTAAGCATTCAAATCACACCAGAGGCAAATCCACTCCGCAACCAAAAAAATAAAATAAAACTCTTCCAGTACCTTGTACAAGGCCTTTCTGACTGCAAGCGATTCTACATGATATATTGGCTCTCCTCCCTAAAACTCATCTCTAACTCGAGTGCCTTCCTCGACCCCTCACCTCGTGTGGCACGTAGTCAGCAGGAAGCTTCTCCAGCATCTCGTTGGCGAGCTTCTGCACAGTGCTCTCACGCGTCTCCCCGCCCCCACCACCACTGTCCTTGGGCTGGATGCTGATAATGGTGCTCAGGGTCTCGTTGGCCAGGTTAGTCTGGTAGGTGATATCAGCGTTGGGATGGAGGCCAAACACCTGCAGAGGATGTTGGGACAATGCCTGCATTAGCAAAACCCAAATCCACTGCAAAGCAACTATGCCCTCAATGACAGTCGACCATTGCAAGATTTGTGCTGTAACTCTGATGACTGTGGTAGAAAAGTCCTTGAATTTACTTGTCATATGTTACACTCAGGGCTGTAGTGGTAAAAGTCAATTGAAGACATATACACTGTATATAGTGATATGAAACAACATTTCACCATGGAGTCAAGTGGTACCACATTAAGGTATATAGAAGACATTTGAGACAGGCAACATTTAGTGCACGTAGGCTGCATTTAGTGCAATTAGGCTACATTTAGTGCACATTCAATATAAATTTAAATACACATAAAGTGTGCCAGACAACAGACACTGAGACAGGACATAAGTAGACTTGTAACAGAGCACTGATTGTTCATAGATACATTCACAGTGGGGTGGAGGTAGAATATAGTGAATATAGGATAAACTATGCTTCTGTTACTACGAAAAGCTCTGGCAACTCGCTCTACTGAAAATACTTATTTAGTCATAACATTTATGACACTGTTGCTGCTAATTCTCATTGTACAACATTAATTATAAAACAGATCAAGAATCTTATGAACAACCCCGGTTGGAGCAACACAATTTCCTTTGATTGTAGGTTTGTTTTGCCTCTCCACTTCCAACATCCATGGTTTAATTTCAGTGCCACTTAAAACTGCATGTTTGTTTAAGAGGCAGCACAGAGTAATTAATTAAGTCCTAGGATTAATTAAAATTAATATATCATAAGTCAAACAATATCATTAACTTCTGCTATATCTAACAGTACTAGTACAGTAAAATGTTTCCACATTTATCCCTTGAAAAGGCTTATACAATCAAACTCCTCATAGTTACTGTAAACTGGGGGCGGTGGTAGCATGGCGGTTAAGGAACCTGGCTAGCATGTTACTAGCCTGGAAAGCTGTGGGTTTGAATTCCCAGGTGCCACAGTGGTGCCCTTGAGCAAGGAACAACCCTAAGTTGCTCTAGGGGAGTCTGGCCCTGAACAGCAACAGATGGTTGACAACAAGTCGCTTGGGATAAAAAGCATCTGCTAAATGCATAAATGTAAATGTAAACAATTTTAATTCTGGTAGCACTACTGCATTAAGTGAATGGCTACTGACTGTAAAACTATAAATCTAATGAACAAATATTATTTCAGCAACTTTTACCTGATACATGAGTAAAAGTAAGTTTGTCTGTGTTAAGGCCAAAGTTGTTTACCTCAGGGGAATCCACCAGTGGCAGCGTTTCAATATGACTTAGGTAGTCTTGCACAGTCTTGGCTTTTGGGATGGTGTAGCCCTTGTAGAAGCAGAACTTGTCCCCAAACATATTCTCACTGAACCAGATGCGGGCAAAGGTGTTGAGCAGCCGCTTGTCCAGGTCATCTGTCACGCGGCCGCCATACTGGACCTCGCCCAGCATGTAGCGCAAACAGCTCCAGTTCACCCCACGCTTCACATCTACCTCGTCCAGGTGGTTCTGGACAAACTGCATGCTGGACGTGAAGTCGGCTTGGTTGAACTCGTATGGAATGTTCCAGCCCAGGGGACCAAACTTGCGTCTCTCCTATTGGAGATGGTATGAGAAGATAAGAGACTTTAGTGCTCTTGAGTTACAAGGAGTTTCCTAAGTGCATTTTAAATCACCTACCTGTGATCACAGAAAAAAAGAGAAAAGTTTGAGAAGTGAAAGTATACTGAAGTTCTGAGGCAAAAGTACTAAGGTGTACCAATGCGCACAGGCAGACTCATCATTTTTAATTCATTATTGCTTGTGGAAAAATTAGAGCAGAGCAAGCTTATCCTGAATAATTGACTTAGATTTCAGAAGTAGATAGAAATTAAAATTCAAGGATGTTCCATGTTGTATAGCTTATAGCTACATATGAGAAAACCTGGGCAATGTTCTGCACTCCATGCTGACCTGCACAGTAGTATGGAGGAAGGCCACAGCATATAACAGCGGCCTCCACTGAGGCATGTTGGTGATCTCCAGCTGGTCCTGAGTCAGGCTGCCATATGTCCTTTTCAAACCTGCTTTCATACCTGCACACAGCAACAATTACATTGCAACAGCATACTTCAGCACAAAATCTAAAAAAAGACATACTGTATTAAGAGGTAATTAACTATTACTTTCTTGATATGCTGAAAATAATCACTAAAAATATGATGAGTGATATTTGAAATATACAAATACAGTATTCACATGGAAGTAGTACTCATACAGCATATGCTATATATTATATCATACATAGAAAGGCCATATTCTGAATGCTATAAAGACATCATAAATGTATAGGTATATGGCATGTATGTGTATATTTCTTCCTAACAACTGCTTCTGTCAATTGCTTTATCTATTGTTAATGCTATTATGCTAAAGTTTGTCACCTTGGGGAGGTTCATTGGTAAACTTGATGGACGACTGCAGGAGGTTTATGGGAAATTTGGGGTGCACCTCTGTGGTGAGCCAAACTCTAAAGCTTTCATGGACACTCTCGACAGTTGTGACCGTGTACAGCAGCTCGTCCAAGAAGTCCAGACCCAGGTGACAGTTCTGCAGGAGCAGCCAACCTCCGTCTGCCATGCTCTGGGTCAGCAGTCTGCGGGCATGGATCTCCTGTCCCTGTCCCATGGAGATTGGCCTGCATGGAACCGCCTGGGATAGCAGACACAGAACAACACATCATCATATCTTATAATCCCCTCAGAATACCTGCATATATCTATATATGCAGGTATATATATGTTTTCTGATGTAACCTATATATCATTAATAATATGGATGAAATGTTGTAAGCAAATCATGACTGTGTGCTTGTTGTACTCTACTTCTTTGTTCTTGACAAAATGCTTAATAAATTTTAGGTACTGAAAAACAGCACCAGATCTCCTCAAATCTCAACAACAGTGACAACACAACAGTGCACTAGACAGTGCACTAGATACTGTTATGATTTAGAGATGAGTGTCTACAAAGCCAGGATGATAATGCCACTGGCATTTTTCACCAACCTCCAAAAAATACAAAACACTAAATTCAGAGTCCTAGGCAAACCGCAGAGAAGCCCCTGCTGTTTTAGTTTCTAGATATATTGTTCAGTATCTTTCTAAGGATTTATTGGCTGTTGGAGTTTCACTGTGGATTTACCACTCTCCTGAGAACAGACAACACATCAAACTGCTTCTCATGCTGCTCCAGCTGCTGTGTGTGTGAGTGTTTGTGTGTGTGTGTGGGTGGGTGTATGTCTGTATCTGTGTGTGCGTGTGTGTGTGTGTGTGTATGCATGTGTTGGTGGTAGTGGTGGAGTTTGTGCATGCACGTGAGGTGCATACCTTCGATTTAGCAAGCCTCTCAATGTTCTCGGTGGGATCAGACCCCATTGAGAGGAAGCAGACCAGCGGAGTCCTCTTGTCACTCTCGACACACATGGCCTCCATATCCAGAATCACTCCTTCAGCATACTTGCTTCCCAGAGAGTGGGTGATGTAGTGCCTCGCCTGAGTGACACAGAAACATTAAATCCAATCGGGGCCTGTAAACTGCCGCTCCAGTGTAATTATACGTGAGAAAGTCATTTTCTCACGCACAATGATCGCTACACTACCGTGATTCTCATTCCATTAAAAAACACACACCATCACCAAGGAAATTGCTTTGGGGACTACGCAGTCTCCAACCCCAATCAGTATTAAGCTTCTATTCAGGTAAAAGCACGCTTCAATCAATTTTACATTGGTTTACCACAGCCACAGTCACACATGGTTGCTGAACGTACAGATTTGCTTTGAATTACTGTATGTATAAAAAGGGGGGTTATCCTTTTACGATGAAGCCGTGTTTTTGCAGCGCTAACCTGAGTAATCACTCCCTTGCCAGTCATATTATGGCCTGAGCAGGTGGTTCAAACAGGAAAGAGCACCTAATTAGAGTAAAGTTTACTGCTAAGCAAAGATGAACAACACTGCAGAGCAGAACTGGGACAAAGTCTGCCTTTAACATAATAACACCAACTCCACCAAACTTAAGAGGCTTTATTTCCATTTTTTGTCAGTTATAAGAATCAACTAGAAATGGAAAAACGTATAAAACTCCAGCACATTCCATTATGACTGAGCTGAACTAAAACTGTATTAGCTTAATCCTTGCTTGTATTCATTGGTGCCTTCACTTACTGTCATACTACTTTCTCTACAATGCCATTCAAGACATCTTGCATGGAAAAAAAAACTAAATGAAGGCCATATTTTATAGGCTAAATCATGTGCTTCACTAAAAATAAAGCAGGAGGCAATGTGAACTTTCACTCAAAAAAATTGTGTATGACATGCAGAATAGACCTGTGGAGGGAGCAACAAAAATAATGATTATAATGGGCCAAATTTAAGCTTGGTCAGTAGGCTGGGAGTTAACTAGACTAAGTGTGCCTAATGTACAACCTGCAATTCGCTCCTCTCTGCACCGCACTCTGATCCACTGGGAGGAGCGTCCTAAAATTAGCCCGGCATGCCGTATGATGAGTGACAGGGAGCCAACAGGTGTGTCTGTGGGCACACAGCAGCAGGAACCATGGCACTAAGCTGCACTGCTATGCGAAGCCACGTAGCTGCAGAAATCCACCGGGCCTCGATGAGGGAGAGAAAAGGGATCCTCTAGGACCCTGTGGACTCCCCCATGTCGGTTGGATGACACTCCAACTGAGAGTTTAATGACAATCTGCTGAAGAGTTTATTTGTGTGTGTGTAATTAATTAAAGCTTGTCAGCTCTGAGAATCGGGTATGTTGCATTTTTACACCCATATGAGTAAAATAACAAGACAAAGTTCCCTGCTGATTGAGCAACACATTAAACCATCATCAGGCAGGTGTCCGCTGTGAGGTCTCTTAGCAGTTAGGTCAGCCATATTATTTTTTCGCTTTTTTTCAACTTTTTGAGATGAGATGTGACTTTTGGGTGAACCGATGGAGGGTGGAGATGCCTATGCAGAGGCCTAAGCCTCGTTTGCGTCGATCATGACGACGCTGTGATGCCAGGATTTAGCCTGATAATCTCCCGCCATTTTAGACGGTCAGCTGTTCATGCTCATTCGACAAGCGCCTTTTTATAGCTCTGCATAGAATCCAGCAGAGGGTGGAACATGCTCAGTAACCCCCCCCCCCCCCCAACCCCCAACCCAACACCAACTTCAGTACTGTACCCCACCCTAGCCTAACCCCCTCAAAGTGTTCATAAACAGTAGGCGCTCACTACCACACCTGTGCGACCCTGTCTGCATTTGTCACTGTAACTTAGTTAGAGTCTGTCAGATAAGTTGAGCGAGGAGCGTGTTTTCTGGGGCAGTGTTAATCAGTTGTTGATTGCTCCATGTTTTTATATAGTCAGTGTTATTTATGGCTGGGAAGTAATTACAGCTTGTATAGAGCAGAGAAATCATCTTGAAGCAAACGTCTGCACTTGAAAAGCATTAATCACAAAAATTGCAGCATCATATTAAATTCCTTTTCATTCGCATATTTATGAAAAAGATGGGGATAGGGAGTGATCCAAAAGTGTTACTTCAGTATATAGCACAATACCTTTATGTCACTTTATACATCAATTAAAAACTCATCATCATGGATTACTCCTAATGGCATCCCCTTGTGATACCTAATTGTAATTAATTGTAATTGTAATATATTTAATTGTTCTTCTCCTAATTCTCCCTTCTCTCTGTCTATGTCTCTTACTTCTGATTGTACAAATAAACGCATTGAACAAAAGCAATTATTAAATGCCACAGCACATATGCATGCAATAAAGAAAGTCACCAAAGGACATGAAAAAGATTGCCTAGTTATTGTAGAACCCATTCTGTATTTTGAATTAGCACGTAATCTATAACATCCCTTAACTACAAAGATCACCAGGGTGGTAAAATACATCTCTGAAACAGAGAGATGTGCATGCTAAATAGCTACATTTTTTGGAGAACAGAGAACAGAGGCTTCTGGCATGCCCAGTATTTTTAAAGTTCACAGAAAATATGCCCACAAGGAAGGAAACGTATACCGATTGACGC
The DNA here is from genome assembly GCA_027481765.1 of Tenualosa thibaudeaui. Classification (NCBI taxonomy): domain Eukaryota; kingdom Metazoa; phylum Chordata; class Actinopteri; order Clupeiformes; family Clupeidae; genus Tenualosa; species Tenualosa thibaudeaui. The sequence goes on from JAIFZK010000008.1 coordinate 7,621,055, forward strand.
TATGCACAAAATGAAGTCATCTGAAAGCGTTTGGTGCACCAGGCTACATGAAGCATGCATATTACACAAAGGCATATCAGTATCAGGGTGTGAACTCTTCTGAGATGGTCCTACCTTTACAAAACAGCCCTAACTCTCAAGGTATTTGTATTTCAGACTCAGACATCCATCACTAATTATGACTGGAGAGTGGACCATGCATAGGCAGAAAAATATAAAATCCTTCACTTCAAGGTCTTAGTGCACAACCCCAGTGAATCATACCAGGGTTGTGTTGACGGTGACTGAATGCATGATTGGGCATGCCTGTTGTCTTGACAACAATTGGACAGATGGCCCACCTGAGCAATGGTGCGGTCTGGGCACCAGCTCCGAATGAGCAGCAGTTTCCGGAAGGCGTCCACCAGGCCGTCGTAGCCATCGGGTAGTGCCGCCTCCTCGGGTGCAGCCTCGTCAAACCAGGCCCTCCAGGCACGGTCGTTGTGGGCTACCTGCGGCAGCAGGCTGGTGAAGGGGTGCAGGGACGAGAGCTGCACCAAGTTGAGCCACGTCATGTCCAGGATCCAGCGGCGTGGTTTGGCCTCCACTGAGTTCAAGTCCAGAGAAGCTCCACCTGAAACAGAAACATATGTTATCTGCCATCTGATCTGCTATCCTTTTTCTCCCTTTTCTCTCTGTTTTTTTCATGTTGCTTTTTTCCTGTTTGTAATCATTTTTCTGAAAGTGCAAGTGAAAAACAATAATAATAACAATAAAAAAACACTTCAGACATCAGCCAAGGAAGCAAGTCAAATCTGGGGAAAAGAAAATGGCAAGGAGGACTGGGACACGGGGAACAAAGTCCAATTATGCACAGTGACTGAAGCATATCGAAGTAGCTGGAATGACATTTATATGCACCTACCATCAATCGAAATCACTGTCTGAAATAAAAGGCATCTTCTGTCCTTTTATGCAAGATATTATTAGATTTTTTTTTATTTTAAATCAAAATTACAGTTGAACATCGTACATAGATAATGAAATTAAATTTAATGCATTTTGTTAGATTAATAACTTTACTGCGGCCATTTGAAATCACTGTCTGTTATAATCTAGTCTTTATGACCAGACATTATTGGATTTTCACTCTCATTCTAATCAGTATTTACATTTGTTAGAGGAACTTTGCAAGATTGTAAGGCTGAGGGCTTATTTTACTTTCTATTCTAGTGCCACCAATGCAGTCCTGACAACAGCATATCAGGTTTCGGGTCTTTCCCTGTCACTAGACGACTTAAATCATCTGCTTCTGATGGACTGAACCCCAAACTGAATCTTATTTTGTAACTGAAAGCACTTTCAACTAGCCAGGAAGTTCAAAGAGGCTTGCCAGATCAGAGAGGGTTGTGGGATGCGGAGTGCTTTGGATACTAATGTAGAAAATGTAGAAAAAGGGGGAAAAACGTCTCTTAAGTAAGAGCTGGCTGCCCTTTGGTTACCAAACTGAGAAACATGGCATTCATCACCACCATTCTTTTCAAGCCACAAAGCCACCAAACACCAAAGATGACATGCCGTCCAACCCAGTCTAAATGACATTTAGTTATTGGGCAACACTACAGATTAATGTGATTTGTGGCTGTTAAAATGGAATGGCCTGCCTGAGGGAGAACCCTAGTGATAAGCCTTTTTGGAGCGAGTTCAATATATCCACCGTGTTTTGAAACTGGCCATCATGAATTATGCTCTAGTAATCGCTTTATTAACTATGTAGCCGGGTTCGCATTTTTAAAGTGGGCAATGAATAATGCACTCTATGTTAATGCTTCACACACGAGCACACACACTCACACAAACAAACAGGATAAATATGAGACAAGAACGCATCATCAAGAATTACAAAAACGACAGTGACATTTACATTACATCTTTTTGCGGGAACGAAAGAAATATGCCAGCCATCTAGACAGCATTCTAGAGGCATCAAATGCCCCTGCTGAGGCTGGCTGTGCAAAAAAGAGTGTGCTACCAAGGTGACACACACACACACACACTCTAAAGCAGCGAAAGACTGAGTGCTTTTTAACTCTGTGCATAAATGCAAATGAGAGCCCCCCTGAGGGGTCTCCATGAAAGAACATGAATGCATTTCAAGGCCATCACCGCCGTTGCAGCAGCAGTGACAGCAGCAGCACAAGCCTTCGACGCCTCTGACAGCAGAGGAGGAAGCTGCCCTCCAGATGGACATACAAGCGGATGGGCGGACAGACAAGTCCGGCCTGTTGATGGGGCACTAGGCCAGGGGTTGGGAAATAAATAAATACAATTTAAAAAGCATGTTTTCCACGCCAACACACACATTCCTTACTGCACCCCTTGGGGGAAGGTTAGTGTCTCTGTACCACCGACTCATCTCTTGAGAGAAAGAGTGCAGAGAGGAAAGGAGAGGAGAAGAGTAGAGAACAGTGTGTATGTGGGGGGGCTCTTGCAGCTAAAATAGGCCTGGCTTCAGTCAGCACACTGCAGTTGAGAGGGAGCTATCACCTTACCTGAGGGGGTGGTTGTATGTATGTAGGTATGTGTTTGTGTGTGTGTGTTTGTGTGTGTGTGTGTGTGTGAGTGATATAAGATCATGGGGGTTTGGAAAGGGTGGAGATGGTGGTAGGTCAGACACAGCAGCATCATCTGTAATGGCTCCTGAGCTGTCACAGAGCACTAATTGACTCTGGCATATGTAAACCTGTTTACAATCTGTTGGGATGTACTGATTTTAATTCATTATAAAAGGGCTTAATTATTTGTTAATTTGTAGCCTATGGCAGAATGCATGCATTTTATTTGAAAACGTTTAGATGTTTGTGATATTTACATTACTTGGTGTGCTAGTTTATTTCAAACAAAAACAACAGAATTAAAAAAAAAGGTTAGCAGTCTTGCTCACTTGCAACTAAGCTCATCAATTATTATCTCAGCATCTTTCTTATATTGTAAGTTTCAACTGTAAAGATGGTGTCAGCCTAGTGCACCTTTGATAAAGGTCTGGAACTCGCTGTGGGAGATGTTCTTGGCCTGCAGGTCGATCTTGAGTGCCAGCAGGAGAGTGAAGAGGAACTTGTGGTTCTCGTACAGGCCGCGAGCCGTGTAGAGGAACACCTCGTAGGTGAGATACTCCATGATGTTGACGAGGCGCTTGGCTGTGATCTGGGACTTGGCAGACCTCTCCATGGACATGTCAAAGAGGCCCAGGAACTGCCGCAGCGATGTTTGGTACATGACGTTTACCAGGCTCATCTCCACAATCAGGAAGTAGAGGATGCTGCCCCTTGTGGCCACAGGCCGGTACTCCTCCCGCGCAAAGTTGATCTTCACCTCAGTCTCTGCTGCCACTGTTAGCTTTTCGCTAACCTTCAGCATTGAAAAAAAATGTAATTGTTGAAAATTATGCTAACACACAATGGGGCACAAATAACTTCTGAAAATGTATTGACCCCATGGTAATATAGTATTTTATCAAGGAACATATACTGAAGCCATCAAAATCATGTGTACTAAACATGTTAAATCAGTGTGTTATGGAAAGACTGATAAAAATGATTTCAGACTGAAAACAGTATCCAATAGCAGACAAATCACATCATGTGAAATGTAGGTGGTTCCTTACAGATACAGAATTAATCTTCATGGCTGCTCATTGATCTCTCCTCCTTCTCCTTTCTTCCTGACATCCCCTGCTTCCGTAACCCATCTCCTAGTCAGCTAACTACCCCTCACCAAGCTGTCCTTGAAAATAAGTGGCTTATTGTTCTGCTCTTGCCTGTGAATTGTCCAGTGAGGGGAAAGTCAAATAGTAATGATGGTGTTCTAGATGAATAATCGCGATGAATAATGTGGCAGTCGAGACCTCTCACCTCCTCCGCCGTTGTCTTGGTTACTCGGAGCACCTCGATGAGAGACTCGTCCTCGACTAGCGAGCCCTCTGTGCTAGTCAGACGGTACAGCAGGTTGTCTTCCAGTTCCTGCATCTTGCGCTTGTTGGACGTCACCTCTTCCAAAAGCTTCACACGCTCAGACTCCAGCTCCTGAAGACAGGAGCTCATTATATTAATCACACCATTATACAACTCCTCATTAACACACAATTTATTACAATGTTATTAATGTATTAGAATACAATATTTCACTTAACACATTACTCCGTACACTTTATTTTCTTTAGGAAAAGATCCCTCATGGAAGACAATGCAAGGGCTTATTCACTCCTGTACAATCAACAACCACAAATAATATGTTTACATTTAATCACTAAACCTAGTAGGCCTATGGCCTTTACTGTAATGACCTCCGAACATTCCCATTCCTACACATAGCACCTCCCCCCCCTCCCCCCATATCTGGCTGAAACGTATCCTCTAGCCTTGCAAAGAGCACAAAGCTCCAGTTAGTGCCTCAGGAGAGAGGGGGGAGGGGCAGCCTGCTCTCGGGTCTCTCACTTGCCTGTTTCTCAATGAGGATGACACGGCCCAGCAGCTGGTCCTCCAGCCCCCGCATGGTGACCGTGAAGTCCACCACGGCCGTCTTGGCGCTGACCTCGGGCGTGTAGGCTGGGTTGGCCAGCTTGGTGGTGATGTAGAGGGTAAAGCCTTTCATCACGTCCACCTCCTTATCCCCCACCTTCACCTGGGGAAAGCAGAGGAGACACATAAGAAGCCGGAGCGCTCACTGGGAGTCAATGGGCCGTTCAATAAGGTGAACAAAGTCACAGTCATTAGCAGCTGTGATAAACAACTGTAGGGAAAGTGTGCAGTAGCTGGCCAGCTGGTGTATTTAACCTTGCCTGTGAAACGAAGCACTGCAAAAACACACCATTTTACATTTAGAGCAATATGACAATAAGGAAGAACATGAGGCAAGTGGAGGCTGTTCCTGCTTTCTTGGATGTCCATAATTTATACTGTTAGTTATTAGTAATTAGTAGTAATACTAATGTTTTGATGAAAATTGTTTGTGAGCCCATTTCAAAATGGTGGTGAACATGTCTTTGCTTACTTTATAGGTGGAGCCTGACTTTATAAAGTTCTTCTCCAGGATGTTATCCAACACAGGGTCAAGCTCTTCTCCGACGTCTTCAATCAACAGAGGTCTGCCCAGAGACATGCAGTCTTCAAGGTGGGAGCGGAAGTATTTGTGATTCAACGATGTAACCTGTGTGTGGGAGATAGAAACCTTAGCAATGAAAGACTCAAATCTGTGCTGAACATGTATGTGTGCAGTTCAACCGGTGGTATGGTTCAAGGTGGAAAAAACATACAGTATTTTCAAGGCCAGTTATTAGCATACACATTTTTGTTAGGTTAATGCTGAAGGGCTAACCTTCAGCAATGTCTTGGATTTAAAGGGGACATATCACATTGGCTTTGTTGAATGAGGAGAGGTTCTGCATGGCCACAGAGCTGTCATGAATGTGAAATGTGGCTGTGCCCACCTTGATATGTAAAATATTAGAAACTTAGAAATAGCCACTAAAACATGGACAAATTAGAACATATACTGTATTTTCCCGATTATAACCTGCAGTTAAAGGGACACTAGGCATCGTTCTTAGATTAATTCATCAGCTTTGTAGTCACTTTGATGATTAAATGGCTCATTACGGGGTGAATGAATGCTCTCGCCCGCCTCTAGCGTAGGTTCCGCAGTTACTACACTTATCTGTTTTACAGTATCTGAAATACCGGGTCGAGGAAACAAAACTGAAAGTAAATGAAATCGAAATAAATTTATTACCGTCTTGTCAGTCAACATAAAGTACGAAAAAGATCATCACTGGTTCCTGTAATTTGGTTTACCAGTAAATTCACATGAATTGGTGAGAATGTACAATGTTGTTGCTCTTTTTTAAAAAAATGATGGTGACTGTAGGGGGAGCTCTGGAGATAAAAAAAAATTGCAGTCTTGCCTTAATTTACTTTACTATTCAGAAATTTTTAAATGATGTGCATTTAAATGGAAAGCATTTTTGGTACCTGTAGCTCATTGTCCTTCTCTCGGTTCTTGATCCAGATTTTGCCCTGTCCCTGTGGGTCGATCAGGAGGGGGTAACGAGAAGCCTTGGTGACAATGATGCCGTTCTGGATGGAGAGGTCATCATTGGGCAGGCCCTGCAGATTCCACTCCCCGATGGTGGTATTGTCAACCAGCATGCTGATCACATTCAAGCTCTGGGCAACAGATCACACACACACACACAAAAATCGCGCACACACACACACACAGACACACACACACACACACACACACACACAAATTAGATATTGCCAATTAGACATTAATTGTTTTATTTTTAGTTATAGTTAGTTTGCTTTAATACGTTCAAAAAGTAAGAAATATATTCAATATGATATTTGAGTAAAGGGGGGCTTTAAGGGGTACAGATTTGGTTGTATAATCAGTATGTTGTGAAGTAAAGGGATTGGTTATTTCTGAGGTGGAGTTAAGCTGTGGATTCCATACATCGCTGTAGGGGATGCGGTTGGAGCTCATCTCCCTCCTCCACTGCTGCAGCAGCAGGTTTCGGTACTCCTGATTGAAGGGGCCAGCGTAGGACAGGAAGCCTGTGGCCAGCAACACGTCGCCCACCAAGTGTTTGATTTGGCTCTGGAACTGAGCGCTGCTCTCTGTCCAGCGGACCTAACACACACACACACACACAAACAGAGGACAGTGCAAGCTAACATTACTAACTACTTCTTAAAGCGAAACACCAGGGCTGAAGTTATTAAGGGTCTTTTCAGCATGTGGACAAGTCAAACTTTCATTTAAAACAATGTTTGTGCTTACAGTCAAATGGCTCTCAATGAGTGTACCAGTGGCACTTCGCCAGACACATCCAAATCACTATTTTTAAAATACTAAAATGTGACTCAATCACTGGGGAAAGAGAAATCATAGAGAAATGCATAATGATCTGTCCTCCTATTTCATTTGCTTTGTTTGCAAGTGTCTAATGAACAACAGCATGTAATAAACTCATCACTTCCTTTTGACGGCCAAATCCCAAACAAACACGATTGCCGTGGTGCACACACCTTCTCTCCCCCCAGGCCATCGATGAGCGCCATGGCGTTGGACATCTTGCGTCGGCAGGCATCGGCATCGTCCAGCAGCGACTGCCTCTCGCGCATGGCGGTGTCGTACAGGGCCTGTGCTGCATCCAGCTCCCGCTGCTTAGCGTCCAGCTGCTCCTGGGCACGGGCTAGCTCAGCCTGGGCCACTTCCAGACGAGCCTCCTGCAGCTTCAGGTTGGCCTGGGGAGGAAAAGGAGGTGGATAATGGGGACACACAGAGGGCACACACACACACACACACAGGCATATCATACGCACACACTCAAGAAAACATACCCACACATGCACACAGATGGACCGAAAGACACACAGACACTCTCTTATACACCCACCCACAACCCCCTACACACACACACACACACACACACACACACACACACACACACACACACACACACACACACACACACACAAACAGACCTCCATCTGATCAGTCAATATAAAGCATTCTGACAGTAATGTCCAACATCCAGCTCTTCTCTTAGGATGGTCAACAGTGTAAAGGGTGATTAAGACAATTCAAAGACACCAAGTTCAAATCTGACCAACTTTTGAAACTTGAATTTGAAAGGTCACAAGGCAGCAGTTGTCTAAACCATTACAAATGCAACACTACCACTGATTTGGCACTATAAGTAGATTCACAATTTTTTTTTTTAACATAAGGATTTCATTCAGAAAAGGAAACCAGAATGTCTTGTTGTTCAAGTGTGCAGAGCACCTCTGACACAGAAAGCCATTTAATGACATGGGGATAGACATAATGCCAGGGTTTACTCTGGAAGCTTCTCTGGCCTAAATTGTAGCTTGGGGCAAGTAAGAACTTAACCTGACAAAGACCTGACACTCATTCAGGATGGATGTGTCAGGTTTCACATTACAGATAATGGACCATTCAGTGATCATGTGGGAAAATCAGTATAATAATTTTATAATGATCAGTATAATGACAATCCACAATCCAGCTAGGACTGTCTGATTTCCATCTTTGGGATTTCATCCGGATAACATTTGTCATTTCAATTCACTTGACTCTGAGACAGTGTCATAATCACAGTAATGAAGCTTCTCGGGTGTTTTTCTGCCCTGTGAAAAGCACCCTGTGAATCCAAACGGAAGAAATCTGACCAGAGGTATTTGACACGAGCGAGGGAAAACAGCATTTGATGCATGGCACAGCAGCATATGCCAGCCAACAAGCCACTTGTTTGGGATCACGCTGGAACGAGCCACCCTAGACAAGGCACTGCACACGGACACATGCATTTTGTGCCTTGATTTATATGCTATACATACGCATAATGCAACAATTCACGCACTTTGGTCCGCACCACTTCAATCCACTCAGGCGTGATAAATCATGACTGGCCGGACATGCCGCATGAAAACACCCTCTCATTCTCTCTTTCTCTCTCTCTCCCCCTGAGCCTCCACGCTAGATACCACTCTCTAATAAGACGCCGCTCCCTCTCAGCCCTTGGTTGCTGATTGGGCAAGAAATGAGGATGTCATATCCAATCTGAGAAGGGTCATGGCTATGTTTCAGTGGTCTCCCCCAATCCCCCCATTTAAATCAAATGGTTTTGAAATTGCTTGTTACTTTTCAGCAATGTATTCAAGAGCATATTATGCTGATAGCACCATGTATTGAGGTTTTTATGATTTGATGTGTGTGTTTCTTTGTGCAAGAAAACTCATTATTGTCAAACACTGACAGTGCTACTCTATGGTATTTGTTCACCAAAACCAAGCTATTTCACAGAGCCAGTGTATAAAAACAACACCAACTCTGCTAAAGCTAATGTCCTTCTTGAATGTTGGATTCCTATTTGTCTGTGTGTGTCTTCCAGTAGCTAGCAGCTATTTAACTTCACCTTTAAAGGCAGCACTTCCTTGTTGATGCCAAAAAAGTCCACCATGGCCTCGGTCCAGGAGCACAGACCGGCCACATTGCCACATATCCTCTTGGCCGCCTCTAAGTTGTAGTCGTCCATGCTGATGTACGGAGCCAGCAGCTCCACCACCTCCTCGGTGATGGTGTCCTGTCATAAACAAAGTGGGTCATTCAATCACAGGCAAAAGGAGACTGGGAGCGTCTACACTAGCATAAAAAGCAAAGTTAGTTAAAGGGAGTCAGGTTTCGTAGATGTTTATATTCAAAGTGACAGAGACTCGCACCTTTCAGGTACTAAACGGTTCTTAAACCCAAGCTACTTCACAAAAAAAAAGATTCACTAACATTTATCTGCCTTTTATGACTATTGTAGACCAAATCATATTACAAGGCTTGCACATTGCGTTTTACATACCAGCACATAATCTTGACCTAGCATTTAATGCTTTACTATATACATAAAAAATATCAAGGCTACTAATACTAAGCATTCTTCTCTTTGAAATGTAATCAAGTGTACTGAATTTTAAATTGCAATGCATGTGCATTGTGCTTTTGCTGTTAAAAATGGCATTGCACCAAACATTTAACTTTGGGCACTATGTACATTCATCTGTATTCCATTCAAGTCAGAGTAACTCAACAGTTCAGACAGGATAATCTAGTGACTGAATTTGTATTTCAACATTTACAGCCTCTGTAATCCTTTGCATAGCGCGAGTCGGACTGTGTGTGTGTGTGTGTGAGCTTACAGGCAGACCTGTGAGTCTGTGTGTGATTGAGTATGCATCGCTATGCGTGCATGTGTGCATCCAACCATACATTTGCCTGTGTATGTGTATCTGTATATGTGTGTGTGCGTGTGTGTGTGTGAATCTTTTGACACAGCCATCCAAGCATTCATGAATGTGTGGTTAGGTATAAGAAGGACAGAGAGAGAATGATAGAGTGAGAGACAGAGACAGAAAGAGAGAAAGAGAGAGTGAAGGGGGATGGGGGGAGAAAATAAACAACGACAAGAGAGAGAGTGCATGCTTGGACAGCTAAGCCCCCTCCCCATCTCCCCCCACACACACACCCTTTCTCCTTTCACATACTGACAAGGGCTGAATGCCCAGAGAGATTTATGTGCCAGTGTATGTGTTATGCAGGGGCTTTCCGCTGGAACTACTTCGGCAAAAAGGTGAGACATCTTGGGCACCAGCTCAGAGTGTCCTTTACGACACGGCAGTGCAGTCCACCTCAAAAAACCAAACGCCGGGGGTGGGGGGTTGAATATGGGAGTAGTGAGCTCATCGTCACAGAGATAAGGTCACTGTCACTTGCTTGTGTACATACTTGAAAGTGGGTAGTATCCTGGCAACAGCCCAATGTGTGTCGACACAGGGGATTTAACGTAAAGCCCCCGTGACCTACATCTGTGGTCACACAGCCAAATTGTACAAGTACCAAACGATGGAAAAGGTCAGCACTCTGAACATGCGAAGCCACTGCCTGTTGTTTTATAGTTTTAATAAACACCATGTGTAGAGGCCTAATCTGTCATTAAGCAATGTTTTGAAATGCAAATTTGACCTTTGAATGTGTTTTTGTGTGTTCATGATCGCTTATGTGTGTATATATGTATGTATGTGTATGTGTATTCATTTACGTATGCACGCGCGCGTGTGTGTGTATGAGAATATCTGTGTGTGTGTGTGTGTGTGTCCCACCTTATTAAAGTTAAGGAGCATGCTGAGGAAGCCCGAGTTATTCATTAGCTTGAGGGCTTCTGCCCAGGAAGGTCGTGGGCAGGGTCGCTCTGGGTCCATAGTGACCACATCCACCCGTCGCTGAAAGAGGATCAGCACGGCATCCATGATGCGCATGATCAGGTGAGGAGGCTTCCCCAGCTTGCGTACTGTGGCAATGTCTGCTGGCTTTATGGTCTAGACAAGAGGGAACAAATTAGCTGATCTCAGATCTGCCAATGGGGTCGTGACCACAGAAATAATTACTGAGAGCTGACACAGATGCAAATACTGTATAATCAAGGTAGTTTGTAGTCTGGTAATAAAACCAGACCCTCGTTCTACACTTCTGTTTTGTACAGAGGGTCTGTACATTCGGTAGTGAGATTTAATTACTTACTTGAGGTGTTTTTATGTTTAAAAAGACTGGATCGGCCCAAGACTGATTGCTTGCCTTAACTAATAGCATTCTAGCTCTGCATTCACAATGCCTCCCTCTTTTCGCTAATTGGACAGGCTAAAATGCCTCCTGAGACAACAAGCTCAGTGGGATCAAATCCAGACTAGCACTGTAGGGAGATGGTAATCAAGCGGAAGTGCTAGAAAGGCAAGGCCAGGCTAGGTAGTTTGTGACATAAGGTATAAATCATCTCTTAAAGGGTTACTGTTCACTAGGAACTTAACTAAGTAGACTACATAATGGTAATTAGAAGTGCTGTATGCAAAATATGAATGAAAATGCAGTGCACAGAGCAGAATATGTCTGCATTTATATGATGAAGGATATAATCTCATTTGCAACAGCTTCCAATTAGGTGCATTATTGTGTGTCAGGGTTCTCACACATTCTTAAACTTCAAATTAAATTTTCCACTTTTCAATTTTCCACTTTTCAGGGGCTTTCAATGCCCAGCTCTCTGAAACTCAAGGACCCAACATTTGCATTCATTCAAGCACCTTCAATGACCAATTAATTCATTTAAGGACTTTAAGGACCTTGGTGAACAGGCCTGATGTTCAGGACACATACCTCACATACCAGAGAAATGAAAGCCTGGATACATGGCCAAGTCACACAGCCAGTCACACACACACACACACAGACAAAAAAAAACTAACACTTGGTATAATGCACACCAAATAGTAAAACAGCAGCTAAGTTAACTGATGGGGCACAAGAAAACAAACCAAAGTTCAGCATTAGTTGCTGTTTTGCAAATTTTGTCCTAGTTGAACCAAATTCTTTTGTTTTCATGCTTACTGACAGCTCTCAGCAAAGTCAGATGACAGGACTATTGATTGATTCACACCAGATTTTTCCTTTAATACCGGTAACCACTGCTGGTAATACCGGTAACCACTGCTGGACAGTGTACCTGTAAGGCAGCCTCTGCAGCGGCTAGTGCTGGTTTAGCGGCTTCCAGCTTGGACTCTGCCACCTTCTTGTCGCCCTCAATCTCGTCCACAATGGCTTGGGCCTTGTCTTTGACCTTCTGCACCTGGGCCTTGACCTTTTCAGCTGCCTGTGCCTTGACGGTGACTTCCTGCAGGACCACATCAGCCTTCTGAGAGGCCACAGCCAGCTCCTCCTCCTTCAGCACCAGCTCTTTAGACAGCTGACTGACAGACTGCTCAGCCTCCATTAGCTTGTCCAAGCCTGAAGACAGATACACACACACACACACACACACACACACACACACACACACACACACGTAGAGAAGGAGGGGGGAGGGAGAGAGACAAAGGGGGCTCATTATTTATTATTTTATCCAATGGAGTAAAAGGAAATCACGGCAAGTATTTATAAAACACTTCAATTAATAATCACAGATCAATACTAGGGGAGTGGTGAAAAGAAAGACATCAATGTTTAATATTGGACTAGTGTTATGGATGTTTGAAACTGGACTAATATCGACACATGAATTTGATTTCATTATATCCTATGGATGTATGTATGTATGTACAGTATGTAAGTATGTCTGTATGCATGTATATTCTCAATCAACATATTGACCTTGGTATTAGCAGTGACATTAATGTTACACAGTCCAGTGCTAACCTGTAAGGTTCACATAATGCACAATACACAACAACACACCTGTATTCATGCGTTCGGCCAGCATTCCTACATGAGCAATTTTCTCAGAGTAGATTGCCTGGTAGCCTTTTATGAAGGACAGGTAGGATTTGGGTGTCACGTAGGTCTGCCGGCGGAAACGCTGGAAGTACTCAGTGCATGTCTCTGCCACCAGGTCCTGGAAGGTGCCCATGGTGCCCACTACACTCTGCTTGACCTCGTCTGTACAACGGAAGACATAGCCAGCCAGGAAGTGCTGGGCGACAGCCACGAGGGCATCCCGAGGCCACCGTTGGAACCAGTCAACAGTGCAGCCGGAGATGAGACCCGGGAATTTGAGCGCGCGTGACCGTAGTTTCTCCCCAACGGGTGAGAAGCAGAGCGCGACATGCAGGTTGCTGCGCACGCGTGCCAGGAAGTAGTCATAGAGGTTCTCGGCGGTGGGCGGACGGCGTGGGTGCTCGCGCTTCATGACGGCGATAAGGTCCTGAGTGATCTCGTCCAGCTCGTCACGGGCAAATAGGTTGGACACCTCGCCTGAGGCCAACACGTTGTTCATGTACTCCAGGAAGGCCTCATCCTTGATGTCGTTGTCAGTAAAGATAAAAGTGACACCCTTCCCCTGTTGCCCGGCGATGCGATAAAGGGTCTTCAAGTCCTCCATCAGATTACTAACACTGTAAGATCTGTAGGGAGAATACGCAAAATGGAGTGTGGCCATAATGATCTATTTAAATATACAACTGGCTAAGGTATAGGTAATATATTAGGTAATATATTTTGGGTCAGAGGTTAAGCATGCCATATTATGCTTTGGTGCTGAATTGAGACAACTAAGTGATTAATTCTCAGTTAAAGTTAAAGTGGTGTGCTGGTGAAGTTACTGCATTTAGGAGATGGACAATGTTATGGATGAGGTTTTACACAAACAATGCAGACTGCACAAAGGATCCACTAAATGTGTTCTTGGGAGAAAATCCTACCGTGTGAGAGTGATCTGGAAGCTCTGGTACCCAGCGATGTAGGAGGCCAGTCGAGTAAGGCTCTGTTTGCCTGATCCCCCAACTCCCACGAGCAGAGCATTACCCTGGGGGGTGCGCATTATCCGTGAGATCTTCATCAAGTGGATCATGGCATCCTGGTCAACAGAACCACATAATTTTTAAAATATTTTTCACTACAATTTACACTTTGCCTTATTATACAGCTCTCCAGAATACTATGGGAGGTTCTATTCACTTTGAACGGGCCTTCCCAGCGTTCAGAGGTCAGTTATTTCTGTATAATGACCACTGTGAAAGTATAGTGACCGCTGTCAATGGCAACATCTTTTTTTTCTTCAGATTTACAGCAGCATTTCATTCCACAAGTAGAGATCATTTACTGATCACTTCTTTGAAAGTGAAAGGAGATCAGCTGTGTTCTAAAGAAGACGTTCAACCTGTGTTCAAGAAAAAGGTCAAGTTGTGTTGCAAACTATTTGTTTATCCACAGAAGCCACGAAACAGTAACAAATATTTCTTTCAGGACAAATCAAGGCTTCGGTGTCGGGGTCTTGTTCATCCTGTCAGGAAATATTTTCCTATAATGATCAGCGGACAATACATTATCCCTTCCTTAAAAGAACACACCACCTTTTGGAGAATATACTACTTTTCCACCTCGGCTAGATGAAGTGGAGAAACTCAATTGTTTAACTCAAGAGGAGGGTATTTCCCCAAAAGGTGGTGTGTTCCTTTAACATCTAGTCTTTCTTTTAGATTTACATGTGTGCTGTCAAGCTACATGGGAGTCATACATATATGTTGGCTGCTATTCTAATCGCATTCATAGATTCACTCAAACTTTCAGAAACAGTGCATTGCATGATGCACGTTGATGCCATCAACACTGCAACCCCTAGATGAGAGCCCTCGTCCTGACCTTGAAGAACACCAGGTCCATGGCGCTCCCCCTCACAGCTTCGTTGTACTGTTGCAGATATAATCCCAGCCGCTCTGACAGTGCCTGGAAGGAGGGAATGGGCTCATACACTTTAGGGGTCTCTGGTTCAGCATCATCTGGCTCATCTCCAGTGCACTCTGGGGCATCCCGCAAGAAATCCACGAAGTAGGTGTCCGCCTGCAACTGCGCCAATAAGTCTGCTCCATGGTCCTCTGTCACAATCTGAGAGAAACAGCAGAACAGAAACTGTTAACAAAATTAAACTTGTATTGAGTTTAATTTTGTATATTTACATATTGACATTAAATAACAAAACAGCAAACAGACATCAAGATTGTTTGATCCACAGTGGCAAGATTGTTGTTGTTTGCAGACAAAGTGCAGACTGAAATGGAAAATGTCTTGCTACGTTTTGACCACATTTTGTTACTGGCTCAGCAGCCAATATTTTGTGTATTTTGTGTCTGGAAGTACAGCACACAAAACACTACCTCGCTTAGTTTGGATCCCAAAACTTGGTTCAGTCACTGCTGCCTCACAAATACGGCTACTTCAGCTAGCTATCAACTCATCCATCCATCTGTCCCTAAAATCCACTTGGCAAAGTCATCACCCAAGGTGCTGCTGACACCCACCCGTGCTACAATCCCATCAAAGATCTCTGTGTCTTTGAGGTCGATGAAACGGTCGGCGATGACGCGGCAGCACTCATGCCTAAAGAGTGGCAACAGGACCGCAGGCACCTGACACACCTCGGTCCCCACCGTCAGGATGCCCTGCCAGATCCGACTCAGGTCCCGCAGGTTGAAGATGTAGTGGAATTTGGCTGGCGAGGGCAACATCTGAAAAATCAACATTTATTAACATTTATGCATTTAGCAGATGCTTTTATGCAAAGCGACTTACATTTGTCAACTACCAATAAGTTCAGGGCCAGTATCCCCAAAGTTAAGCACATTGCTCAAGGGCACAGTGGGTTTGAACCCACAATTTCCAGCATGCTAGCAAGGTTCATTAACCACTAAGCTACCACTGCCCAATAAATAAATAAGCTTATAAGCTTGTAATAAATCAGCTTCATTTATGTTCATGACACGGCAGTATGGTGTGTTTGGCCATGATGTTTGAAAATGAAGGGAAGATGTTTAAAAGATGATTAAGATTAAGGAGTGAGAGTTATGAAAAAAAGAGACAATGTTTTAAAAATGTACAAAAATTCAGCCTGTAGGTAAAGAATAAGGATTTTCTTATTTATTTCAAACACTGCAGTAACGTGAACATAAAGTAAATTTCTTGGCAACTGATAATTAATAATTGCTCTGTGCTGAGCTACTTAATAATTCCTCTGCTCAATATGGGTTTCTATTATTGGGGAAATAAATGCCCATAAAACTACATAAACTCTTAATTATCATCGTAATCATTAGGCTGCAGTGAAAAAGACTTAAAGGAAATATCTGGAGTGAATTAACCTGTAGCCCTGTTGTTTCACATTGCTGTCAATATGAAAACAACAGAATTAAGTACAACATAGATCAAATAGTGACACAGCAGCCAGTGCTAATGGATGAGAGCAAGGTAGTTTTGTTTTCTTAAGCCCTCATCAGTTAGCGTTAGCTGGCAGTTCACAAATTCAGTGTAATATTATTATATTACATGCACACAGATTGTAATTCCACATAAGGGAAAAAAATGGCATAATGGGTCTTGTAGACAGAGTCGATACCTTGGCCTTCACAGCTTGCCATACTCTCCTGGAGGTGGGCACCAGTGCACTGGCCAGAGCGCACACCTCCTCAAGGAAGCCTCTCTCCGGGCAGAAGTAGCCCTCCGCCAGGGTGTGGAAGATCTTGTCGATGGAAGAGTTGGAGGGCAGTGTGCAGTTAAAGATGCAAAATTGCCGCTTCAGGCGCTGGGGGATGTCATTGCGGCCGCCGCCCGGGTGGATCATGGCTGCTACCAGCTGCACGTCCACCACAGTGGTGAATTCGCCCGGACGCTCCAGGCTGTAGAAGCCACCCTGCTCCATCAGCTGGCGCACAATCTCATTAGTGATCTGGAGTCAGGGAAGCACAGGCGAGAGCTCAATACGGAGTTAATATTACAGAACACCTGACTTGTCTTTCTGTATTTTGCTTTTCTCAGTGAATATGAAAAAGACTTTCTACACTGTGAAACTTCATGTGAACTTCATGTCATGTCAACTATACTGAGCTGCTGCTGATAGTAATTATAAGATTGACAAGGACAGTGATTTTAAAACGAGACAACCAGCTGGTGTTTTTCTAAACTCTCCATTCAGTTCACAGGCCACTGCTCACCTGGTCTCCCCACTCATTGATAACAGGCATATTAATGTCATCAACGAAAACAGTCATTTTCTTCCCGGCAGGTGGTCCGTAGGTGCTACCCATGCGCTTGTCTATGTAGCTCTCTATGGTCGACTGGAACATGCCTGGCAACGTCGCTGACGAGAAGTTCAGACTCTTGCTCAGATGAGTCTCTGGGTCATACTTACTGGTGTAGCCCTGGGGAGTCACAAAAATAGCATCATCATCATCATCACGTCAATCAACATTCTGGATCAGCAATCAAATGTCAGAATATATTAGTAGAAAAAGATGAGGCACAATGCAAGGAATCATCTAAACCATATAAAGCATTTTTAAAAGCAAGAAGATAGAAGCACTGTGCAAGTATAAAATAAATACCAACCTTAATCATGACTGTTTTGGCAGTGCCTTGTTCACCAATGAGCAGCACAGCCTTGCCCTGCAGCATGATGGTCCGCATCAGGAAATCCGTTCTGACATTGTCAACGTTTGGTACGAGAATGGAGGCATAGTCAGGGACAACATCCTTGGGATATTTGTACTCAGGGACCTAAACATAACACCAGATTAAGTGAATGTTGATTCGGGGTCTGGAGTGCAAGAACAGATGTTCAGAAGGTCTACTGATGTATTGAATGTGAATCTTCTGAGACCATAGGACATTATCAAATAAAAAATAAGTAGTATAGTAATAGTATAAAAAAAAAATAATAATAATAATAATTGTGCACACATACAGTATTTCAGTTCTAAATTATTCTGAAACATTGGTTGTCAGAAAAAGAAAGGACCTGACAATGATGAACTCTGTAAACTGTATCTATCAGTAATAAATTATGCATTTGCATTGATGAATATGCAACACACATTTATGTGTAAGAAAAAAACATACTAAAGTGCTAAAATCCCAATCCTATTCCACCCACAAAAGCACCTTCTTAGACCAGTGGTCCCACTCTCCGGCTTCGTTGACCACAAATTCAAAGATGGTCTGGTCTCCCTGGGTGAGGGGCAGGTCCAGAGGGGCAGAGTGACCCTTGAGATACACCTCCAGCTTGGCCCTGTCATCCAGTTCCAGCAGAGCCCCCACAGACCACATCACAGCGAACACAAACAAGCGACCAACATGACCCCGGGCTGTGCTCTTCTCATCAGCCGAAGGCAGCAAACCCTGCAGGTTTGGGGAAAAATTGCTTTGAAGGTCCCTGGAGAGCCTAAATACAAGTTCTATTCAAAGAAACAGTGTGGATTTTTAAAATTTATCTATCTATACGTATATGTTTTTTTTGTGGTCTGACCAGTGGTTAGTGTTAAGTGTGTTCACTGACCTGCAAGAGGTCCAGTGCCTGCTTAATATACATGCACTCCAGGATTTGCATTTTGGGAGACACCGCCGTGAATATGAAGTTAATTAGGTCCTGTCAGCCAAAGCAGAGATTCACATTGCCAGTGTTAATAACACAGTATTACACACAACAATCAACAGTTCTAATGAAAAAATTACAGTTGAGATAAAGACCGTCTCTAGACAGAGACAGGATTATGGATTACACTGATTTCTGAGAGGGCCACTCAGACCCCCCCTAAAAAAACATTTTCATTTTCATCATGTTTTGTACCACCATTTCACCCCAGCCACAGACACACACAAACACACACCAAAAACAAACAACAAAAAAAATAATGATATGGAGATTTACTGCCCATAACATTTTTCATTTAAATTGGTCTCTAGCATTATATTCAGCTGCTGGCTATGTGAGCCTTGTCTGAACTTACAAATAGGCCTTTCTGACTACATGCTGATTTGTTTATAAAAACAAAAGAACGGGAACAGTGAGGGAAAAAAATATAAACAAAAGACTCATTTTCATAATTAGGATGTAGTCATTTAAATTACAGCACTAGTCTTACTTTATGTTATGCTGCCTGCATTTTTAAGACATATAATAAAAACTCTAAAAACTGCTAAAAACTCAATCTGCTAAGAATACTCATTATCCCCTGACCTGGAAGGTACTGTTAAAGCAACTGAGCAGGATGTCAGCCTGAGCCTGTGGAATCTTCTGGAGCCACGCCTGCAGAATGGGCTGCCAATCCAGTACTGATGAACTCATGAAGACCATGCCGTTCCGTGAAACAGTGGCAGGGGAGGCGTTGTCAATGTTGTGGGGCTCAAACACGATCTTACAGTTTGGAGCCATGGGGATTCGGTCTCCATTGGCCAAGGTTAAGGTCTTGTTGTCATCCAGGACAGAGTTTAAATTCTCAATCCAGATGGCGTCAACAGGTCCATCCAGAACAATCCATACATGTTCACCCTTAACAGAACCACAGGGAAATGCTGATATTACATTACAATGTTTGGAAAACATACATGTAACATATATGTAAACATATAAATATGTGAACAATTAGATTAGCTTTCCTGATTATAACCTTAATATAATGGGATAATGCAATAAACACAACAATTTTGCAGATAGACATGGCTTGGCATGAGGCTGATGTAAAAGCTCACCTAATGCACTCACACTGCTCCTCCTTAACAGACAAAAAGGCAATTACTGAATTATTCAATGCCGAATATGGATGTAGGCTTTCAAACCTTCTTCGCTTTCAGTGTTTTTCTCCACAGGGTGGAGAAGACTCCATCTGTCCAGTCGTTGGTGGCCACGTCCAACGTGCCAAACATCTGCGAGGCGGTGATGGCTTTGGGGTTCATGCGCATCTCCTTGTGGGGGGTGCCGCAGTCCGTCATGGCCCTCATTAGTGTGTGGATGCATGTGGTCTTACCAGTGCCGCTGGGTCCCAGTGTCATCATTCCTACAGCACAAAGAACAAACAATACAAATGCCGGATGACTACTGGTGCACATGGGGGTACATATGGAAGCAAAAAGTGTCATTGGAGCTAAATGCAGTGCATGTGTGTATATTTTAGACTGTAAATGAATTATCAAGAAACAAATGAGACAAATTTTAGAGTTAGTGGTACACATAAACTATGCTACTCTTCAACAGAACATAAAATTATTTGTTATTAAACACCTCTTAGGAAGAAAACTGCAGCAATTAAAAGCAGTGCTTAAATGCATTGGACTGACTGGTAAGTGGTAGGCTATGTTAGGTAAATTATCTCTAAGGACTGAGGAAGATGGTCTAGTGGTTGGTTAAACATAAGTCTACACAGTACTACATGACCAAGTCTAGTATGGGGGAATGGGAACTGATAGGATTTTATAAATATCGATACTCGATTCCTGGTTCTCGATTCCCACCCCTAATGTCTAGTATTGCCCACCGTGTCTGACACGCTGGGTCTCGTAGAGCTGCACCAGCTTGAGCACCCAAGGCGGGTGGAAGATGAGACCGGCCTGTTGGGCCTGACTCTGGATGGCAGCCTCCAGCTCAGGGTAGCCTGCCTTGTCCAGGGTGATGCCGGGGAACAGGTCATTGATCAGGCTCATGAAGAGAGGCTCGTCTTCATCCACCTGAAGCAATAGGTAACACAACATACGGTATTACACAACGGCATCATGCGTGGAAGACAAGCTGGGTAAGTGGGATTTAGTGCACACTTTTCACCAAAGCAAAAGGGACCAACACGCTGTAATACTCCACGTATACGCTTAAATTACAATATACCAAGAACTGTATTAGTGGTGATAATACAGTTAATTTGTACAGTTGTAAGACAGTACATTTGTTTGATACATAATGGCTGCAATGGTAGCACATGAGAAGCTTAATAGCCATACAGAAAATATAAGCAACACATTTTAAAGCAATTACATGAGTGATTTGACCCCAGAGTCGGCTAATATTATTTGTTCTGCCATCTAATGCTTAATCTTACAAACTACAAGTACCAGTTTGGACAGGTTCATGTCACGGAGGACCCTCATGACCACCGTCTTCTCAGGCTCAGTGGGGTTTGCTCGCTTCACCGCACCAAGAGTCCTCAGCACAGACAGGATGTTCCTTAGCCCGAAGTCATAGTGAACCTGTCCAGGGAAAACAGTATGTACAACTATGTTCTACATTGCTCTAATAAGCATAGTACAAGATCAATAATGTAAAACACTGTTGCTTTAATATTGCTTGCATAAACAGCACCCACCTCCCCAATTCCCCATTCCCCTGCATTTTCACAAAATCAGCAGAAAAAAAAGTTTTATGCATCATACTTTTCTTTTCTGTTCTTATCTGCCCTCATACTTCTCTTTACACCTCAGGCTACTAGTAAGCCCCTCCATGCACTGACAGCCAGGGACTAACACAGGCATCCTCAACCTCTCAATGACTGCTCCTCCTGTTAAACCTTCAAATCTCTTCTAAAGGTATTTCCATTTTCATCATCACTTCTCTTGCTCTTTTGTTGGGTCCTTTTCTCTGCCTTTCTCTATCCCTTTTTCCTTGTGTTATATGACCCTGGGATTCTGAATAGGTGTTATATAAAAACACTGGATATAGCAAATAAACAGCACCACCACAACTACAACTGCTGCTACTACTACTACTACTACAACAACTACTACTAGTAATAACAATAACAATAAATAAAAAATAAATTTTCACTGTAATTGAACATTGTAAGTGATCATTGCCATTTTCTTCAGAGTTGGACTGCTTGGCTCTGATTCACCTGTTTTGAGAGCTGCTCCTCACACAGCTTGTATAGGGTGTAAAACTTGCGACTGAGAACCTGGTTGTCACGGAAACCAGCACTGGCCAGTTTGACCCTCATGATGATGGCCCTATCCGGAACCATCATGGCCACAGTGCGGAACTGGATCTTCAAGTTCTCAGGGAGCTCCTGGCGGCCAGCATACCCTGGGTTCTGTGACAGACATAGACACAGAGTTGGGAGGATGGTTCTTTCTCTCTCTACTCTTTAGGGTAATTATCTCTATGCCTGAATTATTCAGAAAGTGTGATTTGTTTCTTTCATTTTTCATGACTATATTCTTTTATTACAAGACATGAAACATGTCTCGTCATGACTGGATATTCAAAAAAAGATATTCACACAATTTTGAGCAAGACAAACACCCCTGTACACTACAGACAAAAACAAAAAAAACAACTTTGAGGTCAACTAACACAGCACAGCGCACGTTAAAGAAAAAAGCCCACTCAGTTTCATTAGGCAATTTTACTGCTTAGACTGAGTAATGATTATTCTTTGATGCACAGTACACACTGAAGTAAGTCAAAGCAACAGGAGGACTGTCTTCTGTTAAATTTTATTGCGGGTGTTTCAAACAGCTTCTTGGTGGGAGGGGAGAAAGAGTAAATCAAGTGCTTTTCATTGACTTCCTCACCATGGTCAGGAAGATCCCAAACTCTCGGTCCATGTCCACCACATCTCCGTCCGTGAAGATAAACTGAGTTTTCTTGTTCTTCTTGCATTGAAGAACAATGTAAATCTGCTGGGCAGCCACGGACAGGACAGGGAGCTCGATGCGGTTAAACTCATCAAAGCAACCCCAAGCCCCAGACTGAGCCAATCCTGTTCAGCAAACAGAGAACCCGCATTACACCTGTGACCAATAAGCATCTATCGTATTTGAACAGCCTAAGGTAAACACTACTCTGTGAATAACGTTGTTGCATCACAGATCAAACCTTTTTCTTCACTGTTGGCCATGAAATATTTAACTTCATTTGTGCCTTAGATCGTCTTATATACAATATTGATTGCTCTTTAATCTTTCAACACAAACATTCACAAATTGTTTGCATCTGTGTACCCAGTAGCAGAATGGGTGTGTGTAAAAAATCAAGCATCAAGTTGATGAGAGGATTTTTTTTTTTAAATAACACTGAATTTTGTAAAAGTAGGGCATGATGCTGATATCCAAAAAACGAATTCTCACTGAATTAATAAGGTTTATTTCTTTTTCAGTCAGCTTCATCCATTATTTATTAAAAGAAGAAAATATTTGGTTGAGTCAGCTCAACAGTGACATGTAAGGCTTTTCTAGAAAATATTTGTTAGTTCACTATTAAACAAGTCATTTTCATTCTTACCAGTATACCATTAGTCAGGCAAGGAAATGTCCTTTAATGTGAATAACTGAAAATGTATCATTCAATTCTTACTTTACTTATGTAAGAGCAGCTCAGCCATCACTATTATAATTTTCAATGCCTGCATGATACATTTGTGATGGAGAGCTTGCATGTTGCAATGGCTTTTACAATAGACCATATAAAACACACTTATCACACTTCTTCTTTCTTTTCTTCTCTCTAGCTACTACTTTGTATTTGTGATCAATTATCAATTTGTGTAACAAATAAAAATGTACATTTTTGCTGTTCATTGTCACTTTGTCCTGGCGTGACACTTCTTAACCAGGGCTCACTTGTAATTTTAATCTCAATGTGATTTTTTCCCTGTTAAAATAAATGTTTAATAATAATATTTTTTCCCCACATGGGTGACTGGCTTTGTTTGGTATGTGCTGTTTGTGTACCCTTGTAAATGCGTCCCAGGCCCCTGTAGTCCATCTGGTCAGAGCAGTTGAAGACCACCACATATTTTCCCAGGCAGCGGCCCATATCCTTTGTGGTCTCTGTCTTCCCTGTTCCCGCCGGACCCGCAGGAGCTCCTCCCATACTCATGCCCAAAGCCTGGGCCAGTGTGATGTAGCACCTAAGAGAGAGAAAGAGAGAGAAAGAGAGAGAGGGTGAGAGAGAGTGAGACAAAGAGTCAAAGTGAGAGAGAGAGAGAAAGAGGGAGGAAGAGACAGAGAGAGAGATGACAGAAAACTTGAGGACTGTGGACACAGTGAAAGAATCAGGCCATCACACTATCATTCTTATAGAGCTCACTGTTAGTTAATCCATGGCTGGGAATCACACAGGGAGAGCATCCTAGGCTGACTCTGACTCTGGCATATTTATGGCACACAAATTACAAATTGAGGGTGGAGGAACACTCAATAATAAACAAAACTGACAGAAAATAGAAGGAAGAAAGAGAGACCGGGTAATTGAGAAAAGGTGAAGGAAAAGAGGAGGAGGAAGAAAATAAGATCAATAAAGTAGTTGACAGGTAAAGAAGGAAGAAACATATCTGACATCCTATTTGTAAAATTTTTGAATTGATTTTAAAGAGTCAGTTATGCCATTTGCGATTAAACAGGTAATTCATTCAGCAGTGCAATACAGAAATCAGTCGTCTATGTATTACTGATTTATTGATTTATGTTGGTCTATGAGGCATTCCTTTGCATCAATACATCTTTCATTCATGATTTCAATAAATCATGGATAGGGCAAATAACACATAAATATATTCATGGTCCACCTTCCACATCACAGCCACTCTATAGAGATTCTGAAGTGAATTCAGCTCATTGCTCTGGACAGGAAGCGGCTGATATGTCAAAAAGTGAAGGGAAGGTGAGCAGAGAGGAGAAGAGAGGAGAAAAGAAGAGAAGATGTGCATGATTCCACCCGTGGCAGTGGAGCGAGAGACGGGGTCAAAACGTTTCTCATCAGGCTCCCATTCATTATTCTGGGTGGGCTATGGTGGAAGAGCTAGGCCAGGCCGAGACCAGTGAGAGAGATTCAGCTTTTCCCCATCTGTCAGAGACAGGACTGACAGCAGGCAAACACACAAACACACACACAAGCCCTCTTACTTGCTCTTCTCTCTCACTCTCTCTAACAAACAAACAAAGAATTTGCCTGTGCAAACAACCCCCAAAGACACACACACACACCTGTCAGTGAGAGGGGTGATGACGAGCCTGTCGGTGCAGCCCAGGTATTCATTGCAGTAGTCAAACTCCACGTCCGTGATCTGAATGAGGCACCTGTCCACGTCCTCAAGGAAGTAGAACCGTGATTGCTTCTGCCACTCAAAGTCAGACGCCGACCTAATGTTCATGTGAACCTGAGAGAGACAGTGAGAGAGAGAGACAGAAAGAGAGAGAGAGAGAGAGAGAGAGAGAAGCAGACAGATAGAGAAAAAGATAGACAGAGAGAGGGAGTGAGAACCTGTCATCATCTGATCTGTATTATGGCAGACTAATAATCTCATTCATTCAGTTCACTTGAGTGAAAAGAACATCTGATTTCCTATTAAAATGTGTACTAAAATGTGTACTAACTCCTACAGAAGGATCAAGCTTTAAATAAAAGGATATCCAAACGCAATCAAAAAAGGAACATCATCATCATCATCAAAGGGCTATGAACAGACTAGTACATGGAGATTTTGATCTTAATCCACACTTTAACTGAGAACTGCAGAAGGTTGCAGTATAGAACAGTAAATAGACTGTACTCCGATAATGTAAAAATGGTTACACTTAAGAAATTCCACCTAAAGGAAAAGCAAAATGAAGAGTAAGACAAACGGGCATGAAAAATTCACACTGTTCTAAGTCTCACATTAAGTTCAAGTCAATAGAACATTAAATTTTTATTGAGTTAGACAAATTGAATTTTAATCCACTGAAGCACAAACACACTTAAGTAGTTGCAAAAGAAAAGCTGAAAAGTCTTCTTTCTTCTCACCAAATCATCAAAAATGTCCTTCTGGTGGACATGAATAGTGATGAGAGTCTCATATTTAGTTCTCTCCATTTTGGTTAGATCTCGAGTCGTCATGTCAATTAGCTCATTCAGGAGGTCCAGAAACTTCTGATTAGTTGTCTGCATGATCTGTGCAAAGCAGTTGGAATACAGGAAGTATATGAATAAGTGCATACGCAATGGCATGAAATATATAGTCAGGATGCAGTGACTGTAACTACATGTGGCCTCACAGAATGAACTGGACAGATAATTATAAAGCTAATTTATTTAATCTATGCACTCATTTTATTAATTTATTTTCTGCTATTTCTCCTCCACTTAAATCTGAATGTCTTCAACCTTTTTTGACTTCTTTGACTTGTTTGACCCTTAAATTGGAACATCCACAGACTTTTTTTAGTGCCAAACACCTCCTCTACACACTGTAGCTCTCTTCAGCACAGCCTCATTACCTTTTTGTCCTTTTCAAAATGTATCTGACTGCCTTCACCACCTGCCTTCTTGTCTCTGTTTCCAGTTCCTCCTATCTTTCCTTGTAGAACTGGAGCCTCTCACCTACCATCCTCTCTGCTTTGCAGAATAAGAACACCTCTGCTACAGTATGTTTTTGTTAACTTCACTGAATTGAAACAGCCCGCACACAAACGCACAGACACGCACACACCTTCCCACTGTCTCTGCTGAATAGGAATAGCTCTCCTATGACCTTGTTTACTTTGCTATTTACCTGTTTGCAATGTACTGTTTCCTTTTTTACATTGGCACACCTTCTGAAGCTGAACCTGAACCAGAACCCCTCTCCTTACCTTCTTATCTGTCTTGCTGAGCTGGAGCGCTTCTTCAGCATCACGGGTCCAGATGAGCTGGATTCCCAGCAGACCCACCTGGGCTGGGAACACAGACTGGAACTCAAGGAGCTTGAGGCCCGCATCGCTGATGGCCATGTGAGCCTGGCGGATGATGCTGTGGATGGTGCTCTTGACGCCAGACAGCAAAAGCCCCAGCCACACCTCCACATTTCCCTGAAGAAAAAAAATGTAATTCTTTAACAATACTTCCAACAATGAATATGCACTATTTACCCATTCATTTCTTATTTTTTCAGTCTTTATAGTCAGCTTGTTCGTTCTGGATCATGGGCTGAATCGATACAAATTCTATTACAAATGCGGGACTGTTTTGTGTTTACATGGCTATATTTCAAAGCATGGCAACATCAAAATTTGACTAAACAAGTCTTGCATTTGTTGCTTCAAATTTACAGATCTTCCAGACATAACATTCCTCTTTAGAGTTTAAATATTAAAAAAATGCCAGGATTACTCCATTTGTGTGGTCTCAGTCCATTTGTTTTTTTTCCAGAAACAGATAGCAAGTGTGATTGAATTGCAACACCAATTACATGACACCACCAACATGACACATCAGTAATCACCCCACACATTTGTGCACAATAATTTATGGCTCCAAGCTCTTCCAATACCTGGGCATTGACAGGTTCTCTCAGATCCACTGTCTCCCCCTCCTGAGACTGGAAGCTCAGGATCTGGTCGTAGTTTTTCTCATGGAAAACCACTCGGTTCACATTGTCAAAGAGACTCAATAAATGGGCCTAGACAACCAGACAACACAGGTATGTTAAACAACAAAAGCACAGGTGAGAAATATTCATGTTTTTTCTCTATTTTCTCTCAGCAGTTTCCTTTTTGCAGTGAAATGTGATTACAGTGAAGTGTGGCAGAAGAGGGGAAAGGAATTGCTGGAGTATTAATGAGCTTAAAGTTGTTGTCTCAGCAGAACATGCTCGTTCTCACACACACACGCACACACACACGCACGCACACAGTCAGAGAGAGTTTAAAAATCCACAACAAATACGCATCAAACACAAAATACAGAACACGGAGGGAAATAGTTGATGCATCATTCTGAGCTTATTACTCCATATGCAGTAAACATTGTCATTCCAGAGCACCAGAATAGATTACTAGTAATGGCTCAGACTTTCAGGCCCTTGTTGATGTAGATATATCTGTCTGAAAATATGATGCAAGAAAATCTGTGATACATAAAATACCAGATACTTTACTCCATCCTGAGTAATCAAATCATTAAATCTTAATGAATCCCACTCCAAAATCCCCAGAATTCTGGACTCCTGAGCGGAACTGTTGTCAGACCTGGATGGTGTGGGAGTCGGAGGCCTGTCCGAGGATCTCGAGCAGCACGGGGTCGGAGACAAAGAAGAATCGGGGGAAGACGAGCCGCTTCTTCTCCAGGTAGCCACTAAGAGACTTCTGGCACACCTCCAGCTGCTCCAGCAGGTGAGGCAGCAGCTGGCTCAGTGTTTCGTCGCCAACGCTGCACTGCACCACACCAGGCACCTCGTGGGCACGCTGCATGATCTTCTGCCATGACTTGTCAATGTTCTGGAAACGCTTGGCCTCCTGTAAGTTGTGGGTCATAAGCCAGAAGTTTACACTTGACAGGTTTGTATCAGAGAGATTGTTACTGGTTAAGTAGTAGAAGTAAACGGACTGCTTTAACTGGAACTGGTAGAAGTTAGCAGATTGTGAATTTCACATGCAACGTTGTAGGTACAGCAAACTTTCTAACGTACAATTTTCATTATACTGTAAATCATTGTAGTATACAACGATCATTTAACTTTCTAATACGGTTAATTGTGGAACATCACAAAGTTCAATAAATCCATTTATGGCCAATAAAGAGAACTCCAATAAATCCATTTCAGTCTTGAATGCATAACATAGCAACATTTAGTAAACACTTCATAGGTTACAAACTACTTGTCTACAACCTGTACAACAATTATATTGGCAGTTAAATTAGCACATTTATTACTATATAAAAACATGGCTTTGGATAAGACCTGAGGGAGCTGTTTGGCTATGTCTCCCCCCACAAACACAGCCTCCAGGTAGATCCAGAGATTCTGCACCATTAGCCACTTCTCAATCACATCCGTGGTGTTGGACAGCTTCTGAACCCACTGCTGGATGGTAGGTTTGAAGGGGGCATTATACCTAAGGTTTAGTTATGAGAAAAAGCACATTCATCCATATCGCTGTATACCTGCAATAAAAATATTGAATAATCTGCTGCAAATATCTTGCTAGGTATATTGTTAAATTGTATGGTACATTCCACATTTTACATTTGCATAGGAATCCATTTTTATTGATTGTCCATTACCCCCAAGGCATAATTTGGATTTGGATTTCTTTTAAAACTTTTTTTTTTTTAGTGTGCATCTTCAGACAACATAAGACATCAATGACACAGAAAGTGTAAACAAATTATAAACACATAACCCCCCAACCCAATGCCAACCCCCTGACCAACCCATCAGCGATCTCAAATACAACACAAATTATAAAAATTGATGAGTATAGGTGAAAGTATAACAAACAAACATAAATCAGCAGGAAAATAATGGATAATTATGCTGCACTCTTTCTTTAACCCACGCTGCATCCCACGCACTAATCATTTTCTGGCTGCCTGCACGTATCCAGGCCTCTGAACTCTACATCATGACAATATCAAGGAGAGTGTTGCCCCATTGTTGCCATGGCAAATCATGAGGCAGCTGCCATCTCAGTGCCAACATTTTCTTAGCTGCAGTGAGGCCAGCCCACAATATGTGTCTTAGTTGAGGACAAAGTTCTAAATCATGTATGATAATGGGACACAAAGACCTCAAGCATGTTAAAGCAAGTATTAAAATTTGTCACACTGGGACATTCTCAATACAAGTGTATAAATGATCCTACAGTATTGAGTGTGCATAAGTCACAATTAGGAGATGTGATGATTTTTTTTTATAGCATGGCAGTTCCTGGGGTTTAGATACATCCTGTGTACAAATTTAAATGGCATCAATTGATGGTCAGAGTTTTTGGAGGTGTTGTGTAGATTCTCCCATACTGTGTGCTAGCAAACTTCCCATATAATTCTTACAGGCAGCGGTACATGAGGATCAGAAATAAATTCATAAAGTTCAGAAACCATCCCTCGTGTTTGGGTTTGTGGCGTTTATGCAATGGATCGGTTACAAGTGCTATGCCACACCATATACCTTCATGGCAGATCTCAAATAAAATAAAAATAAAAGAAAAATGATGAACCAGGTAGGTCATATTCAGCTTGTAGACCACTAAAAGCATGCAAGCCATCATCATCAAACAGGTCTTTGAAAACATTGACTCCCTTATTCCTCCACAGTGGGAAAGAGAAGGCTATTTTCCAATGAAGGAGAAAAAAAATGTTGAATACAGAAGAGTGCTTGTGCCATTTCAGCTCTACATTAGCATGGTTCATTACAGTGTGGGCCTAGGTGTGATATAGCTTCTTTAGGTGGTATGTTAGAGTAGGGCTGAGAAAGATTGTCCTCAACAGAAGCACAAAAGACCAAAAGTACATCTTGTTAGTTTGGTAAAACCAATCCACTCTGCATCTTATCTGCTGAAGGGTTTTTAGATTCAAATGCAGTCTCTTCCCATTCCATATGAAATTGGAAGATATATAGGAAATGAGAGATATTTCCTCTAAAACTGAAAACTCTTACTATTTGTAACATACAGCTAGCATAGCACTGACTGTTTTGGCAGGGTATCAACAGGCATATTAGTTCTCCATAAACCCAAAGCATCATGGCTGTATCTTGACAGCCTGACTGTATCACCTGTTACTCATGAGGGAGGCTAGAACCATGAGACTGTCCTCCATCAAGGCCACCTTCTCTGCAGTGTCTGAGCCCTTAAGCAACAGTTCCCCTCGGTTCCTGAAGGGGGCGAAAGTGAATGTGTGGCTACTCCATTCTGCCACAACGTCCTTCAATTTGGCCTCGATGTCTCGCTCCTTTACAGCACTGATACAAACATCCTGCAGGACAAAAAAGACAGATAGATTTTTCGATAAAATGCGTCACCTTTCCTTCACACAGCTTGTTTCACTAAAGCTGAGTTACTGACTCACTGGTTGGTAGCATCTCTCTTAATCACATGGTCATAAAAGTGACAGTAAAACACTAAACCAAAAATTACCTCAATGTCCTCCTTGTACTTTAGTAAGGGAGCCTCCATAATGTCTCTGAGAGAGAAACTGGCTGAATCAACATCAAAGTTGTGGCCAGTAATGTCACTCAGGCGTTGCCAGTGTCTTGCCATCATAGCCTACAAAGAGATTCAAAAAGAGACAAGGAAAAGGGAACTTCATTCTAACTTTCAACTGGCAACTACACACTACAATTCACTGTGATTCCCACACCATCCATCTGCAGCCATCGAGTTTCATCAAAGTCATCAACAAAATGCTACCATGTCATCTAGGAGTACGGACGGATGCATGCCAGCAATGTCAGTGTCTCGCACCTTGTTTGCCATCATGTAGAGAAGGGGGCAGGTTTCGTTGAAGTCATCAATCTTCTTTTTCAGATCACTGAAGGCCTGCCATTCCTTCAAGGCTTTTGGAAGTTTCCGGATGCTTAAAATAAAAAGTGGGGTGGATGGTCACAGAAATGTTCCTAACATGGTTTAATTATCTTAATACAAGAAAAAAAAGTACTAGTGAAGTACTTCAGAAAGTAATAGTACCTCACAACAGTTACATATAAATAAGTTTATAAATGCAAAAAATATTTATACATAGACATACATAAAATAAATATTTTATTATACAGTGAATGTCATGGAATGTCACACCCTATGAATGCTATTATCATTGTAATTCATATTTACCGATTTTGAAAATCTTGGAGTTCACTGTTGATCTTCTCTATATTAAGGTCAGCCCACTGAATGTCACAGTAGCCATTCACACTGTCAATGACAGAGTTGTAGAGGCCGTAAAGCTTGGACAACAGAGATAGCTCTCTTTTTATGCGCTGAAGGTCAGGATATTCTGCAAGAGGCACACATTGCACTGAAAGCATTAAGTTACCCTAAAATATAACTGCACTGCAAAGGGCGCTTGCACTGATATGATGCTTACATGCAATACAGATGATTTAACAAATCGTTTGCCAGTAGTTTGAATATTGGCCTCCCAACAACACTTAACCGATTGAAAAGGTCAAAAACTTTACAGATCAAATTTACATGTAGATACTGCGATGGTATTGCCAGTAATTACACATTACATCAAATTGAGAACCAGCAAAATGACAACCAACAACCATGCACACACACACTCCTGATCAGCTGGGACTTCAAGTGAAATGGATTACCCTTGACAGGCAGTCCAAAGAGCTCCTCTCCTCCTGAGAAGGTGATGTATTTCCTCCAGAGCTCGTCAAACTGGGCCTGGAAGGCCTGCAGCCGGTCACTAGCCTCACGAGGCACCAAGCCAGCCACTCCGGGACCACTTAGAGCGCAGCCACGCCAAGCAACCCACAAGGGACCCAGCAGGATATGCCCACACAAAGCAAAGGTTATTGATTAGGAGCGGGGACTCAAAGGGTAGTCTTGTCAATGCTACTGGGGGTCCAGATTAATGAGCTTGTTAGGGGTTACACTTGGGACAGGGGCACAAGGAAGACAGGACACTTGCACCTAAAAATGATAGGCACTCACACACCCTACACACATTTTTTGAGCTCCACAGAATTTTTTTTTTTTTCTCAGTGAAGGACAAGTTGACCCTGGGGATTGTGTCTGGAATCCCAACTACAGGTGCTTTTTGCAAAAAACAACACTGATATTTGAAAAGAGGGTTTAGTGCCACATAGTTAAAAAAAATAATAAATTTTTTCAAGCTCAACAAATATTGGGGTTGGTAACAATGTGTTTTGGCGGGTTGTTTGTACCTGGTGTCATAATCAGTGTAGAAGGTCTGCACTTTCCCCTGAAAACTCTCTACTCCAGCAAGCAACTCTGCCTTCATTGTTGGCTGAATCATCACGAGTGTATTCTGTGTCTGCAAAACCTTCATATTAAAAGTGATAGGTTTTCCCATTAAATGTCAAATGTTTCAACAGTGTGAAAATTCATACTTTATATTTAAAAAGAAGAGTAGTCATTTGTAGGGATGCTGCTTGTTCAATTTTGTTCAGTCTCTCAAGCTGTATATTTTGACTTGCAAAATAAACTTTTTTTGTATTATTATGCTCTTTCTCCTCTTTGTATTGTTATTGTGTTGTACAGTTATTGTGTTTGTCCAACATGTCACTTGCAACTGCAAGTGAGTTTCCCAGCTTGGGATCAATAAAGTACATCTATCTATCTATCCATCTATCTAAAATCTGAACCATAATCACAATACTGAACCCAAAGACCGACATTATAATTGAACATCAGTAATTTCATGACAGATTTACCCACAATCTTTGAAATCCTCACCAGTGCATTGAGATTTTTCCAGGCATAAGTCAAGCTGTCCACTTTCTCGGCATTGCCGTCGGCAAAATGAAGCTCATGACGGTTGAGCAGGGCGAAAGATTCCTCCACGGGCCCGATGAGGCCATCGATGCGGATCTCACCCTCGCGGACCTCCCTCAGCACTGCCATGGCCCCCCGCACATCCTCCAGGTCCCGCACAGGCCTCTGCAGCTGCCTGCCGGTGCCATCCACAAAGGCGTAGATCTCAACCATGTGAGCCGAAGCCTGGCGGTTCAGTGCCGACCCAAAAGCCCTCTTCCAGGCCCGGCACTCCTGGATCAGTGAGAGCTTCAGCTGCTCAGTCTCATAGAGGATGGAGCCCACAGTACAGCTGGGTGGAAGCTCCTCAATCTGAGTCTCTAGCATCTGTGGCAGGAAGATAAAGATGAAGAGACAGGAGCCTTAAAGCAATACAATACAGAAATTGATCCATTTTGACCTTTTTTGATGTATACTTTTGTATGACAAACTTTGGCATGATTTTCTAGTTCATTCTGAAGGTGTATGGTCAGGTGAAGGACAGTGAAACAAGCTAATGGCCATCGAGGGTATTCATTAGGCATTCTCTTGTCCTGGTCCATAAACTTTCACATCATAATATTGTCAATTTCAAAGCCAAAAGGCCCTAACTAGCATGCTATCTAATACATATCTGTTTCATCTGGACTGCTGGTGACTGCAGAGGTTTTTTGAAAGCCTCTGAGATGGTCACTATCTTTATGAACTTGTGGAGACTGATTATGCAGAGAAGATTGAAAGACTCCTCAAAGAGACTCCATCTGAGGGGAAGTGAATTGTGCTCAAATGTAAATTATACTCTATATATAAAATATAACTCTACCTGACTTGTTCGTATGCAGTTTGACCTCAAAAATGAAAAGTAATCCATCGTTAGCCGAACTGACATGTGTTAGTATGCTTTGATGTGGTCTGAGTCTGGCCACATGACTTACTGAGTATGATGAAATCTGAGCGCTGAATTCTGGCAGAGATGGGCTGCTCTCCAAAAAGAGTTTGACCTGCTCCTCTGCATCCTAGATGAGAGAGAACGAGTGTATCTTCAGTCGCTGCTAATGAAAGTATTTTTTTCATAGACACCATGAGGCACAATGTTTCAAAAGTATATCATGCAATTTCAACTGCTGGTACACACTATGACATGCAGACATGCACATTATTATGGGATGTCTGGAAACAGTTTTGCTTTTGACAACATTATTGCATTGCATTTTTCTAAGTGAAAGATTATTTTTTATCTGTGTGTGAGTGTGTGTATGGGGGGAAGTGTAGGGTCGTACCATACGCTTTAATGCATACCAAGCTTGTTCAGAGCAGTTTAACTGAAACATGGAGCTTCCCCCTCCCCGCAAAGCCTGGCTCAATTCGGTATTAAGTGAAAGTAGCAATCACAATTTCTTTCGGAACAAAACAAATGGAATGAGACTGCCAAAAGGAGGTGGTTTGGATCATTTCCAACTCTGGAACAGTACATTATGTTATCAATGTCTGTCAAAAGTGAAGCAACAACCTAACAGATGTGAGAGTTAACCGTTTTTGCTTAATAAGTTTAGTTCCACAATGTGTATCATTTCAGCCTGCTAGGTATGAAAGTGCCATAGAGAAAATATTCCATATCTAACTCTGTTGTGGCTGCAGCATCAGAATGCTCCACAATCTGAAAATCTCTGGAGTCCCTTCAACTGTCATTGTGACATGAATTGCCAGTGCAAATCAAAATGAAATGTCACTGTCATCTAGCCACAAGTGCAAAAACAGATAAGGGAGAGCATTGTGAACAAGGGCACTGTATGTGCAGAGTTATTATGTAAATTTGTAGTAATATATTGTGTTATGTTATACAATGTATGGCGTGGAAAACCCACAAGAAATTCTTTTTCTGTGTAAAAAATGTAGCACAGCACACTGTGTATGTTTAAGAATATATATTAGGGGAAGAGAAATCTCTACGTTTCATCAGGATATGGCACTTGTAAGCCTCTGATGGATATTTTGCTCATATGTTTGGCTGGTCCCATCTCTGAGAGGCTGGTAAAAACACCTGGTTCCAGAGGGTGGAGAAATGGGCCAGGCCCCCAAGCACGTCCTCAGCATCTGCCTTCAGGGAGGACACGATGGAGCTCAGCTGGACCACCGCCTTGGTCACTTCCTTGTGCTCGGCCAGATGCCGGTCCAGTGGCTTCAGGGTGATCTGCTTGGTGACGGGCCCATCATCCCCCAGGTCCCGTGCTGCCTGCTGCTCCATCTAGTGGCCGAGAAAATATATGCACTGCAGTCAGGTCAAGTTACCGTATCAGACTACAGAGCCAAGCTGTCATTTCAGAGCAATATTGGAAAGGATCATGACCCTCTTCCCCAATGCAAAATTAAATGGGGTAACAGCAGTCATCTCTGTCTCATGCTCTGTGGCATGAAACCAATGAATTTGTTGTTGCAAGATTAACAGTGGCCATGCTCTACCATAATCATAGCTGAGATGTCGGTCACGTTGCTTTCTTTCAGACCAAACAGTATGATAGAATTCATACTGAACATCATACTTTGAACCGTTTTAGAGCAATATACACACAGTACACTGTACTGTATTTCATTTCAAAGTTTGAAATGAAATAAATTCAAAGATAATCAAATAGGTATACTTATTTATGTTGTGCTGCAGATCTAAAGATGGCCCAAGTGCTTATTTATTTATTTTAATGTCCATCTCATCTGTGCACCTCCTTACAAATAAATTAATGCCCATGACAAGCTAATAATAACACATATATAAGATAAAGGTACCAGTAGCTGTTTGTGATGTAGATGTAAGTATTCCCAAAGGGGGATGTCTTTGGCCATGGACAGCACTGTGTTGACCACTTTGTTGAGGATACTCTGTGGGTAAAAAAAACAAACAACAAAACAAACAAAATAAAACATGCTGACCATATATGAGTAGTTGGTGTGCAGAAACAGATGGTGAGACAGCTGTCACACATCACGTGCATTAGAGGTTACACGAAAGTAACCAATACGGCTGCATAATTACAGTAGATCACGATGGAACTCATGCCTACTGTAATATATTTTGACCAGGCAATCGTCAACAATGACTGACAACAGTTTTTAAATTATAAAGGGCTATCTTATTTCTATTGATATAAGTACAGCAGTGGGATAGTGAGCGACTGAAATAACTAGCCATATCTGACTACCAAAAATAAGCCAGAACAGGCTGCAATCCGTACGGTTCTTTCCGGTCTGTGTGTATGTGCAGGGAGGCCTACTTCAAAAGACTGTCACCAAAATAGACTACCAAACCTCACCACCAAAAATAAACAGCAATCAGGTCTATAAACTATGATGACCACTGGTGCGCACATTCATGGAAAGAGCATCATTTTCTTTCCCCACAAAACCAGAAATAAACAAATTTGACCACCAGAATATACTGCATTCGGCCACCTAAACTAAGGAGAGGTCCAAAGGTTCAAACGCCCATTCACAGTGCCAAAGATAACCATCACTGTAACAAGACAAACAGCTGAATTCTGATATAGTTAACTAAAAAGAACATGACCATCCATTATATCAGATTTCCTGAATATGAACTACACCATATTTAAACCACAGAGCAGTGTTATATGCAAACTAAAATAAAAAAAAACTGTATTGACCACATCCATGCATTAAGTGACCCATGTATTAATCACAGTTTAAATTATTAAATGGTAATTAATAATGAACCAGAATCAGAGTGTCATTTAATCAGGAAGTGGAATGAGGAAAATTAATTTCCAATTTCACAAAATCAGTGTAATAAACATGGTTGGACAATAGTTTAAATTACTGTATAATAAAATGTTTTTTTTTTCTTCTTCTTCTTCTTCTTCTTCTTATAGTAGTATCAGTTGTCTTGTTGGAAGTCTGAATGAACTTTGCAATAGAAAAAAACAGGCTATTTTGAGATTACCTGAATGTCCTCTAGGCTGGGCCTCAGGATGATGTTGGGAATGGCAAGCTGGATAGAGGCTTTGAACAGTGGCACCTGCGAGAGCGGGCGATCCAGTGGGGCAAAGGCTGACAAGTACTTAGAGCTCGCCACATGAAGACGACGCCGCAGAGAGTCCAAAGACATCTTGGTGGCTTCACAGAGTAAGAAAAATGAATAATTTTAACCAGGAGTTGTTAAGAAAAAGCTGATTGTCCTAAACCTGCTTGTAAAACGGTAGGCTAACAGAGAGGGGCGGAGTTAGAGCAAGAATGCTCTTAAATTCTGACAGTCAGAAAGGATACTTACACACAGAGACAGACAGAATGAGAGAAAGAGACAGAATGACATGAGACAAAAAAAACACACAGTTGGATTTAACTGGTAATATAGTGCTGATGCTAACATAATAAATAATTAGCAGTACTGAATACTAATAAAGGATTATAACTACATTGACCATCATACCTCTGACCAGAGCCTCCATGTTCCTTTGGCAGAGCTGGCTAATCAGGTTGTAAAAACGACAAGGCAAGCAGGCCTGGCATCGTGTCTTCTGCTTGGCATCAGGGTGCAGACATGCAAAAGACCCCTAAGCGTACCAAACACAATGACCAATGAAACTGCGATCACTGTGATTGCCCTGTACATTTTTTTTTTTTTTAAAGAAAGTGCGCTCAACTCCAAAAGACGTTAAGGGAGACTTTGGGTGCGTGAAAACGGGTTATTACATGGGTAATAAAAGCCACACTCTCAAATATAAATCTTATGATTGTGATTGCGACGCTGAAGATGGCTTAGGCCGAAACATTTGTCTTGACATCTTTCCGAATAAATCACAATCATAAGATTTATATTTGAGAGTGTGGCTTTTATTAAATTATTATTATTAAATGATAACACTGCAGCATTTTGTCATCAAATAAATTTGAAGGCATACAAGCTTCACACTGTTAAGTACATGTACCTCCAGGTTGACCATTTCTTCTGGTTTCATCTTCCTCTTCATCTCCTGAATCATTTCATACATTGATGTCTCTGCCTGCTTACTCTGACTATTAGAAAAAACAAACAGACCCAAAACCACATAGACAATAAAAACATATGAACCAGAATTGCAATGCATGCCGGAAGTTGATTAACCCAATTTCTGTGATACATACAGCAGTAATCAACACATTTCACTGAGTTAATGTTGTTATTGTTGTCATAAGCCACATACTACACCGTAAATAAATTTGCATGGAACAAGGTAAATGCTAAAAACGTCTGCCTCTGCTTACCAAACCTGAACAACCCTCTGGCTTTAACCTAAACATAAAAATCATGTCACTTCCTTCTGCCTCCTGCTGCTGCTTCACAGAAGCTTAATGCAAGCATCCTGCTGTACAGTTCCACATTTCTTTACAATGGTAAAGTAATAGCACAGAGTCAATCAAGCCATAGCTCTGTTGTTTGAGTTTGCCAAGGGCTGTCAGTAGGAATAAGAACAAGAAAATTTGGCACAACATACTCGGCTGAGTAGAGAAATGAAGGCCAACGCTAAGGTAAACTCACCCAGCTAGCACCAATCCGGCTGCCCTGACCGCGCTCTCCGCGTGGCCCTGAAAAGAGTGGACAGGCACAGGCTCGTCTATCGGCAGTGGCAGCAGAGCTGTGGTGGCCATGGCCTGGAACGCCCTCTCCACACGGCACTCCAGCGTGTCCGAGGCCACCTTCACCACCTGCTTCAGCTCCTCCAGAGCCTCATACACACCCTCCAGGACTAGAGCAGGAAGAACAGTTCAGCACATGCTTCTTTTTACTATCATTCAGTTTCCAACTATTCAATGAAACAGCAATAAGTAGTCAAAAAACAGCTAATTGTAAAATGCCCACATTTAAGAATAAAACTGCACATCATCACAAAGGCTATTTATCAGCCTTTAACCCTTTTTACTTATTAAACCTAAATCCACACACTGTACTATTTAATCACATCAAAGAAACAACATGTCTTAACATGAATTTCAAATTATTACGCCATTTCCTTCTTTTTAGGCTAAATCTGTTTATGTACATCTGTTTATGTTGAGAGAACACCAGGAGAGGGTAGTGAGGCCAGGGGTGAGGGCCGTCTCCACGTGGCTGATGAAGGGCTGCATGATGGGGAGCAGGAGAGGTGGGATCTTATCCACAGAGTCCTGGAAGTCCTCAAGCATCTCCTGCAGACTGGAAAAAAAATTCAGTAGCCTGGCTTTCATGACTGATTACCTCAATCTGAGATTGAGTCTGGTCTGAACACATAGCCATAATTTCCGACTTTGAGGTGGGATCAACAAAATTAAATCAAAATGCCTCTTTTGGTTGTTTCTTTGGGTGTTAAGCCCACTTCCATTGTGTCTGGGGTTAAGGCCTGTTTCTGACTGGTTCCCTATCTGAAGGCAAACAAAACAGCAAATAGGCCTGGTAGCAATACTTTCGCTTCCAAGGCTAACGATTCAGTTCATTCAAACGTGGCTCTTCAGTGCAGCTTAATTCAAATCTGATATACCTGGTATAATAATCTTGGCCTAATTCTTCAATGTTTGATAGAAACACAATGGAGAGACATACTATTAACTTAAATATAATTTGGATTATGTTGCTCATAAAGGTGGCCTACCAAGGACTTTGCAATGCAAAGATATTCATTTAATAATTGTGGACAGAAAATTACAGTTTAAGGAGCTTTTTTTCATTTATTTAAACAATCCTGTTCCAATAAACCCTTAACCCTTCCCCTTCATTCATGCAATTTTGTATATGTCATGAATGAATTTAGTTCTAATACATCTTTAGTCTTTCTGTTAAACACAACCTATCCATTCGATCAGATTTTATTCAACTCAATTCAACTTCCATCTGTCTTGTCTCTTTTGATAGATCATATCAACTTACTTATTCTGTTGAGCCTTCAGCTGGACTTCACTGGCACAAACAGTCAGAATTGATTTAGGCACTGAAAAGCCCATTTTACTCATACACTTGGCCTCCTGTAGAACCTCCAACACTACAGGGTCCAGATTGACAAAGATCTCCTGGGAAGAGAACATTAAAGTCATGAATGCAATATAATTTTAGAAATAAAGACTTGAATGTCTTCCTCATAATGTATGTATCATGTGAAATGCTCTTCATTACATAGTTAGTTTGCTATTGACATCTAAGGTGATAATACATGTTCATCGGCAAACTATGTAAACAAAAATGTCACAACAGTGCTATGTAGCTAATTTGAACAAATGTAACACACTGCATTAAAATCAAGCCAATCAAGGCCAGTAAAGGTTAATAAAACTAAAGACGGAGGCTAAACCTTGGTTTCTGGATGCCTGATGAGGAGAGTGGCGTTGAGGCCATGTTGACTCATCTCTACAGCCTGCACCCAGCCCCTGTGGTAGAGGAGCTCATACTCTAACAGGACGGCGGCCATTTTGTTGTAGGCCCGAATGATTTTCCTCATCTCGGGGACCTAAGGATGTGTACAGTGAAGAATAGGGCATGTCAGAAAGTTTAATGGCTGATAGATTAGATGGCAGAAAAGGCTAGAGAACCAGAGAAGTGACCAAAGCAAGCACATAAATTCTTTAGATGACTTGGCTTGTGCAGTTGTACTGTGCATGTTAAATAATTAAAGTGCATTTTTGGCTAGTCCTCTTGTTCCCTGCATGTCAAATTCAAAGGCAATCTGTCACAGATCCCATTAAGTAATACCTTGAGTACATCCAGTTTGTCTTTCAGCAGTGTCACTGGTAATTCAATTTTTCTGAAGAGCTGTCGGGACCACAGTATTTTCCCTGCAATCTACAGAATAAACAGAACACAAATTGCCTTTAGCTCAGCCCAATTGTATTAAAATAAAACATATTATCCAAGTGACAGTGTCTGTCTGTGTGTGTGTGTGTGTGTCTGTATGTGTTTAAAAGATGAGGAAAAAGTGAAAATCCTGTAGATCAGATGTGTGTTATGCACATGCTGTGTGCCTAGATGTCCATCATGTGACCCAGGAATATTTTACTTGCCTGGGAACCAGACTGACATCAATGAAGATATAAGGTCTGGCAATGAGTGATTGACCTCCAAAGCACAGTACCAACACATGCACAATGTCTCTTAATACAATTGGGTAGCTCAACAACCAATCAGAATAACAAACTAGGTAACATAGTCGTATTTACCA
The DNA here is from genome assembly GCA_027481765.1 of Tenualosa thibaudeaui. Lineage (NCBI taxonomy): Eukaryota > Metazoa > Chordata > Actinopteri > Clupeiformes > Clupeidae > Tenualosa > Tenualosa thibaudeaui. Next base: position 7,662,292 of record JAIFZK010000008.1, read on the forward strand.
AAACTGCTTCACCGTAGACCAAATTTTGCGTAACTGCAGGTGATGTTAACTGAAACAAGTTCACTGTGCCCCCATAACTTTGCATTAGCTGCTGTCTTGCAAATTTAGTTGCTGCACCAAATTCTCTTGTTCTCATACCTTCAACAGCTCTCAGCAATGTCAAACAACAGGAATATTGATGGATTCACAACAGATTCGCACAGACTCTCTGAGGAGTGCATTTATCAGACAGATTGATGTTATTGGTTCCAGAATGTGTGGTAAATTATTAATGAGCTCCAATGTCTCCTGACCAGATAGCAAAGCAATTCAAATTTGCCAGCAGTGAAGTCTATATATACCCAGGCTAATTATATTACCACTCACTCGTGACTTTTTCCATTTACTGATAGTGTAAGTGATTACCATTTCTGCTAACACTTTACTTGTCTGGTGAGTACATGATACATTCATAGCAGAGAGAATGGTGATAACAGAATAAAAGTTCAACGATCTCAAAGCAGCATTGTCATTTTTTTTTTAAACCTGTTACTGGATGTCTTCACATCTAAATATTTCATGAATATCTTATTAAGTCTACTTCAAATGTCACTTTACTATATAAGTGTTAAGGTATTCATAATCTCATCTGAGTTTAACACAAGAAGGGTAAGCTACCCTGGACCCCAAAACAGTTGGACATTCCCATTTGAGTGTAAGCAAGGTAGCAAAAGATGATAGTTACCTGCAAAGGTTACATAAGATATTTTTTTTATGAAAAATTTTAATTATATGCTCGCTCATGATCTGTCTCTTTGGCACTGGACTTGCCCACTGACACTAATGTGACATTATCAGGTAGGTTGGCAAAAATGGCAATGCTGCTGGACTGGAGCAAGCCATTGGACTGAAGCAAGAATAACTTAAATGTTTTATATAAAATTTCATGTAACCTTTCCAGGTAATTATAATTCTATGCTACCCTGCTACACTCAAATGGGAATTTGTCCAACTGTTCCAGGGTCCACAAATACTGATCAGCTCTATGTAGTTTACCTCTCAGTGTTAAACTCAGATAAGTGATTAGGAATACTTTGTGTAGTAAAGTGACATTTGAAGCAGAATTCATAAGATATTCATGAAATATATTAAGATGTTTAATATTTACTTCACAAGTTATCGCCATTCAGTCTTCCACATTCATGAAAGGTCGGGTATGAATGTTGAGTTATGCCTTATTAAACAGTCTTGACTGCTTTTACCTTTTGGCCTTTCATAGATGTTTTTAATAATGGCATGAAACACAATTATTTCCACATGAAATACAATTATTTCCATTAGTTCTACTTTAACCTGTTCCAATAATACTGCTTTTCATTAAGTTGGGCAGGTTCACACAACTAGTTTGATTCCAATGATGCCTGGTTGTTGATTTATGTAAACTGATCCAGCCCTGGGCAGGTTGGCACCATTACTTAGTCCCTCCATGATTGCTGCTTTAACTAAAATGGGTCAAGGACTGAGTAGAGTATTACAGCTTACCTCGTTCGCTGATGTTGAAATAGAATGCATTCACCTTAACACAATAAGCTCACATGCAATTTTACAAGCTCATTTACCATTTTTTATTCCAGGGAGGGTACTGAAATTATCCCCTTTGACTAAATGGCGCCCTCTTTAGCAACCACAAATGAAATACAGTTGATTGTGCACATATGACATCACAGCAGGGCTTTGTGCAATTTTACCCTTCCACTAATAGCCCTACATTTTACACAACTGTATATTATATTTATGTTTATATATGGATGGAATGGAAAATATATCATTGTACTACGTGGCTCTTTATATTGCTGAAGAATGCTTAATTTATCAAATCTCTGATTTAATATTATAGCATACTTGTAGAACAGAAGGTATCTTTCTAGACATATTATAGTGCCCATTTCTAGCACAGAGAGAGAGAGAAGAAATATTCATTGCATGCTCATTGTTTTATTAAGACTACACATCAAACAAAATCAGAAAAGAAAAGATAAATGCCCACAAGACTATTAAGCTCAAGACTGATCGGAGAAACCATTGTCATGCAGGACTGAAACTCTTTTATCTTTTATTACCCTTTGGAAGTCTAAAGGTGGGTAACTTGAGCTTTGTGAACCAGGATAACAGAGCACCAGGCTGTGTGGAGAATACCAACACTAATGTCAGAATGGGATACAAAAATATCACATTTCAACTTTATGCAGTATATAAAGGTGACATAGCACACTCACTGTTTTGGAAATGAATTACCAGAAAATTGCAAATATATATGTACATAATATATATGTAGATATAAATATATTATGTAGATACAGAGAAGAAATACAGGCTGCAACACTCTAAAGCATTTTTCTCAACTTAGCCTGTAAAACATTTGAGTGTGATAAATCAAATATAGCAGGTATGTCAAGAACACTTCATTCAAATTAAATTCTGAAAATGGCATTTCAAAAGATATACACTTTTTACCTGTTCAAAGCTCTTTTTACCATAACGAACCAGGGTAGCTATGTGCTCACAGTTATTCCTGAGAGGATCCCAATATTTACACTTCTTGTTTAAAGCAACCATGTTTTCAATCATGTCTTCTTTCCCCAGAGCCTGCCAGCCTTCACGACCATCAAGATAGTTATTCTTTCTCCATTTACCTTTTACTTTTGTCATGATGCCAAACTGACAATCGGATAGCTTCGCTTTACCAAGTTTATTACCTGGCAGAGAAAACAGATAGAAAATGATCAGAAGGATGTACAATTATTTATGCTGCAACCAATCTGTACATAGAAAGATACGGTGGCTGCAAGATGCCATGAAAAAAAAATATATTTTTTGCATTACCAAGTTTTGCGAGATAAATCTTAAATCTTTTGCGAGGTATTTTTCTTTTTTAGGTTTATGGACCAACAGGCAACGTGGGTAGCCTATGGCCTACGCCATAACTACCTGGAAAGATCATGGGTTTGCGTATATCCAGTAAAACATAGGCTAGGCAAAGATACCTAACAACAATCTCTGAAACCATCCAATCACTCAACAAACATTACTGAATGGACCCAAAGGGGGATTCGCGTGTCAACAACTTCTGAACCCATCCAATCACTCATCAAGAAATCAACGTCACCTAACGGAATCACCATAGAATAATAAACTTAAAATCCCAGTCCGGGGGGGGGTCCTCTCAATTAATAGCCAACATTGCCCCCCACAGCCTCCCCATGGCATCTTGGAGTCATCATAGAAAGATATATACTTACTAAAAATATGAAAAATATCCTGATCTTCCTTCTTTAATCCTTCAAGTCCCTTAACATTGCCTTTTCCCACAAAAACAGCCCAATGAATATATCTCAATACTCCTTTCTTTGTGAAGTGATGAAATGCAATGAGGTCTCCAAATGCAAGCTGAAAAGAAACGGTGAACACATGACTCAAAGGTTAGAAAGAGAAAGAAGTATGACAGAAAGGGGAATGGTGTGTTTTGATAACAGGAACAAACAGTCATCTTTTGGGCCTGTTTTTAACCAGTTTTGACACATTTTCACAATCTGTGGCTGTTGAGGGCTTTGGAGGGGGGAGGTGGATTACGATCTGGGGCCACCTTGTACATATAATGACAGCATTGTTTAATTCATGTTTTGCCTCCCTTAAAAACATCCATAAATATGGAAAAAGGTCTGGTGCTCTCTAGAGGAAAAATTACTTTTCATGGCCAACTCTGTAATCATGGTACAGCCCTCAAAATACATTTGAAAACATTAAAACATTAGCATTCTTAATTTAAGTGTATTTCATGCCTTACCTTCTCCGAAGGATTCTCCTGACATTTGTAATAAAACAGAAACGGACAAGAATGTTAACCAAATGTAATGAAATATCTTAAAAGAAACATGCCAACCTGTAAGGAAACAGGACTTAGGGGAAAGCATACAGTAGCTGATTCCACCTACTTTATGATGCTAAGCAAGGCTAACCATGTCAGATCATGCACATAACAGGACCATGGGAAAGACTGCAAATACAACAATTTCCCAAAAAGTTGGCATATTCCTTTAATTTGAGAATGGCAGTTATAATAACAGTTTTAAAGGCAATACTGCATGGCAACAGTTTGTGCTGACAGGGAAGATAAACTCTATTATTTCTGTGTTTTTTTTTCAAATGCAGAGTAAGCAGCTCTAAAGACATTGTGTCTGTAGACAATGTATGACCTGAGTACAAAATTTCAAACATACCGCTTCTTGTTTGTCGTTTTCTTCATTGAAATACTCATGCAAAGGCATGCAGGGTTTCACGTCACTTAGAAGGTCACAATTCTGTTTGAGCTCTTTAATGCACTTGTTTAAATCATCCTGTTTCATTGTAAAGTCATGAACATCAAACCTGTCTTTGATGTTCTTCATTTGAAGAGATTTACAGTCTTTCATAGAGAAAAGGATTAGATCAGTCTTAATAAAATAACACAGAGAAGCAAATGAATGTTGCAATCAAATCTCATTAGGATATTAGCATATGTACTAATAAATACTTACCATCAAAGCGAAAAACATATTTATCCTTCAAATATACAGCCCATTTTACAAAAAGAACATTGCCAAATTTATCCTTGTATTGAATAGACAGGAGATTTCCAGGCTGTAAAGAGATACAAATGTACAACACATGCAAATTATACCGTCTGTACAAAACATTTTTATTTTATTTATTATTTATATTTTATTATTCACACATCTAATAAAATGACAACTGGGGAAACAGCATAAGAAAAAAAATAAAAAACTCATTATCATGATTTACAGTAAAGTGTGCCATAGTATTTATATATTCTTAAAAAATATTTTAATTTTTTAACTTTTAAATACACCAGTGTTTTTGAAACAGTAGTGATTTCTCAAAACACTATAACTGTCGTGAGCTCTGCAATGCTTTAGAGTGACAGTTAAATACCCGAACAAAACCATTAATTCATCATAGATGTTGTATAAATTTTATTTAATTTCTGAGAGTTTGCGCACTATTTTGTGCACCTATGATTGTGCACCTACATATTCTAATGTACATCCATACCTGAACTTTCCCTTGATCTTGAGCCTTCCCTGTCAGGATCAGGATGAAGACCAGAATCATCACCTTTTCCATATTAGCCTATACAATGGACAAACACACTAAAGAAGAGGAAAAATGAGAGAGAGAGAGAGAGAGAGAGAGCGTTCATGTAAAACCAGTTATCACCACACTGACACTGTTTCTGTCACTCTTGTAAAAATCTGTCAAAAATGTAAAAACAACAGTGATATCACCCATGGGACCCAGTTCTGAGTCCCTAAGGTCATTGCTCAAAACCCACTTTCTATCTTTTTGTCCTGTCAAATAACGGCTATAAATAATTTCAAGAAAGTTGCTGTTCCCTAAGGTTTTCCGTTTTTAATTGCAGACGGACTCTTCTTGTTTAGAAATCCCTAAATCCCTTGTTGGACAGAGGAGGAATAAAGCGATGTATGGAGAAGAAAACCTTTACCTGTGCAGAGGAGGAGCTTTGGCACATCTTGACAGCTGAAGTTAGAGAATTTTATATACCCTTTCAATACCCCATTTCCACCTTCTCTCTTCAAACCACACCCCTACTGTCCATCACAGGGGTGATGATAGGCCTTTTCTGAATGAAGATGTGATCAGATATGAATTAGGAATGTTCAGTGAATTCCATTATCAATAAATTTCCATCCACCACCTCAGCATCCATGCTGAGATGTACACACAAAGAAGTAGTTTATTCTTCATTCGTCATCCTCCCACTTGATTTTGACTGCAGGTCAAATGTTGGGAAGTTATTAAACAATGCTCTTCTATCCCACTGCTCTGAGATAAAGTGTGTGTGTGTGTGTGTGTGTGTTTGTGTTTGTGTGTGTGTTTCACAAGTAAAATGCAGAGAGCGAATTTCCCTCATGGGATCAAACAAGTATACAGTAAATATTTACCTATATAGTTAAATAGAGCTTCTCTGGGGATATGAAAAGCCCCAGAACTGACAATCGTGGAGCAGCAATGACAGGCTAAGATAATGATGGTGATTTTGTATTTGTATGGTAATTCCAGTAACAGAAGATTATTTTCTTTAACAATACTTTTTAGCAACCTTAATCTGTAGTCCATAAGCAGGTGACAGAACAAAATAGGTTAAAAATACAGTCTGCATTAGTCAGTACACTTATTAGGGACAGATCCGTTCTGCACTATCAACCACCCACATCATCCAGGTGATGAAAAGGGAAGTGTTAAAGAACAATAGCTTCCTGTGGTACTCCCAATGGAGCGGTTATAACAGCTTTTCATGTCACATATCTACAGTAGATTTATCATACTATAAAACCAAATTACCCAACTGCCGACCACAATGAAAAGACTGCGACAGCTTCAGCTGTACCACTTTATGGTAAAGAAATTTGGGTTTCCCCGTATCTCTCACATCTTGCTGTTACAATGCAAGTTTTAGTTCAGAATGATGAAACATTTGTTAAGCTTGAACTGGTGTTCACATCCAGTTTTGAGGGAGTCATGTAAAATACATTTCTGTGCACCCAAAGATCTTGTAAGGATATTGAGGGGTTTCCCCTAGAGAGACAAGTGACTATGTATGTATATGCACTGGCTATACTACTGCAGAGATAAGATGCTGATATATAATTCCCACCATGTGATGCAGTCTACAATATGGTGAAAGATTTAAAGTTGCATGTGTATTGTTCTTAAAGTTGTCTGGAAAGCTGTGGTAATCATGTGTTTTTAACTACAAGGAACTATGTATTGTTATATGTACAGTATGTATGGAATGATTCTGCCTAGAAACAATGTAACTGAGTGTGATGAATTGGTGTAAGAAAGGGGCCTGCCCCAGAGAACTTTGGATTTGCTGCTGGAACAACCACAATGAATAGACCAGAACTTCAGTTTCAGATCTAATATCTATAATATGTAAAACGTCTACAAATGTCTACAAACGTCTATGTAAACTTTGTTTTACACCTCATTAACTCTGCAGTGGAGTGGACTGTAATAGGAGTCAACTGAGGGCCAATGCTGGCCATTTCTGATGCCCAATGCAATGCAGTCACTTAGTCTCTATCACTCCCCTGTCCTTGTATTGTATTCTCTGCTCTGTTGACATTGAGCAGTATCTTTATGTAGTCAAAACTGACTACCGAGGTTAATACATTGATTCAGCAACATTTCTTCATTTATATGGTTAATACATGGCTGAGGGCTATATACAGGATTGCATTTCTTTTCATCATTCTACTTGATCTGCTCAGATTGAAATTTAATGGGTGAAGAGGGCTTTTTTTAGTAAACTGAGGTTAATACAAGGGTGAGGTCAATACATGGTTTTGTTTTTTTTAGTTAAAACACTGACCTGATGCACTTTAGCAGCCGTTTGAGGCGGGAGCATACTAGCAGATGTGGCTAGAACAATCATTACACAAATTTGCAGCAAATATAACATTGACATGTCACAGCGCAAGCAGATCAGTTTTTTGTAGTTTAACAGCTACAGACACATGACAGAGGGTTGACTTGAGAGTGAGAAGAGAATTTGTAGTGCTGAGTAACATTAACACAATGTTTTGTCCAGTTAATCAAACAGACCAATAGGCTCACCATTAGGCCTATTCTTATGACAAGAGGTCAATGATTCTACCAACTAGATACAACTTTCATTCAACTAATCATTCACACATGAAAACTGCTACATTTGATCAATAATATCTCCAGAAAATTTGTCAACTTGTCAACATTTTGTCAAAATGTGGTGAAGTAGAAATAATAAATGCGATAAGTGATTTTAAGTGATTTTATAAACATACTGACCTTACCCTTTGCTGGGCTTATCATCACACATTTGTTCCACACAGATGCCACAAGACAATTGGACTTTCTTTTGTATCCAGAATGAAGTTCAGCTGAGGAAGGGCAAGTGCATTTTTTATTTTCCACCCATTTACTCCTAACAGTGGTAACATTGTAGACCAAACTGTTGCTTGACTTGCTGTTATATTTGCTATGAAAACATCAGCAGCCAACTAACAGCAAAAGATATCAATGACAGTCTTTGATAAATAACTGATCACTATCTTAGCCACCAGTAAAACAGAGGGTAACAATAGCTAGCTCAGTCACCTCTAAAAAGAGAGAACATTAAGCCAATTGTGTAATTTAAATGACTAAATCTGACAGCCTTTCAAACATTAGCTATTTGATAGCTGCCATAGCCAACTAGCAATAACTAGCATAAAAGGCCTAGAACAATAACAAATTGTTTACTTGACAGATTAGTGCTAATATTCTGTATATTCAAATAGATAATACTCTAACAAAAAATACTCTTACTTACTTTATAATCTTGCTTGTCTCTTCAAGTTGCAATGCTGTGAAACTCTATAACGTTGATCCCACGTAATGTTGATCCACTCGCTCATGGATGTTAGAGGGAGAGACAGTTTGGTTTTGCTCACAATCTTTCTTTGCTTGTCTGTCTGTCTGTTACCTAAATTCCTCTTAAGCAGGGGTGTCAAACGTTTTTGTTTTTTTTTTTTATCACGGGCCACATACATGAGCAACTTTTTTCCTCAGAAGGCAGCCATACCTAGTCTACATGCATGACCACAAACTCCTGGGTGAGAAAATGCATCTTTCCTCACATTTCACTTGCACAGTCCTAACGTGTCTGTGTTCTGCATCTTCATGACTACTTAATCTGGTCTATGACACGCTGGCTGAGAAGTGTTCAACCACAGCGCTTTAAGCCCCACTACAGTGTCGAGATGTTTTTGTATTTTACACCACCATCTTAAATTGAGGTCAGTAGGATACATGTGGATCTCTTTACAGATAAAGTACAGCAAAAGTAACAGTAATGAACCATGTTGATTGACAAAGTAATAAACATGATTTCATAATGCCTAAGTTTCAGTTTCAGTGTTGCCGTGGTGCCAACAGCAACGATTCAAGGTTGATTTCTTCGTACCCAGTTAGTACATTGGTCCAATCAGTGTCTCATTCTATCTACTCCAGGCTCATTTACCACCAAATATGACTTTAAAGCTGGAATTGCTTGAAAGTGGTGACTTTAAAGCTGGAAAGTGCTTCTAAACACTATAAATCTGCAGGCCTGTGTGTGTATGTTTGAGTGTGTGTGTGTCAGTCAGGCAGGACCACATGTGATGACTCACAGTAGGCATGTTTCGAGTGATAGGAGGATTGTCTCTCTGTTTCTGGTAAAGCCTCCGCACTTGTTCCAGTTCATGACCATAACGTTGAAGAACAACCGTGTACTTCTGCGTCAGGTCCAGCTGCTTGCCAACCCCATTTTCAAACTTGGCCAGCAGCTCAAGCATTCTCTCTGCCTGAAGTAAATTAAAGAAAAAACCCAATCAGTTTTCAAGGAGAGGATATAGGCTTCCATAAGAATTACTGTGAAGAGCTTTTATGAACAACAACAACAAATAAAAAAAACGACTCACTGAAAGATTTTTCTCAAACCAAGCATCCAGTAGTGCCTGGAGTGACTGGAACAAGCCTTGGATTTGAAGTCTGAACTCAGCATAATCACTTTCAAACTAATGACAAAAAGAGAGAGACAGGACAGTTGTCCACAATTTCAGGTTAATTACAGAGTCCTCTGTAAAATAAATACCCAGATATCCACTGTTGTGAAATCATTATTCAAAAATAACACAAAAACTTTTTTTCATACACTTCCCCCTGCATATTACTGAGTTAAATTTCTGAGTTCTGCTTTGCATTTTGGTGTGTATTAGGTACCGTACCCTCACCTCTAATTTGCGATGGTCGAGAACATTGTAGGTCTTGGACTTGATGCTGGTCACGATAGTCTGGTAGCGCACATATATCTTCTCAATGCCCTCTACCTTGATGTGCTGCAGACAGGATAGGTCCTCCAGCGTTCTAGCCACATCCGCTATCTTGTCTAGACGCTTGCAGAATGTGTCGAACTTCCCAAAGATGTAGTTCTCACTGCCAGATCAAAGTGGAGTACAAACTTCTTTCAACAAGGCAAGCAGCATGATCCAAGAGCAATCACCATATATCCCACTACATGCTTTGAATAAAACTGAAGTTACTTAAAAAACACACAGTCTTGAAAAACTAAACTTGAACTGTTCACAGTCAGTTGTTTGATAACATTCTAAGAAGACAGAAGAATATTCTAAGAAGAATATTTTCAGTAGTTAAAGCAATATGGTAAAGGTTTATGTTTCTCCGTTTTGGCCTCATCACCAACATAGTATCAAGAATTGACCAGGGAAAAGACTATACTTACAAATTCTAATTTGTTACTTTACCTGAATTCAAACTGTTTGTTTTCAGGGTTCTCTCTCAATTTCTCCCGTACCCTTTGGAAGCATAGCTGGTACTCTTCATTGAGCTGTAGACACTCCGCGATTCTCTTTAGCAGTTCTTGTCTAAACTCAATGAAACAACATGGTTTTAATGCATTTTAAAAATGCAAAAAATAAGAATTCCAAAAACTCATGGGTTTGATAGGCTGATAAAGGCAATCAATCCGCATTGTGGAATTCAGAAGGAGCAGACTTGCATGAGTCAGAATTCTACCTCATCCAAAATATTCTGTATGCCAACAGCATGGAACTGTAAGTACAGGTTTCATTAGTGCCTGCTAGTCCACATATAAGTTCCTCATACAAGAAAACAAATTACACTGTTGAGAGGGTGCAGGTCCTATTCAAATTAATCTTAACAATATAATCATACGAAGGCAGCCAGACTCAGTTTAAATATAACAATAGTATAAAAAGAATATAATCAATATGTATGCCCTTGACTGTTCAACTGTTTTTCATACAACAGCATTCAGCCATAAAGCAAGAAACACTGATACCACAACAAAACAAACACATACAAGAAATACACCTGAAACATATCTTGAGAACTTTCAAATATATGTAAACTGAAAATGGCTAAATATAACGCAAATATTTTTCAACATACAGTGTATTGCAATGTATTCCAGATGTACAGTTAATGTCATTTTCTCAATGTAAATATATTTAGTTCCCCATCTCCTTTATTAATCTTTTAGTGTTAGTCAGCATGTATTTCTCTCATGGATCTCTCATGGAGGGTAACGCAAGACCAAAACCATTTATCTGCAGTGACAGAGGCTTTACCCTGATACCTACCTGTCTAGGTCCCAGACCTTAGTCACCCCTTGGCACAGGTAGGACTTGCTGGTGGTGACCATCTGGTTGGTGATCTTGACAAAGAGGGAGGTCATGTGCTCCGAGGTGTTGTAGTAGTGAGAGACATTGTGGATCATGCGGATGCTGTTCATTAGGTTGGGGATGTATTCCAGCATGCTGATCTAAGAGAAAAAGGCACCAGTGTCAACACATACATGTAATTCACAACATCAAACACATCCCTTTCAGCTATTCAGTGTTAATACATCAATACAAATAACACACGGTTGTCTTGAGAGTATCATCAGATAGATATAAGACCTACAAAAAAAGCTGTAAAATTAAAAAGAGACTTACAGGTGTACACTTTCCAAGAGGCCTGAAGAACTTCTCCAGTGTGTAAAGGTATTTGACATTATCCTTTGCCTCGTTGGCCACATCAGTAATGTTTCCATCCTTTGACAAAGATCAAAGTTATTTAGTATCAACATGACACCCATAACTTGCAAATATGTGAAGTATGTCATTTTATACTACACTGAATCTTAAAAAAAAAAACAGGCAATGACATAAAAATATGAAGGGCAAATGAGGTAAAAGCCTGACCAGCTTCTTCCAGCGCTTCAAGGTTTTGGACTTGGCGACCTGCAGCAAACCCAGAACCTTTTTCACCTGCGGCCTCTTGATCTCATCCAGGAGGCTGGACACACAGTAAGGGAGTTTAGAGACCACACAACATTGGTGGTAATAATTCCAAGCTAAGTGTATGTCACTAAACCTTGAGTTCATTTCAAAACAGCACAGAGATGGGAATGTTAAAAACACTGGTTACAGTGAAAGTAAGTGCACCAAAATTGAATGATCAATTGAGGTAAAATATTTCACTAGTTAGCAAAAAATATATTTCAAATTCAGTTTAATAAGCCTCTCATCAGCCTGTTTCCTGAAAAAAAGTAATTCAACAGCTTGTACTGAATGTTCTGTTTGAATTGTGGATGGAAAACACACAAACCTTTCACTACATATACCACAAAGCTAAGATAAGCGCCAAAAGGGGAGTGCAAATGCTGCTGCTACTACTTCAGTGACTGCGGTCATTTCCCGATCCCACTCCATCTGTCTCTCTCCCACTGACGTCCTATGCTATTACAATAAAGGCAAAAAGCCCCCAAAAATGCATAGTGATGCTTTGGTATGCCTTGACTATGCTTTCCTATGTCATATCTATCTTATCCATAAATGTGACCACCTTATATCTGACACCAATGTTAATTTATTAATTAATTAATTAATTTATTTTTTTATATGTAGTGCTAGCTGGTGAAGATAGGCACCTGTTGAAGGTGGTCATGCGGCTCTTCCAGTACTCGAGCTCGGCGGCAGGGCCGATGTCGTCTGCCTCCTTCCTCATCTGCTCGCTCTCAGCCAGGACCAGCTCGATCTGCTGCGCCCAGCTCAGGAGCAATGCCTCCAGACACTCCACCAACTCACAGTTATTTGCTACAGGAGGGAGGGGGGAGAGGGACAGGTGGGATTTTAATTGGTATACTGAAGATGTTTAGATGAACGTGATAGATTAAAGGAGAAATCCAGGGTGAATTAACCAATATTCCTGTTGTTTGACATTGCTGAGAGATGTATGAGAACGAGAGAATTTGGTGCAACGTAGACCCATTTTGTGAAACTGATTGCGGCACATGAAAACGAAAATGAAACTAAAATGAAATTAGTTTCCTAAGGCAAGACTGCGAGGGCCAGATTACAGAAGGAGTTGTATTTTGTCATTTCAGGTTGCATTAAAAAAATCTAACCACTAAGAATTGTGGTCAGGTATACAGTAAGTGTAATCTGTGCCAAAAGTGAGAAAATGTATGAATCATTAAATCAGTGAACTTGGCAGCACCTTTGGACAGCTCTGTCATCTCCATACTAATACTGAGGTTATGAGGAAGTGGTGTATGCTTAATGCCCATCTGGATGGTCATTAATTCACTACCTGCAGCTGTGTAGTCAGCTGGGTCTAGGAGGTTGCTCAGGTTTGGGGTCGCGTCCAGTTTTTTCAGCTGAAACTTCCCCTCCATATTGTGTCGGGCAGAGGAGAGACTGGAGACAAATCGGTCAACTGAACTGAGGAAGTTTTGAATGTGGGTGTTCCCCAGGCCATCTTTTATGGCACCCCAGTCCTGTAGATGAGAAGGTTTCAGGTTTTGACTAAACAGTGGACCCAGGATGACCTCACCACATACATAACAACGTTTTGACGTAAATCAATTAATTGATTATTCTAACATACTGCAATTTGTTGTCTTATAATTACACAGCTGGCAGGCCTCATACCCGACCTGTCATCAGCCAGTCTTAGCGGAGCCTCCCACTCATTGTCTAGACTACAGCACATACATACTCATGTTTCAGTCTCTTTTCCATGTCTTTGACTTTTGCACTCATTTTAATTCTTTCATTGGAACCAACTCAGGTCAATTTTGCTGTAGAAACGATGGACATGTAGTTGTAAACAAATCAGTGGAAGTGCACCACACACGTACTAGAGACCCATCCATTATAGTCTCAAAAAAATCCTGTGGGAGATGCTGGTCATGTGTTTGTAATGTACTCTTGCTTACCTCTTGAGATTTGAGAGCTGGCAACATCACCTGCGAGAGAAGGTTCTCAAAACTGTGCAAAAGGTTCCCGTCAGTGCAGTCGAGCATTCCGAAGTTCACCTCCTGCAAAAAGGGTTGAATTGACAAGATGTGGGAAAGAACCTGGGCACAAAAACAACACCAATGCCAAACGCATACAAATAAGCAGATTATGTGTATGTCTGAGCTTACGTGAATGTTTGTGTATGTGTGTGTGTGTGTGTGTGTGTATGTTTGGGGGTGGGTGGGGGGGACTTACTTGAGACACACTGGCGGTCGTTATGGCTTTCTCGGTGCTGCGCAGGAAAAACAAACATACACCAAGCAAGCCCTGCAGAGTGGACCACACAATCCAAAGGCCGGTGAGAAAACAAAGTCTAACTCCATGGCAATGAATAGAACACACACAATGCAATATCAGTTCACTGAAGAGAAAATCGAACAGGTTGGGTGACGGGCTATTGTGTCCCCTGCACCCCACCTCACCCCACCCTAACTCTCACACACAGCCCCAGCCCACTGGTACTGGCGGCTCCTGATCTTGTGCCTTGCCTGAGTAGATGGTGCCATCTCTTGGTTATAGCACTGCACTGTACACAGTCAAAGTGAGTAAGTAAATTCAATTAGATAAGGAGACTGGTGTGTACAGGCTCAGATTGAGCATACAGTCACAATTGGTGTGGGCTATTACACTGAGAAACAATCAAATAAAAAAATAATGAAAGATTCAATGCTAATGAATCCTAGTGGTATACACACACACACACACATATATATATATATATATATATATGACCAGAACAGATCAGTCTACCTCTGCAGTCCCTGTGGTGATGAAAAGCTTCTTCTGGCAGGCTGAGCTAATGGTGTCTAAGTTGGAATGGCGATTCCACTGAGAATGCTGAGAGGGGACATGGGGGGAGGGGAGATAGAGAAACAGAGGAGTATGAGCAATGAAGAAATGTCCAGAGGCTACATTTCAGTCAGAATGTCCAAACCACTCCATAAACAATCTGCTGTTGGAGTTGGAGAGTTAAGCTTTACAAGCACATTACCGATGATGCAGCCTGATAGAAGAAGAGCAATCTCTTTGATCCATGGGCTGCAAAGAATTCCTCTATCAAGCTAAACTGTGAGGGAAGGGGACAACAGAGCATATAATTTGTATGCAAATGAACAGTGTCTGTATCCAGCCACAACCCAAAGGAGATAGTTTTCACCATGAGTGAGACATGCATACCATTACACAGACTGGTTTGTTATCTTCCATATGTACTGTAAGTCTTTCAGTACTGGTGCACTATGGACTAGTTTGTAGTCCATGTTCAGCCTATGTGGTTCCAAACTTAATTTGATCCCTTACATTGGCCTCTGATGCATTACACAGACAGCTGAGATTTCATTTAGAATGGAAAAATAAAGAGGAAGAGGATCTCATGATGAACCAAAACTGAGCATCAAAGTGTGCGCTGGACACTAGCTCATTAGAGCTAGTGCTGATTTTTTAAATTTTCATTTATTTTTTTTCCGCTTACAGGATTGCTATTTAATGGCTTCTAATAGAAACTCTAAAGGTGCTGATGGCAAGAGAAAGCGAGAGAGGTTCTTATGAGTATGCGTTGGATATTAAGTGGAAAGGAGCAGGGTGCTTGTCTTAGCGGCCGACCTTCTCATCAGAGACAAGAGCCTCCTCCACCTCAGCCTCTCCTAAGCTGAGGCTATCAGCTATCTTGGAGATGAGGTACTTGTGGCGGACGTCAATGACCGCCCGGCGCTCATCCTTCAAAGCTTTAGCCTGCTTGACCATCTCCTTACGAGCCTCATTAGAGAGCAAAACTGAGCGCTTGCCAGAAACCTGAGAGAGAGAGAAAGAGAGAGAGAAATAACAAGAGAAGACTGTAAGTATGCACACAAGTACACACCTATGTACATACATACACACACACACACACACCCACACACACACAGAGCAACATGAGAAAGGAAAACAAGAGAATGAAAGCCTTTAAACTATCAGTCTCTCAATAACTAACAAACAATCTGAGCATTATGCTCTGAGATCATTAATAAAAATGTTATGGAAATAATGGCTATGGCTTTTCTGAGTGAGCGGCAAGAAAATGTGAGCTGAAAACCCTGATCATCATGTAAATGTAAACGAAATGAACTCTCACCGCTGCCGTGGAAACGGGGGAGGCAATGACAGGCGAGGACGCATGATTGGTGCTTTTGACTTTCTGGCCCCCGATTCTTCTATGCCCACTCACACCTGTCAATCCTGAAAGAGGGAAACACAGAAGCCCCAATGGAAGTGTTTGATTGACATAAGGTTCTACACTAAAAAAAGCCTCAGGCACACTTAACTACTCAACCTGAATGACAAATTGAAAGCCTAACCTATCCCACATTATGTAGCCTTTGGCTAATATTCATCCCATCCTCATTTCCACATAACCCACAATGAGCAATTGAGGTAGGCGAAGTCTAAGGTGCCATACATACATGGAACTTATTGGACCTGTGAGAATTATTTCATCATGTGCGAATAATTTAATAATTCAGGTTGATAGGGCTACCTGTCTTTATACTGATGAGAGGAGGACGGACATCAGTCACATCCTGAGCTGGAGGGACATCCTTCTTTCCCACCTCACTGGGCTCTGACTCCAGCTGACCGAGAGAGTTTGGTTTTGCCTCTGTTTGCGGACTCACACTTTTCTCTCCCTCCATGCCCAACGCCTCCAGCTCCTGGCATGGGCTCTGCTGGGTAGGGGAGTATGACAACCCTAACTCCCCCGACTCAATAGCTTGACCTGGGGTTACAGCCAGTTCCTCCAACCCTTGATGGGGATCACCATTCTCCTCAGACATGTTCAGCACCGAGATGGCTCCAATCTACAGAGATAGGCAATGACGAAACTCCTGGAGAGTTCTTAGCAGAGAACGTCACATTTTGCTTGCTATGCACACATCAATAAATGTACAATGTACAACTTCCTACTAGAGATTTTCAATGTCCACATTTTTCAATACATTTTAGGAAAGAATAATGAGTAGAATACAACTGTGAGGATATCATGACACAAGAAAAGTACTGAATAAAAGGCTCAAACACCACTTGAATAGATTAATGGTTAACAGTTGTTAACTACATGCTACTGACTGAAATTTCAACTGAACTGAATGCTGAATTACTAGGTTTGTGACACTTTGTCCTTACAACATCTTTCAAAACAAATTAAACCACAGTGAACACATTTTATGATGCCACTCTCACCTTGTGCTGGAATTCCTGAGTTGTTCTCTAGTCAGTGTGAATGCCACACATCGCAAAACTCATATGTAGATCAGGTTGACACTCACATTTCCTTGACAAAGTTTGGGTGTTTCCATGGTAACTTTTCTACCCTAAGCTTTCTTCCCCAGGCAAATGGATCTGTGGTAACCTACAAAACAATAGAGACGGCAAACAAAGGTGACTGAGAACACAGATTGAGATAAGAAAAAAAAATCATATAATTTAATTTATTTAAATGTGTGTGAAAATATGTGCATATTAACACAGGTCAGTAGCCACAAACAGACACACAAAATCACACACACACAGGCCTACATAGCTGTAATAGGCTAAAGACAGGAAATGTCCCTGGAGGTCCTACAGCATGCTCCAAAAAAGCATGCAGGACAAAAATGCCCCAACAATTTATTATCAAAGTCTGCACCACCATCTAGCCGCTGTAGCCTACACCAGTTTCACTGCTTTCACATTTGGGGGGGGCACTGGATGCTCAAACATTCCTGTAGGGCTGCAGTTTGAAACAAATAAATGTCACTTTGCCTCATCGCCTTGTCCAGGTCCACTTTACAGACTGGAGCATATCAAGGCTTTAAATTGTCTCTGGTATGGTGTACCCTCAGGCCTGCAAAAGTGAGTTTTAACAGGATTTAGGATAGTGTGACACTTGAATGGAAGGCCCTTGGAGTTCAGTCTCCAAGCAGCAAAACAAACATGGGTAACCAACTCATGCACGCATGAATTGAAAATGGGTATAGGAACACTGAATTCAAACTATCACTCACCATGGCTACCATGCTAATCATTCAAGGGAAGATCTGCGGTAGACTTACGCTTCAGGGATTTATCAACGTCGCACGCTATGCTACTGCGGTTGGTCAGAAACAGAAATCTACATTTGTTTAACACAATTTAAGGAAACCACATCCACAAAGCGTGACTAGAGATGTCCTCCACCACTGTGTTTTAACGTAACGCATTTGTCCAGCAGGTGACGCCACGCGCGAAGCTAGACACTCAGCAGGTCAGTTGAGCGAAATGGAAGTTGGGATATTGCGTCGTCATACCGGAAGTTTCAAAAAAACAATAAAGCAAAACAACAACAACCCCATGTGACGCCATAGTGTGTATATGTGCACACGCAAGCTTGGAAGACCAAACTATTGCTTCTTGAGGCACTTGTGGGCCTTTTAAATGGTATCTTTATGTTGCTGGAAGACAAAATGACACATGCTAGAGTTTTCAGCAGCTGTCATTGAAAGATAGTGGTTTTGTTAGCGTGCGAGCTTGTTAGCTCAGTGGACTGGAAAGGCAGGTCCGGGGATTCCCTCCCTTGCTCATTACTTTCGATTTAGAAAACCATTCACCTTTCCAACACTGAAATGGCAGAACAGAATATTCGAGCGAAGTTAGTAAATCAGTTGAGAAATGATAAAATTCAACTCTGGATCCCCCCTTATACAACTGATGACGGGGTCGGACAGGAGCAAATGCATGTAAGTAGCCAGGTAGTCTGCTTTTAAAATTTACCCGAGGTAGTCGAGCTACAAGTTTAAAGTAACCATTGTTAATGTTTTTAATGACAATTATAGGAACTTGCAGAGAAATATGCCCTCCTGGTCGATGTCCCTTTGCTAGACGTGGAAGAGGCGTTGGAAACTTTAAGATCAGAAGCTGTACACAGGGGCTCTGGAAACCAGTTGTTCAAAGATACGTGTGTGGCCACATTGGAAATAATCCTTCCGAAAGAGCACAGAAAGGTATCAAGGATACAGACTGTTTTTAAACTGTAGCAAGCATTGAGGTATTACATTGTGAATTCTCCTTTCTCTTCTGACATGTTTGTAGGATAAAAGAAAAAATTACCTGGAAACCAGGTTGGATGTCCTCGTTCAAGACTTAATGAACAGGTAGTTTATAGTGTTACTTTACTGAGCTATTAGTCATTATTGGGGCCTTTATTATGTTTCTAATGTATTGCCATTCTTTTTCATTTGCAAGAATAACAGTGGAATATGGTTTGGAGTACATCAGACTAATTGCGGGTGGCAGGAACTTAGTACCTGGTATGTTATTGTCTCTCAACAATGCCATTCTTTAATTCTTGAATTGTAAGTGCCAAGGCTCAAAGTTCTAATATTCTACAAAATCCTTGATTCAGCTTTGTTCAGATAATGTTGTTCATCATCATGAATGACTGGTGTGGGTAATTTTCGTTGAGAGTAGGGTGATCAGGCTAGTCATTGAGCCTGTGCAGGACACAACTGTGTGTGTGTGTGTGTGTGCGCATGTGTGTGCATGCGTGCCTGCCTGCCTGCCTACCTGCCTGCCTGCCTGCCTGCCTGTGTCTGAGTCTGACTGTGTCTGTCTTAATCTTTAGGGTTTAGGGCATTTGGAATGAGTTTGGTCACTTCACTATCATGTCTAGTGTGTCTGACTAACTGTCCCCTGCCACACAGACAAGAGGCTGAATGACCAGAATGTAAGGAACAACAGTAAGGTGATGGTCATGAAGGTCCCGAAGCCTGAGGAAATGAAGTCCATGGTTGTGGATGAAGGCAGGAGGAGATTGCAGGAGGAGAGCATGAGGCGTACGCAAAAAGGTTTCCAGATCCTGTCAGAGAGAGGCAAGTCGCTCTACACAATCCCACTACACCAGCCTTGGTGAATGAAAATGTTGGACAAATGTTAAAAAGGCCCCAGAGGAAGAGAGGAGTGTGTGTCTGGAAACTGAGGTTAAAAAAAAAAAGAAGAAGAAGCGAAGCTCTCTGGTATTTATATAACATTAGATTCTGTTTCTTTGTTTATACACATAGATGGCAGTGAGGACCCAACGACCACTCCCTTTTTGGAGATTGCTGATCAGAAGGGAAACCCACTTACAATTCCTTCTAGCGAAAGAAAGGTAAAATATATCTAGTAATTTGTAGGGACTTCAATCAGTTAAAAAAAACTCTATTGAGTGTGCAGTCTGCAAGTCTCATCAAATATACACAAATCCTGCGAATTGCTTTTTAGAGTCCTCAAGCTTTTCCGTACAATTTTAGTTATACTTTGTTAGCTGTTTATTAGCTGTATGTCTGTGTATATTCTCATTCATCCAGGTTAAGGTAGTCAAAGTAGACTTCTTTTTGGAGCTTGAAGATGTTTCACCTTTCATCCAAAAGGCCTGGTGATAGGAAGACCAGGAAATTTATCTCTGGACTGTGGATGTTACTGTGAGCTGTAGACCACACCCACCATCATGAGACAATAGGTCACATAACATTAACATAAATTAACATAAGTCAGAGTGGGAATTGGAGTTGAATTGGTCATTATGATCACAGAATCCAGAAAGTGTAATGAGCAATTAAACTGCGTGGGATGGAATGATCACAGGACCCAGAGAATGTTATCTAATCTGATGCAAAAAGAAGTCCCGTTGCATATAATTGAACACTTTGACAGCTGTTTTTATGTATTAGAGTAGTATATGTAACACTGAGGGATAATGGACGACATAAACGACATGGAGTGCATGTATCGGTGAATATTGCACGTTCATGGTAGTGATAAGGCCCCAATGTCGACCAGAGAGACTTTACACCTCGATAAGTGGCGTATGTAAGTCAACTATGGTTGACTCTCAGGTTGGTATTTAATAGGCTCTGATCCTGGCAATGGGCTTACATGAGAAAGGTCGGGCAATGATGAAGCGCAAGCAACATGAAGCTGCTCTCTGCCACCTGCTACAGGCTGATGAAGAGTTCAAGTGAGATACCATTCTTTCATATCTATGTTTACATTTGTAACTATGGTTATAGTTATGGTTATTGTATCCCCACACCATGCCCTTGTTATGTATTTTCCTACAGTAAGTGTGGCTCAGTGCTGCTGAGCACGGTGGACAACTATGCTGTGCTGCAGTTGGACATTGTGTGGTGCTACCAGGCTCTGAAAAGTTCTGATTGCCTGCAAGACAGCAAGCAGCGTTTGGACCGTGCAGAGGAATGTTTCCTCAAGTGCTACGGTGAGGAGCAGCAGAGACTGCGGCAAATCAAGGTACTTTCTTTTCGGCCTCACAACACAGGCCTTGCCCATGGCAGCTTTCATAAAGGAGGATATAGGTGCCTAACAGAAGACCTATAGTCATAAAGTCTTAAGGACTTGAACACTGTGCATTTAGTGGCGATGAATGCTCTGGAGTGAATATTTTTCTTTTAAGGGAAAAATACAGCAGCTTGGGTTTAATGTTTTGGAGATGCATTCTGGGTAATGTATTTTTTTCTTTGCTTGTTTCCTCAGGGTAGCTCAGGAGGTGAGGATGTGCTGTTTCTGAGGCTTTATCTTCTGCAGAGTCTGCATGCTTACCTGGATGGCAACGACAGGCTAGCCCGACAGAAACTACTCAAGGTATTAGCTCCAAATCATTAAACATTCTTTTGCATTGCATTAGCTTTATTCATGACACAGCATAGAGGACAGCCAGGGCCCTAACCGATGACAACAGCATGGTTTGATATACAGACAAAATACTTTTGAAGTAATGTTAGTAAACGTAAACTGTACTTTACAAATTATCAGTACACTTAAACTGTACTTCACAAATTATTAGTACAAGTAAACTGCAAAACAATGTGTTTTTATTCTATTGAAATGAAATGTGTCAGACAAGCAGCATTATATGACATTGTAAGTGAACACTAATGACATTTTCCAGGTGGACGAGTTATATGAAAAGCTGCGTCTGGACACAGATAAGCTGAACATACTGATGCACATGGGCTTCACTGACCAGGAAGCCCGTCTCGGTCTGAGGGCCTGCTGTGGAAACTTGAACAGCGCGGCTGAACACATCAGTCAAAGGAGGAAGGTGATTGGCCTTAGTTTTGTCACATGTACCATGCCGCAATAGTATGCTAATCTTGCAGGCTCAACATGTTGTCAAGTGCTGTCGGTAGGAATAAAAAGAAGACAATTTGGTACAGCCAAATGTCATTAATGTCTCCTACAGTACTGTTAAGCTATAGATAACATATTTACATAACTGGTAAAAAAAATCATTGCATTTTGTCTCTGTTATCTGTAATGTTTAGTAGGCTGTTGATATAATCTAAATGCATTTGTGCGGGTGCCCCCAACAGGAGAAAGAGGAGATGAGACAAAGGGAGCGTGAGAAGAGGAGGCAGCGAGTGCAGGCCATCAACACCCTGGTGGAGCTGGGTTTCAGAAAGAGGGATGCGTCACAGGCCCTGCACAAGACCCATGGGGACGTGGACAGAGCTTATGAGGTGAGAGCGCCTGACTCAAGAGTACACTTATCTCAGATATCTCAGAACAACTCTCTACAAAACACACCCACATACTATATACTGTACATGTATATGCCCCCACCCCCCACACACAAACACAACCCCAAACACTTATTTCATTGTCAGGTTTTGGCTGTTTGACAGCTGGAGGTTGTGTTTACTGGCCATCCATATAATCCATATATAATCCATATATAATCTGGCATCATTAAACTTGAATTTCTTGAATGAATTTTAGCTACAGATCAGACCACCATCCATCCATATATAATCTGGCATCATTAAACTTGAATTTCTTGAATTAATTTTAGCTACAGATCAGACCACCACTTACAGAAAGCATTTTACAGGTGTAGTTTAATGTGGGCTTAGAATTTCGTGTATGACCTTTGACCCAGGTCTATTCAGGAATATTGCCTTCAGTCTTTCTTTGTAACGGAAAAATGTTCAGTGACCCACAGGGTAGAGTCCTTTAGACACTTGTCCTTGAACTTGCAACTGTATAAACTTGTTTTAATATTGTGAATTCATGCTTCATCGTACTAATGAGTTCATTGATAATGTACTGGTTCTGTCTATCAGATCCTCCTTGATGCCTCCCAAGCAATGGATATGTCCAGCATAAGTCCCTCTGAGCCCGACAAGCTGAGCAAGCTAGATCAGGTTGGTTCTGGACATTTATCACCTGAGTCGCACATACATACATTCACACTAGTGACCTGGGGCGCGTTTTCCACAGTAAATCACAGTTATTAACTAAGTTAGTTGTTAGTTGCTTACTAAGTTAGCTTTGTTGGTTGCAAGTCCACTGTCAATCAACTAAGTTGCTAGCTGGTAAAATGCAGTCTATTGCAGTTTCAGTATACAGTAGTGTTGGTATTCACCAGGATTTTGTAGAGAAAAAGAACAGGCAGACTTCCAGAGTGAAATGCTTCCTAGGGCAATTTTTGGATGATTAGAAGTTCATACGTTGAGTTGGTAGCACAATCATGTCAATCAGTCATCATGTGCTTTGAGAAAGTTTGTTTTTGATTTCAACTGAAAGTGATAAAATGGCAGTGCACGGGGCATGTTATTACGCTGAGATGTAAAGCTATTTTTTAACAAAGCTCAAAACAACATTACACTTTTGTGGTAGTGAGTAAAGGGTTCCTATAGACAAACTGAAGTGTCCTTAACTCTGCAAGTGTACAGACAGATTCTGTAGAGGACTTCTTATAAAGCCAGTACATTACATTACATAATGTTGTCTTGCAGACAGCGCCATCTTCAGGTAAATGTAACCATTTTCCTCTGGCTTATTTCTTTAACTCACACCGTGTGTGTCGGTGTGTATGAATGGAATATAAATAATCTTTCTATAGCTTTGACTGTTTTTAAAAATCACTAAAGTGCTGAATAGGTAAAGGCATTAAGGCTAAATTCTAACAGGATTTCATGAAACTGTCCCCTGCTGTCTGTTCTGGTAAACAGGTGCTTGCATCTGTGCCTCAATGCGTGTGTGTGTGTGTGTGTGTGTGTGTGTGTGTGTGTGTGTGTGTGTGTTAGTTACATCAAAAAACCTGGCTCACATTCGCTGGACCAGATGCCCTGCAGATGTCCTGCTTGAGCTTTGATCATTACACTCAGTTTACATGCAGGTGTTTTAGCTAGCCAGTCTGTGTATATAAATTATTGTGTGTGTGTGTGTGTGTGTGTGTGTGTGTGTGTGTTTGTGTGTATGTGTTTGCCTTTATTTTGTATTTTCTAAAAGCCTGACCTATCCTCTCCCCGTTGCAGCTGGCATACCTCGGCTTTGATCGGGAGGTGGTGGAGGCGGCGCTGCGGTTGACAGACTGGGAGGTGACCCAGGCCACCCAGCTACTGCTGGACAACCAGGGCACGCTGCCCCCCGAGCTGGTCTCACCTTCCCCGCCCTCCACCTCATCGCCCTCCACCTCCTCGCCCTCGGAGGGGCCCAGCACATCATCAGAGTCCACAGGTACACACACACACACACACACACACACACATACAAACACAAAATATCTCTGCTACTCACACAGATATCACAGACAGATGCACCATGGTTAACATTGCACTTAAACACACAAACCAACACACACACACTCATACAGTGAGCACTGGTGATATACAGTGTTGTAGGTACATGCAAATGTAGATTTAAATGCTAACTAGAAAAGCACTTGGAAAACACAGACCTCCACCAAGGCAATATAGGGTCACTGATGCAATACAAATTCCAGATGGTGTTCCGGATCACCACCAAAATGAATCATCTGTTCCTTGTCCTAATACCCTCGTTGTTCGAAAATTTCCTCCAAATCCGTACAGTACTTTTCAAGGTATTTTGCACACAGACAGACAGACAAATACAGGCAAAAACATAACCTCCTTGGCGGAGGTAATTATGCTGGACCAGAGATCCATGCACACTCTCACGAACTTAACTGATTCACTTAACTGATTTTAGCCAAAGCAAAAAATAACCTTTTGTATGGCAAATAATGGCACTAGCCATATGAGGGAGTATTCCTCATGTAACTGTAGTCTGTTTTAGTGACCGAGACACAGAGCACTTACAGTCTCAGAGTACAGAGTCTCAGCTCTACATTTTTATTCAAACGCAAACATAGTTCTGGGAAACACTCAAAGAATTACAAAAAAGAGCATGCTTTATAGCACAAAAAATGACAGCAAAAAGGGTAATTTTACAAATATACACGTTACACCTTTCCATGCTCAAAATTGACTGAAGATCCTGTTTGTGAAGTTTAACACCAAGAGTGCATTGAATAATGATCAGTAGTTTTTTGTGTCCTGTTTTGTATTCCGGATATCATGCATACAGTGGTGTCAGTCAGTAGGTTTGCTTTAGCCAGGCTTTGACTTCCTAGCACTTCCGCTTGTTTATCATCTCCCTACAGTGCTAGTCTGGATTTGATCCCATTGAGCTTGTTTCAGGAGGCATTTTAACCTGTCTAATCAGCGAACAGAGGGAGGCGTTGTGAATGCAGAGCTAGAATGCTATCAGTCAGGGGCTGATCCAGTCTTTTTAAACTTAAACACCTCAAGCAAACAATTGAATCTCATGACTGAATGTCCAGACCCTCTGTGTGAAATAAAAGTACAGAACAAAGGTGTGATTTTGTACCAGGCTAGGTTTGCCTGCATGTACATGATGTGCATGTACAACATATCCTGAGGATTATCAAAACCTTTGTTGGCCTCATGGAGGAATACATGGTTATACTACCTTGTAAGGTAGTATTGTTGTTGTTTAGTGTGTTGGTGATGATGGTGATTTACTGTATGTGTTGGTGTTTTTTTCCCGGAAGGCACAACAAGTCTGGACGCAGACTTGGTGAATGAGGTATTGGAGGATATTCCTCAGCACGAGGAAGACTACCTGGACCTGACACTAGATGAAGAGAGTGAAGTCATCGCCATGCTGAGGTCATACCTGGACAAAGTCAATGCCACAACTTGCTAAAGGGATCCATTTTCATCCATCCATTTTCAGAGGCACTTATTAGAATATCTCAATATTTATGGAGCAGTTGTTTTGATTTGTTTATTTCTTGTCCTTAAGTAATCAAAGGTTCTTTTGAAGTAATTGAGTTTTGATCGGCTTTAATGTTATGATTGATTTGACTTTTGATTGACTTTTATGTTATTGATTCAAGAGTTGGAGCTTTTGTTGATCAGTTTATGCCATAATTAATGAAAAGTAATTACTGCAAATGGCCATATATGAAGACACAGTTGTCTTGAAGGTTTACATTCAAGCCATGAAACTGGGAATAAGAAGTTACAGCTTGTACTGTATGCTGTGGTTGCATTTTCCTAAAGGATTCATTTAAGTTTAAAAGACTGGACTTTAATGTTTTTAGTGTGGTTTAGTAAAGATTATCACTTAATTTAATTCCCAATAACAGAACTTCAGATTCAGTTTCTGTGCCTGAGACATTAGTTCTTAATGTACTATTTGTGTTGAAATTACATGCAATAAACCCTTGGTTTGGTCCATTCCAAATAACGGTACAGTGCAATTTTTCTTACATTCTGTTAATTAAATACTGATTACACCAATGATGAAATGATCATTTTTAATGATCAACATTTCAATTGTTTGATATAATATTTGGATACAAATTAAACTTAATGTACAAAAATCAACAATGTAATTTGAACATCCTTAAGGACATTGGGAAATGGCGCCTAATGCATTTAAACTGCACAGTGTCTTATCAATGTGTTTTTCTGACTTAGAATTAAAGGTCCAATCTCTGGTCCTTCTGACCAGTATGACCCTATTGTTATGGTCCTGTGCATGTAGTGATGTTAATATTAAGATTAGTGGATACACTAACCTAAGATTTGAGCGTTTGTCAGAAGCTGTGACCATACTGTTGGGAAAGAAAAAAAAAAAAAGTTTGCTGGTGTCTCATTCTCAGCAGGTGCATCTTCACCATTACACGATTCCATTCACACAGCGACACTAGTGCGTGATTAAAATGCTGTTTTTTTGTTTTGGTCATGGTTTTTAGGTTGGTTTTATTTTACATTTCTTTAAGGAAGAGAGAAAGCAAAGGGGGGGCAGAGACACAGTCTGTGGTGGTTCAGGAATGGCGGGGGCGTTGTTGTCGTTGTCGGGGCACTCAGGATGACAGGGGCTTAGAAGTAGTTGACAATCCTGCGGATGGACTGGATGTTGGGGTTCTGGGCCTGCCACTCGTTGTGGCCACAGTAGTTGCCTCTCTCCACAATGTACATGCGACCACGGAAGTTGGGCTCCTCGTACATCACCCAGCTGTACACACACAAACACACATGCATAGACAAGGCTTTTTTACATGAGGGACATAATTGATACATTTATTACCATTTCATTTTGCAGCTATAAACACATAGTCATGTATGACTAACTGAGAAAGGCAGGGTCAGCGATGGTATGGAGCTGTTTATTCTACCATTTTCTATGAAGACTCAATGCCAGTTTTGTTTTCCTGCAAGATCTGATTTACTGTAATTTGTCTGAAGTGGTTCTATTCACAACAGTTGAATGGAGATAGATGCTACTGGGTGATGAAATAGGCCCACCTAGAGACAATTGATTCTCATTGTCTGAGAGAAATGCATCATGTAAGGACACAGTCATGTTGGTAACAGCCCCCTAGCTTTATTTAGTACTTGCCTTCAAGATGATTCACAGTTAAGAACTGAAGCATGTTTGATTTTTATTCTAACCGTAAACAAGCATCAACAATTAATCAGTGTGACTAAACATGGATGTTAATTAATAATGTTGCAGATTTATTTAAATGCCCTTCATTTTATTTAAACCTTGGTAATTGTTATTAATTGGCAGCATATATTTTTCACCCATGAGCAATCATTTGTTCCCATCTGATGTGAACAGAATCGTAGGAAGATCTACTGCCACACAAACCTGCTGTTGCCATAGCTGTGAGCGGGAGAGATTTATTTCCACCTTACCAGCAGTGGCCAGTGTTTCTGCTTGTATTCTGCTCCCTACCAAGCCTCTTTGGGCCAATGATATATTTGACAAGGCAAGACCTTCTCATTCCTTGCCTGCCCCAACAGCACAGAATCAACACAAGTCTTTACTGAGGGGTGTATCATTTCCCAAAAGTCTACAGAAATCCTCCTATACATTTAGCCCGGCACTTTGTATTAACCAAACACAGTGAATGTTTGCAGAAGGCTGTAAGGATGAACAGCATCAGCTTGATCTGATTGGCCAAGACTCTATTACTTCATGCCATCTTGCCCTGCGTTATGGGGCTGCTGAATATACAGACAGATAGGCCGTGTGTGTGTGTGTGTTGGCAGCAGGTCAGACTTACGCTCCATCACCATAGACCCTGACAGAGTTGACGCAGGTCTTGGTGAAGCCGCGGCTCTGAAGGAAGGGGCAGTCATCGCACAGCTCCACGCACTGGCCGGAGTAGTTGCAGCCCTCGAACAGCTCAATTCTGTAGTGCTCACCGTGCTGTTGGAAGAGAGAAGAGAGAAAGGGGTGGGTAAGATGAGCAGGTAAAAGGACTGGAAATTCCTACTTGTAAAGATATACACCCACAACGTAGGTTAACACGGTACTAAAAGATACCATAATATCAAGTTTCTTTTTTCACTGAGAAAATAGACTGAATGTGATGTATAATCTATTGACACAGTATCCGATAGACACACAGTGTTTCAGGTGGCATAGGTGAGCTCAAAAAAAGAAGACCATGACTGTTGGTTCACCTATGTATTCACCATGCCCTCTCTGGCTACTCACCATCCTGATAGGCTTGCAGGAGCCCATGTGATCGTTGTGGGAGTTCCAGCGCTGGAACTCGGGGTATTCGCCACGCTCCAGGATGTACTGCTGGCCCTTGAAGTCAGGGTGGTCGAAGCAGATCCAGGCGCCACTCTCCACACGGATGGAGTTGACACGGTTCATGAAGCCACGGTCCTGGAAGTTATCACAGTCGCCAAACACCTCCAGCTTCCTTCCAGTGAAGCATTTGCCCTCGAAGAAGCATATCTGTCGGAAAGAGAAGGGGGGGGGGGGGTGTTGGCACACACACGTCATTACAGAGCAAGTGAGAAGGAGGAGGGGCACACGTATGTGTTCTCACACACACACCCACATACAAACTCGTACACACGTGCCTGTGTGCAAACCCTGCAGGGACGGCTTGAAGAAGAAGGGATTGGGGGCGGAGGAGAGATGTTAGAGTCAGTGTCAGGTGTGAGGCTATGAGCTGCATATGAATGGAGTTGTCTATGGGGGCACCGGTATGACATGCATTTCAATGCAGCAACTGAGTAGCGGAAGAAACAAGCAAGAGGAAGGAAAAAAAAAAACCCTCAGTCCCCACACCGCTCCATCTCCAAGCACACACTGCTTCCCTCTACAATTTGACTGACTGACTGAGAGTACTTATCTCTGAGTAAGCGGTCTTCATAGGGAATATTGACTTTAAGCCATTTTCCACCACACATTTCATTTGCTTTTGTCAAAAGGGAAGAATAATTATTCTTTCAATAGAAGGGCATTTTGAAAAAAAAAATAAAAATAAATAAAAATTCAGCTCAGTCATTGATGACATCCTCTTTGATGGAAGAGAGCAGTCCTTTGTGTTGGCTTTGTGAACGGTTGAGGTCAAAAAGACCACAATTTTGTCCATTTAATTGATTAGGAAATCCCATCTAATCCACAGCTATGAGATTGAGATTGCCCCGAGTGCATCCATTGATTTACGAAGTGTGAAATTGAAAAGTCAGGCCTCCAGATTACCAGTGCTGCAGAGAGAGACTACAAGCATTACACTGAGCAATGTTTATTGCATCTGGCTAAACTATGTCTGTAGCAGTGTACTCTCATCCTTCACTCTCTGGTTTTTCTCTACCCTCTGCCAGTACTAGAACTGCTGCTCCTACTACTACTACTGCCACGACTGCAGCTACTCCTGCTGGTATTGTTACTATGACTACTGCATCCAGCTCACTTAAAGCCTTCCTCGATCACAGCCAGTGCCAAACCTGAACCATCTCTTTCTCTGCTAGCATCACAGCCAACCACAGCTCTTCCCAAGACACTGGTGATAAAATGTCACATAGAAATAACTGAGAAAAAGAACAGACTGGATTTCCATGATATTTGTGCACTGTCCCACTGGCCTTATCATTGCAATCCACTTTCACTATCAGAACCTGGATAATTCACCCAGAGTATGGGTTCAAACATGTCAATTTTTTCTTTTTATAAAACTAATCTTTGACTTGAAAGCCCTTTAAAAAACTCAGTGCATAGCCTGCTCTTAAGAGATGTGATCAAATGGCTCTTCTATTACAGCCCTGCTGTGTGTTTGCCTCAGGCAATGTACCTTTGGTCAGGTCAGCCCAGGTGCTTACCTTTCCAGAATACTGCGACATTTTCACTGGATGCTCTCCAACCTGACCCACAAGTAAGAAAGTGTAACACTGAAAAAGTTGGACACCCTAATATATATGGCCTGGCTTGTGTGTGGTGGTATCGCGAGGTTTGCCCCACAATGGCCGTACAATGAGGGGGGCTTAGGGCTTTTGCAAGCTTGACATTTTCCCTTCACACTTGGCAATGCTGATTCTGGGCTTTAGCTGCAGTGGAAAATGTGGCGACACAATGGATTTTGCTTGAGCGGGGCTTTGTGGGACTGTTTTGCATATGCTATGCTTCTCTTTAGCACATGTTGAATGCATTGGACTGGGAACCACAGAGAGAGAGAGAGAGAGAGAGATGGGAGAGAGATGGGAGAGCATAGTGGGGTGAAATATGTTACTGATTTTGTTACTATAGCAACCAGGTGCTGTGTATGGGGTTGGAGGGAGCTTTAATTATTTTGTCTTTTCTCCACTTTGCTATGACCTGCCTTTGTTCATAACTGCCACTTCCCCACTGAACTTTACAATCATTTGAGTGTCTCCCACCAGAAAGCCATAGATGGAGAGATCTCTGTTTTCACATGTTTGTGAAATGCAGTGTCACTTCAAAACAAAGGGAAATGGACTATGGCATTTGTTATAGTTTCAAGAGGCTTTTGGTTAAATGCATTTACTTGTCATATTTTTGAAAGTGGCATAATAAACCTCTTCATGGATGGAATGCATCAGTATTTTTGTACTGAGGTATTTCATGAGTTACATGAAGTTACATGAGTTACATTTATTTATTAGTGATTATAATGTGAGGCCAGTTATGAAACATTTGAACTCTTATTACTGTTATAACTGTTGTGTGACGACCAAACTGTATTGACACAAAAACACAAACAGTATGCAATAAGCATGATATATTTGAAAAACACACATTGGAAGCTACAGTCCACCTGACAAACCATAAAATCCTGAAGGCTCTTTACCTAGGCTTCATATCACAACTGAAATGGGCGCCCTTTATATGTTACTGTTAGTCAGTGGAGTGACTACTAATCCCTCATTACTGCTGTCTCTCCCAGAAATGTCCTTCCAGTGTCTTCATAAAACTAGCATTACTAGCAAGAGACTCTTATACACACAGATAGTGTGGAGTGTTGCTGAGGCAAAACATATTAGCTTCACTTACAGTAACCAAGCCTGTGTATCAGATTCACAAAGGTATTTGATATTTTCTACTTCTTTTTTTTATTTACTACTTCTAATCTATTATATTGGCTGCTCCTTGCATTATGGGAGAAGTCTGCAGAACTCCCAACCTGTGTTGTTTGATGGCATCAGATTTCTTCTCGACAGCAGAAGCACTTGATCGATCCACTGTGTCCATTAAGGAGTGATAAAGCCATTTTATTGGGTCTGTACATCCCTCTGAAACATGAGCATGTATTCATACCAATAAGCCACTGACCTTGGCACTACATTTCATCAGGCGAGGGGTATAACTTTTGACATTAACTCAACACTCAAAACTGAATTAATTCTTAATTCTTAATTTAATTTTACAACACAGAATGCTTTGTTCAGGCCATATGCATTGAAAATACAAGACCAATTGTTCTAAAACGTGTAAATGTGGTGTGCCATATTTTAATGAAAAGATGGGTTGGTAGACTGGGAGAGCAGCAGCAAAAACAACTTACTGAAATTATACTAGTAAAATAGTCATAAAGACATAGACATAAAATTAACCACATAAGGTTATAGTACGCGAATTCTACATTACTTGACTTCATCATGCTGGCTGAAGCAATGCATTTTGGGTCGAAAATGCCTAATATAACCAATGGGATGGGAATACAAATGCACGTCTAAACCAAAATGACATGCCATCTGCAGACGACGTTGAATTCACCTAGTGATTTGTTTTGTTGGATGATTTTGTTCTCAAACTCTTTTATTCTAAAACCATTAAGTGATAATACCAAAGTATTTTCAGCCATTTTATTGCATCTGGCTAAACTATGTCTGTAGCAGTGGTATTTAAATGATTAGGCTTTTTTATTTTGATTTAAATGATTAGGATTTTTCTGTCAAATGTAGGTCTAAAAAATAGAGTAACAAAATAGTGTATACTTAACATTCATTTGGCTTGTAGTTGATGTTATTGCCTGAGGAAAGTGTTTTCACAGATTAATGTAACGTAAGTTTTTTCCATATAAGACAAATTTATGTTTTGTATCAAACATTTTTGCGAACTTCCTTTGAGAACCTATGCTCCACAACAAATGGTGGTGTCAATGTCTGATGGTTTTCATACCAACACACATTAAAGGCTCCCAAACAGCGGGTGTAGTGAAACAATATGCTGCTTTTAATGATTACAATCAAAAAAGTTAAACAACATTCACTACAGCAAAGAATGAATGCCGGCAACTTTATTGGCCATAATTACCATTTTAAGAAATAGGATATACAAATCGCTAAAGGGACAGAAGGGTGGGAAAGAGAGACTTTCAGGTAGAAAAGATAGATGGAGAAGTAAGGCTCAAGATTCATCAGGTTTGGTTTGCAGATGGGGGGGGGGAGGGCAAGAGAGCAGGGAGAGCAAGGGGAAGGGAGCCCTAAGCCAATAGGAATGGTTAACATTACTCCTACATGTCAACAGAGTGCTTCTGTCTTTTCCAAAATAAGAATAAAAAATAAAAAGTGAAAAAACAACTAAAAAGAAAAAAAAATTAATAAGTAGAGGAAGAAGTAAAGATGATTTAAATATAAAAAAAATATGGTTAAAAGAAAAAATGCTAAGAATATATATATTTATATTTTTTATGGAGGAAAAAACAGGCAGTTAGCCACTTCAAGTACAGGGATTTCCCAGTGTCCAGTGCTGTGGTGCAAGTTGGTGGGCAGGGGTGGGCTTGGGGTCGGCGACGAGGGGATGGGGGCAAGAGGAGGGTGGTGAGTTTGGAAGGGGTCATCGGGGGGTTGCAGGGTTGGGTTGGGGGGGGGGGGGGTCTACATCAGTGAGCAGGATGTCCTTCCTTGTGGGGCACCGCCATCTATCTTCTCTGCCTCCAGGATTATCCTTTTAAAGACCTCCACTGCAGTCTGGGAGAGAGAGAAAGAGACAGAAAGAAAGAAAGAAAGAAAGAGGAAAAGAGAGAGAGTGTGAGAGAGAGTCTGTATTGAATTCCTGTGATGCATTATTTGTATTATTTCAAATTGTACAAGGTATAAGAGCACAACACAGATATCTTTTTTTCCACATTTCTATTCAATTTATGCCCATTTTGACTATTCAAATGAGAGATCATGAGTGAAAACACTTCTAAGTGGAATCGAAGTGGTGTCTGAAATAAGGGTATAATACAACTAAGGTGAGGGAAATGGTGCTATCTGCATCTAATAGCCTTACTGAATACTGACATTTCACGTCTTTCTATTAAAGTACAAGCCTCATATTCAAAACCCACTGCAGTTCACACTTCAACACTTCCCTTGATTAAGAATGTTTACTTCTCTTTAGAACATTAGATGGACAAATTCACAGAATCACATTTACATTAGATGAATTTCCATAAATGCTCTTAAAACATGCAAATGTGTTGGAAGGAAGTCCAGATAGTAATGGCTATAGTGAGGTTAAAACTTAATACTTTCCACATTATGGAAAATCCCAACACATTTAATGAACGTCACTCTACCACACTCCAAGGCAAAGCAATGGTCTATATATTTCCTGTGAGGTGCCTATGTAACGTTTAAGATGACCTTCAGGAAACTGCAGCTTTTCATCAAGATAAGCAGTTGGTTAAATAGTTTAATGAGTAGACGAAGTGAGTGGCCAAAAATTAGTCATTGAAAGATGTAATGTGCCTCCTGTAGGTTAAAAGCAGAAATAGCAACCATAGACAGTCAGCTTGCAATACAAGAAGTGCCTCAGTCTTTTCTGGTTGCAAGTTTCTGAAATGTGTTTGGTATGCATGACTTGTATTATGATATTAGATTCCAACACTTTTGATGGTTTCTTTTTCAACAGAGTTCAACAACAAATTTGACATTGTCATCATCAATGATTAGGTTTAAATCGCACAGAAATCTTGCATGCACACACACACTTATTGACTTTTATTTTTGTGACTATAGATGGGAAAACAAGTAACACTTTCTATGAGCCCAGTATTCATAAAGTATTATAAATGCATTGACAAAGGGTTATAATGCATTCATAAAGCCCTATAGCTGATGACATTCACATTCATAACTGTTTAAAACTTCTCATGGCTGTCCTCATATGACATTAATGTCATAAGTCTTTACAACTTTCTCTGTCACTTCACCAACTTCATTTCTCCATCTCTCTTTCACTGCTCCTATGCACTGTTGTGTGCGTGTGAGTGGTGCAGCAGTGAAAGCCTTTCACTCCCATAAAAACAGTTTTCAACTGCGTCAATTCCGAACATTGTTCAGGCTATTTAACCCTGTACATGAGGTACATTACAAATTCATATCACATAAAACATTAAGACCGTTTTTTGGAACAAACTGGTGTATTGTGAGTGCCCAGTGCCTTACACAGTCATTAGAATGTCTAAACAGTTATGAACACTAATAGCATTAGTTATAAGACTTTATGAATGTGTTTTTTAAGCTTTAGGAGTACTGGGTTCATAGAAAGTGTTACCAATGAACTCCACTAAGGATCTGTACATCACAGTGGAAACTGGAGCTACATAATTCAATTAGCAGCTTTTGCCATGCCAGTTGAGCACCACTCCCCAGCTCAGTCCTCCCCTGGGTGGGGTGGGTGCAGGGGGGGTGATACCAGACACCTCATGTCCTCAAACAACCCTAACAGGCAGGTACTAGAGCATTTATTATTATTATTACTATTATTATTATTATTATTATTATCTGCCACATCATAAAACATCTAACTTCACTCATCAGTGACTAACCTCTATACATACGGTGTGAGCATATGAAGCTTTCTTAGAATACTCATTGTACACACACACAGACAGACAGAGCGAGACTGTGCCCTACATAGGCAGTTCGACAGAGATGGCGTATCCTGCAAGACGAAATGACCAACTGTACACTCCGCAACCTCCGAATCAATCTGCCGTAACCTTGTTGTGCTATTTGTCTGTCTGAGCGAGTTGCTCTCTTCGGGGAGGATGGGTGAGGTTCACGCTGGCGTAGTTAGGAAGGGAGAGAGGGAGCCTGTTTGCCGACTCTGATGGCTGGGGCCGCTGTTACAGTGACAGCGGGGGGACAGCTCATTACCTGGTTCTCTTTTGCAGAGGACTCCATGAACGCAGCGTTCCATGACTCTGCCAGGGCTTTGCCCTCTTCACAGCTGATAACACTGAGAGAGAGAGAGAGAGAGAGAGAGAGAGAGAGAGAGAGAGAGAGAGAGAGAGAGAGAGAGAGAGAGAGAGAGAGAGAGAGAGAGAGAGAGAGAGAGAGAGAGAGAGAGAGAGAGAGAGAGAGAGAGAGAGAGAGAGAGAGAGAGAGAGAGAGAGAGAGAGAGAGAGAGAGAGAGAGAGAATAATGATAAAAAAAAATGTCATAGAAAGCTAAGTACGATGGCACTGAAGTAGTTACTTTTGCTGCCAATTTATTTAACAAAAATATAAGCACATATGAACACACACACACACAATCAGCATTTTACTGTGGATAAAAATGCAATGTCTAGTTGAACATGGATTGCAAATCCTGATAATTTGCTCACTCTGATCTCTGATTAATGATGCCACAAACAATGCTAAACGTCCCCACCCCTTCACACACAGAGATCAACATTACTGATTTTATGTACATTACATTTCCACATACATAATCCACTTTGTACTTCACAAACTGCTAAATCTGCATGGCTTCACCAACTCCACTGACATTTCAGCCCACAGGGTTGGCCTCGCTACCCTCGATCCGCCAGCAGCATCCCTGTGTCCTAAGTGCCTCGGGCCTCACTCTGATGGGGGGGGGGGCTCATCTCTGCTTTACATTAGTGGTGCTCAGTAAGTGTGACGGGTTAAAGTGTTTACAATACATTGCCCATTGACAGGAGCTTAATGGAGAAATTGATGGCTGTGCACGGCAGCAGCAGTAGCAGGCGCTCACTGGGCATTTCCTCTCCGGCCCCTTTCACAGGCTCAATACAGCCAGCTGAGCAGAGCCTCTGCCAGTTAGCCCAATCAACAGCAGCCACTAAGCCAGTTCAGCCAATCAGCAGTTCTGGAGAGTCAGACAATCACCCAATCGTAAGCCACGCAACTGCATGTATGACATTAATGTATGTTTATGGCTGCAGCGGTGTTGGGAGTTTGTGTGGTTTTACTGTAGTGTATATAACAGACATGAGGACATCTCGGGACATATTTAATTTACATTTCTTTTTCTTACATTTTTCCGTCCCAGTCGCATTCCTCCTTCTTTAATTTACATCTTGATTAGGGTGGTGGGAGGTTTCTAAAGTAAACCTGACAAGCCTTGACAAATGAAACAAGAGGAACAAGGCAAACCCAATTCTGCATTTTCAACCACAGGTTTAAATATGACCATTTCTACTATGTGCTTCACAGGCTGGCATACTTAAGCGGCACGTGTGTTTCGTGTTTGTGTTCTGGGATTACAGTGTGATGCAGTGCTTTGCCGCGTTCCCACCACACACATGTACTTCAGGTGGAGGCGCATCCCTTTGAAAAGCCCTGAGACAGGCAGAACACTGGACCCGGCAACTGGACAGCAACAGCAGCAGCAACAGTACCGGCAGCAGCAGTATCCTCTACTCCATCCCCTCCCCTCTCCTCCCTACCCCAACTAACCAACCAACCAACCACACCCCAGCCCCCAAGATGAAACGAGTCAGTAATCAATACAGAGCTGGGGAGATGGGGACAGAAAGAAAAATGGAGGGAGCGAGAGAAAGAGCGGGAATGGAATCTTATGAGAGAAGACACAGAGAGAGAGAGAGAGAATGTGAGAGAGGCCATAGGAATAGACAGATATGGAAAAGCTGAAAGAGCGAGCGAGCGAGAGAGAGAGAGAGGACTTGGTGTCTGCTCCAATGCACACACAGTAATACAGAGATGCATTCATAAACACACTCTTGTATACACACTCGTACATGGATGCACACACATGCTGACCAACAAACGCATGCATGCGTGCACACACAACTGCTGACTTACACAGCCACAACCACCCACTTGTGCTTGTGTAAGTGTGTACGCACGCACACACACACACTTAATTGGAACTTGCTGTTCATGCAGTCCATGCTGATCCATAAATAGCAGCAATGCCCAAAACACTGCAAGGCCATGTATGATTCCTCCTTGAACGTATAAATGACCCAACCAGGCCAAGCCAGGTCCAGCGTATTGGGCGACGGCAGCGTAGCGGTTAAGGAACCTGGCTAGTATGCAAGTAGCCTAAAAAGGTTGTGGGTTTGAATTGAGAGACACCATATAGCATACAATCAAGGCCAATTACATTAGACCACTAAATACCACTATTCAGCGAGCTCCTCTACAGAGTAAAAATTGTCAGGGTCTTTCACCACTAAACTACACACTTCCCAATCTGGGACAGACCATAATAAGCACCAAGAATTCAGACCAACCCTTGGTTGCTCTGGTAACGCAAGCCAGACAGGAGCGAGGGTCACGTGGGATTCCTTTCAACTGACATCACATCCTGGTAATGACTGTGGTTGGTTTCAGGGAGTAACTTCCTGCTGGTCCACTTCCTGCTTGCTCTGATTTGTGAGGGACTATTAAAAAGAAATTGACCCATTTTATCTACATTGAGCCCACTGAGCTCCAGAATATCATTCGGGCCAATGGCAAATTTCAGGTCTGCCGTGGCACATAAAAACACTGCAGTCACTTGAGATGAACAATATGACTGAATGCACATCAGGGTGATTTTGCCCAACTAATAAAACAGAACACACATGTTCTTTTTTTCTAATATGTTTATTAAACCACAAAAGGCCTTCATATGTATGTGTTGTGTCGTTACGCCTCATCAATCTAGAAGCACTAAAATAAACAGCTCAGGTGATTATTGACACTCTAAAAGTGTGACCCATTTTAGTCAAGAGGACCCCTGACACCACTGAAGGATAAATGGGGAATTTATGTCTAATGGCATGTAATGACCTGCCTTTGGCTGCAACAACTGAACAGCAAGAAACTACAAGGTCACTGAGCACAACTACAGATGGAATCATGATGTATATGAATTTACCTAACAGGCAAACACGGTCTCTCTCTCTCTCTCTCTGTGTCTGTGTGCTCTTCCCCTAGATGGAGGCAAAACACTATTTGCAGAATAGGACTAGGATGGGA
This sequence comes from Tenualosa thibaudeaui, assembly GCA_027481765.1. Lineage (NCBI taxonomy): Eukaryota > Metazoa > Chordata > Actinopteri > Clupeiformes > Clupeidae > Tenualosa > Tenualosa thibaudeaui. The sequence goes on from JAIFZK010000008.1 coordinate 7,701,058, forward strand.
TTGTGTGTGTGTGTGTGTGTGTATGTATGTGTGTGTGTAAGCCGGGGGGATGTGAGAGAGGACATCAGTACTGGTTCTCAGTGAATGGGACAACATGGCCATTTGGAATTGAGATGAGTTAGTGGCAAATGCACTACCTCTCCTCCTGATCCACAGATGCGATAAGGGAATTATTACCGCATTAACTCGTAACAGACGAACTCAGATGTTCATTAACCATTGGCTGCAACGAAAAAACTATAAAGGTTCATCACACCCCCCTTGACAGTGATGGGCACAAACCAAACCGCTTCAGTTTATTATCTTTAAAAACAACTCCCCCAAGGGCAAGCAGAAAGACGGATTTTTAGTCCACTAATAACCCTAATGTTCAATGTGTGATTTGTGCTTAAACATGTCCTATTAAATCTAATTGAGTTAGTGCTTCTCGACAGAGATTTGTAAGAGTTCCACCCTCTTCTCTTTGTTCCTTATGGTTTACCCCATAACAGCAAGACCTTGAAGGTAAGTGGATTTCTTTATGCCAAGTCCCTCACACGAGACTACAGAGGATAATATGGGCATCGTGCACGTCTTTACATAAAAGGGCTGCGTTTTAATTTGAAAAATGAGACTGCACCTACCGTTCCATGTGAAGATCTTTCTTGTTTCCCACCAACATGATGGGTACTCTAAAAAGATAAGTTAACGTTACACCTCAAATTCTGGTGTATGTTGACAATGAAATAACATCTTTAAATGATTAATCAAACCAACAAGCATACTTACTGTACTTTTCCCACCATATCCAACAGCTTTTCGTGGATGACTTTTACTACCTCAAAACTGTAAGAAAAAACAAAAAAGCCATTTTAATTTTAACACCTTTTGTAGCAGATAAAAGCGAAGAGCTGAGAGAGAGAGAGAGAGAGACAGAGACAGAGATAGAGACGGAGATAGAGACAGAGATAGAGACGGAGATAGAGACAGAGATAGAGAGAGACAGAGATAGAGAGAGAGAGAGAGAGATAGAGAGAGAGATAGAGATAGATAAGAACACTAGATAACAACAAAGCAACTTCAATTCTTGCAGGCATCCCACAGAGCAGCTGAAGCAAATGATTATTAACAGCACATAGTCTTTCATTTAGCCCAAAACAAGCCCACTCACCCAGATACTCCAAGCACATCATGTGGAAGTGAGTGATTTGTGTGTGCAAAGGGGCATTCTCAGGGCCAAAAGCCAAAGCTGTTTGTCTGCACAGGGGCAATGGGCCTCTAAAAAGCAGCAGTATACAGGGCGGAAAAATGCATAGGTCGAGCTTCAACTCGATTAAATTTATTTCAAAGGTCATTGCAGGTTGAGCCGAGGACCAGGACATGCTCTGGAGTACAGCAATTGGCGAGTTTAAACAACTGACAGCTCTATGTGTTACACAAGGGCATCTTCACAGCCATCTTTTAGTAAACAATAAGTGCCTTTTAAGAGCGAGGGGCACTAATGTCCCACCCTATCACAGAGCTAATTCTCACACAGACCAGGCTCATGAACATCAACACCTCCAAGCTGACAACGGCAGTAAAATTTCAAGTGCACACACAGTCACAGTCACAGAGACACATTCAGTTGCTCAGCGTTTGGTGGTAGGAGATGGATTCATGAGGGTGCTGTCGAAGTGGCCCTGACATCGTCTGGGCCGGTGCCACTGTTGTGGCGTCAATATAAAAAAAAAAAATCAATTAGACGCATGGTATCGGATAGCCGTGCACTTGTTGACTCCTGCCGCACATCCGGCAGTCAAGCTCTCCTGGGTGTGTATTTCACCGGACCGTACCAAGCAGAACAGCAGGAGGGAGAGACGATCATTCCCCAGCCCATCAATGGTGCCATGCTCTACCCCTCAGTCTGTGCTGTGTTCTTTGCTTCAGAAGCTTCCCATCAGTGTGAAATCACATGGAAATATTTTGTGGAATTCTCTTACCGCTTAGGAAAGATGCTTCAGTGCTGCCCGCCTTCACATCACATATTTTTCAGTTGTTCGGTTGTTTCAGTGAATCCTTTTATTACCATTCATTGCAATTGATTTGCATCTGAGCCACCCATATTTGAGTATGCCTCTCTTCTCCTTAGACACTGTGAACCTCCTGTCAGGTTTGGAGCACAAGAGGTCAGGCCTTAAGGTCAGCCTCAGTAGCCGACTATGGATTCCACATTATGAGACACTACAAGTCAACGTCTGAGGAAGATTCTTTCGAAGAGGACAGCTGTTTGCGAGCATTAGCGGCAGACTTGCCTTGTTTGCTCGTTATGTCCGGAGAAGCCCATTCATTTCCAGTGTCTCTGCCCGTCAGACTGCAGTGTAATTACAGTACGTTTGTGCACAGAAGCAGCAGCAGCGCAGGCCCCTGCCTTTTCCTTACTCAGGTAAATCCTCAAGCTGCTGCGCTAGCAAAACAGAGACCCTCAATTTCAGTAATGACTGCCCACTGCAGCTGCATTTATTTCAGTCCGTCCACTGAAGGGAAAAAAAGAAAGGATGAAGAAAAAAAAGAAAAACAAAAAATCCCATTGAAGCACTAATGCAGGCTGACGTAATACAGACAAGGGTTGGGGGGTAGGCCAATGCCCTGAAAGTCCAGTTTCCAGGGACTCTTTCACTTGAGGGGACTTAAAAAATAACTTAGTTCTTCCAAGGCTCAGGGGGATCGTGGGATTCCTCCACAGGCCCATCGATGAGAACGTGCCAAGATGGTTAGCCATTTCATTATAACAAGATCATTCACAACTAAATCTGTGCATATAGGTGCACATACTGCATGTGTAACTGCAGGTTGTGTGTGTGTGTGTGTGTGTGTGTGTGTATGTATGTGTGTATGTATGTGTGTGTGTGTGTGTAGCAGAGTGAAGGCAGGGGGTAACACCATAGGGATAGGGTGAGATATGACTGACTATGGCTGTGATTCTACATTTAATAGCCTGATCAAATTGTTGCCTTTAGGGTGCTTTCGTGGACAAAGTTCTTATGTGGACCAACAGAGAGAGGTGTCGAGAAAAGAAGAGAGAAAGTGAGAGAGAAAAAAAGAAGAAAAAAAGAGAGACTGGGGGAGACAGACAGACAGTTAGGGGGAGGGAGGGAGAGAGAGAGAGAGAACAGATGAGCTGTTAAAATAAAGGTGAGGAAACTGGATTAAAACACACAATAACATGGTGTGAAAGAACATGGAGGAGAAAAACGACATCACAAGGGCAGAAAGTGAAGAAAAGCAAGAGATGATGGAGAGAGTGGTGAAAGACGGGTTGGGGGCAGGGAGAGAAAGATGAAGAAAGACCAGAGAGAGAGTGAAGCCAGAAGGGGTTTCATTTTCACATCATTCCATCTCCAGCTGATGCTGGGTCAAGAAGTGAACACCCACAGAGCATTCTGTACATAGTCATGTAACTGTATGCAGACACACTGTGGACAGTGACTCGGGACCATGTTGTAGGGCAGAACTGTACATCGAAATCACCATGTCTTTATATCCCAAACCCTCCATTTTAAGAATAGATTTGAGGCTCTTAGCCATTACCAGACAGAACAATGGAAGCGAGTGGAGGAGAGACAAGGGTTGGATCAGGAATCAAATCTCGACCCCGGTGGGCACTCAGACCTGTATGTGATGTGTGATAGAAAGCCTCTTATCATACTGTGATTCTTTCATAGCCTACAGACAAGAAAAGAAATGGTACTGACACTGGGCTGCCCAGAAACCTCGTAAATAGCTCCGATATATTTTTACTACAATAACGTGTCAGGCTTAAACTATGCAGTGTCTCTTTAACAGCAATGTTCACAAAGTGAAAGCATTACAAAAGCAAACTAACTCAGTAGGCTCAACTGTATACAGTCAAGCAGTAGAATAGTGCCACTCCAACCAGTGTTTGGTGAAGTGTGCTCGTCACGAACGCGGACAAACCTAACACAGAACTTCGAAAGGTCCACGATGGAGTTGAGGCAACGGTGTGCCCTTTGTGTCAAGCTGATGCAGAACCATAAATCCAACTTTAGTCTGGCCCAGCTTGCTGGGGAAGCAACTCTGGGTGAGAACAGCTGAAATCTTTTTGATGACTACAAGGATACCTGTTCCAGTGCTTTGATATATTCTCCAAATTAAAAGGAGAATATTGAGTCACGCCTGGCACAGTTTCACGATCAGATTGTGCTGTTGGCCTGAGGTTCCCTCAAACCATGATGTACTTGCAAGAACAAGAACTGCAAAAATCACACCTTGGTATGACACTAAAGTCTTAAAAAAGAAGTCTCAAAAATGTCTTTGAAAATAAATACAGGGTGTAAAATTGATCACTTACCTTTTATTTGATGTAACAGAATACACCAAAATGTAGCCATTGATGTCTATGGAGTAAGTCTGTGGGAAAATTGAGTATTCGTCCTGAAAGAAAAGGATTTTTCGTTTTTTAAAAAAAATATTCTGTTTAAGTTATTCCGCTTATACACACATTAGACATACCCAAATACCCATAAAAAACAACCTACAACAACAACAAAAAAACTCAAAATATGTAACTACATCATTTTGGACACCTCAGTAATATTGTCTTAGTACCTTAGTGTTTTGGACTAGCTAAATCAACAGACACAAAGATACATAAACACAAAAATAGTGCATATAAAAAATAGTGTATATATATATATATATATATATATATCAAAACTAATGGACTTCAGATCATTTATCAAAATGTATCTAAAAGAGAAAAGCTTTGGCTAATCCACTGTGTGGTGCTTATTGATAGAGTGGGCTTACCTGGCCAGCTGTGTCCACCAACTGCAGGTGGTACTCCTGACCGTTGACTGTGATCATTTTTGTAAATGCTGTGAAGCAGAGAGGAGATGGGGGAGGGAAAGGATAAAGAGTGAGAGTAAGAAAGAAAGGAGGGGAGCGGGGAGAAAGAAATGGAGACAGGTGAGAGAGAAATAGAGAAAGAAAAAATTGAGGGGAGACAGATGCAGAAGTGAGGGAGGCAGAGGGTGAAAAAGAAAGGGAGAGAGGGGAAGAGAGAGGGGGAAGGGGGAAGAGAGAGAGAGAGAGAGAGAGATGCATGGTCAGTTGAAGACCTTGAGCTGGCAATCTTTAGAGCTCAACTGCGTGGACGAATCAATATGCTAAGTGCTAACGTTTCCTTAGTGCTACAACAAAAATGGACAAACCATTACATTATCTATCCATTCATTTTAACACACACTGGCATCTGTGCACTGCAGTCACAAAGAAACGAGAGATTGCCCGATTTATTTAATAAAGAATGAAAATCCCTCCCTCCCACAGAAATAAATTGATCACATTTGTGTTAAAACAACTTGTTGCAATTTATGACACACATTGGCAATGCTTAAACACCCAATGACTCTTCATTCTTTAAATAGCGCTGGGAGAGATGCAGACACGACCACCTCATAATCAAGATGTAGTTAGGAGAAGCTGTTTTCCCTTGAAAGCATCATCAGGCTCTGGTGGTGGAGAGAAAATAGCTTGTGTGTGAGTGTGTATGTTTGTCTGTGTCTTTTTGTGTGTGTGTGTAAACGACTCTAATGTCATTACTTAGGGACTCCAGAAGACTCAATGAGAGCAGGAAAAAAAAAATCAGAGTCTTCTTTCCTGCAGCTCCCACTCTGCAAAATTAGCAAGTAAAATTAGCAACAGTGAACTGGCCATTCATCACCAGCACCAGAGACAGCCAGCCAGCTCGCCTGACTGCCAGGCCAGCCTCTCTCCACACAGCACTCACGCTGGACTCCCCGATGTCAGAGTTCAGACACTGCAGTGCTCAGAATCAGTCCAACACCCTCCTCAGAGTCCACAGAACCACAGACACACACACACACACACACACACACACCCCTTGTGAATTTCCCCTATTACACAGAGATCAGCCACTCAGTCGCCCGTTCTGTCTAGGAACATGAAGTAGAAGGAATATGAAGGAATATGAAGTAGAAGAGAGACATCACACCTGGGGGGAAAAAAATCAGGGTATGTCTGTAGGAAGGAGGAAAGAGAAATAGGGATGAGAATGCCCCTGTATTTATGTATTTAAATAAAAGGAAAGATTCTTGCACTCTCCGTATCACAGTGGAGGCATATCGGTGTGATATAACGAGAGGAGACGACTCCTTTTCAAATGTGGGTCAGAATGCACCTAATGACTTATTAAATATGCAAGGCTATTTCATACTCCCACTGTGACCTCGCATGATTGCGACAAGGCCACAATAATGAATAAAAATATGAAATAAAAACTATGCATGTCCACTCCTCATTAAGATAACTACTCACTGCTCAAGATGGAGATACTCTCCATGGGCTAAAGATTTCCCAAGTTAAATGCACTGATTTCACAAAATATCTTCAGCTATGAAATTAATAGATGTGGGAGGGCATAGGAATGCAATTCTCTTCAATCTATTTTGTCATCACACCATGATCTGATTCTGCATTATAATCAGCAATGTGTAATAAACTGTGGTCAAAAATACTATATACTATACACAATACAAAAATACAAAAAAGGGCCGTTCATACCTGGACTGACAATAACGTAACAATAAAGTAAGTGTCCACATGTGAATGAATTAATGCCTAAAATTCAATTGTTTCTGGCTGGCTGTCAACCTTTTATTGTTCTAAAAATCGCTCTGAAAATGATCCCAACAATGTCGTTGTATATAGTTATGTGCACGTTCCACGGTATCATAGCTTGCGTTATCAATGCCGTCATTCATATTAATTACAGTGATATTCATTTGTCGTTATAGTTATCATTCTTGGTGTGAGTGGCCCTTTACAGTTTACACATGGTGCAGCTTGTATTTGAGAAATTACTGTACATCCACAATGCCCTTACAAAGCCACAATCCATATTCTAATCCATAATGGCCAAAGTGACTTTGATAAATCAAGATTATGACCCCCAGGTAGCTGCTTCCTGTGAGGTCCAAAGGGAAAATAAGCAAGGGCTTTTGAAGACAGCAGGCAGTTGGTGAGCAGGATAAATGATGTGCTTGAAATGACGCAGCTGTCCAGTGAAGAATTTAAGCAGGTCACCCTAAGTGAGCATGCACACAAAGAGAGTGATAGAGATAGAGACAAAGACAAAGAGAAAGAGAGAGAGAGAGAGAGAGAGAGAGAGAGAGAGAGAGAGAGAGCAAAAGACAGGCAGACAGAGTGTGTCTATCTGGGTGGCTCAGATATCTGAAGAGGCCAATAACCTCAGTTCTGTTCCTTTGTCATGCTCCTGCAGGGACACTCTCTAAATATGCAACGTTCTTCAGCATCTCCCCTTCCTATCCCATCTCTTGCTCTCTCCCTCAAACTGTCTAATGATCTCTGTCTCTATAGCTATCTGAGACATTTTCCTCTCACCCACTCTCTACAGCTTTCTAGCTTTCTGTCTCTCTTCCACTCTTTGGAAGTCTTGCTCTCCTATTCCCTACATTTCTCCATCCCTCTCTTTCTACATCTCTCTTCTTCTCTACACCCTCCCTCTCCCAATTCCCTCTTTCTGCAAACCTGTTTCTAATTCTGTATTTTTTTTAGTTGTCTCCTACCCTCTCTTCTCCGTTCTTCAGAATCCTTCTAGGGAAGCAAAGTATTCAACCATTCTCACTTTTGTCTTTTCTCCCTCATGCTCCCTTTTACTCCAAAGAGTTACAAAGAATCTTTCTACGAGGAAGCACAGAATACTTCCTGTCTCTCACTTACTGCACCAGGGAACTCAATTCAATAAGCCGTGGCTTAAGGGACCACATGGCTCAGGGCGGTGTTTCGGCACAGCCGAGCACAGATCCAGACGGAGAGGGAAATATTCTGATGCCGAGCGAGCTGCTTGTCTCCACGCTCTGCGAGGTTTCTGATGAACGACTGGCACATCGGCTGTATTCCGCCGGCAGATACGATGTGCAGCCAGAACCAGGCAGCTGTGAGTACGTCACCGAGACCATGCCACAACCGAACGTCATATCTGTGTCAAAGTCAGCACAAGCAGCGAGGCTGACCCCTTAACAACTGAAAGACATGTGGTTCAATTTCTCTTCCCCCGCCCATGCTCACAGGAGAGACATGATCCCTACAATACCCGTATGGAAAAGTCCTGTTGAAAAACCTATACGATTCTTATCAGTCCTGATACAATAACAACTAAGTGAGGACTAAGTCAGGACTAAGCAAGTCCCTATATAATATTCTGTATCATCTCAGACAGCCTTTCTATGTGGAATTACATTACCAGCTGGAGTTTGAGAATGAACACATGTGGATGGAGCCATGATGATTTTGCACAACCCCTCCATCAGAATCATTACATTACCTCATCAAACCACAGGCCCAGCTGTCAGAGCAGGGACAACACTCCAGCACCTAAGCCTACAGATGCTACAGATGCTCAAGCTAGCATAGAATATGGCATGTCAGCGTCTGAAAGATTCTATTGAGAAGAAGTGAGGAGGAGGAAAAAAAGAGAGAGAGGTTCCTAAAAATAACGCACATTACCTTTTGCAGGGTTTGTGTATGGGAGCACTTCAAACACCTCTGGCCCTGGTGACAGACTTTCATTCACATGGTGCACGACTCTGGGTTGTGATGCTCAAAGAAAAGACTCTTTGTTTATGTGATGGGTCCCCATTTTTTTTTGTCATTTATAACCCTCCAATTAGACATAAAGGAGGTAGTGATACAATCTGGCCGCCATGGTAACTGGTGCACACACATACAGTTGTTTGTGCTTTAACTCTGTGAACCAGGCCCTGCGGTACGTATATTTTCTAAATGGTTCCTTGTGGCTAGTCAAGGGCTCGCCAGTAATGGCTAAGAAATGCTAATTCAGGCAGAGCCGAGCCATTGTGAAGGGGGGAATGACAGAGCCGCTGCCTGTGTGTGTGTGTGTTGTTGTGTGTGTCTGTGTGTGTGTGTCACACTCGTAGCCCTGTGAGACTAGCCATCAATGAGAAAACGACAACAGGATTGCACCTGGCTCGTCTCCAACACCTGGATTTCCGTGCCAATAGCGTCAAGCTGGGAGATGGAGGGGAGTGGGGGAGGGGATATATGGAGACTGCAGTAGCATGGGGGGGAAATCTTTGAATAGTGGTTCAACCCCCCCCCCCCCCCACACACACACACACACACACACAGAGGCACACATAGGGAATCTTTGCCTTTATACTTACTGTTTTCTATGGTTGGGTCATAAGAGTCCACAAACTGGCCTTCCACAAACTGTATTGTCAAAGAGGACTTCCCTGGAGAAACAAACACAAACAGAAAACATACAATACACTAATTAGATCCTTCAGTCTATAAAGGTCAAATGTAAACTGCTAAGGCTGAGTCCATTATTTGTGCCCCAGTGTCATTTCTGTCTTGAAGAGTTACATACACAAACTGTACTGTACGTTCAACCTACAGGCAACTAGATGAAGCTTTAAAAAACAGCTTGTAGACAGATTCAAGCAAATTTAGCAAATTCTGTAAAATTTTCCCACACATTTTTGGCTAAACATTTAGCCTTGCATTGCTCTTGTGTCATTCAGGGTGAATGGGTGGATGGATGGATGGATGGATGGATAGATATACAGACAGACATACATACATTATAAAAACACAGAGAATCATGTATGCCTTTTAGGGTACTAATTTGTTTGGTGTGGATGTAGTGTGGAATGTGCAGGAGGATGATATGGTAAACCTAGGGCAAAAGTGTCAGTGCAAGTACATTTCCAGTGCAGATTTTGTCCCAGGCGGAGTATAAGTAGGCTACACATTATAAAACGCAGCAATATAAAAACGCATGAGAATCACCATTGACTATGGCATAGTATGAGCCTCATGCTATCTGGTGTCCACCCATGCAGCTAGAAATGTCCTGTAGCCTGTTGCTATAACAACAGTAAGTTCACACAGGCATCCAGTGTGTGTGTGTGTGTGTGTGTGTGTGGATTCTCATTCACACAGAAAAGCCCAGAGGGAGAGTGGTTCAGTGAACAATAGAAATACAACTCATGTGAGGTGGAACTGCACATTGATTTGATCCTTTATGTTTCAGAACGAATGGTTGGTAAATAAATAAATAAATAAATATCCCTCCCTCAGCACATGGACATCTCCACTTTAATATTCCAATGAAATATTCTACATCTGCACAGAATAACGATTTTGCAGTGGCTGTGGGTTCCCCCCCATGCTTGAGAGATCCAGATCAGATCGTGCTGCTGTTCCTGGATGCTCAGACTGAGTACTGTCTACAGGGGGAGGGGTGCACCAGGAGCTGTGGAGAGCCAATAGCATGGTGGATACAGGCCAGGATGACTGTACTCAGCTGAACCGCCACTGCACTGTAGGTTTTAATGAAGATGCATGGAAATTTGTGTCCTTTTCCCTCTCTCTCCAGGGGCTATAAATAGCTTAGGTACTGCGACACAGTGATGGTGAGAAAGGGAGCATGAGAGAAAGACGGGTGTGAGTGTGTGTGTGTGTAGTGTGGCCATATTCAACATGGCAATATTTTTTAGATTATTTCAATTGCTGATAAGCATCTTAATTCTGTAATTACCTTTAATGTTCTCTTCTACATTCAAAATAAGATTCCACAAACTTTCATTTGCACTGAGTCTAAGAAATACAAAATATAGTTATTCGTTCATTAAAAGATTATATGGAGAACTAGGCTAGTATAACATTATTTGACACACATCATCTTCCAATGTTCAAAACAGATTATAGCAAAATAAAGCTTCCTGTGAAACTCATCTGCCATAAATACTTCAGAAATGTTTGACTCCAGTTACACAATTCCTAAGGATATCTGTCAATCATCTGCCAATACTGATACAATACCAATTACGTTGAGCGTTCCAACCGAAAAGAACAGTGGAAACCATATTGCAGCATCAGGAGGCATTACACTAGCCTCCAGAGGTATGGAGAGAGGTAAGGCTTGCTGAAGAAATTGCCAGTTCGGCTGCATCTATGTTATAAAACGGCTCGGAGGAGTCCCTGGCTAGCTGAACCTCTTGGTAAGATGTGTTGCTAATCACACAACTGATGCCGGCTCAGACAGCAATAGACGTTGATTACCAATATTAATATGTTCATCATTGTAGGGGCTACAGTTTTTTTACCTCTTCAAACAACTCATTTGAATCACCATACTGTGACCTGAGACTAGCTGGACCAAGATTTTTCAATTCAATTCAACTATTCTATAAAATGTCTTACAGGAGAGTAGGCTATGCTCCATGCTTCAATAGTGTTAAGTTCACAGCTTTCAGTTGGGAGATTTCTGTCATAAAGGTATGTTTGAGCCGGTCACTGGCTGCAAGGTAGCCAATCAGCATAAAGCTCACTTAATTATTCATAGGGTGCCAGGTATTCCTTTGAGACATGCACAGAAAACGGGTTGTTTCATTCTTTTCCCAAATTGGATTGCTCTTTTGTTGTAGGAAGAAATCTTGGGCAGATCTGTGGTTCTTCAGGAGGATCCCATTCCCCCCCTCTCCCCCAAGCAGCTACATAGTGCTCAGCATACCAGATATGCTCACCAAGTGTGAGTCTAGGATGTTCAACGTTGTGAGTGTTCCCATCATCTTTCCCCTCAGAGAAAGTGGCTTGACTCTAAACTTATTAGAGCATCAGCGATGCCGATATAGGCCAGGTCTGTATTTTAAATCACAGCAAGCTTCCTGGCTGTGATGATGCCATCTCCTTGGCCTGTCAGTCACTCTCAGCAAGGTTAGAGCGATGACACTGCAATCAGATGGTGCGCATCATGGCCTGCAAGTCTGCCCTTGAAAGGGGCAATGGAACACCTGCCCTTGCCTTCCTTTCGCTTCCTTCCTACTGCTCAACAGATATGTGCCTGAGCTCTGCACCCGATAGGATAAATGCAGCCCAGTGCTTTCTGAAACCCACTTTACTCAGACCACACACACACACACACAGAGAGAGATGCGGATAAACTAATGTCAGTATAAATCCTACAACTCCATTCTTTCAGGAACTCAAAGCACTGACATTGTCGTTTAGTTTCATTTAATCTTTTTGGATCTGGCACCTTACATAACCGTACAGGTTTTTGTGCACCTCTCTAGTCAGAGAGGGTTGCGATGCATCCATGGGTGCACAGCATCCAGCGTGACTAGCCTATGTGTAGAGACCAGCCTTCAAGTCAAAGAGACCATCACCATCCACCCCACAGGCGGCAGCCAACTCATGTGAGGCGTGACACGATGTTCACACACCCTCTGCACTGGGTATAACCAACAGTCCTTACACATGCCAGAGAGAAAGAGAGAGAGTGTTTGTTTGTGTGTGTGTGTGTGTGTGTGTGTGTGTGTGTGTGTGTGTATAACATGCTACACTTGCCCCCTGCTGTACGTGCTGTTATATGTTACTTGCTCAGCAACATCTATGAGTCATGTCACGGAAAACACACTACATGTTTCAGTGATGCAGATGTAGGTGTGTGTGAGACCTGAGGTGTGTATAGACAAAAGTGTCTCTACAGCACACACACGCACGCACAAAGCTACAACTTCATTCAACATCACTGTTACTGCATACTATTACTGTTTCAAGTAGACCTAAAAGGGTAAAGCAGTTGCTTATAGCAAGGTATACCGTAAACTGCAGGTCAAAAATAGATATCTATGTGATGTCTAATGAAATAAATACGAGACAGCACAGTGAGGCAGCGCAAAAGAACAAGGCACACAAAAGACCGCCTCGCATTCCTACGGTGAATGGAACATTTGTGTAAGATAACGTCTGAATGAGAATTCTTGTGGGGAAAACCTGCTTTGAGGAGGCGCTGACTGAGGCGCTTTTATTGAAATAACGAAGATACGTCTTCGACTGTTCACAAAAAGGGCGTAGAAACACGTATTCCTTCCAAATCGAATAAGCTGTAGGGAGTTTTTGTCTTCGAACACATCTCCTGGGGATCTCTACCTGCAACGTTGTTGTCGTCTATGGCGAGCCCGCCTTTGGACAATTATGATGCAGCTTCGTTTGCAACATTCAGCCCATTCACAATATGGTACCATGCTAGAGAAAGAATAACTCCAAAATTCTATAATAATATGCTGCATATCCACTGAAAGCAGAACAAGAATAAAAGTGGCACTGGCTGTCACGAGTTGTCAATCAATTAAATGTCACACAGCCACTGATGTGTAGTTTGTATCCCACATAATGGTAAACTGCGTTGCTATTTATGTACCTATTTCTTGCCGTTTATGGAGAGGATGCTCTGCCCATTAAATACGTGTAAGATTAGAAGCTACCCTCGTCAGTCAGTGATGGGTTATCTACCTGAGAGTAATTTTGCATTATGTAATTGTGTCACTGATCCACATGGATCGGTCAGGCCTGCTAACATTGAGGACATGAAACGTTAACGACTCAGACGATTTATTCGACACACGGTTGACGACTGTGAACCGTCAAACTGTGGTATGAAACAGCACATGACTGGTATTTTGTAGACACGCGGGGAACTGAAGTCGTGGGTGACTTCCACTTGAGTGACATTCAGCTGATGCGTTCACACACGAATCAATGGACTGGCAGTAGACATGATTTAAGCGGTAAGCTTGCTAGTAAGACTTAAACTACTTACAATTACGGGCGGCGTAAAGTGTGTACTCCTTATCTCTCAGACTAGATAAACGGCATTTATGTCGGTCAAAAGAGACTAAATCACATACTTACCAACGGATCTGTATCCCAGAACAGCAATTTTTCGGGATTTCGGCTGCGGCATCTTTTTCCTAGCAGCGACACCACATCAATATCGACATACAGAGGCCTGTTGGACACCTCGGACCTATTAAAACTAAAAACGGTCTCACTGCTCGGCAATTCACCCTACGAAACACGAAATGATGAATAAATAACCACTATTTAAGTCAGAATTCGACAATTTAACGAAAAAGTAGCCGTGCATCTGTATCCTCTGCGTCACTCCCCAAAGCAATCCAACGTGAATTATTTAGCATATGCCCTTCGTTCATAGGTTGAAGTCACATCGTCAGGCGGACCTTTCTCTAATTTATCATCAGCTATTGGTGGAAAAACCTTCCTTATTTTCCTAGTGGGAAAATCTATTGGATGGTGGGAGTTGTCACTGATGACAAGATTGGAGATACCACTACAACAATATTGTGTTGAAAACGGTCTCTGCCACATTTTACACGCCGGAGATGTTGCACATGATTACGTTTAATTTAATTCATTTTATTTTTAACTCGCGCAGTAGGAATTTTCAAGTGCGATGTCTAGAGCACATTCAGTTTCAGTAGACGGCCATTAGACACACGCATTCGACTTCTCATTGATGTAGAAGTTTAAGTTTAATTCAAGTTGTTTTAAATAAAGTCTATTTTACACAAGAGTACAGCGCACAAGTCCGCAAACTTCTAATTTTCAAATAGCCTACCTCATGTAATATGTGGGCAGGATTCTCCACTGCATAGTAATACGCTTCAATTTCAGCTTGGCCAATGTAACGGTAACATTCGTAATATGGTCTCTGCTGCCATCTACTGGTAAAGTAATAAAAGGATCATAGGCTCTCGAATATCCCTAATTAGCTTAACGGACCAACTAGGGGCTCATATACGAAACGCCCTCTTGTGGTCAAGACCAACTTTCACAAAATTTATATTTTACAGTTCCACCAAACTCTCTTACCTTCTCTGAGGCGGGGAGGGGGGTCCCCCATTTCTCATGAGTATAGAGTAGTCAGAATAGTTTTATTTATTTATTTTTTTTTTAACTTTTACTGAACTAGCTATTCTCATAGCCCCTAATGTGTGCTTGATAGCTTGCATGTCCTTGTGCCAAGCCATCACTGACAAACTACAGGCAGGGACATAACTGCTGTAATTGGTAAATAAATATATAGCATTATAAGTTTAATTAGTTTGATTTGATTTACCAGGTTTACCATGAGAAAAAAAATCTACTGAAACTACTCAGAAAGAAGTGGCACTGCTTGCTAGTTACCTGTTGGAGACCACCTCACCTAAAGATGCAGGCCTATTGTTACCTGAAACAAATGAAGATGATGAAATGTGTCTGCTGATGAAAAGCGTTTTCTCTTGCAGCAAAGCTTTATTAGTAAATGAGCTATGCATGATTTCTTCATTACTGATTTGTTAATTATTCAGCTAGGTAAGGAACACCTGACAATGAATAAGTTTTCATGCTTGATACCAGTCCATTTTCCACCTTCAAGTTTATTAATTTATTTCCTTTACCTTGTTAATTCTTTTGTGACAGGGTTATACTGGTACAGTCTGACAGACCTGACTGATTTTGATTTGCATTCTTCTCTCTTTACATTTACATTTACATTTAGGCATTTAGCAGACGCTTTTATCCAAAGCGACTTACAAAAGAGGATAACATTTAAGCTACAACACAATGAAAGAATGAACAAGGGGTGCATATTGCTAACATAGAAACTGCACCATTTTAAGTTGAAAGTGCAATAGTGCAGAGAAATTAAATTGTTAAGTGCATTCTCAAAGTTTACGCCAGGAGATATTCTTGGAAGAGCTGGGTCTTCACGAGTTTCTTGAAGGTGGAGAGGGTATCAGTTGATCTGGTAGCACTTGGGAGTTCATTCCACCAGCGCGGAACCAGATATGAGAAGAGTCTGGATTGACCTGCACAAGGTGTTGGCCATGCTAGAAAACGTTCCTTAGAGGAGCGAAGCGGTCGTCGGGTGACATAGGGCTTCAGGAGAGAATTCAGGTAGATGTGAGCAGAGCCATCATTCACCCTGAAGGCCATCATAAGTGCCTTGAATTTAATGCGAGCAGCCAAGGGTAACCAGTGAAGTTCAATGAACAGAGGTGTGACGTGTGCCCTTTTTGGCTGGTTAAAGACCAGACGTGCAGCTGCATTCTGGATCATCTGTAGCGGTCTCACTGCACAGGCTGGTAGGCCTGATAGGAGGACAATGCAGTAGTCAAGCCGAGAGATAACCAGGGTCTGTACCAGGAGCTGGGTTGCATGTTGGGTTAGGTACGGCCTGATGTTGAATAGGGAAAAATGGCACAACTGAGCCACAGAGGCAACGTGATCTGCAAAGGTCAGTTGGTCATCAATCATGACACCTAGGTTTCTTGCCACTTTGGGAGGACCAGCAGTTCAGTTTTTGAGAGATTTAGTTGGAGGTGGTGTCCTTTCATCCATGCAGATATATCAGAGAGACAGTCCGAGATCCGTGTTGACACAGTAGAGTCATCAGGCGGAAGGACAGATAGAGCTGGGTATCATCGGCATAGCAGTGGTACGAGAAGCCATGGGAGTGGCTCTCTCTTACATGTACAGGGCTTAATGCCAATTAAAAGTATATGTTCATGCAAGTTCCCTTCACATTTATGAGAGAGTGAAGTGTATTTTGAAGGCTTGATTGTTGCTTCATGGCTGAGACACCCATTGGTGGTGGTAACAACCTGTGTTGTGAGATGTTGTGATTACAGGTACTAGCCCACAAGTTGCCTGGCCACACCTTCCTGCGCACTTCCACTTGATTATCATCTCCCGACTGTGTTAGTCTGGATTTATCCCATTGAGCTTGTTGCCGCCAGTGGTCCCAATGCAAGAAATGTTTTTAACCAGTTTCAAGTGGAAGAGCAACTGCAGGTCATCTAATACTCTATGGGCCACAATGCATCATATTTTTTTACTTGGTGGGCCTCATGAAAGAGAGCAGAGGGCCACAACTGGCCCCCAGGCCTTAGTTTGGCCACCCCTGTTGGAAAGGTATTTGGATGATATCCATTTGTGCAGACAGCCTACTCAGCCCCATTGCAGATCACTTACAGTCCTGGCAATGACATACAGGTTGGGGACATGCTGTCCTGGAAAGGTCCCAACAGAAAGACATTTTCACTGCCTGCTTTATTGCACACAAAGAACATATTTTACGCACATACTTTGGTGTGTTATGATGTAATAACATGAGGAGTAGGGACATAAGGGTCCATAAGGATTCCGAGGATGCCTGGTGTCCAATGACACTGACTCGTCTACTTCTACTGAGTGCTGTGTCGTACACAGGAAGCACAGTGGCTGCTTTTATTAATAGCACATTGCTGGCCAAGCAGAGCATTGCTTCCTCTGCTCCATCAGCTACTTCAGTGACAGAGGGAAAACCATTCCTGTCCTGTGCTGCGGGACCAGGTGGAGGTGAATTCTGTAGACACAGGTGCCCTGCCTGTCCAGACATACAGATTTGGTCCCATTGAAAGCAATGTCTTCTCAGCAGTCAATAGAAAGCACTCTACAGGTGCAGGACAGGGATGCTGCCATAGTAAGGCTCCATGCACACTGCAAGCATGGCGCAGACAAGGCTGCCAGTCAGCTCGAACTAAAGAACTACATTCTGAACATTAAAGGGGCATGGTCTGAGTGAGCGGCAAGCATTTGGTTTTGTTATACAAAGTATTTTAAACGGACTGGAGTGAATACAAAATTCAACTGCACTGCAACTGTGAGAGAACACAGGCTATGCTTACAGTGTGAAATTTATGAACACCTGAATAGTGGCCTGGCGGATTCTATGGCTCCAGTACAGTTCTCTCTAGTTCCTGGTCCCTTTTACAATACCCCATAATACTCAGCCCTTGCACATTAATCATGATTTCATGTTTATGTTTGGTGAAAAAAAAAAAACTTTTGACAGGTGTCAAATTTATTTATTCAGGTTTATGAAGACAATGACCTTAGATACATTTTTTTCTATTTGACATGGGTCATCACCTCTCTTGTTCCACACCCCAATGGCTATGGTAAGTAGTATCCCTGGCATTGGTTTTTATTTTAAGTAAAGTCACATGCTTTACCCAGTGATGACAAAAGGACTCATAATCAGAAAATTCATGTGATTTTAGGAGGTGATGATCATTCATTAGAATCACCCATAAAAATATTGTTTCTGAATATAAAATTAAAATAGATAACACGGCACATAGTTTTGTTCATAGGCTGTCCACCTAGTGTATTTTTGTCTAAAGTAGCTTTAGACAAAAGTAGTGTATTTTTGTCTAAAGTATTTTGTCTATAGTAGTGCCATCTGCTTCCACTGAATTTCAGTTAAGTCCGTCAGGGAGACAGACGTAGGCTTCGGTTCACTCTGTCTCTGGGCTGGGACAGGCCAATCAGTGAACAGAGGGAGGGCTGAAAGTGAAACGTTGAATTCAAACAATGCTTTCCAGTTGTCAGCGCGTAATATAACATCACAACCAAACAGTAGTGATTGGTTGATGCAGAAAGTATCTGCCCACTGTGCAGTGAACACATGCCAATTGATAGGTTTAAGACGCTTTGCACAAAATTAAATGATAAGAAAGTGGTTGATGCATAAGGCTAGCAATAGCCAAGCATCAGCCCACAATCTTTACTGATAATAATGTGCATCATCAAGGTGGGTGCCAGGTGCCAGGTGGTGGTTTATTTGGTCCCCCTTCCAGTATGTGAAACATTAAACTATTTTGTCATGGGTGCGGTTAAATACTATAAACAGTATAACACAGAAAAGAAAGTATTCTTACCCTTAACAACTGGCTTCATAAGAACTCAAGATCAATTGAAGCAATCATTGTGGATTTACTGATAGATTAACTTTTTAAACATGTGCAATCTTTTGATAAATTGAGACAGTTTTGGTCTTTTTGAGACAATGTGACATGTTTGTTGCTTTTAAAGGACCTTTCATCATAGACCACAGCCGTAAATAAAGAACACAATCGTACACATAATTATATATAGATATGCATGTATTTGTAAGTCTGAATCAGTTCTCCATACAAGATAAATAAAAGTCTACCAATAGCATTTGTCAACATTATGTAGAGTCCGTGAAGGGAAAAAATAATGACCAAATAAAAACATGATTGTCAATCAATGTGCTTCACAAAACTCTCAATGAATAAATAATCTGCCGAACTTCAAATATTTACAATATTAACAAGGACAACAAATAAAAGCTTTGGATCATTTGACATGACGGTAAGCTTGCGCATGGACTGTATCAGCAGTTCCCAAAGTTCAGCGTAAAAGACACCCCTAGCAACCACAGCAATGGCAACGTTACATTTAGAATTTGCACTCTTAATGCCAGTTTCATGTTTTTTTTTCTATAGCTGTACATTTCATACTGCCTTGCATTAACAAACATAAGTAGAAAAATCAAATAAAAATAAACCAAATAATAATAATAGCAATATTAAAAAACAAAATGTCAACATTACGCTAACATTGCATTCCCCACAAAAACGGAAATGACAACTATAATCCAACAAGGATAAAAAGGCAATTAACAAGAATCACAGGCGAGAGAGAGAACGAGAGAGAGAGAAAGAGAGAGAGTCATGAAGTAAAAGAATGAAATGATTTGGACGAATGAGCGGCAAAGTACATCAGTGTGCTCCTTAAAGTTTTCAGGGATGCTGGTGAGGGTGAGGGGTTTGGGGGGAATACAGTAGCGCATGGCTCCAGCGGACTCTTGCTGAAATGTACATACACAGAGCACGGGGAAGGGTCAAAGGTCAAGGTCAAATATCAAGGTCAAGGTGGGAGTCAGAGCAGAAGGGGAATCACGAATCACCACAGACAGTTCAGCTGGGCAGTGCAAGCTTCCGGTCCTCCCTTCCGGTAAAAACAGCCAACAGTTTCTCTCAATGTTGTTTTTTCTTTTTCCCCCATTCATCCTTCGCGAATCCCCCTCTGAAGACCACAGTCCCATGTCACCTGCATCTCCTGACTTGGGAGAGCGGCCCCTAAGCAGCACTCGTCCTGGGCTGGGCCTCGAATCCAGCACTTTTTTCAAAAATAAAAAAACAAAAACATTCATGCGTGTTTGCGTCTCAGTCCGTGTTAAGCGGGGTGCCAGACGTGGGGTGTTCGGGGAGGGCAGGGTGGGGTGTTTGGGGAGTGGGGGGAAGCTTCCAGGTCACACGCAAAAACTTAACCAGAATTCAAGTATTCCAGTGCCACTTCATAACAGAACTTATACTGATCCTGCAGGGAAAGAAAAGAGAAAAGAACATCTTAGAAGGGCATATTAATGAATACGCATACAGGCAGTTTATTAGTATACAGTATAACATACTATACTTAAGTGTGCTGATTGATGTAAACTATACTTAAGTGTGCTGATTAATGTACACTATACTTTATTGTGCTGATTGATGTACACTATACTTTAGTGTGCTGAAAATGTGCAGTAGACTAACCACTGTAGACTACTCAAGTTATGAGTATAGTTATTTCTAGACAATAAGCTGCACCACAACCGCAGGTTATTGTTTTGGCCAAACAAAACTATGTATTAACCTCACCCATGTATTGACCACAGTTAATTAAACATTAGTTATAAAATGAAGCAGAATCGCATCATGAGGTAAAGAGAGTGAAGAAAAGAATTGCATTTCTATGTATAGCCCTACCCTATGTATTCACCTCATGGCTGAGGACAGTTTGCAAAATCAGTGTATTAACCTTCGTTAATCAGTGGGAAATAATGATAAAATGGAAACGAAGAGTGTTGTTTACCAGTAGGTCGACCATGTTGGGTTTGTTGTTCCTCAGTGTCTTGACGGCATGAAACACGTCCACTGAGCGCTGGTGTCTCAGCATTTCACACACAATACTGATTGCACAGAACGTCCCGCTACGTCCTCCTCCATTCCTGAGAGAAGGGCAAAAGGAAGGGAAAGAGGGAGAGAGAGAACAGAGAGAGGTCTTTAGTTTCACCAAACCAACTGGAATTCATCATGTGAGAGTCTTGAGAGGGCCTAGCTTACATGCATACTTTCCTCGATTACCCAAATATGCAATTCTAACAGCGGCTATGTGTTTGGGGAGGGGGATGGAGGTCGCTTTGCACAAGAAAACATAACTATTTGTGGCTATTGTGGTCACATATGTTTTTTTTCCCTCATTTCCCATCTCTCCTCATTCCATTCTTTAAAGAAAAAAAAAAGAAAAAAGTTTTACTTTTCACCACTAGATGGTGCTCCTTCACCTCCTATTCTCAGACAGAGGCCTCTCCTCCCCATTCAGTGCAGTAACACAGCCTCCACAGCCCGTCACAGCCGTGTGCTCTGGTCTGGTTTTGATTACGCCCCTCAGCCCAATCCCTGCACTTTTGCATTTGGGCGGGGGGGGGTTAATGTGTCTCATTTTGACTGCCCATAACCCCACGCCCTCTCCCAACCTCTTCACCCTCCTCCCCCACTTCAACAGACAGAAGGCAGAGGGGGTGTGTTTGGAGTATGTGTCAGAAAGTTTTTGGAGCCTCTCAGGTGGCTCAAATTCAAATAGGACCGTTAACCTCTGAGTCGCGGGTGTCCCATGGCGCAGTACTAGTGTTTAGAATCAAGTCTTTAGGGTCCTTTAGGACCTTTCGGGAATTTAGAGAAACTCATTTCCATATTTGTTGATTAGCTATGTGAGTCAGTGTTGTTTGTTTCTGGGGGTGTGTTTTAATTAGAGAGAGAGCGAGAGAGAGAGAGAGAAGGAGAGAGAGAGAGACATGGAGGGGCACAGACACATATAGTATGTTCATGTCAAAGGGAGTATAAAGGGACTATTTAAAGCAAAGGGGAGATGGCATACTGAGATTCTCTGTATACTAGAAAAATAACCCAATAAGCCCCATAATGATGAAGGAAGAGACAATTGACTATGAATGTGTGTGAGAGAGAGGTATAGTATTAGCAACACAGACTGATAATGATATAGTGTGTATATGGGTATGTGTGTGTGTGTGTGTGTGTGTACTGTATGTGTGTGACAGACCAAGAGAGATATTGTGTGTATGTGTCTGTGTGTGGATGTGCATGACTGTGAGTGTGTGTGTGTATGAGAGAGTGTGTGCGCATTGCGTGGGCTGGAGGGAGAGAGAGATACTGCCAGAGATTAGAATCTGGCTGGGGCTGGGGAATGGATGGAGGGCCTAGCCAGGGAAGGCAGGGAGTGTGTGGGTGTCTGTGTGGTGTGTTAGGGTGTGTCTGTGTGAATGTGGTTACATGCTACAAGATGTGTGTATATGCTGAATACGCTTGACTGTGTGTGTGTATGTGAGAGAAAGAGAGAGAGAAAGAGATAGAGGAGACAGAGGACTTTGACAGTACAAGATATACAGATATGTGTATGTGCTGAATACACTTGAATGTGTGTGTGTGCGTGTGTGTGTGTGTGTGTGTGAGAGAGAGAGAGAGAGAGAGAGAGAAAGAGAAAGAGAGAGAGATAGAGGAGAAGAAGATGAGGAATAACCAGGCCAGGACTTTGACAGGGTTGTCAGTGTAAATGTGTGCAGGAGACCCCTGGAGGGGGGTAGGGGTGGGAGTGAGGGTGGAGTATATGCTATGGGACAGATAACATCCAAAGCCGCACACACGCCACCCCGTCCCCCCCTTCCCCTTCCTGCCCCTCTCCACATCTTCCTCCTCCTCCTCCTCCTCCTCTCATCCTCAACCCATTTGCTCCTCTGCTCTCCTGGGCGACGGATCTCATTTCCCTGCCTCCCACCTTATGCCTGAGGAAACCGCTGTACTCACACACCTCCCACTAGCACCCATTCCCCCCAGGCCCCCCACACACAAAGTCAGAGAGAGAGAGACTGATAAGAGAAATATAGAGAAAGATGGAATGAAAAAATGAAAGAGAAAGACAAAGAAAGAAAGAGAGGTAGTAATTGTCTCAGGTAGAGAAACCATAGAAGTGGTAGAGGCAGAAATAGAGGTAAAGAGAAAAAGAAAGAGAGACTAGGGTGGGGTAGAAAAGGAGCCATAAATGTGTCTGTGTGTGGGTGTGTGTGTGTGCATAGACATAGATGGTGCAAGATAAGCAGGCTAAGTTTGAGCAGAGGCAGTGGCAGCAGCAGCAGCAGCAGCAGCAGCAGAGATGCCCCAGCCTGAAGGTCCGTCTCCGGGGGTCTGTGGACTAAATCTGCCCACGGGGAGTAAGCTTGATTGGATTCTCTTCCCATCCTCCTCTTCCTCCTCCTCCTCCACTAACACCACCCTCCACCCCCTTCCCCAAGAGTGCCTTCCCCGTTTCCAATCCTCATTGAGCTAACCCTCACCCACCTGGACCACTGCAAGCCCTTCATCACTCTAACACACCACTCATAAAAAGTCTGCCGACAGACTCAAGTGAGATAAAAAAGAAGCGTGTGTGTTTGCGCTTATGTGTGGTGTGCATGTTTGAGAGAAAGCAAGTAAGTATGTGTGGGTGGGTGTATGAGTGTCTGTGTGGTTTGTGTGTGTGTGTGTGTATGTTTGTGTTTCTGTGAGGTGGTGTGGTGTGAGTTTGTGGGTGTGTGGGGTGAGGTGGTGGTGGCAGTGGTGGTGGTGTGTGTGTGTGTGTGTGTGTGTGTGTGGGGGGGGGGGGGTGAGAGAGAGAGAGAGACAGAGAGTGAGCGAGAAAGAGAGACACAAAGAGTGGGTGTGTGTGCCATTCCTGCAGGCATCCTAAAACTATGGACTTTGTCGCTAATGTGTTACGGCTTTAAAGATCTCTTCCTCTGATCACTGTGCGCTGCGCTGCGCTTCTGGGCTGGCAGATGTGAAGGCGCGCTTTAAGGAGGCTGATTAGGAGTTGGAGGGATTAAGACAGCGGCAGGAACATGACAGGTTTGTGGGCGATCGGGCCGTCGGGGTGCGCTGAGCCGGTGGCACATTCCAGCAATAAACAAACGGGACGGCCGGTCTTTAAAATGTCAGCACCAGGAAAGGGGTTCTACGGAGCAGGCCTTAGAAGAAGAACCGGAGCGCCGAATGTCAGTGTCTTTGTCTCTTATAATTGGTTACCCTTGGGAGAGGGAGAGAGGGAGGGAGGGAGAATGGTACTTGGGGAGGATGAGAGGATCCATATCATCCCAGTGTTGCATCTGAGAGAACACTGTATGTTTCTCTTGTGAATAAATAGTCAGGTGAAAGTTTGTTACTGATGAAAATGGCCACAAAGAGTGGTCCTGGATTTATTTTTGAAAGTTGATGTTAAAAATTACATTATGATATAACTGATACATAATTGATGTTAATTAAATTGATGTCAAACTAAATTGATGCCACTCTATGGCAAGTCATTCTGTTCAGACTTTTACAAACAGAAGCTACACTGTAATTCTCATCCAGATCAGTGAATTGAAATTACAATTTAAATTCCAGTCATTTTCTTTAAACTACTGCTTCGAACCACCTTCATGGCTCAATATTGTGACCTTGAGTGTGACTGCATGTCTGCAAGAGTTTGAATTTAGATATTTAAGTACATCTGTTATGTGTTTAACAACGGGACATTTCAAATCAATCAGTTATTCATTTTTGCTATGAACGTTTGTGTCTATGTGAGAATGTGTGTGTGTGTGTGTGTGTGTGTGTGTGTGTGAGAACCTGTGGATGTGCATGTGTATGTGTGTGTGTGTGTGTGTCACTTACAAGCAGTGCACTACGGTGCGTCCCTCCCCTCCATCATATTCCTCCTGCCACTTATCCACCTGCCGGATGAGCTTGAGGAAGGAGCGCTTGGACACGGGTGTGTCGCGGTACATGGGCCAGCCCAGGAACTGGAACTGCTGCACCATCCTGTACCCATCCTGGGGCTGGAACACAACAAATAGCCAGGTCAATACACATAGGAACACACACACACATACACACACACACACAGGACAGAACATGCCCACACAGAAACACAAATGCAAACCGGAACAGGATATACAGCATATCCCTATCTATTCACTTAGTGATTTACTTAACAATCAGTCACTACAGTACAATTCCTCTAATTAATACGGAATAGTCTGAAATAGTGTGAAATGTGTGTGTGTGTGTGTGTGATCCTGTACCCGTGCTGCATTGTAGATGCGGAATATCCTGCTGATTATGTCCTCCTCCAGGTCAGCTGACACAAACTCCACCTGAATGGGTCCGTGCCGGTGGACTCCATTCTCAGGCCAGTACTGTGGACACAGCTACACAAATCAAAACAAAACAAAACATGATGAGAGCCATTCCAATAGAATCAATATCAGTACATACTAACAACAATTACTTACTAATTATTACAAAGCCCACATTCAATGAACAAATTAGTGGCAATTAGTGTTTGAGTGTTCATACAAGTGAACTATTTTTGCTCTAGTCCCATGTTGCATCTAGAACCTTTATGGTTCTTCTTGTTCTTCCTGCTTACAGTCACACAGCAGTAATGGCTCTGTGGTTGTATGGAGGGAGTGCTTTGGGGCCTGGTTAAGGTAGAACAGCGGAGCTTGGAACAAAGGGAGGAAGGACAGACAGACAGACAGACATCCGCCCAGTGGGAACAAACACACTCCAGGGGAGACAGTCCAGAGCGTGACATGGACTATTTCTTTAGGGCCCAGAGTACCCAGACACACTTACACACACACATGTGCAAGCACACACAGAGACAGACACAAACACCCTAACACACACTCAGAGATTGATAGATAAAAAAGAGAGAGAGAGAGAGAAGTAAACAGGTTTCTTGGCTACTGTCAGGGTTGTGAGTGAGACGCAGAGGACGTGTGTTGTGCTGGGCTGGGTGCAGGTGTGAGTGCTCAGCTTTGATCCCTGGCCATTTTGACAGGGCCTCCAGCTGCAGGATTCATAGCCAATCTCTACCTCTACCTCTACCACTAGTGTCATGTACATCCTCCAAATCTGTCAGCACTACATCTCACAAGTTAGCCGTACAAGCGGTGTGCGTGTGTGTGTGTGTGTGTGTGTGAGTGAGAGAGAGTGTGTGTGCGAGTAAGAGAGAAAGAGAGAGAGAGAGAGAACAAGAGCAAGAGACAGAGAAAGAGAGAGAGAGGATGAGAGTTTGTGAGCGAGCATGATAGAAAGGAGACAGAGAAACAAGAAGAAATACAGACAATGATGGACAGATTCACAGCAGTGGCAGAAAGAGAGAGAGAAAGAGAAGCAGAGAGCTGGACAGTACTGGAGGTCGTATTGTAAGGTGCGAGTCTTCCTCACCTGTGCTGGGTCCACATCATTTAGCATCACGATGGATGTGCAGTGATAGTCCAGCACCAGTCTCCAAAAGTCTTTTACAGTGTTGGGCAAAGGATGCTGGGTAACGATGAATGCTGAGGGCTGCTTGTAACTCTAAGGGGGGGGGGGGCAAGAAAGGAAAAGTCAGCACTTTCAGAGCACCCAAATTCAAAGGAATATACAGTATGTGTCAACAGATAAAAAACTAGTTGGAGAGAAAAACATATCATATTTCAGGCTTATAACATTCTTTTCCTTCTAGACTAGCTGACTTGTCGGCTAATGAAAACAAATAGGACTTTAGTTGGGCACGGAGTATTTCCCATTAGTTGACTCCAGATAGAGTCATATTACAGGACTCCTTTTTTCGCCTAAAAAAATCCATTCACAGTTATGGATTGTTTTCAGCCATTTCCAAGACAATGGAAATGAATCAGCTCCATCTGTTTTTTAATCATTTTCAATAAGCACATAATTGTCAGTGGAGTGCTGAGACAAGCAATGAACATTTATCATGATGCCCCCCTGCCACAACCTCCCGTACCGTTAACGTTTGGCTTTGCTGAGGAGAGTTGGATACTGGAGAGGCACAAGTGATTATTACCGAGATGGATGTGCAATTTGCTGGCCCACATTACACCACAGGACACACCAGGACTGCTGAGTGGAGAAATCCAATCCTTCCATCTCTCTCTCTTAGATGCTTTCTTTCTTTCTTTCCAAGAACTAGCCCACATTCCATCAGCTCTACCACTTTATCATTTTCACCAAATTCTCTCTTTCATAACTTTTTTCAAATCTTCTTCTATCACTTAATCAGTCACTCGTTCACTTACTCACTCAATCTCCACTCTACTGTACTACTTGTCCAAAGACAATGTTGTCAAGGTAATAAAACACAAACATGAATGGGGAACAATGACTTCCTTTGTCCATCAGTAGCAACTCTCCTATTGTAGTTAAAGGTATTATGGGGAGTTGGGTTTCAAACGACTCCTCGCAAATTCTCAGTTGGAATTTGGTTTTGTTACAGTGTTACTGAACCATCAAAAGGGAAATGAGGTGGGATTTATATCAAAACACACGGCAAACTAATGCTAAGCTTGTACTTTGGTGTGTCTATTACAAGGACATAAACACACATATATGCACGTGTGTGCACACACTCACACACACACAGACACACTCACATCCATGAGAGCAGCGTTGATGTAGTTGCTACTCTCCCCGTCGATGGTGATCAGGAAAGGCAGACAGCGGTCGGGCGGGAGCACGTCCATGCAACGGTTCTTCTCGTGGTTGCGCGGCAACAACGCAATGCTGCAGTCTTCCACGCGCAACGTGGGAGTCACCATGTTCAGCGTCTGGAGAAGAGACAGGGAAGGTGATTAAGGGCACATGCATACACACAGTGAGTGTGTGTGTGTGTGTGTGTGTGTGTTGTTTGTCTGTGTGTGTAGGTGTGCTCTTATTACTCTAGATCTATGCAAGTACGTGTGTGTGTGTGTGTGTGTGTGTGTGTGTGTGTGTGTGTGTGTGTGTGTATGTGTGTGTTTGTGTGTGTGTGTGTGAACACCTAAGACTTAAGACCTTATTAGGTGTAGGCGTGCTCTTATTACTGTATGCACTGCGTGTACACAAGCACACACACACAAACACACACTCACACAATGTTTCTAACTTCCTACGCTCAATAAAATGTCATGCATAACACCTATCTACATAATCCCTGTCTTACGCACACATTGAGATATGACACTTTTAGCATCAGAAAACAATATGAAGTCTAACCCCTACATGCAAACTTAATGAGAATGTTAATTCAGCAAATAGCTTCTGAAATGCGTATGCCAGTATTCTATTTTCATAATACCTCCCTGACACACTCCCTGACACACTCACAACCATCAACTCTCAAGATGGTAACCTTCCACACACATGAATATGCACACACACGCGCATACACACATACACACATACTTGCAGTCTCATGCCCAAGCACACTCTCTCAAGCATATCTTTTTACAAACATACACCTTTCATCATATCCCCCCACCCTCCCACACACACACACACACACACACCCTTACCCTGAACTCCTCCTTGATGGGGCTGGAGTTGGTCTGGGGGTCCAGACGATTCATGTCATAGTAGACGGAGCGCAGCTGGGAGGATGGTATAGTGGTATCCCCACACAGACACGCCTCCAAGATGGCATCATGAATGAACACATACTGCTCCTGAAGACACACACACACACACAGAGGAGAAAAAAAGAACAATGGACTCATGTCAATATTTTCACAGTTTTTAACAATATTTTTACTGGAACTGTTTGTCAATTCTTATTTCTATTCACAATCCACAGTACTACTTAATGTACGCAATACTACTTATTACTACCTTTTGTGTAATTAACACGTAATTGATATGTTATTAATCATGTGCTATAATAGATATCTTAATCTAATTCATTTGTTATAACCTATTATGAGGACATAGCAACTACTTAAGGACAGCCATGCATTCTCACTGGACACTTAATCTCTGTATCTTTAACACTTGACC
This sequence comes from Tenualosa thibaudeaui, assembly GCA_027481765.1. Taxonomy (NCBI): domain Eukaryota; kingdom Metazoa; phylum Chordata; class Actinopteri; order Clupeiformes; family Clupeidae; genus Tenualosa; species Tenualosa thibaudeaui. The sequence goes on from JAIFZK010000008.1 coordinate 7,729,704, forward strand.
ACAACGGTCAATCCCACTTTGCTCTCTATGCTGCTCGCAGTCACCCTCTCAAGGAGAAATCGGCCCCTGCGCACTCACTGTGCCTTGACATAAATCATTTATGAAGTGACATTTGAGAAATGCTCTGACTTGTCACATATGACAAAACTCCTTTGGAAGCAGAGGTCAGTGGATTTCAGGTCAGGCCTGGGTGACATCACGCTCGCTGAGCACTGTCCTTCAGTCCCCAGCAGTCAAGGTGAAACTTGATTTGCAGGCTGGTCTGCACAGTTACACTGTCCACATACCGAGCAGGTATGTGTGTGTGTGTGTGTGTGTGTAGGGGGGGGGGTTCTACTGTTGTTATTCTGTTTGCATCTATATCAAATGAAATGTCATAAAAACATGTCTGTTTTGACAAAGTTCAGCTGTCCAAGGAGAAAGAATTCTCTTGGCCAAGAAGAATCTGTTTGTGTGTCCACAACAAAAGTTATTTGTGAAGAAAGACTCTTCATTTGTTCCACTGTTGACATCAACAAATGATGATGTCCTTAAAGAATAAACACTTTTGCAAACTTTAATAAGAACACTCATTGGTTTGTTTCACTTTCCAGTGTTGCTATGGGGATAATTAGCACCATTGTGTGCTTGGAGTTTGTGGTTTCTGGATCGTGGGCTTGGTCCTTCCTTTGATCTGCCAACAGTATGTCCTTGGCAATAAGACAAACATCTGCCTCCCACTAAAAGAGTTGACGCACGAGGAGGAGGCACAGTCTCCTCTCCCCATGAATGAAAAAGTGGGAATTCACACACTCGGAACACCCACGTATATGCACCGACCCTTATATCTCTCCACACCCTGTCTGAACATTCTTGTGACGAGCTCACAAGCACTCTACTGAGGGTTTTTTTTTCTCTCCGGAATCTGAACACTTTGTGTGTTGTCAGGTTTGTTTATGGTTGTGTTTAGGTTCTCCCTTGGTGCTACTCTGTTATGTTTGGATTAGTTTGTGTGCATGTGTGTGTGTTTGTGTATGTATGTGCGTGTGTATGTGTATGTGCGTGTGCAAACATTAAAGTGTGTGTATGTGTGTGTGTGTGTGTGTGTGGCTGTTACTGTTTAAGAGGGTGGCGTGTGTTTAGGCACACGACAGCAGATGTTTGCCTTTTTGCTGAGTCATGTTTTGCTCAACTACCCGCCTGTTTATGGCAGCGCTGGATCATGCTTAGATTAATCTGGTCTGTTTATCATTAGAGACTAGTCGGCCAGAGAACAGCACAGCCTGCTTTTCAGTGCATCAGAAGGAGTGAGTTGGAATCAGAGTTTGAGTCGGAGTCTGAGTTCGGTCGGGGTGAATTCAGCACCTCTGTCTGGACCATGTTGACCCGGCGGGAGCGCAGCTCTCTCACGCAGTTGTAGATGTCCACCACACCCTCTCGCTCAGCCATGTCCAGCATGATGTCGATGACGATGAAGCAGCCAGTTCGGCCAGCCCCCGCACTGAGAGAGACAGAGAGAGAAAGAATGTGAGAATTAGGTCAGGAGGCTGAAAGACACACACTTCCCTTATGTTTTATTTGTCTTCCTTTCTGTTGCCGACACCCACGAGGACAAAACTATGCAAACACAACCCTAAAGTTGCTGATGTCAATAAACATATTTATAGCCAAAGCATGTGTTATTTGAGCTTCGTTATGGTAATTCTGGTGCTGTACCTGCAGTGGACCACCATGGGTCCTGCGTTGGCGGGGCTCTTGGACTTGACCCGGCGAACGAAGCCCAACAGGCCAGTGGCATGGTAGGGCACGCCGTGATCTGGCCAGCCAGTGAAGTGGAACTGACGAATCTCGCGAATCTCATGGGCACCCCGCTAGAGTAAACAAAGGCATAAACACACACACACACACAAATACACACACACACACACATACACACACACACACATACATGCACACACACACACACCTCTTGTCAGAGAGAATATCAAGATGAAACAATATTAAAACTCACAGACTCTCAGCCTTGATGCCCCTTCTAACCCTGCAAACCCCTGTAAGGTAAACACCATCTGTAATCTCTGGTGGGCTACTGGACCATGTGTGTGGCCATTGGAGAGTTTGCATGGTTTTTGTTTTCACTTCTTTCTATCTCTCTCTTAAGGCAGAAGCACGGATGACAAAGACCATCTCCGGGGAGGGGAGAGAGAGAGAGGAGAGGAGAGAGAGATACAGCTGGAGGAAGAACAAAATGAAGAGGAGGAAGAGAAGGAGGAGAGGAGGGGTGTGGTGAGGTGGGGTGGATGGGGTGCTGTTTTGTGAGTCACGGAGAGTTGCGGACAGGGCTCTCAGGGAGTTGGGTGTACTCACATACATGCACCCAGAGTATCTCACACACACACGCACACATACAGATGGAGTGAGGCAGAAAGAGGGAAAGAGAGAGATATTCAAGAAGAACTGATGGTAGAAAAAGAATTGAATAAGCATAAAAAAGGTGCCCTCAACTCAAATCAACCTTACTGCAAACTTCTATTCTTGCCTGAGGAGCCAAAACAGTGAACAATGAACAGAGCATAAAAAAGAGAACTGGAGAGAACAAGAATTAAAATAATAAGCCACTACAGAGATGTACGGAGACTTGATTCACTGGCTGGTCTATTAGAACCTCCCAGCTGGACTGGCCTGGACAGAGACAGCTGTGGCTGTGGGCCCACAGGATGTGGGTGAGTGTGAATGCGCACTAGGGTGGGGGTGGCTGGGAAATCTTTTTGTGAGTGTGTGTGTGTGTGTGTGTGTCTGTGTGTGTGTGTGCGCGAGAGAGAGACAATCCTCGCTGTCTGTGGGGACACTATCACTGCTGACTAATAACCAGAGGCAAAGGTCAGAAGGAAGGAGGGAGGGGAAAAAAGTATGTGTGTGTGTGAGAGAGAGAGGGGGAGAGGGAGAGGAAGAGTGAGAGTAAAAGAGTGTAATAATCACAGTAAGAAAGTCTGTATGGTTTGTATGTGTATAAAGGAGAGGAGGCAGAGAGAGAAATAGAGGGAGAGAGAGTGTGAAAGAGAGTGAGAGAGAGAAAGAGAGAGAGACACAGAGAGAGAGAGATCAGGGAAGACTTCCATACCTTTTCGACTGCAAAGGTGCGTATCACATACTCGGACAGCAGCTGGGTCTCGATCAGTGTCACCTTCATGTCCCTGTAGATCTCTGTGTCATCTGGCCAGTACTTACAGCACTTCACCTGCACGCACACGCACACACACATACACATACACACACACAAACACAAAGGGATCACATTAGCCTTCTCATATCCTCTCCTCTCACACGCTAATCTCAAATCCTGTCATTGGCTGACACTAAACTCAAGGATAATTCTGGAGCATTCAGGGATGTTGTGTTTGCTCACTCATTCATTCATATGATCAGCTTGATTTCGGCCCTGTTGGAGCTTAGTCAGGGCATGTCTCTGACAGCACCTAATTTGTGGCCCTGTCACCAACAAGACTGAACCAAATATATGAGAGAAATGTCTAGCTTATATGCGGAGGGTTTTGGTGTGTGTGTGTGTGTGTGTGGTCTACATATCAACCTTAAAGGCTAATCTTCCTTGCTCTAATTACCCCCAGTGGCTATTTGCCCTCCATCCTCATTAAGGGGTCAGCAACACTGGAGGGACTTTAGCGCCGGGGATATGGGAAGATAAGATGGTCTCCTATATAGCGACAAGTGAGAAGCTCTGCCTCTTTTCCCACAGTAATGTGTGTGTGTGTGTGTGTGTGCGCGTGTGTGTTTGAGAGAGTGTGGTCTAAGTGTGTTTCAGTATTGTTATAAGTACAGTCTGCTGTGCCCTGTGCCCAAATTGATCAAGTCCATCAATAAAATATTCTCTTGAATCAGCTCTTGAATTGATTGTGATTGACTTGTGTCTTCCTATTTAGATTTTTTTCCCCCTCCATTCCCTCCCCCTCCCTTCCTTGTCCTGTTCTTTTTTCTTTTTTTCTCACTGCTTATCTCTCCTTTCTGTCCCCTCTCTTTCCTCCTCTCCATCCATCTCTGTCTTATTCTCCTCTCCTCTCTGCCCTTATCATTCCCTGCTCCACCTCTCTGGCCATGCGGTATACTGAAGAGATGGGGGGTAATTAGAATCAATTTGATTGGAAGCTTAATTGTGTCCTAATGGCCCTCTGGACCATTTTGTTTGGGAAGCCTCACTCGCCAGCGTCGGAAGCCACCAATGACCTCCCCTGCGTGATGCTATCTGCACGCCTGTAACTTTCATAATAGAATTACCCCAGCATTTGTCGATGGCTCTGTGAACATGACAACGGTAATCAGGCAGTGAGTTATTTGGTCTGCGTCCCAAAGGCGTCTTTGATACGAAAGATAGAGACTCTCCCTTGTGCCATATTTAGTCAGAGAAGCACATTCACACAATTTCAGCTTTTTTCCTGTTTGTTTAGCTGACAGCATTATATTTTCATCAACTGCAGTATTTACAGAACATCTAAGTTGTATGTAAATACTACATCTAAGATATGACAACACCAACAAACAGCAGGACAAGAGTAAGAGAGTAATTCAAAAGGCAGAAATTTAATTGCCTTTGGGTGCAAGTGTGTTGTGTACGTTCGGGCTGACACATTCCTGCCGTGTGATTAGTTGTGCTAAAATTGCTCATTTCAATAATAAAATCATAGTAGGATAATCTTAAAAGAAATTACAGCAAAGTCCTGGCGTATGGCTTTATCACGCACATTCCATCTATCCGCAGATCTTAAAAGGCTTCCTGACCAATGATTACGTACATTTCTTTCCCACAGTTGAACTTAAGACCACTAACTTTGATAATTTGATCCTGATTCAAGCCGTGACAGTTTAGATTACGTTCTTTCTCCCAGTAATCTTAACATTCGATGCTGTGCCACTCACAGATTAATAAGGTAATAATTCTCCAGCTTTCTGGACCCTATCCCTCCTTTGTCCACGTCCGATGGATAGATGGGCTTTAGAAAATCCCATTAGTCAGTTACAGAAAAGTTGCCCGCTGGTGGCAGGGGAATTTGTCCCCTCTTCACAAGATGCCTCCCTCTGTACAATGATGCCACTTTGGTCGCTGCTCTCTGAAGGAAAAAAATAAATTTCCTCTCTTTTCTATCTTTTTAAGGCGTTGGGGGTTGGGGTTTGGAATTATTGGGAGTGGGGTCTATGTGGGGGGGTTGTTATGAGAAGCTACTTATACATTTGAGAGAATATCTAAAACAGGGCGATGGAGGACACTCGCTTTGCATACTGAGAGTCACATTAGCCAGATGCTGATTACTCTTTGCCCTTATCGGGCTTGCTGCGAATCGGCTTTGCAAACCCTTCTATGTTGGCTAAACCGAACCCCCACCCCCACCCCCAAAAAAGCTCTCTCCAGCCCTGAGATTAGTTATTAAGTAAGGCATAGAGAAGGAACGTGCTGAAACTCGGGCACAGAATGCTAATTTCCTCACAGATTCCTGGGCAGAGGGTACTTCTAGTCAGTCACCCAAAGAAGAAGTGAAACAAGGGGGGTAAACCAGGAAGCTTCAGCAACGCTGCCATGAATATATCACACCACAATGCACCCTGGGTAGCTCAGGGTCACTGTAGTGTCTGTGGAGTGGAATGGCTGAGGAGTGAGCTTTTGGCCTTTGCTAAGGCTTCCCAGAAAATACACAAACACAAATACACAAACATTTTTCCCTCTTGCACCCATCCATCCTATGACACTTCCCAGTCCTAATCCCCAATGGGCATCCTATAGATTAAGCTCACTGGGTTTAAATGAACAAAACAAGTGCAGGCAATTTTGTATTGCTGTGTAGCTGGGATGCTTGCACTTCTTAAACACATGCCTCTATCTGTCTGAACGTGTTAGCCTGGCGCTAGTCTCTTGTGCCCCTTTATTCTCTCTCTCTCTCTCTCTCTCTCTCTCTCTCTGTCGCTCTTGCCAGTGTTTTTACTGCTGATTGTGGCAGAGGGGGTTTCGGCAGGGTGAGGCGCGTGCAGGGGCCGACGCAATCTCCCAGAGTTCATCAGTGAGGAGGCCTAGCAGATGGTGTCGCTGATGGTTTGGAGAAGGAGTGATTTTATTGGCCAGAAGAGTGAGGGACTACTGCCCAACAGTGGGTAGTCTGTAGTGCAAGGCCCCCCTAGTGCATTCTGGGATGTTTACCATTGTTGCCGTGGAATAACGGGGCCAGGTGATCAGTTATTCAGACCACAGCAGCCTCTTTGGGCTTTACTGTCCACTCATGTTCTTGCTGTTTCTTTTGAACTGCACAGACCACTTATGATAAGATGCTATTCTGTAAGGAGTTTTTAATCATTAAAAATCATTTGAAATCACACTTCTGTCCTGTACTAAGGGAATATGTATCTGTACATGCTGTACACACATACACACACACATGCCCTGTTTAAACTAGGCTAGATAAAGTTCAGATATATCTTAATCCTCTGATGGCTCTTTTTTCCAGGCCGATTGAACAGTGCATTTATAGCTGCCTCGCAGAGATGAGGCTGATATTCCCTATGTTGTTTTATTCTCTCACTCTCTTTTTTTGCCTTAAACATGCTCCGCTTGTGCTTCTTCCACCAGGCTCTGTTGAGACCTTCCGCTCGTCTGCTATTGGCTTGGCCAGATCAATAGGTCTGGTGGAGCGGAGCATGTGTTTAATTGAGGGGAGTGGGTTGTGAGAAGGGAATATGAAACGCTTCAGGGCAGCTATAACACAACAATAGAGCTCTCTACTCATAGCGCTGAGGTTCCTGCTTGAAACATAACACAATTCAGAGCTTTTTAAAAAACTATTCAGCTATCTTATAAAGATTGACAGTTGTCCATTACAATTATTAGGACCAGAAGAAATCAACGCTTGCTAATTAGACTCAGAGAAGGCTGTGTGTAAAGATGGATCATACAGAATGTTATATGTGTAAAACAAAACACAGAGAATACACAAGGTACTTTGCAGGTACTTGGTAGTGTATGCACACTGTGGTTCTCTGTAGAGCACTAGATTCTCTAATCAGTCTGTTTGTTGGTACTCATAACCAAAACACTTCATTCTCAACATGGTGCATTCAGGTTGACAGCACTAAGAGTCCATACTCACCCGGCCCACCTCCACCAGGTTGGTTACCATGACAATGGTGGCAGTGTTCTCTTGCCAAACCATCCTCCAAAAGTCGTATACAGTCTCTTGCATTGGTCCTAGAGGATGCATAAAAAGGATATATACAAAAATGAGAATGGTACCTTTGTCCATTATCAATTTCACACCACAAAAAAGTCTGAAGTAAACTAAATGTAGTGAAACATTTTCCCATGATTTGTGTAAGAAGTACACTATATACATTCCAATCTTCAAGAACAGTTGAAAAGACCAAGAGAGATCCTGTATGTGCAATATAGTAAGCAATATGTGAGTTCATAGTTAGTTGACCATCTGTCACAAACTTCAGCTGAATTAGTGTGCTCTTTCCCTAAATGTTTCTGTCATTAAGTTCAGCATTGTTTATGTTTATGGTGACATTTGCATTCCTCACCGATGCACCTTAATTAAGTCAACATGTTAGATGGCACCAGCTAATGGAGAAGCAGGCCCAGGAATTAAAATATCTAATTTAATTAATTCAAATTTGCATTGTTTTTTAATCAACTGGCAAATTCCGCAATGACTTTTGACGAGCTAATTAGCTCATGCAAATGTGTACGTGTGCCTCCTTGAGAGACGATGCACTTGCCACCTTCAAGCCAGAGCAAATCTGCACTCGGCAAAAGGAGGGAAGGGAAGGGAGGAAGAAAAAATAAATAAAAAGAAAAGCAACCCCCCCCGCAAATGACGAGGATTTAACATATGCATGCTCACACAAACAGACACATTAGCAAACACTTGCGCACTTTTTAAAAGCGGCAGATAGCTTAGGGGTTGTGGTTGTGTGGTTGTATGTATGTGTGTGTGTGTGTGTGTGTGTGTGTCTGTGTTTGTGTGCTTACAATGGCAACACCCGCCCCCCATTACTGCCCTGGACAGGGCCATCATGTGAAGGCTATTTTAACTGCGGAAAATGAACATGGTATTTGTGTGCGGATCTGATGACTACCGCTTCCGAGCCACTCTCCTGGTTCTATCAGTTTCTCCTTAAAATGAAAACGTCATGTGCTAGTGTCTCATTAAAGGCATGATAAAATCGGCCAATTTTTAACCGCGGCGGCAACGGCATTCAATTAAAGGCGGATGAGGGCGATGGAAGTGATCCCCTGTATCCCATAATTCACACACACAAACAAACGAGGGCAACCACAATCTCGACAGGTGAAAAACAAGGGAAAAAAGAAGGGAAACATGAGACAGAGAGAGAGAGAGAGAGAGAGAGAGAAAGACAAGGAGTTACAGTAAATGCCAGCCATGGTCCCTGCCGTGAGAGTCCCCTCTATAGGAGCAGACTGGCGATGCCAATTATACATCCACAGAGGTTCACTGGTACACTCACTGATCTCTAAAGAATAATATATGTGTGGATGCACTGGAAAGAGAGGAGAGGAAAGAGGAAAAGGGAGGAGGAGTAGGGGAAGAGGAAGAGGAAAGAGGGGAGGCAACAAAAGCAGAGTGGACAGCTCATCAAACAAACACTCAACCACTGAGAGAGGGATCCCTTTCATTGTTTCACTGACTACTGCTAAAGGAGAGTGTTGTGTGGGGTGGGGTTGGGGATGAGAATACCCCCCACCCTTCATGCCTTTTTGCGGAATTGTGGCAGTTAGTAACGATCTCAGGGGACACTGCTTGCAAAAACCAAAGGCTTCCTCTGTAACACACACACATGCTTGCACACACACACACACACAAACACACACACACAGACAGACATACACATACTGTACATGAGCGCACACACATACAGAAATGCACACACACATACACACTATAACTCTCTCTATATGCTTGCCAATTCCTTTTCTTTCTTTTTTTTTACATATTGACATGAATATTTCATGACTCAATGCTTTCACTCCTGATTATGTATACAGCTGTCTGGAGAGCTTTGTCGAGAGCTTCTCCGTGAGGGCTCAAAAAAAAATCACTCCTCTAATTGTGAGATGGACTGACATTAGCGCACAAGGGACGCCTTTTGCTAATCGTTAGCTTTTCCACTTCCTCATCTTGCCCTGCTACTGCCCCTGCATCGTCATCATCTGTTTGTTTGCTTATTTGCGTTGTGTCTGACATCGCCCCACAGACATACCAGAGGTTTAGACAAACTAAGAAAAAAAAAAGATTATGGAGAGAGGTGTTATCTGTCTACTTTTGGTATTCTGAAAGAGTATAAAGTACAGAAAGAAAATCTCTGGTTTCCTGCTGCAGTTGGCAGAAGGTCCTAATCATACACCATCATTAGTAGCTGTTGTATTGAGCAAAATGGAGAGAAGTGCACAGTGCATTCGGACGATATGCAGGGGCATTCTGGAGCTAATTTGAAGGAATATTATTCTCGGACGCCGACACTAGAAACTGACAGGCTCCCAGTAAGCCTGAAGCCAGATGCCTTTGATCTCGACAACTTCTGAGCTTGTTAGCTAATGTTTTTTTTTATTCTTTCTTCTTCTTCCTCTTCTTTTTCTTTTTCCTGCCTGAACCAGTAAGACACTCTTTGAAAGGTTCCAACTAATTGCAAATACTGGCAAAACAGAACAGCATGTGTAATTTTAATTCAGGGCCATGTAACTGCCCCTCTTCTACTCTACAGCTATCGCCTTGTTGGGTCCCTGTGATAGAACAAGGCTGCACTCTAATGTAGCTGAACTATCAAACAGCTGCAGTTAAGATGGTGACACACAGACAAGAGGTGTGTGTGTGTGTGTGTCAGAGAGAGAGAGAGACAGAAAGAGAGCGAGAGAGAGAAACATTGAATGTATGAAATATAGAGAGGATAAGAGAAGAGAAAGCAGAGAAACCAGAGAGAACAGCAAGAAAAGAAGGGGATATCACTGAGTGTGGGAGTAGAAGAGAATGAGATGGATGAACAGAGGGGGGGGGGAGGTTTTGATAGAGCTGTGTCTCAGTGGAGAGGCCGGGTGTCGCTCCGATACACAGGTAATTATGCAACTCCCCGAGCCTCGGCGGCAGCCTGCAAGTCAATAACGGGCCTGATTGTGCCGACGCTCCTCTTGCAGTGCGCCACAGAATTACTTCAGCGCAGAGCAGAGACAGGCCCTCCAAGAGTTTCATAACAATTAACTATCAATCAGGGCCAACCTCCAGAGGATTCTACCAAAGGGAGATGGAGAGGGAGAGGGAGAGGGAGAGAGGAGCGAGTGCCTCGCCTCCCAACACGGATGTCTGGTGTCCAGATTAACAGAGAAACAAAATGCACCGGTGCGCACCAGCAAATCCATTAATTTATCAGTTACACACAAACAGCCACCTAACCCCCCCCCGCCCCCCCCAACACACACACACACACACACACTCCAACCACCAGCCTTCCCCTCCACTACTGCTACCTAGACATAAGGCTGATTAATTATTTGAAGACGCCACTTCAGCACAATATGGCTTAGCAAGTGTGTGTGTGTGTGTGTGTGTGTGTATGTGTTGTGAAATGAACTGCTTTAATGAACTGACTGCACAAAACACAAGGCGGGGTTCATTAAAAAGGGGAGAAAAACTGTGCAATTGTCATCGCTAGCATAAAATGAAATTAAAGTTACACATTACAATATGTCAAATTATCACATGCAACAAACATGCACATTTATACTAGATAGAAAAAATAGATAAAGAAAGAAAGAAACAAATACACTTACCTTGGGTAGCAATGTAGTGGTTTGGTCTATGATAGCCCTGTAATCAAATATGAAAAATATAATTAAATAAATGTTCTTGACAATGAATCCACAAAGCATGGATATAAATATGATTACATTTCTGGGGATATCAAACTAATTTCATAGACAGTGAATTTACCTTCCAAATAACAGAGATCAGTGCTCTCAGAAATTGAGTTCATGTAAGTGTTAAATTATATCAGAATAAGCACAAAATACACACATGTCAAATCTTGTCTTTTGTCCTTGCTGAACAAAAATTGGAAAACCATAGGTTGGTAAAAATCCTATTCGCTGTTGCAAATGGACACTAATGGAAAGGTTTAAGAGTAATGTGAACCACTATTAATAATTTGACAATTTTAACAAATTAGTAAAATATCTCTAATTGGGGATTCATGACAAAGCATATTGTATGTGCAATACACATACACACACAAACACTCTCTCTCTCTCTCACACACACACACACTCAGGCATGCACACATGCATGTATACACATAAACACATGGACACACCCAATGTATCCAGAAGAAACCAGAAACAGATTTATGTATTATAATTCCATCAGCACAGATTGTAGCACTGAATAAGCCCAACCTCTGAAGGATTACCCAGTGCTAATCCCATCATATCTCATTTGTCATGAAGCTTGCATCTTAGCTGAGAATGAGTGCTCACACACACACACACACACACACACACACACACACACAACATTGCCACATATACATGTAGGCCTATCTACACAAACTCAAAAGCATTTGCATGCACACACACACACAAGCACGCCTGCACACCCACAACACGCACACAGAGGGAATGTTGGGGAGGAAAGAGAGATTCCCAAGCATCTTGCCTCTATTGTGCTTCTCATCTCATCCCTGGCTCCTATCGCTACCCGATTTCATTTAACTTCTCTCTAATTAACGTTTTGAGCCTGAATAAAAGAACTTGTTTGGAAAGAACCCCCTCCTGCTCTCTCTTTCTCTCTCTCTTTCCCTCGCTCATTGTTTTTCTACCTCTTTCTTTCTGTCTCTCCTCTTGCATCCACTGGGCACCATTGGCAAAGGCTGGGCTTTTAATGAATTCTTTATCTGGCACCATTCCGCCATGAAATTTGTTTATGCTGTCATTTTGTAGGCTATCAAAAGCAGCCGGCTCACCACATGAGCTGCCTCATACGTCCGTGAGAGAAAAGAGATAGAGAGAAAGAGAGAAGGCAGAGGCATCCTTCTGTTTTGCCAAAGCAACAGCAGCACCACCAGAGCCAGCAGTAGTAACAGCAGTAGTTTGTCCGTCTGTTTCTGTCTAATTGGGCATCTTCAATATAAAATATCTTCAAAATAAATCCAACTCCGCACTTTTGACTTCTGTCATTTTAGAAATATACTGTATAAGTAGGCTGGGCGGTTATGAATGTCAGCAAAGCAAAATGTGTGTGTATAGAGAGGCCTTTAATCTATATGCAAACAGAAAGAATGACTCCCTCTGCACTCTGTAATAGACACAATGCACTGCAGCCGCGCTGAATATAAAGAACAAATGCACTTTATGAAAGAATCCTCATACAAATACACCAGATAATTATAACTTGGACCATCTGTATCCAAATACTCCACTGAAACATGTGATTCTGTTTCCCTGTCATTTGCTTTTGTTTAGTTGTTTTTTTTTAATTAATAAAAACCTCCTGAGGGTCACTGTGTCATCTGTCTGTTAGGCTCCAGAGCCTTCCGCATGGTCCGAGCCCGTTGGCTAAAATCGCCAGCGTGTGAAATCATGTCCTTCGGACGTGGACGGGGATGGGGGAAGACGGCACGCCTCTGCACCATTTCCAGCGGGCGGGTGAGCCTAAGCAGCACCGACAGGCAGCGCTCAGGCTCGGGAGTGCGGGGGGTTCGGCGAGATCCAGCGGAAGTCAACACAGACAGACAGGACAGAGACACAGCATCCAGGAAACCCAGAGTGAGAGAGAGAGAAAACAGAGAGAGAGAGAGTGCAAGGGAGAGGCAAACAGAGGGAGAGAGAGAAAGTGAGAGAAAGACAGAAAGAGAGAGAGAGCAGCGAGAGGGAGGAAGAGAGGCAAAGAAAAAAAGAGGAGGATGAGATGCAAGAAGGGAGAGAGAGAGAGAGACAGGGGGAGAGAGAGAATCTGGAGGTTTCATTGCCACTGTGTCCCAAACCTGGGTTCACTGGGAGGTCTCCAGGATTGCAGGGAGTAATTGGATTAGGAGCAGCTGGGCCCATGTGCACAGGACTGGGTGTGTCTGAGATGGAACGAGTGGAATGAGGTGGAGAAGACTCTCTCTTTGACCGCCTCACTTAGTTTTTTTTTCTCTCCTCCTCTTTTTGTCTCATCCAACACACACACACACACACAGAGCAGCAACTATGACATTAGAAAAGACCATCTTTCAAAACATGTGGAGCTGAAAAGAGTTTGACTCAGCTAAAGCTTTCTAATAATTTACCAAATTAAACGCCTCCTGAGCAGAGGCTACACAAAACCGTTACTTTGGCTTCCCATTGAAACCATCGTGTTTGATTACTAAATAAAAACACTTCAAGAGGAAAAAAAAGCACAAAAACACTTCAATAAATCAACTCCCTTTTCTCTCCCGCTGCTGCTTCTGTGAGCACTGTCACACATAATCACCCTCCGAAAGACAAAAAGACAGAAAGCAGAAGGATAGGGGGACTTTAAAATCTCCCACACGGAGCTGCTGCCTTTATCATACATTCAGATGTGACCGCGACCCCTGCGTCTACAGATGATCTTTTATGATGCAAAGTGCCTGGAACGCAATGCTCATGCCGGATGCTTAGTGATGGCAGAGGTGAATAATTAATCGGTACTCTGCCTGGTAGGAGTTGCTCCACCTGTTCACTCGATAAAACATGCCCCCCCCATAACACACACACACCTGTGATTACATGCTACAGTGAGACATCTAATGATTTGTTAATATTCACTTTTTTGGGATGGGGGTTGGGGGGCAGAAATTGTCAATGCTTGATGAATATTTGCTGGGCATGTTGGGGGGCATGCTGGGCTTGGTGCCAGGTGGTTGATGGGAGATTGGAAACATTTTCCCTTGTCAACAGCCATGGCAGGCGGCTTTTTGGGGGACTGAGCTCATTGTCTCCACTGAAGTGACCTGACACCTTCCATCATCAAGACTGTTTTCACTGGCAGCTGTTTAGGGGGCTGATCACTGTGTGTGCATGACACTAGCAAACTCACTTTTGAACTACAACAATTGGCCCTGGCTCTTGTTTCTGACCTGAACGAGGGTACAGCCATCAGAGGAAAAATTCTTCCAAAATCACATCACAAAATGCCACCCTCTGGTTTGTGGCACATGAAGAGCGTCTTACTCATTGTCTGTTGAAACAAATGGTGGTGAATGCATGATAGGAGATGGAGCACGGTGGGACGCAGCACGTGCCTCAGTGGCATTCGCTGAGAAGCAGCGGGGATGGGTTCTCAGCAGGCGTTACTGTCAGACAAAGTGGCGAGGCGAGAGAGGTTCACTGGACTCAGTCTCACTCCGATGAGTATGTTTGTTGAGACACTGTTTGTTTACACTGGAGGATCCGTGCCCCTTCTCATCTTCCACACACATTGATCACTGTTTATATGTGTTTATTATTATTTTATTTTTTTTGTTTGGGGGGGGGGGAGTGTGGACGAAAATCATACTAAAATCTGCTAACAGTGTCTGGATCAAATGGGGTTTTTTTTCCTTCTTTTTTCCCACTACCTAAACCAGTGGGCAAAGGTGCAGGAGTTGCAAGCTGTTGTGTTTTAATCAGTCAATACCCCCTGCCACATAGACACACACACACACACACACACACACACACACACACACACACACACACACACACACACACACACACACACACACACAGAGAGACATGTTGTTGACCTTCATGTCCATGTCCTGGCCAGTGTTTGTACTTACGTCAACGTAATTTGCATTAATGTAGTCGGAGGTCTGCTCTCCTTCAACAGGCTGAAGCCTCACGCGGGAATGATCATCTGAGGACAAGAAAAGTGCCAGAAAGATCCACAGTTACATAGGAAAATACACCCTGGAAAAACACACACAAAAACACACAGAGGGCACATGCACATATTTATTCCTGCAGTCTTACGCGACTGATTACACAAAATTATTTTTATTACACTTTCTATCTGTCTAATAACGACCGCAAAAACAACTGCGCACTGAGTCTTGTCACTTACCACATACTGTGGTCTGTGACAACCCGTATGAATATGCACCATATGTTTTATTTATTTATTTATTTTTTGGTCAGGGTGTGCTTCCCAAGACACACTGCAGTAGTGACACTTACAGACAGAGATCCTGTTGTTGCCTTTTAGGCTGAGGCTTCACGACGCTAACTTGATGTGAAGGATTTACACGTTGTCATCATTACTAGTCATTGCCTGCAGATGTGTTCTCACACACACATACTCTCTCATGCCTTGCATGCCCGGGGTGTGTGTGTGTCTCTATGTGTGTGTCATCGTCTGAATGCAGTGCAGTGATTGGCTATTGGGTGATTTTCCAGGAAGTGACCAGAGCTCACACTATGGTGGCAGCCATTTTTTCTTCTGGGGGAAAAAAACATGTTGTGTTTGTTGGTGGTGCTGGTGATGATGGGGGGGACTGCTGCTGCTGTCTCTGCTGCTTGTTGGAAATGGAAGGTGGCGTCTGGAAAAAGGCCATCACACACTGGGCCTTGTGCTTCATGGAGGTTATAATTCAATTCAAGTCTCCAGGCTTCATTTTCATAATTACCACTGACATCTGAGTGAAGTGTATTCATGCACAGGCAACACAACAGTGTCAATTTGAGTGGAGGGGATGGCAACCCTTAAAGGATAATTTCAGATTTTTTTTTCCTTTAAAAAAAATAAAAAATGACAGTCTAATCGGAAGTGTGACTACAAATGTGACACTTAACAAGCAGCCTACGGAGCCAATCACAAACAAACAGGCATGCAGAGTGGGCCAAGCAGTAGGTTATGTGGAGTGTATGTGGGGTGATGGGGACAACAACAATCCTTCTCTGTCTCTCTTTAAGTCTACTTACATGCGATAATGTTTCCATAGCGGTTCTTCATGCGGTTCTCATCTTTCTTCGCCGAGTCCCATGGAGCTGACTGGCCTTCAAAGAAGCTCTGTGGAGAAAGTGGCAGGAGTCATTAACACTAACGAGGAGAGAAATAAGACATGTATGCACACACACACACACACACACACACACACACACACACACACACACACACACAATTAGTCATAGAGAGAGAAAGAAAAGAGAGAAAGAGAAATAGAGAGAGAGGAAGAGAAGAGGGGTTCACAGGTTAGTTTTACAAATGATGCCCCAAGTGCAGCAGCATCAAGCCTTTAAATTGAGGAGAGAAAAGGAAAGTGAGTTAGCGCTGTTAGCACAGCTAGCGCTAACATCTCCATGTTGTCATTAGACATCAAAAGGCTGGAGCCGGGGACCCTGGGAAGTGGCGTGAAACAGAGGGGCCATTAGCAGAGCCAGGGCTCACCGCCTCTCACTCCTGTCGGCAGCTTGCTGTCGCTCTGTCTCCTTAAGGTCTCCTCAGAGGAAATTTAAGATAGGCACACAAGGTTTTTTCTATTGGCACTGGAGGAGAGCTTGTGTCTGTGTATGTGTGTGTGTGTGTGTGTGTGCAAGTGTGTGTGTCTGTGAAAGGGGTTAGAGAGTGAGCAACTATGGCTTTCTGCAAGTGCGGAACTGATGAATTATGCATTGTGTGTGCCAGCGTTGAAGTTGGCCGTTTCGGATCTCGGCAAGGCCGCACAATTAGGTTCAATTATGAAAATAAACCTCAACGGTGGCTCTCGTTGGAGGTGGCAGAGCGTTGCAGAGCAGGAGGGGGGCACTCGTCTTGTGACTTGTGTAGCCTGTTTGTGGCAACTCGACGCGAAACGCTTCAGCCAGCTGCCTCTCTACTTCTCCTCACAAGTCCGCTGGAGGCATATAAATAGACCGTAATGAGGCATTATTATTATGATACGCAGTCAGTTGCATCTGTATAGCAAAAAAAGTCTCGAGACAATCGAAGTGATTGCCTGTGATTGCTTTACAACGGTGCTTCTGCTCGCGCGCTGGGAAAAGCCTGGCTTCCTGTCGTCGTGAATGTGACGATGACACGAGATTCATTTGGAGAACAAAAAGCTTTGATCAGTCTCAGAGTGGTTAATGACACCACCGCTCCCTCACAAGCCTCTCTTCGGTGCCATCAATGTCTCTCTTCAACTGTCTCACAACATCTAAAGAGGAAGACACTTTTTTAGGGGGGAGGAAGGGGGTGAGGTTAGCACTTGAGCAGACGGTTAACATCTTGCCAAATGGTCAGAGCAAGAGGAGAGGGTACAATAAATGGCATCTTTAGCATTTTACCACTACACAGAGGGCATTTCATAGGTCTTGTATGTGGCACTGTTAAATGGTATGAGAAATGCAAAATAATAATAGTAAATAAAATAATTCTTCCTCAAGACTTGGGGAGTTAAGGTATTAAGTCTTTAATGTGCAAAATAACTGTCCCCTTTGTGGCCGGTGTGCACTGACAGGAGGCCACCTCACGCCAGGACTAAAAGACAAGTCTTATCATGTGACCTTTTCCCTGCCTGAGCCAGGTCTTTGCAGTGTGTCGGCTGTGGCCTTGTAAACTGTCAGCGCAAGGGACACTTTGAAGGGCAGGGGTATTTAATGCAGATTGCTTTCCCTTCCACACACATCCAAACTGGCGGCAAAGAGACATTAAACACACTTTAATACATATTGACAATGGTGTGACGCCTCTTTGTCTTCCCTCAACGTCCCATCTCCCCTTTTCTCTGCATCCCTGTTTTTTTTATTCATTCACCCAGGCCCAGACTCCTAGTCTGGGGTTTCTATAAAAAAAACAAAAACGCTGGCATCAGTTTGTTATTCAGAGCTGGCTTGTGTCTTTCAAGACAGCTGTCCTTTCATGTCGTAGAAGTGACAGAGAGCTGATGTGTGAGGCTGAAGGGTGCTGGTGGTGTGTGTGTGTGTGTGTGTGTGTGTGTGTGTGTGTGTGTATGTGTGTTGCCTGTGTGTGTGTGTGTGTGTGTGGGGGGGGAGGGGGTCCTGCCAAGAGGAAGGAAGAGAGAGTGACGAGCACCTTTCATACGCTTGGCACACTGCTGTCAGATAATGAGATGCAGAGTCCAAGGCAAGGGGCCACCGAGGAAGGAAATAATAAGAGTGCAATCAAACTGCTTTCGACATGTGTCAAACTATGAGGGGTAGCCATGTCAGCTGGAAACAGACTTGTCACATATTCATGTATTCAAAACAGGCGTGAGCCCACAGTTTCCAAAGAGCTAGAATATGCAAACGTGAAATGAAGCAAAGTCTGTAAAATATATAATGACAGGAGTTCCACAAGGATAGGCTTTGTTTCGCCAAGACTGTGCAGTGTTCAGTATTTACATCACAAACATGAGAAATGTAACTTGTATTTGAAAGAAAAAGTATTCAGTGTAAACTGACATAATATAAACTTCCTGAACCGTTACAGGAGAAAAAATCACCATTACTTGGCTGAGATGAAAACATAATCATCATGTTAAATATAACAATTATAACTCTGAATTCTGAACATCCATAGAAAAAGCTTCTAAAATATTGAGAAGTGTCTGAAATTGCTAAGAGGCACCTTCAGGCTGAGGCTGTCGCTTTAGGCCCTTGAAATGCTATTGGTTGCTCAACAAAGCATCAACTAACAAACAGGTATCTGATTGGTGGGACATTTCAAATGACCTCCATAGTCTGAAGTCGTCTCATTTCTAGAGAGACAAGCTAAGTCTCAAAACACATTCACAAGGTAATCCTAAAGGAGCTGCTGAAATGCAAGCCAAAACCAGGCTGCTGAACAATGAATGCTATGATGCCTTAGTGTGTGCTAACATTCTGCATGAATTAATGTGTGACACAGAAACTTAAAAGAATTTTGAACCCAAGTCTATGTCAACGCTACAGAGGCCTGAAAGGCAAACAAAACTTATATATTTTTAGGGCCAAACCCACACCTTCAGAGGTTTGGAGCTTTGAAATTTATGCCAGTGTGTTTGACTTTGACTATTGTTTGACTTTGAGCTGGTGTGTTGGCACCTTCCTGAGTAAATACAGAGAGACTAAATTATAGCAGGAAATTCTCATATCGAAACGGAAAAGGGCATAAAAGGTTTTCATTATTGACTTGACTGGCATGAAAAGCAGGGACCTTGTGTCGGCTATAAGCCATGATTGAAGTTTGCACTGTCATGTGAAATAGGCCTCTGTGAATATAAAACGTGATAATGAGTGGTGCAGGTTCAAGGCCTCCTGGCGATAAAGAATCTATGAGCTGCCGGGGAATTGTCAGCAAGAGGAATGAGGACACTTGAGTGATGTCTAAAGCTCCTTTAGTCACAAACTGTCTGTCGCTGCTAAAAAACATGACAGGGTCTATACTGTCGCTAGTGTAATCAAATGGATGATCTTCAAAGGAAGAAATTCTGAAGCCTTCTTACATGGATGATGATATATGGACTATGGCAGATTAATTTACAGTTTTACCTTGGTTGGTACGCAAAAGTGCTTTGTCTACAAATATTTCAGTTAGTCGGGGACCTCTGCCCTTTCCTGCATCGTTTAATCTATCACTATCAATGACAGTACTTCAATTTCCAGCACCATCTGGAACACATTTGCATCTGGAGTAAAAGACAACAGCATTCCCTGTATCAGTTGCAAATTGTTTTTTTGTCTTCCCTTCAGGGTACATGCCATTTATCAAGAACAACAGATTAGCATAGATTGGACACATCATCATCATCAGACTAAACATTTCTAAGCACCACAATGCTATTCTATACTAGTACTACCGTTTTAGATTCTGTGAAGCTACAACAAGCAACAACAATCTGACAACATCATCTTACAAGCAAACCAAAAGTGTGCTCTTACCTCATTTAGCTTTTCCAAAGTTAATGTATGGTATAACAAGAAGCATGGGTCGGGGGAAAGATAAGTTAAGAGTTTAGTGTCTCAAATGTTTGTCCTCATCATCTCTTATGACCATTCACCTAAGACAGGTTAGTAAAGGCAACAACGGAAAGGCACAATGCAATGATGTCCTATCTGCAGTTTTTACTGGCATTCAAAATAGAAAAGGGTGAGAAAAAAAAGAAAAGAAAAGAAACAGCAAGAACAAGTACTTTCATATGGAAAAAGGGAGGGAGGGGATGCATCAATTATTCTACACACTGTATTTTTAACTAGGTATATAATTGCACCACATCTACCTGAAGTCCTAAAATCTTTATCCATAATGAATTAAGCCCTTAGGGTTGCCTGAAACCACAAGCCCAAGCTTGGCTGAGTGAGGTATTTGATTTAAATTATTTATTTAATTCCTCAGTTATTTAATAGTGAAGTTGTGGGTAAAAAAAGATGCATCTTAGAGGCTTTTCCTCTTTTTCTGCAGGTAAATATGACCCCAATAGATACCTGTGTAAAACTATGCATCTCTGTTCATGATGCTGATGACTTTGGATGTGAAAAAAGAGAGAAAGTGAACCCATCTCTACCTATTTCCTTATCACTCTCTCTATTTTTCTCTTATATATGCACGCATGTACGCACACGCACCACACATACATACACACACACACCCTGACACGTACGTGCAAACACACACACAGAGACCTGAAAAAGGGTGACAGAGTAGTGGGGCAGAGTAGTTTGCTTAACAAGAGATGGTGTGTGTGTGTGTTTCACTTCCAACACTTAGTGGAGCTGACATTTCTCAATGGCTTCAGCCATTAACAAACAATTTTATCAGCAGAACTCCATGGAAGGGGGAGAGAGACTGAGAGAGAGTAAACAGTGTTTGTGAATGTGTATGTGTGTGTGTGTAGGTGTGTATGTGTGTCTGTGCATGTTTTAGAGGACTTTCTGATTTAGTGGCCAATTTTCGCACCAGGAAGGCTTAGGGTTGCTAGGTAGTTAAACGGCTGCCTTCTTACAGGCATTAAGACCTAAGCAGGGTGGCTTGCTGTCAACAAACCACAGGAGCACAAACACAAAGCCAGAATAATTTGAAGATGACACAAGTACCGAGTGTGAGGACATTAAAAAAACACTGCTTTTAGCACATTAACGGCACATAAAAATTCCATTAAGGAGAAGAAAACGCGCTTATGTGCAACGTCCATGCAGATACGTGTAACAAATAACCAGGGGGTGGGTGTCAGAAAAGAGCAAACAAAATAACAAAACAAAGAGGGGGGGGGGCATGAAACAGACAATCTATGGGGAAACAACACTACAAATAAAACAGAAAAAACAAATAAAAGAGAGTGCTTTAGAGAAGGAAATGGGAAAATTTTAAAGAGCAATACATTATGTTTTGGATTGGGGAGTATGGAGATCGAAGGGTGTCTGTGATGCATCAATGGACATGTTAACAAAGAGATGAGCAAAAAACAAACAAACAACAACAAAAAAACAAGCAGTAGGACTGAAATTCCTGCTGGTCTCTCACCTCGTACTCCTCTTTGAAGCCGTACCCTTCGGCACACTTCATCTGGGTGATGTGCTGCAGGAGGTCGGCCACGCGGATGGCGGGATGCAGCTGACCTGTCTGGTAGGGGACATCCGCTGCCTCCCTCTTCTTAAAGGAATGGGTGTGGGACTGCACCAGGCTGCTGGTGTCGCTGGTCATCGTGTGGTTGTCGTCTGCGAACAGGGACAGAAAAGAGGACAGAGGGCAATAGGACACTGTCAAGCCATGGAGAGCCACACAGACCAAAGGGCAAAACCATCAACTCATAACAAAATGGATGAACACAGGGTCACTGTAGAGTGCATGGTAGAGTAATGAGAGGAAACGAATCAATCAGTTGTTTTATATCACAATACGGGAATGATTTCAGACAAATAAACTGCATAGTTAAACTTTTGGTCTAAACAGTATTTAGATATAGGTATGACTGCTCAAGTTATTGTCTGTGTAGGAACTACAATAGCTTCCTGTTCTGGTATGCTAGCTTGTGGCTAAGTTCTCAATAGACACTCGCTATCCCACAAGGTTAGACCAATGGCAGAATGAGGTCGCACAAATGATGGAATGGCTTAAGTGGACAAACTCAGCCACACAATATGATGGAGTGAGGACAACCAAGCTACGATGGCGATGTCTGATGGAAGCACCTTCACAACAACACAAGTTCGAAGAATATGTGTGTAGGTGGAGAGCAGGTGGGCGGAGGAGGAGGGGGGGGGCATGGAGGAAGGGGTGGGGGTTATAATCAAACCAAAACAGTGAGTGACGGAGTGAGCAGCTGGAGGGATGGCACATCGATCCACATACGCATGAAAAGAGGGCTCCCTTGGATGAGTCCAACTGCCATGCTAGCTTATGGCTTCACAGACGTGGACAGGGGAGGGCATGAGATGCTAAACAAGGCCATGCGAGGCAACAGAGAGCCAGGGAGCAGCCCAACCCCTTCACCAACACACACACCTCCCGCCCCTTTTATTTTACGACAGGCATCCCCCACCACCCCAGCCCCTGGATATGACTCACACACATCTCCCCCCTCTCCCAAAAAGAAAAAGAAAATAAAACACAGGGCAGTTGGGGAACTTACCATTAATTGGCACTTTTTAAGAGGATACATAACAGGTTAAATGCGAAGAAAGAAGGAGAAGAGAAAGGAAACAGGGTATAAGCAACAAGTTTTAGCATAAGCACCTGCACAGTGTAGACTGATTTTTCAATTAAGACATATTTGACTGCCTGCTGTTGTCAGGGACCTTCAGATGATGTTTTGGTCATCTTGGATTGTAATTGTACTCTAACCAAGGTAAAACACAGTGTGTAAACGTGTGACTGGCAACAAAATAAATTCTTACTGTGATTGCTACCGTTGATGGTATGTGCTGGCCAAATTAGTGGACAAATTGATGTTTATGATGACAGAACTTCTTGATCAGTGAGATGTCAATGTCACAGATGCGCCAATTGATCCTAGAAGCCAGTCACTTCCATTTAAAATAATATATTGGCCTCTTCTCACATCAGATGAACCAGATCAGATCTGAATTTAACTACAATAGACACAGTGACGCATATGAAGTACATTGACAATGGCTACTACAACTTGGTAGGAGCAAAACCAAATCCCATTGAATATCTTTTTGTTTTGGCCTGTATTGGAGTACAAAAGAGCTCCCCGATGTCTGGGCCATTCGGAAATAAAACCATCTTTTTATGGAACACTGCTAGTGGCAGTCTCTGGCAAACTCTAAGCAACCATGGGCTGCAGTGGTTTCTCTTCCTTTTTTTTTTTTTTAAATGCTGCACCATACAGTCACCCCCCTCATCCAGTCCACATTGTCCATGCACATGAGAGTCATAGACATACGTGACGTCACACGCACGACACGGAATGCGGATGGGATGGGGGTGAAGCACGCCTTCGGCTTGGGAAAAACCCTTGTCTTACAGAGAAGAAAAAAGCAGGCAGGTATGGATGTGAGGAAGCCATCATCAGTAACAAACCAAATCTCTCTGTCTTTCTCTCTCTCCCTCTCTCTCTCTCTCTCTCTCTGACTATTTCTCCCTATTAAGTTCACTACTTAGTACTAGCCTACATATTATGCAAGATAAAAAATGGCTATCACTTGGAAATAGGCAACGACAACAATAACAATAACAACAGAATAACAATAACAAACAAAAAACAGAAACAGGAGAGTATTCTCACCTAAGATAGCAGTTGGCACAAATGGATCTGCCATTACCCCAAAACCAGTGCAGGAGGTTAACAAAGAGGAGAGAACAATGGCAGTGAGTGAGAGAACGGAGCGGAGGGCCCTACACGTCACAAACAACTAACAGCAGCAAGGCAGCAGTCCACAGGTGATACAGTTAAATAGTCAGAGAAGGCAGTCAAATCCCAATGGAAGAACTGACTCTATAGCACCTTTGTGCTAGAAAAAACTTATACTTATTAATGCTAATTTATATTAGACTATTTAATACTATTTCAGGGCAATTTTACTAATGAGTTGTAACAGGTCAAGAACATAGGCCTACAATGAAACACAAACTTTAATGTTTTTTCCATTTTATTTGAATAGTATTTATAGTATATACAGCATGTATATGTATTCTGAATACAGTTCTTCCCACTGGGTACACATACGGGAGAGAGCAAAGAGAAGAAGCTATTTTTGCAGGCAATTGAATGATGCTATACATCAATCTTTGGTTAGTGCAAGCACAACAATCATTCATATTCACTTGGGAAGCAGGGAAAATACAGTGTTGAGGTCTGTAGAAAAATATGTCAGTGCATGAGATTATGGGGAGGTAAGTAAGGCCTTTACCTGGGTAGTAGGAGTTGGGCACGGATGTGCTCAGGGTGTTAGTCTTCATGGTGAATGACGACGGCGAGGAAACAGCTTTTAGCAAAACAACAAAAGAGAAGCAAGCACACCATTGTCAAGTAGAGAAGAAGGGTTAAAATGGCTGTTGAATGTAGTGAGGTTACAGATATTAAAAAAGCAAAACATTTCCTTGCAAACTGCTTCAAGACCCCAGTAGTGAAATTCAGCTTCATATTTTGAATGAAGGATGGATACTGTGTGCTTCTCTCCAAGTCAAATGTCAACCTTCATCTTATTTTAAGTTTGTGGCATTTGCTATTTTCTTGGCTGTGTTAGCTTAATAGGACATGCCTGGACTGTCTGCTTTCCAAAAATCATGACGCGCATAAAAGCCGCATAGCTAGCTAATAGTGTACATACTTTCCTGTTCGCTGGTTCAGGTCAGGGCCGTGGACAAGAATATGACACAAATAGGCTGTTAAAAATAGACAGACAGGAGGGTATTGTCCGCATACAGTCGATTTGGTCTGCTTTCCATGCAGTATCATTTGTCCTCTGTGAAACGTGTTTCACAAGTGTTCCCACAATCCTGAGGGATTGCGTGCCACGTGCGAGGCAAATCCACGGGTTCACTCACTCGCTCACTTATACACACACACACACACACACAAACACCAACAAAACAGTTACCCTTGCAGTAAACTGAAAAATACTCTTCAGTGTAGTGAGAATCTTTAACCAAAAGAAACACTAGCCAACACTTCCAGAGAATTACTCTGAGGGCCTTTTGTTAAGAAAATGGAGGGGTGAAGGTTGTATTTAGGTTAGTAGATTGTATTTAAAGTTGACTATGCAGACTTCAGTGTATGAGGATGGATAGAGTTTGGGGACTGGCAAGAGGAGTTGGGGGGGTGGAGGAGTGGTCAGATAGGAGGCTGATGTCTGACAGCTATGCTCCGATTCGCCACTGCCTGCTATGACCTGAGCTGTCAGTCAGTACTATTGTGACAGACAGCAGTGATAAGGTCACGCATGAATCGTTCTGTCGTACAAAGACAGGCCCATCCGTCCCTGTTACCAGCACCTTGTTTACTTATTTATCTTCCTGCTCTCGGCCACTTCGCCGGACCACACATCAGCCTCGCCATCCGGAATGCTCTGCTAACTCCTCTTGCAATATTAAATGGCGTCAAGTGATCAAAGGGGCCAATCCCGTCGCTCTTTCCGGCTTGTTGCTCTGTGACAGACAAACCGTGAGAGCGTGAAATGCCACAAAGTGGTGGCTTTTTGGTCTCTGCTGCCCATGTGGTATTAACCCTCTAATTCCCAAAGGCTCTTTTGTGACAGTATTGGGGACACTGTGTCTCAAAGGAGAACACAATGTTTCTTAAGAGTCACTTATAGTGAGGAACTTTAATAAAACTGAACTAAAATCTGGGTTCTGCCACTTGAGACAAAGGCAGCCAGCATAAAATATAAACATGTGATCGGGGGAGGGGGGATTAGTGAATAATGGAAAAAAAAGGGTGTGGGGTTGGAGGTCTTTAGGTACTTTTATGTTGGTGGAGGGGGGTGAGGTATGAGACACAGGCCAAATGTTGCTGACCCTGCATCTTGACAGCAGGAAGGGCGGGGGGTGGGGGGAGAGATATAGTTCTAATCACCATCCCTCGTAGGGGGGGATTAAATTTGTCAGCTCCTGCCAGGACCACCTGTTCCTTTGGTAGGGGACTAGTGGACCAGGAAGCTCTGTGCAGGCCCCGAAGGAGGACACCCCATTGGAGGATAAGATTGCTGATCACTGCATACTGGGGATGTATGTAGCCTGCAGATAGTGACCATGTGTCATGCCAGACCAAAGAAACAAGGAGCCTACAGGGAGTGGAAGAAATGCATTTGTTTCCAAACAAAAAAAAATCTGTAGAGCCACTGTCATAACAGGATTAGACACCAAGTGCTGATGGGGGCAGTTTGCAAGATGTCATGATTCTTTTTAAAGTGAGATTATACAGAAACTATGTACAGGCTTATGCTGACATGTCCATTGTTTTGGTTTTAATGCTCTTGGGATTATTAGTATATGTGCAAAACATTTGTCAGAAGGTGCACTTTTAGTTGAGTGTATTATGCAGCAGTGAGTACATGTGGCTACATGCTTTTGTATAATGACTCAAGTGGTGACCTACGCCCAGTAGTGAGTCAGTACAGTGGGGGTTAGTCAAGGCGTACACCCTCCACATCCGAGATGATAAGAGTGGTGGTACCACCGCTACACTTGTTCTCCGTCAAGGGATCTGACACTTACTTCTGCCATTGAGGTTGTGGGTGTCCATGAAGGAGATGGCTTCATCACAGTTGGTACCCTGTTCCGTGTAGCTCTTATCCATGGAGTTCACCATCACTGTCATCTCCTGCCGGGTACTGCTCAGGGTCTCTTTACGCTTTTTTGCCAGTTTCCTTCACCCAGACAAAACAGACAAGAAATGTATCTTAAGCAACAAGAAATCTCATCCCATTCTACATCCCATTCTCATACACAAAATATTAAAAACCTTTAAAAATTTGGTTCCAATTTTTCCATGCTAGTTAGTACATTAGAACCACACATCATGATTCATTGACCAAGTCATGTACAAGAAACCCACACATTCCAACCACATAATAACACATCATTATGCAATAGCATTGGTATGTATGCAGCCTGTAAAGAAAAATGGAGGACATTTACGACATCGCTCAATCATTTTTGCTGTGCAAGAATCTATTTTTAGCAGCCACTCAATGTCTATCCCTGCATGACCTCACAGTGATGGACACCTAGCTGGACAGCAAGCCTATAATAACACCGGGCTCTAAAGCTGACCAGGCCCAGATCTGGCCCGCATCCGGGACATCCAGGCCTGGCCCGGCCCAATCTGATCCTGAGCCTGCAACTTCTTGCCACAACAGCAAGACACAGTCAGTATTCCCGAGACCAGGCCTGAAGCTTGAGTGAGGGAGATTCCAGGAGACAAGGACGCCCTTAAATACCTGCTTGGTGACTCAGGGAGCCCTACTAATGTGGACCCTGGAGACTGCATGTCAGTGTGAGACAGATAGAGATAGAGAGAGAGAGAGAGAGAGAGAGAGAGAAAGAGAGGGAGAGAGAGAGAGAGTTGCACACTATCTTTCTCACACACACACACACAGAGGGAACATGCTGATGAACAACGGAAAGAAAAAAAAAAGAAACCCGGGGAAGAGGATTTTGCCTGCAGCAACACGGTAGTTGCAGGGGCGCTAAGAGACTTTTGCCCATATGTGGCAGTGCACTTGGGGTTGCTCAAAGAGTGCTCTCTGAAACACACACACACACAGATGATTCTAATTAAAAGAGTCAGGAAAGCAGCTTTTGGGAGAGATGATGCACTGCCAATGGATATTTCTGCAATGTGGATTTTTTTCCCTCCACAGTGTACACCAGGCACAGGTTCCGTCTACACTGGCTTCCCTGTGCTTGCATCATCTCACTGGCACAAAAATGGCATCACCTTGGGGCTAGGACTGGCAGTCCACCCTGGACATGTTAGTTTTGGACGAAGGCACTACTTCTTGGATGCCCGCTCGATAAGTAGATCTGACTGAGGTGCTGGAGAAGATTTTGACTGCCAGGTGTGAGCAGTACGTCCTGTCCAAACTAGCCATCACCTAAAACCAACTCTGCAAAAACTAAATTAAGGTACACAACCTGGACATCTTGCTTCTTCAACAGCTTTCATTTTTTTAAGCCAGTGTGCAGACACCTGCCAAAACTACCATTAAATTCTGGATTTAAATGTTATAACAGCAAAATGGACACAGCTTGATTGAAAATGAACAGGTGTGCACATGGGTGTCTTCCAGAACACCGATTTCCGGATAACGCTCCAATGTTCTGTTCCAGTGGCTGGTGGCCATTTGTATGCAAAGGGCAATGCAGTGCACTTCAGGGAGGCGTGTAACTGCCCCACTGATTCAACTGCCCCCAGGGTCCTTAGAGGAGGAGACAGGACCGATCTCTAATGGACCCTCCATGATCCTGGTAATCTTCTCGCTTCAAGACTTTCTACCTAAACACCCCCCCCCCCCACACACACACACACGCACACAAAATAAAAAAATACCGCTTAAGTGGTCTAAAACATGGAGACAGCGTCTGGACGGCACAACCCCCTGCAGCAGGGACATTAAACATAAATAAATGAAAGTAGAGTCCTTCCTCTTTTTCACTCAATCTCTCTTTTCTCTCTCTCACCCACCTCTCTTTCACTCTGTTCCATCATTGCTTTGCCCACTGAAGGTCAGGCTGATTCTTGCTTTTTACAAATGGAAAAAAGAGAAAAGACTCTCCCATCAGCCTGAGGGGTCGTGGCAAAACCATTACTCAGTAACTTTAGTCATTTCTGCCATCTACCACAGCCTCTCTCTTGGGAAGTTTTCCTCCTAAAATGCCAGGCCTACTGAATATGTTATTCGAGCACACTCTATACATTAGCGGACAGCTCTCATGTACCACTTCAACTAAACTGCTGACCACTGAAACTGCAGCTACTAAACATAGACTAGAAGCCAAAAACAATAACAGCAGTTACCTTTTAATTCTCCCCAAATTACCCAACTAAATATCAAACAGTATAGTGAGATTTTTTCTTCTGTTTTTGCCTTAGATTGGGCTACTTTCTACTGAACTGAAAAAACACAGTTACAAATATACCACATTTGCAAGGCAATATCTGTTTATCTGTGCAAGTGAAAAGCAATTGATATGCACTACACAGTTCTTTGCCGTCTTACCACCATTTCAATGTAGGGAATTTTTTCTTATGTCAAGCCTGATTTGCTACAAGGGGATTTCAAGTAAAATTGCCCTTCAAAGAAACACTATCCCTTCAGTACTAGAGTTCACATCTAGACATGCCGTTTAAGCAAATAACGGCTTAAAATCCACAGGCCTTCGTCATCATCTAAATCTGCATTTGTCTCAGACAGTTGTATCTCTGCAGAGATTTGTCACCAAGGAGCCGTTCTTCTGCTGCACTTAAAAAGAAATTAAAGTGTCTGCAGAAAGCTTCTGGAAATTACAGTGGATGCCATGATGACAGTGTCTCTTGCAGGGTTTAGCTCATTTGAAGCATTCAAGCAGAGGGAACTACATAGTGCCCTAAATTGGAGACAAATTCTAGTTTACGATGGAAAAAAAACACTGAAAGAAATCTCTACTAAAATGCTTTGTTGTAAATACAAAGAAAAAAGAGAAACAATAAAAAGTCCTCAAGCCGTCACAGCATGCGGGGGAAGAACAATAGCAAATTTTCTTTGTCACAGCTGATGCTTTCATTTGAAGAGGGAAATGTGACATTTTAACCTGGCAAATGATAGCTTCAGCCTTGATGACGAGGCTTACGTAGGGCCCTACCTGCCTTAAGGCAATGAGACTTTCAGTGGGCTATAATTGTATCTCTCTCGCATCTTTCGGTGCCGGTAAATGACAGAAAAACCGGCATGTTACCCCGCTAGTGCGCGGCGGAGCGCCATCGACGCTAATGGAGGGACGTTAGCTAATGAAGCTCCCCCACCGCCTGCACTTGCGAATCAATCTCATTTATTTAATTTGCCTCCGTACAACAGTGAGCCTCCCGCTGCCCCTCTCCTCTAACGTCTCTCTCCACGCATCCAGAACTCGACAGGACACTAATGATTTAAATGTTCCCTCAAAATTTGTTTGCCGTGAAAGTGACGTTTAACGCACACTGTTGTGGGTGTGGGTGAGCCGAGGTTTAGTGTGAGCAAGCGATGTCTCAGTGAGAGCAGGGAGAGGTCTGGAATAAACAATGATAAAACAAAACAGCGAAGTATTCACGGAAAGCACAGACCTAGGTCAAAGGGGATTTCTTTGTGACAGTATCACCACATAAATATCAAGCAACTAAAATGACGTGTTTGCATTTAAATATAGAGAAAGAGGAACAGACTCTAAAACAAAATATGTCACATGCAGGACGAGTACAGCATATTATGGAAGGGACTAATTGTAAAATAAAATACTGCTGTCAAGTAAATTGACATGTTTCCTCTCTTCATCAATAGTCTCAAGAAAATCTGCACAAACCTCAAATTTACCCACATTGTACTCAATATTCACAAAGGCTTTTGTTTTCAACAGACATTCCTCAGGCCAAGTACAGTGTTGTGTCTAGGATCCATAACAGACAAAAACAGAAACACATGGCTTAGGTATTGTTTTTGTTTTAGGTTTACTGAAAATAAGCAGAATAATATCTAGATTCCTCACAAAAACGTCTGTGGCTGTAGGCCCACATGTAAGACATTTGTGAACTGTCTGGTCCAACATTCGAGCAAATTAGGATCAAATGCTATTCAGAAGCTGTCTCTGAATTGCAATGAAAGAACGAACAACACTGAAGTGCTTTTGGTCCGTTTGCATTTCAGTATCATTTCCAGGTGTGGAGCCAGTGGATTGCACAATTTTCTTTTTCTATTTTTTTTTTTTTAAACTGCATCCCTACTCAGCCCCTGCATGCACCAGTGGGACTTAGCAGACAGGTAGAGGTTCAATTTCTCCTTACACCCCCCCCCCCCCCCCCCCCCCCACGCCCCCAAAAGAGAAGTGGGGTTGAGGGGGAGGTAGGGTGCAGGCAGGTAGGGGTGGCGATTGAAAAACCCCTTTCCCCACAGAGAGGCAGATTTGACAAAGCCAAAGCAGCCTATTTCCTTGCAAATGTCAGGAGTCGATCTGTCTCCACGAGCAACAGGGGTGAGTGAGCTGAGAGAAGATGGAAAATAAATGTGAACTGGGGCCTCTTCAGAGTCTGTCTAATCAGACCAAAAATGTCATCGGGCCAGGGGACCAGGGCTGGTCATCCGATCAATGCATCAGTGGCTTCACAGGAAGTGCCGTCTGACGTAAAGGGTCGAAGGTTAAAACCCTTAAGTGCCTGCCAGGCTCAGCTATAGATGTCTATCAATCCTTCGACGTGACATCACCATGAGAAACAGATGCTGTAGTCACACCTTAAAATGGGCTTCTAAACAAAACAACAGAAACAACAACAACAACAACAAAACACTGACAGAAGATTAAACAAAACAACATCTACATCTGCATCTACAACATCACCTCGGCAACACTGTGCTGGAAATGTTTGATGGAAAATACAAGTGATAGACCATCATCTCTATGAGCTGTTTGCCGGAAGGGAGAGAGAAAAAAATGACAAACAACAGATTGGCAAAGTTTCCAGAAACGACCTGCCGTCATCAATCGTGACACGGGAAGCCGGCATGCCACCATCAGCCCGAAGGGGATTTTTCGAATGTGTGCGTTAGAGAGAGTGACACCAGCTGAGAGGGAGACGCATCATTTCATACGAGAGATCCTCTCTCTCAGCTGCAGTGGCGGCTGTGGCATTTGCCAGCGTGGAAGCGGTCCCGGAGACAGTTGCCGGTGTCCCACTGGGGTCCCGCTGTGCCGAAGAGAGAGGACTGTGAAGACGCTGTTGTGCTGAGGCAAAACTCACTCCATCCACACAATATTTCTGCTGCTAACCAGAGGGACCTGTGTGCTTTCCAACACAATGCGGGAGCTTCCTTTTGACTGCCCCCTCCTTTGGGGAATAGCTAAACTGCTTAAAAAGATAGATTAACGTCAGCACACCCATGCGTGTGGGGGTTTGTGTTGTGGTGTTTGCAGGAGTGATATGACTTCTCAATCATACACTCACAAAGGGCTGCCAACAGAAAACAAGCCCCCCCAAAATAAATAAATAAATAAACACGTTCATAGGTAAACAAACAAGATAAATAAATAAGTCACTAAAGACCCTTGTGCACCTCTGAGGCAGGTGCCGCAGAACAGTGCGAGCTGGTGTGCTTGTTTATGCGACGAGTCCCCCTGCCTGGCCGTCTCTGGCACAAGCCAAGCAGAAAGAGGAAGGACAACTTCAAGAACACAAGAGCTCACTCACGTCCCGCTGTGGCCTCACCCGGTGCGTGGAAAGCACATCCACTGCCCATGCATAGCTAATGCAAAACAGCTGATCCCCCCCCCCAACCATCACCACCATGTCCCTTCACAACCACCCTGGGTCCCAGCAGACACCATTTCCAACCTTCTTGCTTGCTTTTTTTCTGTTTCATTTTTTTATCTTCAAACAGCAACATCGGCCATTCCTCTTTCCATTTTATTCTTTTTTCACCATCCCTTTTTCTGTTTCCTGAGTAAACACATCCATTTGGAATGGCTTAACCTGAAGCCCCCACAGATGGAAGATGTCCGTGCTGACGCGAAAGCGAGTGGAGTGAGAGAGCATGCGTGTGTGTATGTGCGTGCATGAGAAAGAGAGAGTTTTTTTTTTAAAGAGTTTTACTCCGAGTTCTCTCAAACACATAAAAAAAACCCTTGCTGCGCTGTGCTCTCGCTGTTGTATGTTTTGATGGCCTGGATCCCCAGGAGATGAGGAGGACCCTTAAGCGAACCTCTGAGCGAAGTGTGGGCTTGGCCACAGAAAGCCTATTTTATCCAGCATTTAGAGGTATAAATCCAGCTGTTTGGGTCAGACATACAGGCATGCACCTCAGGCCTTCAAATGGGCTGGACAGCAGGAATGGGCTGCATGATGCTACTGCAAGCAAAAGTCATCCATCCTTAGAATTAGCAAGTGCAGAAAAAGGAGCGACAGTCTGATATATATATATATATATATATATATATATATATATATTTTTTTTTTTTTTTTTTAAATGTAGACTGGAAGACAGAATGCCTAATACATTTCTATTTAGCTCCATTTACATTTTGCTATATTATACAAAGTAGCTGGGATATATACCTTAAGTACATTGTCAGGTATATATTTTCTTCTTGTAGAATCTCTCTGATATCTATGGGCTTTGATAAGTTTAGTCATAGAATGTTGACATCATGAATCCAAAAGCTCCTGTGCTTTTGCATTTGTGTTAATATGATACTGACTGCATTATTTGTAATACTAAAAACGAGATACTGCATCATGAAGAATGTACATATTCTGCAACAAATATCACGTCACGTCAAATCCATTTCATCTACATAAATGGACAGGATATGACTATGGTATGTGCATACCCAGTGATTATGCATACCATGATTTCCAGAGGTGATATAATTACACAGGTCTTTTCAGTGGTCTGAACAATAACATGCAATAACATAACAGCAATGAAGACTGATTATCAGGAAAAAAGGGAAGCATGTATTAGTATGTACTGCTGCTCAGGATACTTCAGCATGTTAATGACAAACTCTGAGCACTAAGTTGACTGAAAACATAAGCTTATCTGTCACCATGGCATCAGAGAGATGGATACACTGCTACAGAGATCACCTACTGTTTTTTGCTGTGTTCAGAAAGGACTTCCACTACAGCAGCCCATTAACTCCAGATAGCTTTGCTTCTCAACTGACAATATACAAGATGTTGAAGCCATGACACAAAGTGCAAATATGTTCCATTAAATAGGGTGTAAGCCATCAGTCCGGGGCTGATCCAATCTTTTTAAACTGAAACACCTCAAGCAAGCAATTGAATCTCACTACCGAATGTCCAGACCCCTCTATACAAAACAAAAGTGTAAAATGAGGGTCTGGTTTGATTACCAGGCTAACGTCACAGTAAAATCCCCACTATTCTTTTCATAACCTTCCCTTCTATGCCCTCCTTCTCTGAAACCATTTCATCCAGATTGGGGTCTAACCAGCACCAGAATAAATCAAAGAATATAGAGACTTGGCTCCACTTGTGTGGAACTACTGTACACAGGAAATAAACAAAAAAAATTACACAAAACTTAATTAAAGAGCCATTTTTTTCACTTAACAACACTAATGAAGATTGACTAAAACATTCTTCATTTGAAATTTTAATTTTCTTGTTTTTATGGCTGAGCAGACGTGAAC
Source organism: Tenualosa thibaudeaui (assembly GCA_027481765.1). NCBI lineage: Eukaryota > Metazoa > Chordata > Actinopteri > Clupeiformes > Clupeidae > Tenualosa > Tenualosa thibaudeaui. Next base: position 7,763,978 of record JAIFZK010000008.1, read on the forward strand.
TGCATCCTAATTTAAATGCCCTCCTCATGCATGCGAGATGGCTCTGGAGGAGGAGGGGGTGGCAATATTAAGACGTTAAGTGTTGACAACTTAATTACAGTGTTGCAGGTGATGCTGCAATATTTTTTTCAACACAGATGCCAAGGAAGAGCTGGTCCCAAAAAGCTGCCATCACCCTCATCTCACATCAGAGAGACAGCTAGAGGAACTAACACGCTTAATCACAACAAAACATCAACAAAAACACGATCTGGACTAAAAAACGTTACCGTAGTCAACATACCTATTTTTTTTTCCTGTAAACTGACTTACACACTCATAGAGTGAGCTCTTGAGAGTATTAATCCACAGTGCAAGCAATAACTGTCCATGTTCAGTGACTGTATTCACAGATGACAATGGACTATTGGCATCCTAGGGAAATATACCCCTCCACCCATGTTTGAATAGCTGTTTGGTCCTACATAGGCAAACACAAACAAATCAAAATGCTACCGAGCAAAAGGTGATACTAGATTCTCTTTGAGAGGCCGGTTCCCTGGTTCAGAGATCTATTGATCTCACTAGGCAAACCAGCGTGGTGAGCATCAATATTTAAAGACAGGGTGATTGCAAACACACTCTCCTTTCAGCTGAGGTGATCCTGAGATGTATAGATTTCTATGACCTAAACAAGAACAGTGCATTAAGGTTTTAAATGTTTAAATGTTTAAATGCAATATGTTAAAACACTGCTGATATCTGCAATGTGTTAAAACAATGCTGAATTAACCTGGGTTATGGATTGTATGTATTTATTTATATAGCACATTTGTCTTGCACAAAAGGTACACTTCTGCACCTACATACAAAAAGACTGGGTGAAAAGACAGATACTTTATTTTCTTGAAATCAGGGAAAACTTCCATGAGCAATGATGCCTGTCGGAAACAGCACATACAGAAGCTTCATGTTTTTGCTCTTCTGAGGTCAAAAAACAAGTTAAACTGAATAAACACACCATGGAGAAGCAAACCGAAGAATCTTTAGAAATGCAGAGTTAGTGGCCTGTGTCTTGGATAGGTCAAGCTGTGACACACAACTCTAACAAGAACTCATTCAAAGGCTTGTAGTCACAAAAATTAGGACAGGTTGTGAGGCTGAAGACTGCACTTCACACCAGGAGGCCAACCGTGTTAGCGGCATCACCTTCCTCCGAGGCTGAAAGGAATCCATTTGTGCCTCTGACACCTTTCATTAGCTTCCCACAATCTTTCTTCTTCTGCCTTTGGAACACAGAGGTCACCAACATGTGTGATACCAACATGCAGCCAACACCTGGCCTACACCTGCCCTGAGCCTTGGCAGTTGGTGAGGACAAAAAACAGCTATCACTCCAAAGACGGATGTGACTGTGGAGTCATGCTGCAGTGACTGGATTTCAGTTGTCTTTGGCTGCTTTCAGTTTCTCTGGTCTTTCTTTATTTAGTTCCACTGTCTGAAAACAATTTTTTCAACTGTTCATCAGGGACAACTGAAACAAAGGCACCTGTTTTAAGTTCTCAATACACACCTCAGAATGCAGCACCGTAATGGGCGATGTTTTGGTGTGTTCGTCCATTTCCTGCTGTGTGCGCTGCCTTTTCCCTCTCATTACTGACAAGAAAATGGAAAAGAGGGACCTTGGATGTCTCGTCAATTACGGTGACACTGAAACAGAAGACTGAGGTTCTTGGCGAGCACTCGAACTTACACCAACAGCGGTCCATTAGTTCATTTGGCTCTCTGATAAGGTTACAGAGGTTTCCTGACACCTTCATGGCCTTGCCCAGGGTAAGTGCCACATACTGCTGTTTAATGATCAACTGATAAGACAGCTTTTCCTGGAGCGGGCTAATTTCATTTCCTCTCCTTGCCAGCGTGAGACTGTTAACCATTTCCTCTCCTTGGCAGCGTGAGACTGTTAACCATCTATAACCCCCCCTTCCCACTCCCCCACCACACACACACACACACACACACACACACGGTTTCTTGCGCTCTGTATGCACAACCCCCTCAGCTTTCATTAATTAACAGCAAAGGAGATTGCAGAGTTTGATGCTGCTCAGCAACAAGGTATGAGTGAAGCGGCACGGCGAGGACGACAGCTTGCTCGTCAGCCATGGCTGACTTAGCTTATCTACTAAACAAAGGGTCAATTCTGAGTCGAACATCAGAGTGTGGTTACTCCACAATGACCTATTAATCAAATGAGAGCAGCACTGTGTCAAACCCCGTGACACTCCATGGTGTCTGCGTCATAGGAGACACAGGAAGGAACCAGTGGCTTTTCTACCTCTCTTCCTCCTCAATCTACAGTCACCTCTTGTGGACGTTGGTGGCTGTCAGCAAGACAAATGTATGTCGCATTGTGGCAATTAATTTGACTCTTGTTTCTGCGTGAGCCTTCCGTGTAGGATTTAATTAAAGGTTCTCCCACAGCCGAGGAGTGTGCTCAGCTGAAGGCCTCCGAGTTAAATGGGCCTGTCTCTTCCACGGCCCCTGGGAGACCGCCACGAATGATGAAGTTGGGGTTCTGCAGAGGCAGGACGGGCGAGAGAGAAGAAAGAAAAAGAGAGAGAGAGAAATGGTGGGAGAGGGAGATAGGGGAGCCCTTGCCTGCACTCATTTCTCATAGTGGAGGGACCTAATCCCTTCTCTTCCCTGACATCTCTTCTGTAGTATTAACGTGATGCTTTATGTTTTCTTTTTCACACTAACAGGATAAGGGTTGCTGGCATGTGGGTACAAAAGGACAACAGCAGCATTTAAACTTTCAAATGCAGGAAATTTGGACAGAAGAAACTGAGTGGCTCTAGTGTGAAATAACCAGAGGTAGTAGTAGTGGGGAAGATTTTGTACTTTTTCCATTTCCTGTTTACTTCTGTGCACCCTTTGTCAAAACTCAAAGGATGCCAGCTGCCCCCATAGCAGCTGACACTGACAGAGTAAACTTGGCCCTCCTTCAGAATGTGTCATTATTTCTTTTGAGTCAAAGATGTTCTCTTCTGCGTACCTTGCCATGATATTAACGCCAGCTCTTCTCGCATTCAGGATTCTTTAAGTGACTTTCAAGCTTATTAGGTCTCCAGGACACTCCACATTACACTTAAGCATAGTAATTGATACAGCAAGTAGCAGCCAAATCCCTAATCGCTGAACCTGTCGCTACACAATCTGTAGCTCATTGGAGATGGATTTTAGATGCTGGATAAAACCATTTATCCAGGTGTTGCATTGGCAGAGGTCAAAGCCAGAGCAGCGGACAGAGATGCTAAATGGGCCTTCTGTTTCACCCTTTCTGCTTCAACCTTAGAAGCACTGTCCGTTCCCCAGTTGGATCAAAGGAAGGCGTTCAATATTTCATTAGGCTGCTTGCACCTGTAATGGCTCTATCTAAGTCCTGTGATGCATGGACTATCAGCAGGCCGATGCAGCTAAGACTCGGTGCCAAATCCATAGCCATCCATAGGCCTTGGGCTAATTCAATGCGACGACCAGCCGGTGTTAGTAAGAGCAAAATTGGTCATTGCCAATGACTTTTGCACCTGTTTCTGATTAAATCTCACAGGAGGAAATTTAATTAGTACCGACCGACGTTACTAATTGGAGCTTGGTGACTGCACTGATCACATAAGAGTCCTCGCATTAGAGTAATACATTCAAACAGCTTGGACTAAATGTGTTATTTGTCACCAATCCGCTTCTGTCACTACAAATTCTATGAAGCATGTGATATTATGGTAATAAATGGAGGGAGACGTAAATGTGTGCATTGAGAACAACTCTGACAAAACAGATCGGAAGCATTCACAGTTTAGTTTGGTTTAGGATTGTAAGTGGCCATGCAGCAGTCGGGAAATCAACACTAATGGTGCAGATATGGAGGAAAAGCGCTACTTCAAAGCCACAGCTCAGTATCCCAATTTAGCAAGAACTATAATGCAGAACATTGCCTGTGTATCACAGATTTATCTAGAAGCCCTGCAGATATTCAGCAGAGTCTTATTCAAATCCTAGCTGTGGGGCACCATACTGCTGTGTCTGTGGAAAACTGTCAACATTCTGGCACTCACCGAAGCCAACATAAATTCCACCATGAATGTAATTTTCCTTCCAAAGATAATCACTTTTGGACAGCTTTCTTTATCAACTAAGTGCATGAACAACAAACGGTTGCAAGACTAATTTTTTTGCCCTACTGCGTAATTCAAAACAAGAACAAACAGCATAAAAAACACATTTTGGCGAGGAACGGGCAAAATACACACCATAATGCCACGATGGTTTACTAAAACAGTCAGAATATATATATATTATATATATATATATAAAATCACATCTCTCTCATTCTGTTACTGTCAACACACTGCACACAAACCTTGCCTTGCGTCAAACATTACTGAGCACTTACACAATCATACAGTACCTAACCAAACCAATTGTATCTTATAGGTAAAAAAAAACAGATAATTTCTCACTCCCAAGCTCTATTTGGGTGCTACTATATTCCCCACAGCAGCACAGCACAGTGGGCAATGCTGTCAAGTCTGTCGTGAGTAGGCTAATAAAAGACGGATGATGGATGATGCTGTTTACATGCTGCCAACTGATCCATGCAGAAAAAAGTGTTCTACAATATGAGAACTAAATAAAAAATGTTGACAAAAATAATAATTATTCTGAAATAAAATCTGAACAGAAAAATTAACACTAATATTTAAAAAAATGAAAGCAAATGGAACAAAGCATTATGTGAGATGCTGGGATGAGGTTAAGGAGTAATGGGAAGGGAGTTTCTTTTTAATTAATTAATTTGTTAATTACATGGCTACTCAGATCAGCATTTTCCAGATAAGCTGTTTTGAAATGGGGTTGAGGGAGGGGTTAGTCATCAGTCTCATGGAGTTGGAGATGCCTTTTGGGTTGCAGGACATACCGTTTCCCCCTCTTCATAGGGCACAGCAGATTAGTCAGTTTACCAAACAGCAAGGGGAAAACTCCTTTCAATTTGACCTCTAACTCACTGACTGAAGGAGTTTTTTTTGTAATCAAGTAAGGAGAGTAGGGTAGTGACTTAACAGGGTCCCCTTTCACACTGAAGCCTCAGACCAAAGATATGAGTTCAATCTCACATGTCTGTGATGTGTCCCATTGTTTTAATTATGCTTAGTTTGATACATTTCAGCTTTTGACCAAACAGTTTGGTTTTAGGACTTGTGTTAAATGAAAGGTTCAAAGCTGTGTGTGTGTATTTTTTTAAGGTGATAAAAAGTGCTTGCTCCAGCTTCAGTTTGAAAGGAGGGTTTGAAGTCACTAGTTTCATGCATGGTAATATCAAGAAGACGTGGCGGAGAAAGCACGGCACTAAGGCGTTTGACAAAGTGGTTACTTACAGGTAATAAGTGTAGGAGTGATAGGTTCTTCTGCCCAGTAGGGTGGTGGAAGGATATAGGCAGTGGTGGGAAGGGGGAAGAATGAAATGGAAGGAAAGAAAAAGTAAAATATTAATGTCTGAAAAGTCGAAATAAATGAACAAAACCAGATATGGTGGCTTAAGTGATAACTACTTGTGACTCGTGAGGGCAAAAGGTGAATTCTGACAGTATGTTATGTATGTTCCTGACAGTCACTGGGGAGGTGGTTGGAGGGAGTGGAGGCAAGGATGCAGAAGCAAAGAGAGAGAGATGGGGGGGTTTCCCAAAGGTTACTCTGACCTAACAAGCTGCAGGTTACCCACTGCTGTTGAGCACTGTGGGTAAAGTGTCTGTGACAGAGATTGTTATTCAGATACACAAAAAGGGGAGAGTGCAAAAGGTATAGGAAAGAAAAAGCTAGCTGGAGCGGTTAGCAAGCAGATTAGATGTATAGTCCTGATTTAACTGGCTATGGATCAGTTCTGCTCCTTAGCAAGCAGGGATTGTCTGGTCCGTGCGAGATCAGGACTAAACCTGTTCCGGCATGACAGCTGACATCTGGGTTCCACAATTAGAAGCAGCCCAAGATTATATATAGCTGCATAACAGTAGGAACAACTCTTATTTGTCTTATTGGCTTTCAAATGTATTTAGTGCATGTATCACACCAAAAAAGTCCTCCGGATCCAGTTACAAGTGATGACTTGTAACAAATGCACAACTAAATTGGGGTGGTTTAAAAGCAGGCAACTCAACTCAAGTGAATTTTTCCACACTTACCACATCACTGCTTCCTCTCTAAACATTAACTTGAAGATTCTTTTTTTTTCATATTTAACAGGTTGTGCTCAAGAAATTTCTAAAAACATCACCACATTTTCTCCCCCCTGTCAGTAAACTTTTTCTAAAAAAAAATGTTCTCAGATTTAACACATTGTGTCTAAGGTTATACTTTTTAAAACTACAATGTACACTATTGATCTGAAGTGACTGCCTCACTTGCCTGGTGAAAAAAATCACTCCTATTCAGAAGATGTTACCGAGCTTTGAAAATGATTACCATAATCAATACAACAAATGCCCTTATTCAGTGGAAATAATAGCTGATATTGACAAAGCAATATCTGACGTGGCTTCCCTCATCTTTGTTTAAGCGTATATAGCAACTGCAGAGTAGCTTCTGATTGTACTGACAAGGTCACAAGCAACTTGAATTGAGAGCCTCAAAACCTCACATTGTACTGCAGCATTGCTTGCCTGTGTACAAATAAAGTTAGCTATTTACACAGTGTAGCTTCCTGAGGTTGCTTTATAGAATACTGAAAGCCTCTCCCTCCACCACCACCACTACACACACTTTCTTTCTTTCTCTCTCTCCCTCTTTCGCTCTCTCTCTCTGTCTATTGGCTTTCTAGCTAGTGAAGCTGGCTAATGCACACTCGCCTCTAGCAACATGCCCTAGGCCTCTCTTTGAAAAAAAAAATGCTTTCATCAAATTTTCCTTCTCATCTAGTGTTTTTTCCCAGATGAGATGAGCCTCCGAAACATTTTCCTGTTTCCCAATTCTGACTGGGTCATTAGAACCATGCGCCGTTTGTTTGAGAATAACATAAAAGAATTAATATTTCATGGCGTCACACACGCACCAATGCCACAAACAGTTTAGTGACTCTTATCGTTGTAATCAAATCAATTATTCAGTGTTCAACTGACAACCCTTCAAAACAGGGAATGTATGCTCTGGCACTTAATAACTAAGCAAGAGGAACGCAACAAAGCTCCAATGTTGAGATTGATCCACTGTTTCAGTACAAAACTGTCATTATTTATTGTTTATTTTCTGAATTATAAAGATAAACCCCTGAACACTGTGGAAAGATGTGCTCTGTGTGGAGCACCGCAGAGGAATGATGTCTTACCGTTTCTTCATCACGAGCACAACACCGAGGAAAATGATGATGAAGAGCAAAATGCCAGCGATGACTCCGGCGATCTTCACTGTGTGGTCAGACTGTTTCTCTGGCTCCACCTCGTCGGGTTTGCGCGTGGCTGCACCTAAGAAACACAGCAGGTTAGACCATGCATACAGCACTGTGTGTCACACAGTCATCACAAACCATTCTGAAGAGTATATTCGCTGCCTCTTGTTGTTTTGACAACGTCAGTGCTTCACTTAATATGTTCACAGAAACGCTGAGTCACTTGAAGGTTCTTCGAAAGTTCATGATGGGCTGGCAGTTTCCTAAAAGTTATGTCTTCCACAAATCCATTTTCTTCATGACTCAAACATTTCCCCATGATAGACCTGACTTGTTGACATGGGTAGGGCAATTATCCAAAAAAAAGAAAAAAACAAACAAAAAAAAAAAACTAGCAACAAAATATTGATGTTGAAACTCATTACTGACTCTCTGGGGAGCATCCTTGTGCTTGTCATTCTTCGAACGCCAGGCTGGAAAATGCTACTGTCAGCCACCTAAATAAGCACACTGGGCAAATGTCAACCAACTAGATGTTGTCCACAGATGTTCCACTGAGTTTATCCACGCATTTTCATCCCTTATGTCAACATACACAGCGAGATTTATATATTTATTTATTTGTTTATTTCATTTGTCCGCTTTCCCGTGAAAAAAATTGAGTGGTTATTTCCTCTTGCCTGAGTTTTTGCACCTGAAAGAGGGAGATAAACTCATTAACTGTGCCTCTTGGCGCCATTGTTTCTTCATGGCCATGATAAGTATGGAGTGCTCTCTCTCCCCCCCTCCCTCTCTCTCTGTCTCTCTTTCTTGCCTTTGGATATTTAAATCTGGGTCACATATGGTGAGTGGCAAGGAAGAAGAGAGAGAGAGAAAGAAAAAAATACCCTCTGCAAAAAAAGATGAAAAAAAGAGAAAGGTGAAGGAGAGGCAGAAGACAACTTTCCTTCGGAGCAATTTATTCCCAAAGTAGGCAGTGACGGGTGATCACACTACGAGCGCAGGCATTTAATGTCTGCTCAAACGAGATAACTGAGCAGCCTAGCAGCGGCCAGTGTCTCAGCGACACTGCCTTCCTGCGGCCTTCCCCCTCTTGTCTGGGGGGTGAAAGGGGGTGGTGGGAAGACTATAGGGAAAAAAACAGACTACAGAGACAGAGAGTAAGTAGAGAGATGGATGGAGAGAAGAGAGAGAAAGGTAAAGTCAGAAAAAAAAGAGGAGGAGAAAAGGAGAGAGAGAGAGAGATGGAGAGAGAGAGAAAGAAAGAGAGACAGACTACATGCAGAGCTGTTTACTGTATAATGTGATGGCACGTCAAGCCGGGGCCCGATGAAATATCCATTTCCAGCGCGCTAAATGAGAGGAGGATGAAAAATCGTGGGGACAAGCTGTTCAATTCGCCCTGGCTGAAATCCATTCCTCCTGCCAGCTACACTTTTTCAATCAAAGCATGACAACATCCATCACTCCAGCCAGGGCCTTTCACCCGTTACCTGGGTGACAGATAGTGCCATGATACTAGGGGAAGGATATTTCCGCTTAGCCCTTGATGTGAGGAGGAGACCGAAGGGGCCATTTGGTGACCGGGATCCAAGAAGGACTAACGCAATGATTAATGAAGATGAAGTCAAAAGTCTTGCTGTGAGACAAGGGTGCTCTTCAGTGGGGGTTAAGGAGGTGTTAATGTTTCTCCAAGGCATATGTGCTTGCTTGTAGGAATGTCTGCCTGTCAAAGCAGTGTGCCAAAGCAGTGTGCTAAACTCCTGTAATGTGCTCCGAGGCATCTGAAAAATGCTACAAGTTGTGAATAATACCCTACTAGATTAGATAGTGACTAGATTAGCATAATAAATGTCAGCTAAAAGGAAATACATGAATCTAATATCTGTATTAATGTTTACCTCTGTTGCTAGTCATGTAAATAATTTGTTTATTAAATTCCAACTGTTTAGAGATTCAGAGGAAGTCATGTTGTTTTGACTAACCTTCTTCTTCAATACTTTTGCTTTCCTGAGGAAAAAAAAAGAGAAAAGAAAAACTACTCCACCCTCTCAACCCTGGAACTTTGCTCACGTTTCTCTCTCCCTTTCAATCTGACATTTCATATGACGCATGGGTCATTTGCCACCAGGAAGGCAAAACATGCAGAAGAACGCAGCCGTGCTGAGCTTCTTCTTGGAGTGACAGTGCTTTGAAGATGGAGAAAACACAGTGAGAGAAGGGAGCACTCAGAGAGAGAGAGAGGCAGAGAATAAGAGAAAAGAGTTAAAGGCAAGGGGGAGTGCAGGGGTCTGCCTGACAATATAAGTGCACCAGGGCCATACGTGAATATACTCTCTTTTTCTCACACACACACACACACACACACACACACACACACACACACACATACACATACACATACACCTCCACAATTCACAGTGAAAGGAGAGTGAAGAGGACACAATCCCCCACTTCCTGATTCACAGGGCCACGTCAAAAACAGGGCGTATGTCAAAAAAATGACACGCTGAGACGCCCAGGCTCCAAATAAGGCCCTGGATATTGTCTTGTTACACAAAAAACAGATTTTACTCAAGGTTGTTAAGAGACATCCAGTTCTCAAACTCCTGGTCTCTCCATAGAAAAGCAAAGTGATGCATAAACAAACATAAGAGGACATAGTGCAGGAAAATGAAATATTCCTGGAGAGGTGTAGGCAGAAGGGGATAAAGATTTGCATATAGGGCTCTTCCGTATCTGACAGGGATGTGTATGCAAAGGAGTTATAGCATCCTTGTTTGTGGCAAGAGATTGCATTTCCACAAATTTCTGTCCTTTGTGCTCTCCCATCAAAATCTTCTGTTCCTCTCTTTCTCTCTCTCTTTTTTTTCATTTGACACTTTTTGACACAGTTCTCAATGATGGTGCAGGAGTTAGGGAAGCAGTCCAAAGTTAAATATGTTACACTTGGGGGATGGGTTGGTTAGGGGGTTGGTGGTGAGGGCTGCAATTTTGCATTTCACAACGTCTGACTTTGCTGGTTTGCTGGTGCTGGTGGTGGTGGTGGTGGTGGGGGGATGATGACGGTGGTGGTGGTGGTGGATCATTTTGGCTCCCTGTACAAACACCACATGGAAAGTGCTCACCTATTCCATGGCAGTCAGGCAGGCTGGTAAATATTTAAATGTAATTTTCTGACAGCAGGTTGAGCATGATGGCTTTGTCATGCATGCCAAAGTGTTGAGGTTTTCTGTTTCACACCGCTTCACAGGGGCATATTGATTCTTTCTCCCCTCCTTTCCTGCTCTTCCTAGGAATCATGCATCAGCTCTGAATAAGAATGAAGTAATTTGGTGTGTACATGTACATGTGCGTCTGTGTGTGTGTGTGTTTGTGCTTTATGGTGCATGGCGTTTTGTCTCTAAAATCCACAGTAACATAGAGGCTAATCCAATAACAGCCTCACTGTATGCAGAGTGAATATAAAACACACAATCTGACTAAAATCAAGACCGCATGCTACCAGAGGTTAACAGTTGTCTCGGCACATGTCATGGTACACAGGGTGAGAGTTAGGTTTACATCCATACATGTATTAAAGAGCACATGGATAGACATTTGAGAGTGTATGCAGACGTGTCAGGGGCATGGAACAAGACACACTTAAATATTTATATTGAATTTCACAAAAAACAATTAGAGTGAATATAGAGCAACACTCATGCTGTCACTGACGTGTCACACACACACACACACACACACACACACAAACAGACACATAGACACACACACACACACACACACACAATCACAGAGCTTCTTTGAGGCTAATGCCTCCTTGGGTCAGAAATTTCTGTGTTAAAGGAGTGGGATACAAACAGTGAGCTGGATACATACACACACACACAAACACACACACACACACAAAAACAGGACATTAGAAGCTGGGCAGAAGAGTCTCTGACCTGTTAGTTGGTTGTCCCCCGCGGCGGGAGCAAGGCGAACGTACGGCGTTGTGAGCTGAGTCACGATTATGGCAGCTAAGGCAGAAAGAGTTCCAGGCCAACATGCAGAAAGAGAGAGAAAGAAAAAAAGAGATGGAGGGAGAGAGAGAGAGGGGGGGAGATTTAGAGAGAGAAAGAGAGAGAGAGAGAGAGAGAGAGAGCAAGACTGAAGCTAGGAATTTGGCAAACAAGACCATCTTAGTAAGAGCATCTTAGTAAGAGAAAAAGGACACTAAGATTGTTGGTGTTGTGTGATTTCGATACTGAGGATTAGACAGTCTGAAGACATTTCCATTAATTATCATTAATAAGCATCACACATTACAGTGCCAAAATAACATATGTAGCTGTGTGTGTGTATGTGTGTGTGTTTGTGTTTGAAAATTACCTTTCATATTACCATTAGGAGGACAGACTCCTAGAGATGTGGAGAGATGTGGGCTGTAATTATCATAATACGGTGTAAATCTCAGCTGCACATTTCTAAAATGTTTTTTTCTTTGTGTTACTTTGCTATGATAAGTACCAACAGAGCTTGGGTAGTGTGCCAGGTGCGTAGGCCTCCCCCAGGGAATCTGACTGGTGGTTAGAACCCGAACCTCAAGACTTCCAGCGCAAAACCATTAGCAGATGCAGCCTCTAAAATCCTTGCCTGAGGCCCAATAAAATTAGATTAAACACCTCTAGTGATACAAAATTAAAAGACGGCACATAACACTACATCACACTACACTATACTACTACACTACATTACACACCGTCATTCCCTCATAAACTACACACGTGTTGGAAAGGCTGAGATGGGATGGGAGCACAGGGGCTTTAGATGCCTTTACTGTTCGTGGCAAAAAATATGCCTACCTTGGACCGCAAGGCACAAACATCCAGCCCGCCTCATTTGCATAGCAGAGCTCTGGCACCATTAGAGAGATGGCACATAGTAAAGGAAATAGATTATCTACCATCTGTGCTCAATTAGAATCCAAACACTGTGCGTGCTAGCTAGGAGACGAGGGGTGCAGGATGTGGGGTTGTGTGTGGGGGTAGTGGCTGTAGCTCGCTAACTGCCTCCCATCTATGCTAATGCTGAACAGGAGGTCAAAGCGATGCCGCCGCCAGCCGGCTTGGAAATCAAAAGTCCGGACGGTTTTGACGAAGGATATGTTCCATCTGCTGCCAAACACAATGTTTCCCCGCAGAGCAGTTAGACTGACACTTTGCCGGCGGCAGGGATGGGCCAGAGAAGTCGTACAGCTTCGGAGGGCTCACGCACTTGGCTAGCAATGCTAATTCCCTTGCTCATGAAGAAAGCAATAAAGGCCTTTGAAGTCAGCACAAGGTTGAATTTGTCCAATATCCATATCATAACCAACGATGCAGTGGACTGAATACAAACTTGGATACACTCAGAAAATATATATTACCATGTAATGCAAATGTGTTATTTTTCTTAGTGTTACAGCACTCTATCTCTCTATACATTGGTCATACTGGAAGATTAATTGGAAGGTTCCCTCTGAATCGTTGTGGCGAGACTTGTGAGAATATGGTGGACTTGTGTTCAACAACACAGTGACAAATTATTTAGGAACAAGTCACACTGTGTGAATTTTTAACTTCCCACCTACTCTGATTTTTAAAATGACATTTAAAATGATGTGACTATGATCACAGATATGAGTGTGTGGGAACAGTTAGTAAGACTTAATCAATGTCTTAAGAGAGAGAGTTTCATGCAGATGCTGATTAATAGTTACAATTTCAATTTTAAGGAATATTTAGCGGTTAAAATGAAGCTGACAGTGGTGTGTGTGGTGACTGCAGAAAGAACACACTCGCCACTCGTAGGAGTGTTTGTGAGTGACGGGACAAGCTGTGTACAGTCAGGCATTACTCTTTCGCTGGCATGTCAAAACAATCTTTGACAACACACGCTGGTGAGCACATTTCAATCAACAGAGTAGATTACTTTCAGGCAGCCAAGCCGGCCTTACCTTTAGTGGCCACTCGTACACAATCGATTTTGGTCTCCTGCATGGAAAGGAAGAAAACAGAAGAAAGAACAAGAAGGAAAGAGAGAGAGAGAAAGAAAGGATGTAAGAGAGTAAGAGAACAAGAGAAGGGGAAAGAGGAAAAAGGCATTATTTCTCAGTCACATGGAATGCCAACATATTAGCTGTCATGGCTGTCAGAGTGGGCAGCCCTCAGTCACTCTTTCTTCCTCCAATCTGCTGGGGAGGCTGACCGGAAAATGGAATAGACTAAGGGGGGGGGGGGCGTGTGTGATGGAGAGAGACGGAGGCCGAGCGGCCCATCGCCTCTCCCTCTGCTATTTACCTGCCAGCTGTCACTGTCTCAGCCAGCGTGGAGCCTCTTACTTCACACTGACTACACAACCTGCAGCTAGTTGGCCACACATAGCACCATGTGCACACACACTCTCACACACACACAGTCACTCTCTTTTTTACACACACACAAATGCACTCTCTGTCTCTCTCTCTATATATGTCTGTCTCTCACATACAGACACACCCACAAAAATTAAAAGTACAATCACACTTTCACTCTGTCTTGAGACACACACACATACACACATCCACACACACACACAAAATGCGGGGTCTAATCTCCATAACACTACAAGTTTTACATGTAATGCTGTGTCACCCATACTAAGCTTATGCGTCGGAGCATTACATGTGGAGATGGAGCAGGGCCGCACCAATTAGAGCCGTGATGGTGACTGCCAAGCCACAGTCGCATCTCGAGGCATTGCCAGCTAAGGGCCTCAAATGGGATGTGGCTCCATGAGCCGAGCCCAGTGTTTGCGCACCAAAGTTAGCACTCTCTCTCTCTGACTGTGTGTGTGTCTCTCTCTCCCTCTTCCTCTCTCTCTGTCCCTCTCTCTCTCTGGCAGGCTGTGAAGTGAAATGAGATCTGGCTGGTCCCTTCACAGAGAGCATGTCTGCTGTCAGTCACGCACTTCCTTGTGAGAAGACGCAGAGAAAGACAAAAAGAATAAAGCAAGAAAAAAAAAAAACAGATTTCCATGAAATCGTTGGGGTTGCTGGAGGTGGTGAATGAAATGCTTTCAGCAGCCGTCCTACAAATGTGGAACAAACAAAACCGAAGCTCACGCATGAATATTCACAAGACGGGCGACCAACTGGGGCTTTAACTGAAATCCCTGTAGCTTTATTACAGCAAAATGCACTTGCGTGGCTTAGTGCATAATTCACAAGATGACAAATTAAACTGTGGAGCCTGTGAATTATTTATTTAAGACTGATGATGTGGCTCAGGTAGAGCTCAAAACAGGGGACACATTAACAACAATAAACTCCCCCGCGCGTCCTTTCATACCCAAATGCGTCCTTCATCACAAAGATACATCTCTAAGTAAGCTTAAATTGTCAAAAAGCATCAGTTACTTGAAATTATGTGGGGCCTCCCATACTCAGTTACAAAAGATTTTTGAGCTCTCTTGATTCCATTTTTGCTGTATTATAGTTACTTTTACAGTGTGGCTGTGACTGTATTGGTACAGTTGCAGTCATGGTGTGGTCCACTTTGCTCTCTCCTAAGTGGCTGTTTAAATGGGTGAGGCTTCACTGCCTTGCCTGAGCTGGGGCTTCCTTTTTTGATGATTCGCTGGCTGCCAGAGACGGCAAGGGCTGTTGTTTTCTATCTCCTTAACTCTGCACAGCAGACTGGCTGTGTCTGTACACACACACACACACACACACACACACACACACACACAAATAAACAGCAAACAGCCTTCTGTGCTGGAGTTTTGTAGACCTCAACATTTCACACAATTTGAAGCAGTTTGTCTACCATTTAAAAATGTCAGAGGAATGCAGTAGTGTGTGTGTGTGTGTGTGTGTTTGTGTGTGTGTGAGAGAGAGAGAGAGAGAGTTCACACACACACACACACACACACATATAGTCAAAAGGGGCCCCTTTAAGTTTTCTCCTACCCCCCTAGCACCCTATTAGCTGCTGAAGTCAGGACAGTGGAACAGCCCCGTACTCTGTGCTGCTCTGATGAGAGACGGTGGCAGTGGTGGGGGACAATGGGGGGGTGGTGCTGGTGGTGGTGGGGCAACAGAAGCAGTAACTCTACGAGCATAGCCTACGGATGGTAGCTAATCTCGTCCTTAACACCTCACCACCACCACCTCCTGCACACACACACGCACACTCTCTCTCTCTTCCACCACCCACCCACACACCCTCTACACACCCCTTAGGGTGAGAGCTGCAATTAGCCACAGTGAATTATCTAATGGCCTGAGCCAGACGCCGCGCACCGAAATAAAGGATTGGCTTTTCATTAGGGTCAATTTGCATATAAAAAAGGAGATGGATGATAGTTCTAATTTCCAATTATGCTTGAGTGTTAATAAGGCGCCGGTGAATGGGTGACTCTCACTCACAGCACCTCCAGTCCAAAACATTTTATTTAATTCTTTTTTTTTTCTATTTTCTTTTAAGAGTTCTTCCTCTATGCCTTAATCAAGAATCTTGCTTTTCTTTACTATACACCAGGTAGCATAGTGTGTGTGCGTGTGTGTGTGAGACAGGGACAGAGAGAGAGACAGACAATCTCGCTTTTCTTTAATAGATGAACATACCATTTGTTCTAAATTGGCTGGACGCATATGCGTGTCTCTGCGTGCTAGCGGCTTGATAGAGATTCTCGCTGGCAGCCCTCAAGTCAAGTTCCATTAGAGCAAATTGCTTATTAATACCAAGTTAGTCCCTCTCGTGGTGCGAGATCCCTATTTTTCTCTCGGTCGAAGTGATAACACGCTGATGTGACTGCTGCATCATCACATCTTTTTCCTACAGCAAATCGATGAGGGTGGTGTGGGTGGTGTGGGGGTGCAGTATGGGGGTAAGGTGCAGGGGGTGGTAGTTCCCAGCCATTCTAAATTGAGGTGAAGATCTGGCAGAGTGCAAGTCTGCTTGCGCCGCAATTCCTCAGAGTTGACTAGAAGACTTGCAACTGCCGTTTCAGGGCTAAAAGTTTAATGACGAGCCTTGAGCCAGACATAGCCTCTCTTGGGGAGGTGGGGTGGTGGTGGTTGTGGTCTGGGCATGGAGGCTTGTGTATTGTACTTAAGAGAACTCATTACGGCAGGCCTGGATACATTTTCATTGTTCTGTGGGGCTTTTGGACAAATTTATGCTGAATGGAGTTTAACAGTCTGGCTAATAAATGTGCCATCTTGAAACGATTGACCATGAGAAATGAATATAAACCAAACACGATTTCTTCTTGAATGAATTTATATTTGTTGCAGTAAAAATGTAGATGTAGCTTTCAAAGGTGAACACCATTTCTCAAAGACTTAAGGACTGTCAGAGTCTGGCGATATCAAATTTCAAATGGCTGAGCGTGTTTAAAAAGGTCTTGTATTGACAAATTGCAGTTCTTTGATTTTAATATCCTCTGTTGTAAAAATGAGCTACAGTTTGCCTCTCCTGGTGAATGTAATGCAAATTCAGCCTCAGTTTGAGAGTAGGATGAAGCACTAACAGTGAAGTCTGTAGCCTAATGAGATGTCACACTGCTGTTTTGCTGTGAAACAGTTTTTTTTTAGTGTAGCAGTGTGTTTAAACTGGCGGCCTTAAAACCGGAGCAGCTTTTAACAAATGGCACCTTCTCAAAGTGGCCCAATTAATTGCTATTAAAATGGATGTGGATTCATTAGAAAAGATGCTAGAGGAAAGGGCAAAACTGCTGACATTTGGATGCTAATTCTTGCATCAGCGATTTCTAATTAGCCAATGGTGGAACAACTGATGGTGTATATATACAAGACACAATACGACAAGCCAGCCACACGGTAAACTATAATTAGGGATTAGAATGCAAGGGGAATGTTTTACAAATGCTTAATTGGTGCTTTTTGTTTAATGAAGGACCAATCATAACTGTAACTTTAATACAGCTGATTCAAATGCCATGGCATCTCTTCGCTTGCCTTGATAATGAGGCAGATGCTGACACAGATTAAGATGGTTGTCTCCACCTTGACTGTGCAAGAACTCACCCCATTGGCTGTGCTGACGGCCTGGTAGTAGATGCTATAACTCTTGTGGGGCAACAGCGGCACGTTCCAGTAGCCATTGTAGGTCTTGTTGTCTCCGATGGTGAAGGTCTTAGAGGTCTGGATAAGGGAGGCCGGGAACTCCGCGGTGAAGTAATACTGCGAGCTGAGCAGGCTGGCATTCTGGAAGTGGATGGGCACCGGGTAGCAGCGCAGGATCTCCGCCGCCCTCCGAGCACGTCGCGGGCGTTCCTCCTCCACCACCACCTGGTACAGGCTACAGCACAGAAAGACAGAGGAAGAAGAAGAGCGGTGATTAGTTACACAAAACAACTAAAGGTGGGACCCCCCGCCACCACCATGCTGCATGCCCCCCGCCACCAAAACACACAAAACATGCAAATACTGCAGTTGCAGATTTTGTTATGATATATTTGAATATCACCACTATTTGTTATGACAATTTTAAAGTAATACAGTCCATGCTGTAGCTTACTATATGTGTGACAGCATTATTTCAACATTTCCAAGATGTTTTGTTTTCCTTTTGCAAATGAGCTCTTTTGCAAAGGTCACTTTATGTGTGCTGTGTGACTAATGAGGACTTAATTGTGGGGAGACAGAGCAAAGGCAACGTGCTGTTGGCTAGGTCACCCGCAGACAGTCAACCGTGGAAGAGGCAGGTGGAGTCGAGCAGATCAGAGCTATCGAGGCGGCTGAGGGACTTCCGTCAGGACGACGAACCCAAGCAGGTTTAATTAACTCCGCAAAGCCCGCAGCTCAGTCCACTGAATCCGCCCCGGCCCTCCGGAAAAGAGAGCGCGCGCGAGAGAGAGAAAACCAAACCCATCCACTATCTAATTTATGGTGCTGATAGCTCCAGAGCAATATCCCATCTACAGGCAGGATTTAAATGGCATGAAATAAAAGGACCCCTCATATGAGACCGCCTCGGCCTCTGCCGCCTATTTCCGGATATTGGAACACTGAACCCTGACACCATGGGAAGGATGAGCGAGAATGAGTGAGTGTGCCCAAAATAATGATGGAATCAGAGAGGGGCCCTGGCGACCTCATCCAAATAGGGTTGAAATTAGGTTTGATACGTGTGTGTGTGTGTCTGTGTGTCTGTGTGTGTGTGTGTTTAGGGGCTAGGGGGCTGAACATCAACCCTCCTGGGTCAGAAATCTGCATTTGAGGAGGCTTGGGAGAGTTGGCCTCATGTGAAAGAGACAAGCAGGAAAAAGCAGGTGGATAGAATTTTTTTTTCTTTCCGTTTCCTCCTCTCTCTCTCTCTCTTTCTCTCTCTCTCTCTTTCCCTTCATCTTGTTCAGATTGGTGGATCAACTGATCCTGCTCCCAAAGCCTCCTTGCCTTCCCTACTGCAATAGACAGGTGGATATTGGCTGCCGGGGAGATGGAGAGAGACGAATGAAATGGAGGTGAAATTACAAGCAGTCCAAGAAACCAGCTTCTTTATTACCACACAGCAAGACCTGCAGCTGAACAGACCAACTTTCCAGCAAACCACACATACACATACACATACACACACACACACACACACACACACACACACACACACACACAAAAGGTAGAAAAAAAATACACAGACAGAAAAAAACACTATTTCCTTTCTCACCACCCCTCCGAGCTGCACAAGACAAATTAGCTTTGCAGCTACCTAGGCCTTGACTCTATTTGCTGTTTAATAATTAAAAACCCTAAAGGTCAAAGGTCAAAGTCCAGGCAGATGGAGCGGAGAGAGTGAAGGCAACTAGGTAAAAGGACCCTTGGCAAATGCACTGTTTCAGAGTGATCGGTGCCGAAAAGGGGCTGTAGCTGGTCCCATTCCCTCGATCTGACCACATCTGCTCATTCTAAATGTTTCAAATGAACTCATGATTGCAGTTTGCAAGATTTTAAGTTAATTATAGAGCTCTGAGTAGCAGAACAAAATCTATTGGCCTCTTACACAAAAAGCATTTTTTCTCTAAATATGCTGAGACAGTAAATGCAGTATTCTTGGGTTGATTACAGCCCTTACAACTCAAGTGTTAACCACTGTAGTTCCAGCACATCAACACTAAAGCACTGACTTTGTGTGCAATTAGAAAAACTTTGTCAACTTCCAATAAGTACTAATTATATTTAATCAACTTCAAAAAATAACTTGTAGTGTGACACAAACAGAGGAAAGCCATTTCCATGGGTCACAAAAAACACTGTTTTAAAAGCTTTGGAGGCTAATTATTTTGACATGCACATTTTTATGTGTAAGATAACTAATAATTTTCATTAAATAGTTGCTTCTGAATTGGTGCTAAGAGGTTAATAGATTTGATCACTTGAACACAAAGATAATTAGGTAATTCCTACACTAATTGTCTGATGTCACAAGTATCAGCCAATTCTGATTCATCTTGCCAACTAACATCGACATTGATTGGGGGCAGACAGAGAGTCAAGAACACTTCAGCAACACTTGCCTAGCTGAACCTCTGCACACCTAGAGGTAAAGCTTGCATTCTTCTAATGAAAAGAGCATACGGTTCTACCAGGCTGTTAAATAGCAGACTGCTGTTGTGGAAAGCGGGGCTGTGTCCTCCAGGTGGGTTTATCACACGTTACAGGTTTCAAATGAAGCGTGAGGTGGATGAGAATGCAACTTGAGGCCTTTTCTCCCCCTCCTCCGTCGTTTGGTAAAGTGAGGACACAACATAGCCTGGAGGTGCAAGTAAACCTGTGTCTGTATTTCCACGGACAATAAGCACTGTAACTATAATCCCTCCTTTTTGAGATGTTGTGTAGCATTATTGTTGTTCAGTAACCAGATCTTTTTTTTCTCTAACAATAAAACTCCCCAAGCAGCCAAATGTGACATAAGAAAGACTTTGAGTACAGTAAAACAACTCTGGCAAAAAACAGTAAAGGTATTGTCATCGGGCTTCTCAGTGGCTACTTGCAAACATTAAACAGCCCTGCATGTTCAGTGTTTGCTAATTAAATTTCCCAACCATCTTTAATGCCATGGGAGATTAAATCTGTCATAAACTTTGCCGGAGAATTGGAGAGATCCTGTGAATACATTCCCAGCTCTTTCATCCGTGGCTCATTACATAGAACTTTTTCCCTCTTCCTCTGGTCCCTTCTGGCTTCTTTTGTGTGTGGCTCCACATCCTTGCTGCTGTACTACTGTTTAGCGATAAAATCTAATGTAATAAAATATTAATTACAGACGGGCAGAGGCTAGTGAGAAATATGAAGTTAATTACTGGCTCAGTGCAGGGGAGAAGAAAGGGCAGGTCAGCGATTGTCACTGGAGGGCTGGCTATCATGATAAAGGGGGGACAGAAGGAGAGGGAGAGACGAGGTGGGAGAGAGAGAGAGAGAGGGGAGAGAGGAGAAATGAGAGAGAAAGAAACATTGAGGGCCAGAGGAAAAGAGACAGCGTAAAGCAAAGACAAAAATGTATGAAAAAAGGACAGAGAGAGAGAGAAAGAAAGAAAGAACAGAGTGAGTGACACGTGAGTGATACTGAATGAGAGTCTCAGTGAAATAAACAGAGGAAAAGAGAAATTGACAGAATCAAGGGGAGAAGCAAGAGAAGTGGTGAACGTCCCATCATAGAGAGAGCATGTTAAAGAAGGAAGGAGAGTGTGAAAAGCAGAGAAGGAGAGGAGAAGATAGGAGGTGGGGGTTACGGTGAGCTGTGGGCAGGTGACTGGGACATTTTCCTTCAGATTTAGGGCCTACTTAAAGGCCACCCATTACTTTATGGGGCTGTCGCCATGGTGATTTACCTCCTCGATGCCATATCGCCTCGAAGACACCAGACCCACCCTGTGGGACCCACTGCCTTTTAAACCTCATATTGTCATTTTACACCAAATAGAGAGAGAGAATTCAATTTGAAAGGGAATGAAGGACAAATATATCCTGGTGCCCTCAAAGAATG
Source organism: Tenualosa thibaudeaui (assembly GCA_027481765.1). NCBI lineage: Eukaryota > Metazoa > Chordata > Actinopteri > Clupeiformes > Clupeidae > Tenualosa > Tenualosa thibaudeaui. The sequence continues at coordinate 7,785,404 of JAIFZK010000008.1, forward strand.
GAAAAGTGAATGTGAACGGCTACCATGCTGCCCTAAGAATAAACTGTGAAGTATGAATCTATGGAGAAGGACATGAATTACCTTTCAGTAAAAGTCTAAGGCAAGAAACAGAGTTTTATTTACAGGCTTAATGAAAAAAAATAGTTTATGGGTTTCCAGAATATTAGGGAGTTCTGGACCCTTTGGCTGAATACTGGCTGAAGAAAAAATCCCAGTGCTTGAAGCTGAAGCAGAGGCGTTGTGCAGTTTATTGGTGATCATGCAAATAATCACAAATAACCGCTTTAAGCGCACCTGCAAATTCTTGATAACAGGCTTTTGTGTATCAGATTTAATTGAATACTTTTCTCTCTTTGTGGTGCCTGAGGGACTCCAGAGCGTCCAGAGCATCAATTTGTGACTGACTGACTGCTCTTGTTTGAAAGATAACTTATGTTGGCATATTGCACCTGGCATAAGATGGCATGCTTTTGCGAGATGCAAAATGTAATATTCCCAGTAACCATGTTTGTTTTTCTCCTCCAGGCAAGACAGCAAGGGATTGTGGGAAAAACATCTTATTTCTTATTTATAGAACACTTTTTAAAATTATTATTGTTTTTTAGCTCAGTAGCCCATTGTTTGTAAGCCTTACTTGAACTTGTGTTTCAATGTTTAATTTTAAGTTTCAATGTTTAATTTTATGAATTAAATAATTATGGCTGTTTGCTGTGTGAGTATGTGCGTTCTCATATGTAATTGTAAATGTGTGTGTGTGTGTGTGTGTGTGTGTGTGTGTATGTGTGTGTGTGTTTGTTTGTGTGTGCATGTGATCATGTTTGTATGTATGTAAACTATGCATGTATTTCTTGTTAATCATTGGCTTTAAGGACACTGGCATCTTCCTCGCTCCAACCCTATCTATTAGGATCTGTGGCCTGTGAAATGTCCTCTTACACCCTGCTTTACTTAGAGGTCTTAATTTTACATGCAGCAGATAAACTCAGTATTACTTCGACAAAAATCAGCAGAGGCATTTAGGAGAGCGAACCCTGAGCTGGTAACTGTGGGCCTGTGGGCGGCTATCGAGGGGAAATACCTTTAAGAGTAAGGATTCAGAACAGGTGATACCAGGTAATTGGTTTCTGTAGGCTGTAAAGGGGCGCGGGATAGGTCTTGGGGGGTCATCACAGGTCCCCTGGCTCTCTGTTAAATGCCCAAAAGCAAGGCGCCCTTCACCATCACCATCACCACCCCCACCCCAACCACTCATGCCGCTAGTCGCTGCCCAGCAAATTCGGTCCCAAAACTCAGCGCTCACCCATCCATCACCCACTTTGATCCAGACACAGACTAACTCTAATGCAACAGCAGCAGCCATGGCAGCCAGGGAACCCGCTCTCCCCTTTCCCTTAATTAAAAAGGAACACTTCCTGGGAGACCGTGGAGCCCAAACCAGGCAGCAGACTGGAAAGAACTGGTGTTGGCCATTATGTATACATCCTGAAAGTAATCAACAGTTTTATCCTATTATATATTTTATTTTACATAATTAAAAAATGAAACTAAACATAATGAACCAGCTTGAAGAAAGAGCAGAGAGAGCGCAGATGAGGAGCAAAAAAAAGTGGCCTAAAAGACACATGCAATAGTTCCACCAGCGCCTACTGGCTACCTGGTGAGCTATTAGTGCGAGCATGTATAGAGAAGGAGACGGGAGCCAGACACAGCTCCGCGGTGGTTCCACACAGAGCTGCAGTAACCTCGGCTGACACCAATTAGAACAGCTGGCAGCGGGGCTGCCGGCTCTGTTACAGTGTGCGGGCCTGTGTAATGGCCGACCAATTACACTGGCTCCGTTTGGCCCAGGCTGAGCTGTGACCTGGGACCTGGGATTTATTTTTCATGTGCCACAGAGTAGGAGATGGAAGGAGGATGGGGGGAAGAAGAGAGGAAAAGAAAAGAGAGGAGAGGAGAAAAGACAGAGAGAGTGAGAGAGGACAAAGGAAGATGAGGGAAGAGGTGAGGAAAGAGAAGAAAAGATGAGAGGACTGCAGATGGAAGAAAGGAAGTGGAACTGCAGATAGAGGAAGAAAAAGAGTGAAAACTGATAAGAAAGAAATAATTCAGGCAGAATGCAGTGCAAGGAGAAAAGAATAAAAAAATAAAGGGAGGGAACTAGACCAAGGACAGTCGAAAAGGAAAAGAGGGCCAGAGGATATTAATCAGAATATAATGTGGAACATAAAACAGGAGGATTTTCTAGAAATACTGAAAACTCTGCCTAGTCTTGGTTGAAGCACAATGCGATACAGTGAAGAAGAGTCTGAAGAATGTTGGCCACAATCGTCTCATCTCCACTCTCTTAGAGGCTCGTCACCGATCTTTGCCGGTCCATGTAAGTGCACAGGAAGACAAGCTGATCTGGCTATCCTACTGATTTAGTAGGATACGAATTGTTGGCCAGCAACATTCCCCACAATCTCCAGCCAACCACTTCTCCAACCCTCCCCCCCATACACACACACACACACACACACACACAGTCAGGCTCATAAACTATGTTGTGGCTATACACAAATGAAGTGTATTGGAGAGGGAAGGGGGGCACCCAGCACAGATTAGATGTCACTTAAATCTTCTATGTTGCTGAGCGTCTCCTGTGTCGTCGCTGGGGTAAAGGAACAACCGCACAGCAGGGCCAACGGGGGGCGGGTGACAGAAAGCACACGCCGATCTGGTTACAGTGGGTCATATTTTGTGGTGATCGCCAGTGCTTGATGAACGGCCCTAGGCCGGTCGAACAGAAGGGAAAAGCACTTTCAGGGGCCACTGTATTTCACCGCGGAATGAGATGCCGCGCTGGTGGACTATGACAGCGAACAGGGAAGAATGTGTGTTTGTGTGTGTGTGTGTCTGCGTGTGTGTGTGCAGGGGTGTGTGCAGGGGTGTGTGCATGCGTGCCTGTGTAAGATAGAGATTTTGTGTGTGTATGTGTGTGTGCACACGGATGTGTAACAGAGAGAGTGAGTGCATGTGTGCTTGTGGGATATGTTCGAGAGAGATTATTTTCTTCTGTCAAGCAGGAACTAAAAGAAAGGCAGGCGAACATACCCCAGATCACGTCCTTCAATCAGACTCTGCACAGACAGAGAGAGAGTATTGCTTTCAGAGGCAGGCTCCATTAATGCGTCTGAATGGGAAAAACATGACATAAAAGTCTCCCTCGAATCACCACTTCCTGTCTCCCGTCATGGCCGGTCTCCAGAACAAAAACAAGAGACAAAAACCAAAAACAACGACGCATCAGTTGAAACCTGTTTATCATCTGAGGAGGAGCCGGCTGCCTCTTAAGCCCTAGGAGAGACAACCCACTTTCTTTTTTCACGACTGCACTGTTTTCTTTACAGTCTTCTTGAATAATGCTAACATTGTCCAAAAGAAACCAACAAGCGGGAACCTTTCCGCTGAGATTTCCTCGTTCCCCTTTAGTGTCAGTGTCATATGATGTGACACACACACTGACTGACACACACACACACAATCACACACATGTACACACACTAACACAGACATGGACACCCCCCCCCCACACACACACATACACACAATCACTCATACACACACATATACACATGAACACATACATTGCCACACACACACACACACACACACACATACACATACACTTTGCCTGGGGAGGCTGGGAAGCTCTGCAGGGACTGAAGGTGTGTGTGGAGGCTGTGCCAGGACACACCCCCATCATCCCACCCCCACATGAATCTTTCTCTCTTCTCTCTGTCTCTTCCCCTTGGGATATGTGAAGATAAATGTAACGTGCAAGCACACACACACACACACACACACACACACACACACACACACACACACACACACACACACACACACACATACACACATAAAGCCTGTTTAAGACACATATGATATTCAAGCCACAGCCATGGCAAGGCCCTAATGCCTTGAAAAGAGCTAAACTGGGAATGTGATACCCCCAGGGGCGATAAAGGAAGAACAATCCAGCAGGAGTCATACACTATCTCCCACAAAAAAGACTCTCTATCGCTCTATCGCTCTTTCTGTCTCTCTCTCTCTATCATTTCCTTCTTTCTCCCTGTCTCTCTCTTTTTCTTTTGAGCTATCTGCCCTTCTTTAACCATCTCTACCCCCTCTTTGCTCCTTGTTCCTCCTTCTGTGCCACCCTTTGTCTGTCTGTCTGCCTCTCTTTCTCTCACTCTCTCCATCTCTATCTGTCTCACTGCCTCTTTTTCTGTCCTTCCTTCTCTCTATCTCTCTGCTTCTCTTTCCTATCCTCTCTCTCTCTTTCTCTCTCTCTCTCTGGCTGGGTTGGTAGCTGTGTTGATAAGAGAGGAGGAGGCAGTGGATGCTTTATTCACTGACAGGAATGCTCCTGGCCACAGCATCTCAGACCAGCTTTCTCTGCAGTAGCGTGTGGTTTGGCACCGCCAGCAAGCGGGGGTGGCGTCAGTGTGTGTGTGTGTGTGTTTGTGGGGTTGGGGGGTCTATTGTGGGAGACATGAGCCATTTGAGTAACACAACATGACTGACAGACAACACTACTAATCTCCTTAAAGGAACAGCTACCCCCCACCTCCCCAACACACACACACACTCACACACACAAAGATGCATGCGCGTGGGCATACACACACAAATCATCTCCGACTGCAACCCCATAGTGTGCCACCATTGTGCTGAGCGTATGTGCCACTGCCAGACCTATCTTTGTGAAGGCACCTCGTCATTGAGTGATTTTTCTGAGCTAATTTTGCATAAATGCGCTGTGACGAGACCATTTGTGGTGGGGGTGGGGATGGCGGCTTGCTGGCAAAGGCTGGCAGATATCTATAAATTAAGAAAAATAAATAAATAAAGGCAACAAACAACATCCAGCTTTGTTCATCCACACAGATTTTCATGAGGAGTATGCGGTTGGGCGACCGATTCAATCATTTTGATGGTTGTATTTGTAGCTAAATGTATCATGGCAAAACATCTGTGAGGCATTTCACATTCGAACATGGGCCTCCTTAATCCGATCACTGACAGAAACTGTTCATTATACAAGGCTTAGTAATGTTCTCATATTTTCTCCAAGAGTGTCTGAATGTAGATCTTGTAATTGAAAAAAAGCATGACCTGTAAAGATTGAAACACAAAAAAGAAAAAGAAAAGGACATAAAAATTTTAATTGCGCCAGCAACATATTTACTTAAACAACAACAAAAGAGGACCAACACCTCCAACAGATATGTAAATGGTTGACTCTAGTACTTGTCTGGCAGGCTTTTCCTTGACCCTAAGCTTTTATCTACAGCCTGGAGATTGGGTTTGCTCTCACTGCCATATGTACAGTATTGTTACTAAACCAAGCCTAGAGTCTCTCTGTGGTGGGAGACCTAGGAGGGAGAGAGGATGCTTATCCCAATCTCTTCCCACCAGCACCATCACCACCACCCTCCCTGTCTCTGAAACAAAGAAGATCTCTGACGCAGCTCTTCATAACTAGTAGGGGGAGGTGAACTCCAGTGCCGAGCCCAAATGGTGTCGTTCTACGAAGCACTCAGTCGGAGTGCGGTCCACAGGGATTGAAAAATGTGACACTGATGTTTGCTAATAACCTTTTCTGCTCCGCCTACTCAAAACCGCAACTTTTCTTTTTTTTATCCCCCCAACCTTACAAGGCTCTGAATCTGAATCATCCTTATTCCTTTTTTCAGAGGATTTTGTTTCTGTCTGAAAATGAGATATTAAGCCCTTTATTAATAATTTGGCTTATAACTGTGATCCCGTACGCTTGTTTGGATATTTCTTTCACCCTTACATTGTTTTTTCCTTTTAAAATTGTAATGCGATGATACACTTGTTATTTAAGCACTAGGCACCAAATCCTCCTGTGTTGTGCGTCTCCATGCCTGCTGTTTCTCCGGTGGTAAACAAAGGTTGGCCTGATAATTCATAATTAACGAACCAACTAGTCATTAAAGTGTGTTAACGGTAATTAAGATGACACAAGAAAAGCCAGGATGTGACAGGAGGCATCAAGATCAGCTCCGAAGAAGGATTTCGACCCCGCCTATAACACATTTTTTTTTTTGTCTCCATTTCTATTCTCCTTTCTTTATTCTGTAAAAGCATCTATTTCATCGTGCTGAGAGGCCATTCTGTCAGCTGTAAACAGTATAGACAGACTTTAAGAGCACAGGCAGACACTTGATGGCATCTGTGTAAATTCTTTATTCACTGTGCAGCCAGAGGTGTTGCATGGTGAGGTGGGCTGAGGTGGGCATGAAGCAGAGTCCTCGACATCTATGGTACCAAGTGACAGACATTGAAAATGGATATCATCCTCTCCTTTTCTTTCTCTCTCTCTCTCTGTTTCCACATCTCTTTTTCTTTTTAGGCTTTTGGGCAAATGGGCTTCTATGTGTTTTGTCACTTTGCTCGACACAGCCATTAAAATCGGTCCAGACAAGGGGCCGGTTCATGTCCCCTGCTGAATTCTTCATGACAAAGCAAAGGTGCAAAAGCACATGTTGGTTTATTCATAACGTCACGGCCTAAGGAGAGTGACGGGACACCAAGGGCCTGTTCCCTCCTCCACAGTGCCCATCTCAATGACTGAATCCCAATATCTTCCCTAACTCCTAACCCCTGAACCCTTAAAGACTGAACTGACATAAACTGGCTTCATGTGTTGATTAAGGTATATATTACTTATATGCACAATATTATATGTCAATCTTGACATGATTGCGCAATAACATGACTGGATGTACTTAATAATGGTAGTGCATAACTTAATAAATGCTTGTCAAATCATGAGAGACTAGTTGAATGTTCAGTGGTTAGAGTCTGTCTAAATGGTTTTAAGCTGCACTGTTGCTTTAGACGTGGTAGTATGCATTACTGCCAGTCAAAAAATGTCAAGAGTTTGAAGGCTGGAGATGGAAAGCTAGTTGTCTGTGACTGTGGGTCTGCGTCTGCTTAGCAGTGAATCAGAATCATTAGAAAACTAAGTCAGAGCTAGCAGTTAGCCTGACGGCTGGCCCCGAGAGAGAGTGAGAGAGAGAGAGAGAGAGAGAGAGAGAATGAGAGAGCCAGGGGAGCCTTTGTGAATGATTAAATAAGTGCAGGGCTTGTGATCATTTAACTGTCACTCGGAAACTGTGCAAGGCACCACAGCAGGGCCTGAGAAACAAAAGAGCGATAGAAAAGAGTGATGGAGTGAGAGTGAGGGTGGAAAAAAAAGAAAGAGTGTGAGTGTGGGAGGCAAAGGGAGGGAATCGAATGGGGGAATGATGGAGAGGGGGCGTGAGAGAGGGGTGGAAAGAAGACTAAAAACAGCACATATTGTTTCAGTGTGGTATCAGTGTTGACTGCGAAGGGCAGCTTGGTGTTTGCCTGTCATAATCTCCATTCTGTTTGTGTTTGTCTGGGCATTATAGGGGCTTGCATATGCGCACGCACTCTCATAACACAATACAGCACCAGTGCAAGCACACACACACACACACACACACACACACACACACACACACACACACAAGCACAAGCACACTCATTTACCATCTTGACAAGTAAATTACACAATTATGGGCAAAAGTGTGAATGCTTGCAAATGAGCAGCATGATAAAGCAGTTAGCAGGGCAGGTTGAAGAAGCGGTGGGAGACTGCCAAGCCCTATTGATTGATCTCTCAACCGTCAATTTTTGGAATGAGAAAAACAGATGGACCCAGACACCATTTTGCACATGAAAGACAAATATTTCTCCCCCTCCAAAACAAATTTTTGCCTATTTACATTGTGGGCGTGAAACAATAAATGTGCGAGCATGGCGTGTGTGTGTGTGTATATGGTGGGGAGGGGACTCAATGGTAAATAAAAACTCATGACCACAGTCTGTGTCTCTGGATACCTAGCAACATGAAAGATGCAGGAAAAAGAGGACAAGATGGAACAGGACTCCCTGGCACAAAGCCTCACTTTGTTCTTATCTTCAAAAGGCAAAGACACTCTCTCTCTCTCTCTCTCTCTGTCTGTCTCAATCTTTTTCTTTCTCTTACACTCTCTCTCTTGTTCTCTCTTTCTCTTTCTCTCTCACCCTCTCTAGTGTACGGATCAAATGCACAAACAATAGAACGTGATGATAATGATAAAAGTATGAAAACAAACCAGCGCATACAGATAAAAAGAACAGCAGCAGCCGTCGCACAAAGCCTCTGAAAGCAATTATAATCAATTAGGACATGGGATCAGGGAGGGCTGCAGTGCAAAGACTACTGGCCAGAGAGAGAGAGGGAGGGAGGAAAGGACCACTCAGTGTGTTTGTGTGTGTGTGTGTGTGTTTGTAAGTGTGTGCGTTCAATATGCGACTGTAAGAATGTGTCCATGCTTTGTATACTGATCCATACTATGTGCCATCAGGGGAAAAAGAGCTAAAGATTTGCTATCAGGGGAAAAATCTTGTAAAAATAGATGTGTGTATGTGCTTGTGAGTATATGTGTGTGTGTGTGTGTGTGTGTATGTAAGTATACTGTACATGTGTGAGTGTATAAGTGTGCGTTTGTGAGTGTGTGTGTGAGAGAGTATATATGTATTGGTGTGTAACATGACAGAACCATGTGAACATGTGAAGGTGTGACAGAGTCATACCTGGTAGGATGTTGTATATGGGTGTGTGTGTGTGTCACAGAGAGACAGAGTCATACCTGGTAGGATGTTGTATATGGGTGTGTGTGTGTGTGTCACAGAGAGACAAAGTCATACCTGGTAGGATGTTGTATATGGGTGTGTGTGTGTGTCACAGAGAGACAGAGTCATACCTGGTAGGATGTTGTATATGGGTGTGTATGTGCGTGACAGAGAAAATTAGCCATATTTGTTCGGAAAATGTATATATGTATATATGTGATATGTATATGTGTGTGTGTGTGTGTGTGTGTGTGTGTGTGTGTGTCACAGAGAGACATACCTGGAAGGATGTTGTACATGGGTGTGTGTGTGTGCGTGACAGAGAGACAGAGCCATACCTGATGGGAGCTCCTCTACTCTGTGCTTGTTTGAGGAGTACAGTCACAGTGCTGTCAGTCTGATTGAGTGGCGTCTCCAGCTCATACGGGGGCATCAGTGGTGCTGCACACAACACAGACCAGAGGTGTTTGGTTGTTAGAAAACAGACAACGCTCAATCACTGTTACATTCAGGTGTGTATATTCAACCTCTCTCTCACACACACACACACACACACACACACACACACACACACACACACACACTCTTCCATAGAAACATACAGTAGAAACACAACACACTGAAACTGTCCTCACCTGATATCTTGGTGGTGAACTGGGCGATGGCTGGTGGCCCAAAGCCCTTGATGGTGCTGGCTCTGATGGTAAAAGAGTAGGTGGAGCCAGGGTAGAGCCCCTCGAACGTGTGAGACGTCTCGTTGCTAAACTTCAGCACCTTGCCACTCTGGTTGGTCAGGTTGAACACTGTGTCGAATGAGCTAACGGCTTTGTAGAAGATCTGAGGAGGCAGAGAACACTCGCTTTCAGCCAAAACCCATCCATGTTATTTACATATTGCATGTTGTATTATTACAGTTAAGAACATCCATCTACTTTGGGCAGACTTTCCACAATAGTTACAATTGTTTCAAGAAATGATTTGGTCAAACTTGACCTCCTATACGGCAAAGGAATGCATGTTTTTATCAACAAGTGCATACTCTGAAAGAAGGATTTTAGGAGTGGGTGTCAGTCTGTGATGACTTACAATGCCTTTTGAGTAACACTGTAGGAGTACAAATCTCTAAATCTAATGAATGATTTATTGCACATTTCTTCTACCCTATTCAATTTTATTTGTGTGCTTTGGAAACTGTGGTCTGGCAGATGGGGCTCTGTCAGTCATGTGCTATGACCTCTGGAGGACCCCCCCCCCCCCCCCCTTCAGCTCTGACGTCATCCATAAACATACTTGGGGCTTAACACAGCCTGGTGCATGTCCAGACAAACTAAGACAAACTTTCCTCTAGCAGTGCTCAAATCCTTTTCCACTTACTTTAGTGGAGAGGAGTCAGCTGTCAGAATTTTGTCTTTCTCTTTTCCTCTCTTTCCCCTCCTCTCTCTCTCTCTCTCTCTACCTCTATAGCTCTCTCTCTCATTTTTCTCCTTTCTTCTCTCTCTCTCTCTCTGTTGTCTTTCCTCTACTCCACTTGAGCACAAGATTAGAGGGAGGGAATTCTAAAGGGAAAAGCACTCGAGCGATTCTCACTCTATATACAGTACGTGTGCGTGTGCATGTGCCTTTGTGTGTGTGTGTGTGTGTGTGTGTGTGTGTGCCTGTGTCTTCTCCCCTCCCCTTCCCTCCCTCCTCCATCTCCCTTAATGTAACTTTATCAGTGCTGTTGAAAGGGCTTCATTTAAATAAATCATTTTTCCAGTAATAGCTGGGCCCTCCATCGCAATTCCATTCTAATTCCAATTAACAGTACACAATGGCGAGCCAGGAGAGCACTTCTAACCCCCCACACAACCCCCCACCCCCCATCTTCATCTCAGCTTTTGCATCTCAGCCTTCACGTCAGGCTGTTACCGTAATGAAAGGGTTGAGTTTTGGCTTGGCAGAGCATGTAAAGTTTCACACGGTAAAAACTACTTACAAGGGGATCCAACAAGCAGGAGTAGACACCACCAATTGTGCAAACTCAACCATAACCTGAAAACATCTGTTTGCCTTGATCTGAAATCTTTATTCTTGTCTTCATGCCAGAAACAAGATTTCAGATCATGGCAAGCAGATGTTTTCAGATTATGGTTGAGTTTGCACAGTTGGGTACTTCTGAAATCTTGAGTCTTGCATGAAGAGGTTAAAGTGATTTGCCTCTCCTCGAGGATGTCAATTTGTTCCCAACTGGACCATGGGATGGAAAATTGTAAGTCAATAGTTTTGTGTTTGAGTTTCTGCACACTACTTCTAGTATGGGACTATTTAAGCTACATAAAGATGAAACAAAAGACAGGTGTGATTTTGTGCCCACATCAAAGATGTTTGTAATTAAACGACCAGTTCACACAGCTTTCTCACACACCACAACAATGACTGAAGATCAAGGTCTGCTTTTAAGTCTTGAGCATATGGCAAAGTAATATCTTTTTGCTTTTCAGCATATACATAAACATGTGTGTGTGTGTGTGTGTGTGTGTGTGTGTGTGTGTGTGTATGTGTTTGGCAGAGGCATCAGGACAACTTTAGTCTCCACATCTAATGAGAGAGGAAGAAAATTTAAAATAGCAAATCTCTTCTGTGGGTAACACCTGCAGTGCTCACCTAACTTCACCTCAAGCACATAGCCCACAACACACACACACACACGCACATGCAGACACACACACACACACACACCACACCAGCCTCTCAGACGAAGCTGAAAGAAAGAGGGGAACAAAGGTTGCTTGGGAGCAAAAAGGTCCTTCAAAGGCCTGAACAGTGCCCAGGGCTTTTGCATAAAGCCACCGTGAAAAAAAAAAATAAACGCCGCTTAGTCAATCAGCCACTAATGAGAGAGCAACTCTTTGATATGTCCCTCTTTTCTGCCTTTTAAACGCAGCAGATCATAATCCTGACACCCCCTCACAGGAGGACGAGATGACAGAGTGTAATTTCATAATGGCGGCATGTGACAGCTTAATTGGTGATTTTTCCCCCCACAAATGAAGTTCTGCTACAATGGTTCTTTTGACTGCACACGTACCCGTGCATACACTTGTGCGCACACATGCACACCGACACACACACACACACACACACACACACACACACACACACACACACACACACAGAGAGAGCTCTTGCAATGCACTGTGCAGATTTCTGAGCTGTCTACAACCTCATATGCAAATGAGACAATTTCATCAGAGTTTTTTTTTTTTCATTTGTGTGAAATTAAAGTGCCCATTGTGACCTCAAAAAAATGGAGACTTTTAGCTAAGCAAAAATATTCCCTCTCTTGATGCTGTTGATCTTTGGAGAAGTGTTTGGAGTGTGGCCTTGTGGTGGGTCGAGCATGATTCTACTTGCAAAAACAGTACCCGCATTCCTGCACTGAAACGTGTCTATGACCATGGTACTTAGGTATGCCTAAATGGCTATTCTGAGCGGTGCGGAAACAACTTCACACTCAAATCAAACCCAAAACACGGGTGCGGTACAGTTTCCAAGTTTGTTCAACTGCAAAACTTTTTTCTTCATCTACCCTCCACCCCCAAGCGCACACACACACACACACCTCCACATCCCTCCTTTCCCCCTATCTAACTACTGGGGGAAAGAACTCAGACAAATCCAAACCTGGTCTAGCATTCCTCACGTTTAACAAAGAGAATGTCAGCCTACCACTGTGGCCCCCCTATGAGGTCTGTTTTTTCTTTTTTACCCAGAGTAACATTCAGGAATGTCAGAGCTGTCATTGCATCACAGAACACCTCTACTCTGCATTGTGAAACTGCGCTGCTGCTTCTTCTGCAAAAAAAGGCACTCATTCCACCCCCATCCATCCCTCTCCGTAATTGTCTCTAAGGATGATGAGGAAATATATATATATATATATATATATATATATATATATATATATATATATTTTCTGTGATTACGTCCCGAGCCACAAGCTCTGTCTTTGTTCTTCTGTGTGGGATTAGTGCTATCTGCCTCCCTCAGCCCTGTAATAGATTGTGTTAACAAGCCTCACTGCATTCAGGGCTTAAGGTTATTAGGGTTAGATTTATTAGTCAATTAAGAGCCCCACGGTGAATGAAAGATGGCACAGCTCAGTCCTTGCCCTGAGACAGAAGATGGATGGGCAGAGTTGGGCTGTGCAGTGGCCAAGCAAAGAAACACACTCCAATTCTGACACCACCAACTCCCCCAACCCCCCACCCCACCTCTCTGCACACCCTTCTCCTCCTAGTGCCACATACATACATACATACATTCATACATACATACATACATACATACCTCGTACTGCTTAATGATTCCGTAAGTCTGCACAGGCTCCTGCCATTTCAAGGCAATCTTTTGCTCATAAGTACTGCCATGGATAGACTCCAAGGGTACAGGACCAGGTACTGTAATAAAGAAAGCAAGTAGATAAATAAGGACAAGCAACATCATGGCAAAGAAATTGTGTGTGTGTGTGCGTGTGTGCGTCTGCGTGTGTGTGTGTGCGTGTTTAGCAGGCAGCTGATCATGTCCATATTAATCCTCAGCCATGGGCCCAGACAAACCTTTCCCGTCCGCAAAATCAATATTCCCACAAAATGAAATGGGAGAACAACAACTTCTGTGTTTTTGCGCATCATGATCTCAACATTGTTCTGCAGGTTCACCACAGGATGCAGTAACAGACTATACTCCAAACACCAGGTCAAAAGAGGGAGGGGAGACCAAATCAGCGTTGCTCCGACTTCAGTTGTGGGATTTCAAAGACCCTGTTTTCACTGCGGCCTTGGGTAGTGCCGACAATGAAAAACTTCTATTTAAACCATTCTGATGGAGGTTAGCAGAGGCCATTATCAAAACATGGTTTGTTTTTCCCTCAGCCGGAGGTGAAGTTTTCTGCACAACATAATTTCAACTGCAGCGGTTTTATATCCCACATGAAACAAACTAATACCGCGTTCAAGGACGGTGTCCCAGTCGCTGACGGCAAAGAAAAAAAAGGTGACAGAGGACAGGGAAGAACAGGGAAGAATGTGTTCACTTCTACAGTCAAAGGAAGCAGGTCAAATGTTTGTAGTAGTTCATCAATCAGAGAGTCCTGACATCTAGAGAAATCACTGAGGCGACATCTTCATCTGAAATTTCTAAGAGATGCTGAACTGAAACGACTATCACACTAACAGTTAAATCTAGAGTCTAGATGAAAAAATAAACAGATTAGAACCCCTTTCTGAGGGTCGGAGTAGGATGTAAATACATTTAAAGCTATTGTAGAAAATGCATATTATGTATGTCACAGTATAATAGTCTAATGGTATATACGGTATATGGTATATAAGACTATGATGATAAGGGCCATGGATGCAACAGATAACATGATGCTATGCACAATAACAAATAAGTCTGTTAAAGCCATTAATATATATGTAATTAAAAGTGGCAAAATTAGCAATTTCAAAATTAAACACAACACAATAATTACAACACTTGTGAACATTGTGTTATGTGTGTTTATGAAACTGTCATTGGTGGTGTCACACACACACCTGCTGCCACCGTTGTGCCCTTGAGCAAGGCACTTAACCCTGTTGCTCTAGGGGGGACTGGCCATGAACAATTGATAGTGATAGTAAATATAAGTCACTTTTGATAAAAGCGTCTGCTAAATGCATAAATGTGAGAATGTAAATGTGAAACTTCATCACCTATTGTCCTCACACACACACACACACACACACACACAAACTTGATCACCTACCATCCTCATCAGTGAGGACTCCCATCTCCTCGCTCTCCTTCACGCCCTCGCGGTTATGCAGCACCAGCCTGACACTGACATTGGTGTAGGGCGAGAGGTTGCGGATGGTGTGCTGCGGTGTGGTGCTGAGGGTGTCGTAGCAAAGCTCCTCCCTAGTCTCCTCCTTGCCTGCGGCGTGGTAGCGGTACTGCACCGTAAGGTTGTAGCTGTGGCAGCGCGTCACGTTGTAACCAAACGGCTCCCAGCGGAGTGTGATCTGCCTGGACTTGATGTCTACCACCTGCAGTTTGCGTGGTCCATGCATGGGATCTGATGGGAGAGAGAAAGGGTTGGAGGGGGGATTTGGGTGGGGGGGGGGGGGGGGCAGAGGAACAGGAGAAACACACAGGTGTCAAAACTAGAGACTCAAGAGTGTCTTGGAAAATTTTAGCAAAATAGGTTTTCAGAAAACGAGGAGAGAAAACTCCTTGAATCCTGTATGAATTCTGCAACTGCATTGCTCTTTCCCATTTTCCATCCACCCCCCTCTCCTACTAGCGTTATCCAAGAGGACGGCTTCATCTATCCCTACACTGACTATGAATTGTGATGGGGTCGAGCGCTGATCCATGGAGAACGCCCTGAAGCCGGCACCACAGCCCAAGGCTCCCCTCCCTTTCACGTCTAATCAGGGAGCCCTGTTGCCTCCTCAATCTGCTCTCTCCGATCTCCCCTTAGGATGCACAGGCCAACCCAGACCCTCTGTAACAGGATCAATTTCCATTCCCGGGTTCAATTCACAGTCGATTTCTCAGGAATTTAGCCCTCAACTGCTATAGTGTTCAGCTGCTCCTTGTTCATTCACAGTTGCATTTGCCCCTGTTGGCTGGGACTGAGGAGAGGCCACAGACGAGCAATTTGGTGTGTCAGTTCTTTAGCTGACACCAAATGGCAACCTAAACCACTGTAGTTTAATCTCAAGGTTGGTTTTCTTTCATTTAAAGCAGGATGGGAAAGACAGGGGTTGAGACAGCCTTACTAAAAAAAAAAAAAAATCTACAGAAAACACAGGGTATTTGTGATAAGGAAAAAACCAAACTGAAACATTTCTTTTCCTCCTTTTCTCCTCTGGGGGACTCTGGCGGGTCTTTTTCTTTAATCAAGGGCTTTCTGAACGCATGACTTTGCATGGGTTTGTGTCAGCATCACAGGATCTGCCTGTTAAGTGTTTCTGTTTCTTTATCTTTATTCTGAGCACGAGGGACAGCAGATTAAAACAACGGGCTGGAAACACCCTTTAATCACCAAGCACATAATGAAGCTCTGCTGGTTTGAACTGAACAGAAGAAAAAAAACAGATGATTTTGATGAGTGTGCTGTAAGCAGTGTTAAGATTAATGCAATCCGTCACGGCGCAACTAAATCACAGTGTTCATCTGCATTTATTTGCTGATAAATGACCGCAGTAAATTAGGTCACATTGTGAAAATTATATCCTGTACAATGTAGTGTAATCTATGTAGCTTAAAAGGAGAGGTCACTGAGCTAAATAAGAAAGACCAAAGTGAGAATTGCTAATTTAATTTAACGACTATCAACATAAAAGTGGTGATCTCTGGTGTTTCATCATGATAATCAGGCATGCTGATGTGGCTGACTACTTGGACAATTTAATCAATTAATTTTTTCTTCAAAATGTTTCAAAACATGGATGTAAGGAAACAGTAAAATATGGATAGGCTTAAATTACACAAGAAACTATAGCCTACAATTTTCCAAAAAGCTGATACCTATGTTAAGATTAAGCCATTGTCCATGACAGATGTCTTGAACTGACAAGGTGTTAGAGAAACTGACACATTTTAATACTTGGGATTTTATCATTCAGAATACAATATACAGTGCCCATTTGAAGAAACCAAGTACCTCTTTTCCTCTGTGCACAATATTAAAAAGGAAAGCAATTTCCCGCAACACAAAAGACCTATTTCTGCCATTACTACTTGGAGAGGAGACGGCTGAGGGCATCCTTGGGGTTTGTGATTGTTTCCATCACAACAATCGCCCCACTGAAAGAGCACAGGGGAGGCCATGGAGCAGGTGTGCTCAGCAGAAGCACCAACAATGTCTCTTTTTGTTCTCGCAGCCTTTGATGCCGCTCCAAAGAAACTGTTGATACTGTCAAACCAACCATCGAGAATGTTCAGGAGTGATGACAGTGAAGTCTAAGGTCTGTGGTGCAGTTGGCAAGCACAGAGGGAGATGTGGATTGTGGGATATCTGTGTGTGTTTGTATGTGTGTGTGTGTGTGTGTGTGTGTGTGTGTGTGTGTGTGTGTGTGTGTATGTGTGTGTTGGTGTACTAGGGAGGGAAGATGGTTGTCACTCTGATGCAAGCTATATGTCCACTTATCATTCAGTATGAATCACAATTCCACCTCAAAATAAATAAATAAAAATAATGTATTTATATACTACACATAGGCTATTTATGTAGTATATTAATGCACTAAGAAAGCGCACCAACACATACTTTAGTTATAGATTACTGAATGCTATAACAAATTTGCACGCCTTTTAGATTGAAAAGAAAATAAACTTGTGTGTTCACATATATGTTATATCAAATATTGTCACAATTTCCCATGCATCCCTCTTCTATGTCATGGAAATATATCTCCTCACAGCAGTGTGCCATTTATATTTTATCTCATTCAAATGGACAACAGCACTACTCCGAGTCTAGAATGTCTCTGTCATATTTCTTGACTGTAATAGTTGCCCTGACAAACTGAAAGTACAGCAAGACCACAGCGCGCTCATCCACAGATCAAATCGGTTGCCACTGACTAAAGATGCATTTAATGTCAGACCCTAGTGGTAAAGCACACTCGAGTGCATACATACACACACACACACACAGACATACACACACACACACACAAAACATGGTGCTCTTAGCGAAAGACCTGAGCACTCACTCACTCCTTTGTGTGTTGACTGCTCAATTTTACCCTAATCGACACTTCCCCTGTAATGCGAGTCCATTTGAAAGATATCAAATGGAAAACTTCTATTAGGATTTCTTCACTTTGCCTCGACAGTCCCTGTCCTGTGCTCAGTATGTTAAGAGGAGAAAAAAAAGTCTCAAGAATGAAATGATGCAGCAGAGAGCTCTAGTTGCACCCAGCGATAAGCCTGCACAGAAAGTGTAAAAATGTCTGCCATAATAGTGGCTTTTTCAGGCTACAAATTCAAATGCAATGATGTCACAGGGCCCCTGAATGAGATGTCGCCGGGAGAGAGGGGAAAAAGTGCTCGCCTCAAGGGGCAGTGGGGGCCATTAAAGAGGGGATTTGTGAGTACCTGAAATGCCTGATGGTTTAAGGCTGAAAATCATTGCAAGGCCGCGTAAGAGACCTGGTGTGTGTGTGTGTGTGTGTGAGGTGTGTGGTGTGTGTGGTGTTGGGAGGAGGCATGGGAAAATTGCCTTCAGGAGATGAAAGGATGGATCACAGGAAGATCGGCTCAAATAAGAGCAGACAGTAGACTAAAGGTGAACTTGTTTAACAGTCTAGACATTCAACTCAGGGTTCAATTTAAGTGTTGAGGGAGACCAGAGACTGCATCCCACACAGCACAGACAAACTCTTAGCAGCAAGCCTAATTCATTTTAGCTGTGGCCACAGAAAGAGAGGTGATGTCCATTGATGTCCACTGGGGTACCTCTGTGACAATAGTCTAAATCTCATTTCTGTAAACCCAGAGGTCAACCTGCCTGCAGTTCATGACTCTAAAGATGGATTGACAATGACT
Organism: Tenualosa thibaudeaui; assembly: GCA_027481765.1. NCBI lineage: Eukaryota > Metazoa > Chordata > Actinopteri > Clupeiformes > Clupeidae > Tenualosa > Tenualosa thibaudeaui. The sequence goes on from JAIFZK010000008.1 coordinate 7,803,704, forward strand.
TAAAACATGAAAAAACAGCAAAAGACAAAAATATAAAAATAATGAAAAAATCATAAATCATATCCACAAGAACATACATGACCTCATTAGCTCTTCCCCAAACAGCCAATAAAGTCTCACTTCCTCACAAAACACATTTTTATACTACCTGCTCAGCACACAAGACCCTGGGGCACAGAAACAATCAGTCACAGGGTGGCTGTGGGGGCACTCTGACCTTCAAAGGCCATGACCTTCAAGCCGTGTGGTAAAATCAAGACTGCTGTGAATTCACTGATGAGCACAAGGTCGCTAGCTATTTGCATAAGAAAAACATTTAAAAAATGCCAAATCACTGCCACAAGAGGTGACATCAAACCTTCATCAAAACTTCATATAGGTCTATGCATGTATAATCGGAAGAGCAATTAGGTGGTTAAATTGCAATCACGACTCATTCATTCAGAGTGACTTAACAAATGCTGAAATATGTATTTAGGCACAAACTGTTTGTGTGTGTGTGTGTTTCATCCCGTGGAGATATTTCCAGACTTGTGCTTCAGATGGAACCCACTGAGGTGGTGATGTATTATTACTCCAGTGGTGGAGCATGTAGAAGGAGATGGCAGACTCAGCGCACTACCTGTTTAGACTCTGTCATTTCGGGCGGAGGCAGCACAACCTGCAACCGTGACAGCCCACGTCAGCTGACCTTCCGATACCCCCCCAACCACTAGCACACACACACACACACGCACACACACACCATTCCCTTCACTTGATATCATCTCTACTCCCGGTTCTCCTGCATTCTGTTCTCATCTCCCCCCTGAGGAACCCTGTGCCCTTCAAACTTCACGGGCCCCTGATCCAGCTGTCGGCCCGGATACCTGGATTTCATTTTTAACACATCGATTTTCCGACCTCTCGCTGGCCACCATAATTGATGGTGAGAAAGTGAAAAGACTGTTAACAATCTATTGATTAGCTCGAGTTGGGTGGTGAGGTAGGTGTGTATGTGTGGCTGTGTGTGTGTGTGTGTGTGGGGGGGGGGGCAAAAAAGATGGTGGAAAACTCTAGCAGACAAATCACTGTTTATTTACCCAGATTATCTGTTGCTAGAAGTAACGCGTGGTGGAGGTCGGGGTGGGGGATTGTTGGGAGGGAGGAGTTAAAGGTTTGCCTCTATCAGCAGCAGAGAGAGAGTGTGAGGCACAGATAACGATAAAAAGCCCAGCATAGGGGAGAAAGTCCTGGTGTATAAACAAATAAACCCCCAGCAGACTGCAGGCAGAGAGATAAGACACAAAACTTCTTCATTGCAGCCAATCAAAGACAGCGCAGTGGGGATAGCTGTTGGGACATGATACTGTCACACACATGCTTTCGCATACACACACAAACACACACATACACACACATACACAGATGCACACACATGGCCAAAGATTATGGCAAATGATTAAGCAGTTTTGGTGGTTTGATTTAACCAGCATGGTTGATATGTGTGGGTATTTGTGTGTGTGTGTGTGTGTGTGTGTGGATGCATGAATGTGTGTGTGTTTGTGTGTGTGTGTCTGGGTATTTGTGTGTGTGTGTGTGAGTGTGTGTGTGTGTGTGTGTGTCAGGCGGCCATCCAGGCTGCCCCCATGCTGTCCATGAGGATGCCTTTTATCACCAGAGAGTGCTCAGGATTACTAGCCCCATCAAGAATGCCATCTCGGGATTACACACTCGCTGCCTGTGTGAGATGCCTGAATTCACCTCAGCAACTGATCACAAAATCTCGCAATGACGCACTAAAGCAGATCTGAGCAATATCACTAACGGCATTACAGATGGAATATTTTGTACTTTGATAAGATGCTAAGTTTAAGTGTAAGTCATTCATATCTCATTCTGTCTCTAAACAAGTCCAAACAGGCTCTTAATTGAAACATAATAAGATCTGTGGATGGGGAAGAAACAGCACAATCAGATACCTTTCTTCTCGGGTTCTACATGTGCTTATCTCTCCTAGACATTTCACACACACACACACACACACACACACACACACACACACACACACACACACACACACACACACACACACAGTCACAGTCACACTAATGCACACAGTCACACGCAAGCACACACACACACAGTCACAGACATGCACAAACACACCCTGGTGGGCGTCAGAAGGCAGGTTTGTGTTTGCAGAACAATCGGCAGGGTCTCCGTGGGTAAACAGTGGCCGTGCTAAAAGTGCATCGTATTCTGGCTGGCTGGCTGTCTGGGTGCAGGAATCACATCAGGCAGGCTGCTCTCTGGAGGTGACATGCACACACACACACACACACACACACACACAGTCACACACATACACACACACATACACCGATGGACTTGTACAAAGGCCCAGAGAATGACAGGAAAGTAGAGAGAGAGAGAGAGAGAGAGAGAGACAGGGAAGAAGCAGGGTATGGTAAAGATAAAAAACTGAGAAAGAGAAGAGAAAGAGAAAGAGAAGAAAGAGAGATCTAGGTAAAAGATGAAAGGAAAAGAGAGGGAAAGATAGAGATGTGAGGAAGAAATGAAGAGAAAGAGGAACGCTGACAAATAAAAAGATAAGATAAAAGAAGATAAAAAAAACAGCAGAGAGAGTGGTACAGAGAAATAGAAAGAGAGAGACAGAGAAAGAGAGAGAAAGAGAGAGACAGAGAAAGATAGAGAAAGAGAGAGAGAGCACATCTGTACTGTGCAGGGGGGGAATCACATGCTCAGCTGAGGGTGGCATGGGGAACATAAGGGGCTTGAACCGTAAGGGGTAATGATGTTGTGCCAGTTGCATCGCTGTGTGTGTGTGTGTGTGTGTGTGTGTGTGTGTGTGTGTGTGTGTGTGTGTGCGTTTGTGTGTGTGTGTGCGTGTGTGTTTGTGTGTGCGCGTGTGTTTGTGTGTGTGCGCGCGTGTGTTTGTGTGTGCGTGTGTGCCCCAGAGCAACAGCACAGAGGAGAGAAGGAGGGCACAGGAGGTTAGATCCACAGCACGGGGTAGATATGGTAGAGCCACATAAATGTCAACACAAGTACATCACATGGGGCCATAGCACAATCTGTTGAACAGTTCATCTGTACAGAAACACTGCTTAATGCAACAGTGTGTTCTCCTGATTCAAATGGAGATTGAAGGTTTCTAATGCACGTTTCCAGGACACTGGCTCATTTACTATTTCAACTACGGTTTATGGTTGCTGTAGTTACGCACTAGAATATACAGTGTGAACAATGTGTTTGTGCGTGTATGTGTGTGCATATCTATGTAGGCCTTCACAACCTCTACATGAACTGCGTTCATATGCTCCTGAACATGATGACGGTTGTCCTCCAGAGAGACTTCACCATTGACCAGAAGTACAAGCACATCAAGCATGATGACAGGGGAGCAATCAGTGAGTCTTGTCAGGACAGGACGACAACTGCCTGTTGTGTTTGACCTCACGCAGTCACAATTATCCACTGCTAAGAGGTCAAAGGCGAAGGTCAATCTTAAGGACAAGACAAATGTGCCTCATTACCCATAATCCTTGGCAGAGGAGGAGGGGCGGGGGTCTTTCTTTGCATTGATGCCCGCGATAAATTCTAGTTGGTGTCAGAGGAGAGAGGCGCCATTTATTTCTTCCTCTTACCTCTTACAGGAATGGGAAGGTGGACACTCGGATGACATATAATGGCTTTTAGCCTTTGTACAAGATGGATGTGACAAGATCCTAATAAGCCCAAGGTGTGTGTGTGTGTGTGTGCGTGTGTGCGTGTGTGTGTGTGTGAGTGTGAGAGTGAGTGTGTGTGAATGAGTGGCAGTGCTGGAGGCATCTACAAGACTACATAAGAAGAATTGGTGGTCACAGCAGGGTTGTGTGTGGGTGGGTGTGGGTGGGTGGTTGGGTTGTTGGCCTCCTATTACACATACACATACATACACAATACACACACATCATTGCCATTCTTGGACTGTATAGAGATTACCACCGTGCCTGTCGACCTGCCATCGCTCTCAAATCATTCTAATTTGACATTTAGATGTCAACTATTAACGGCCACCAAGGCTTGACATTTAAGACACGTTCCCTATTATTACCACCACGTTTCTGCCGTTCTCTTTGCCGTTCATATGCTAATGGACCGTAACCTTTTTCGTTGTCGTCAAAATCAGATAGACGCCACTGTCCGCCCAGAAAAAAAAAAAGTCAAAAGGACAGTGTCGCCATTGTTGCTTCGTGAAAAGGCAGAATGGCGAGTCAAATCTGCGTACAAATGAGGACGGTTGCTGCACTTGTGTGCTTGTATGCATGGGGCGGCGGCAGCCGCAAGCAGACTAAGAGAGGGCCTGTGTCTGATGCTCTCAGCATGCAGGAGCAGAATAAAGGTATTAGTCCCAGATGAGGGGGAACAAATTGGCCGTGACTTCAGCCTCTTCTTCTTCTTTTTTCTTTTTTGCTGTCGGGAGGGGAAGAGAAGGAGAGGGAGAGTGGAAAGGAGTCGTGGGAGGGAGGAGTGAGAGACTGCAGGAGAGAAAGCGTGGGAGAGAGAGAGAGACAGAGAGAGAGAGAGAATAAGACAAAGCAGGAGAAGGTGAGAGCGTGTGAGAAAAAAAAAGAGAGATACAGAGGTAGAGAGAGGGAAAGGGAGCTTTTTGGAGGAGAGCACAGAAGCTTGAGAAGGAGAGAGACTGATGTCTTGTCATCCACCTCAGAAAAGGAAACAAGCATCTGTGCATTGCCCCAAACGTCAATACCTGATACTCTTAGGTGAAGTTCTGCTTGAGAGTGTAAATGCTTGAATTCACTTTAAAGCACGACTTCAACTCAAAACAAATCTGGGAAAGGAACAAGTGCCTCAAAACAAAAGATGCTCTTTCCTTGGGCCGGCCTATCCTCAAAAATGGCTCTCCGATGCACTGTTCACACAAATCCCATCACCTCTCGGCAATCAGTTTCAATCTGTCAGACAAAAAAACACACCATGTACAAATGCATTTTGTTCTTGATGTGCACTTGTGTGATAAGAGTTCACAGGGAACACTTTGTCATATGCAATATGCTTCTTCTAATCTAAATGGGGAAAAAAACAACAACTGCCGTGGCTGACGCTCCATTTCTTCTTGCTCAGGTGCATGTACTGCACATTGTAAAATGCTCTGCGGAGAAACGTTTGCCCCTGAGTCGACAGACAAATGACAGATGAGCATTGTGGTGTACCCACACCCATATGCCATGGGAAAAAAAGTGTCATGGTGACTTGGTGATCATCACTCACTCTGGCCAGACCTGGGAAAGAGCCTTACAATAAAATGGAGCATAAATGAATAAATACAAGAAAAGAAAAAGTCAAGAGAATTTCTTTTCTGTGTTTTATGTTCAACGCAGCAGACTTGACTGACATGAGTATGATTTTACTGTCGGTTTGCACTGTCATTATATGATTCACTCCACTGTCTTCTCGTGTGTGTGTGTGCGTGTGTGCATGTGTGTGTGACAGTGTGTGTTTGTGCGACAAAGCATGAAAGACAGAGGAGAGACCTAAAAAGAGACAGCGACAGACAGACACCACCACACCCTACTTTTCCCTTCTATCGCCCGGAATAAGAAAAGTGTATTTCTGTGATATCAACACAGCCATCTGCGTAATGACACGGCTTTCATCCTTATCAAAGGCCCTTTCAGAGCGGGAGGAAGCCGCACAATGATGACAACCCGACAATCAAAACTCAATTACGCTCACCGAGTGGCTCCGCCACACAATGGTCCCCGCTCCCCACAAAGACGGGGCTCTTCCACCACCGTGGAGAGGAAATAAAAAAAACAAGCCCCCCCCCCTACAGAAAAAAATAACATACACCCCATTCATTCAATCCCTGCCCCCCTTCCCCCCCAGACACATATTTTCCAGACAGAAAGAAATGCATAGGCCACATCTGCCAGTGGGAACTCTCAACATCCCCATTTTGTTTTGTTTTGTTTTGCGCCCCCCCCCTTTCCAACTACCCTCAGCCCTCACTACTCATCATGCCCGTCTGGCAAAGCTGGCACCCCTTCATCTGTTCACGGCCAGCGCAGTGCTAAAGCTGTCAATCACAGCACTGTCCGTGTCAGAGCAGACGCTTTAGCTGCTGTGGGCGGTGAAGCGTACGCTGTTTCCACGCCTACGGGACACACTCACACACACACACACACACACACACTCACAAGCACGACTTCAGATCTGAGAGAGGTTAGCATTAGTGTTCCAACGATTGAGAAATGAGCAAGTCTCTGAGACTACACACACATACAGACACATGCACACACACATGGCAGTGTCCTCCAGAGAGTGTGGTTATGCAGGCCCTCATCTAATATTTATGCCGTCATTACATGAAAGATAAAACATGCTGATAGCAACAGAACAAAGAGGTGGGGAGGCTGTCATACAACAGAGGAGGCGTTTAGCAATTCATCTCCATCTAGAATATTCATTTTCTCAGTCAGTCACCCCCCCACCCCCGCCCCATCATATTTACCAATCATCATAGGAAGGACTTAATATGTTCTTTTTGATTCACTAGCCCGTCAAAACATAGTTGACTCTTCTGCACCTTTCCCATGTGTTTCCAGAAGTGTCAGCTTCACTTAGTTTTCCGATGTACCCCCTCACACTCGAGGCGTACAACTGGACAAGACAGGGCATGTTTCAAATCAGGGGAAATCAGGAAAGAAATGAAGGTCAGGGAACAGACTCGGAGGGTGACCATGGGGATGACCTCTGGTTCAACCTGACAGGGGGTGGAGTCAGAGACAAGCCCTTTGTGAGAGGCTCTAGGGACCACCCTTCACGTGTGCATATACATATACAGAGAGAGAGACACGGCATTTGTCTTCCTCTGCAGGCATAAATGACCTGTTGTCACAGCAAAGGCATTTTTTTCCTTCTTTTCTCTCTCTTTCTCCCTCCCTCTCTGACTAGGCTTGATGACGACATATTGCTGAAGGACATGGAGCGGTGAGTTACCCCAGCGCCTTGACTGTTAACTTATTGTGGGCACATTGTTGTGTCATGAGCACCTAACAGAGGTTGCCACAGGGACTGATGACTGATAGGTTGTCCAGGATAGGGCTGGGATTGGACGCTGGTGGCCGGTTGCCACAGGGGCAGAGAATAAGGACACAGCAAACCTGGGGGCGGAGGGGGGGGGGGGGACTGCTGGGGAAATGAGTTTTGTCCTTAAAGTCAAAGCATCGTCCTGCAGGCAGGGCTGCAGGAAAGGGGCTGATCCTTGCAGACCTTGCCAAGATCGCCAGATGCAGCGGGCAACCTCTGTTCTCTTTTCAGTGCGAGTCAGTAAACAATAGATGTTCCCTTGTTGTAGCACAAGGAGTAACACTTATTTACCCATACCAGAACAAATACACACACCCTAACATGGACACACATGCACGCATACTCTCTCTCTGTCTCTCTCTCACACACACACATACATGCACTGACCAGACCAATATATACAAGTATTACATCTATATGCTTAAGTTATGAAAGTTTTTGTGATTTATGTAAATACCAGCTGCTACACAGAAATTTAGCTTTTGGGATCAATAAGTTAGATCTATTTATTTATATTTTTGACAGCACACACTGTATTCCAGTCACATTCTACAGCACACAGGGAGAGTCTGATGGATGTGTGAACAATCCCATCAGCACGCAGGAGTGATTTGTGACAGACTCCATGTCACATGTGCTCCATGGCCACTCTGTCAGAAGTCAGACATTCTTGCAGCATTCCCACCCTGATCTGATTACGCAGCGCTGTGACTGGCGTGCACACACACAACACAAAAAAACACAGGATGTGTCATGTGACACCTGGGTTTTTTTCATCCAACTGTTGATGCTGTGGGAAAGATAACTTGGTGTACCGTCCAAGATAACTTTAGAAGACAGACACAGAGCAGTCCCTAATATCTAAACCAAACCAATGGTTTCAGCCTGTGTGGCGAAGATCTTAAAGTCTGTTTTTAGTTTGTATTTTTATGATTGTTTACACAAGGTACACAACCCACACCCACACCCTTCTCCACTTAGGGTATCCAGGCATGTTCACCGCCCCAAATACTCTCCCCTCACAGATCAGTGGATGTTTGCAGGGAAGCAGGACAGAAGAGGAGCAGGGAGCCGAGAAAGGCCAATGGCCTACTTCATTGATAAAAGTCAGTTTATTTTATTTACCACACTACTCGTGTATAATTAATTATAGCAAGCCATTAAAACATTGAGGGCTCCTAACAGCTGAAATGGGCGGTTGGCAGTTTTTTTTTTTGTTTTTTTTTCCCAAAGCCCCTGCCTACCTATATCTTGCATTAAGCTACTGCTACCCTCTCTACCACTACCCTAAACACACACGCACACATACGAATAGAGAGAGAGGGAGAGAGAGAGAGAAAAGCAAAGAAATGGAGTGTTGACAGACTGACTAAAAAGCACCCCTTACTAATACATTACACCGTGTTCCACTGTAAGTCTGTGCCTATGACTGATATTGCCACTGCATTCATAGCCTAGCTGTCTATATACCAAATGGATTTTTGTTGCTTGGAATGTGAATAATGCAAGTGGCTTCCGACTGAGGCAATGTGAAGAGAATTAGCACTAATAAAGGCCATGCTGGGTTTTTGCATAAATGTGGAGTGCTTGGATTATAACCTCAGGCTATGTAATAATGGAGGTCCTTCAAGTGCAGCTGGGGGCAGGAGCGGTGCAGTCAGAGTGGGTGGGTGGGTTGGCATGTGTGTGTGTGTGTGTG